>JAZKJV010000729.1:0-600000 GCA_037367405.1 Ottelia alismoides | reverse complement strand
ACGAAATCCAAATAACCCAGAATAGCATGTAGGACGACACTTGAGTTCACATAAACTGGACAAAAATGCAAATACTGAAAATAACAAGAGTCTAACTGCAAACTATCCAAAGTATTTTAAACTATGACAAATATTTACAGGACTAACCAGAAAATACAAAACACAGAGGGACCTAAGTGAAGTTTACCCCTTATTAAGGTGTGATCCAACAGCTGAAGACGATCAACTTATGATGGACAACTGAGATACACGGGTACCCCTTCGACGAGGGACGATTACTAGTGGATCCTCAAGTGGATCTGACGGTTAAGGGCACCCCGATGGTAGACGATGAAGATTAGAACTGGGGGAGTGCCTGATCGGACGTCTGGGAGGGCGCCAGGAAGAACTGGAATGAACTTGCCTCCGGCGAGTTTCAATCGATGATAAAGTGATGGTCCGGCATCCTAGTGAGCTGCTCAGATGGGGGAAACGTCGCTTGGGTCCATCCGCAACTGTTGGTGGGCTCAGATGGGGCCAGGATCTAGGAGAAGGTCTCAGTGGACAGTGGGTGCTTGGACCTGTTAAATTGTGCCTACTTGGCCTCTAGATGAGGCCTTCCTGTGCTTCAATCCTGCAGGAGAAAGGGATGCTCGGAGATACTGCTCTGGCAAGGGTTAGAGAACAAATGGAACCAACAATAGAGGGTGGGGGTGTAAGGGACAGGTCTCCGACGAGATGGAGGAATCGACTTGCTAGGATACTCCAATCTAGTGGTTGGAGTCACAAGAAAGGTTGTAGAGCATGCAAGACCGAGGGTGGTCAGAGTGAGGCGTGTAAAGGTCGGAACGCAACGGAATAGGGGATGATAGGGTGGTCGGAGTCGCGATATGGGGTGGACGAATGATCGATTTGAATGGGAACTAAAGGGGAACTGAAGTACCTGGAGATGTCGTAGTCAACTGGGGTTGGTAGACGTCGTCCACGAGGGGTGATAGCCTCGATGAACGGCACTACCAGAGGCTGGGATCCTCACGATGGAGTTGAGAAGAATCTCGCTGGACCTGGGGCTCCTACACTCCAAAAGAGACCCGCTGCCTCTCCCTCTCGTGCTGTCACTCTAGAAAAGCAAAGGCAGGCAGAATCGAAGAGGTGGAGGAGATGAAAGTGGAGAAAAGTGGGAGAGGGGGTGAAAGTTAAATACTGGCTCCAAGTTTGAAAAGAATGGAGGGTGGTCCGCGAACTGAGGTGTGGATCGACCGGAAAAGGAGCATGCAAAGATTAGGGATCTACGCCCCTTAATCAGGGCCAGAAATTGGAGGGAAAGGTGGTCAGATCGGGTCGGGATAAATAGGCAAAGATCATTAAAAACCCGATTTGGGCGAAAAAGGGCTGGAAGGGACCAATTGACCGAAGTCAATGAATCTGAGTTGGCCCAATCAGACGCGACGGAGAATAAAGACAAAAACCGCTAGAAGACAAAATAGTAGGTTAAATAAAGATAATTAAATTAAAAATAATAAATGGATTTAAATTAAAAAGTGCTTAAAATGAAAAATGTTTGTTATTTTTCATATTAATATTCTGTGATTTTTTAATTATTTTATGAAAAATAAATTAGTATACATACAATATATAGTATTATATACATGTATAATATACTATATATTATGTATAATTATTTTTAGTTGTTACTTTTACAGAAATACCCTTATTTTGTATTTTGTTCATTTATAACATATTTTTAAGAATTTAAAATAATTTTTATTTTGTATGAATTATTTAATTATAAATAATAAATATGGGATGCAATACATGTACATGTGTTTTGTAGAATAAATGGAAGATTTCATTTTTATTTTTATTTCATTTTTCTGATTTTTATTATATGTTTATATTATTTTTAGAAATATATACAAGGGGGTGAAAATAATAATTTAAATTTTATTTTGTCAAAAATAATTATGTACAAATGTAGGCAATATGCACAACACAAAGTGAACCCTATCTGTCTCTACTTATTTTATTTTTGTGATCAGGTCAAGGCTTGACCTTCTCTTGGAGTTTGGGTCACTCTGTATTTATTCTAAATACCTCCTTCCTTTTTATTTTCCTTTATTCTTTTATTTTTGCACAAAAACATGCTAATTATGTTATATTATCAAATGCATGCAGTTTGCTAAGTTATTGTATTTACAAGTATTTACATACTGCTTTGCTAAGATAAATAACTCAAATAAATGAATAAAGAGTGAGAAAAAGAGATTCATCATCCAACTATTAGTACGCAAATCATGCATGCTTAACATTTCCTCCCAATTTTCAATAAATATATTCGTTGTTGAACTCGTACAAGCATTTTCCAAACATTTGAAGCATTGGACCAACCTCACCAA
This sequence comes from Ottelia alismoides, assembly GCA_037367405.1. NCBI lineage: Eukaryota > Viridiplantae > Streptophyta > Magnoliopsida > Alismatales > Hydrocharitaceae > Ottelia > Ottelia alismoides. The sequence continues at coordinate 597,625 of JAZKJV010000729.1, read as the reverse complement.
CAACATGTAAGTTATTTACAAAATTTTGCATTATATGATATGAACAAATACAATGACAAACATCTAGAAGTATATTTGCAAAGTCACCACTCATAGTAGCATCCTCATTTGTGAAAATGGTCTTCGGTTTTTTCAGAATGCATTTCAATGAATGTTTAAAAATGCAGCCATTATTTCATCATATAATAGGGCAACACCAAATACAAGTATCTGACGATCATGATTAAAATTGGTAAATACACCCAAAGGTCTCAACTCCCAATTTGCATTGAATGTCATGTCAAAACATATAACATTGCCAAAGTAGGAGTAATCTTCACGCACATGTGAATCCACCCAAAACTATTTGTGAATTGGTCTTCACAATCGACCTATAATACCTAATGAATGTGAGGATCTTGTAATGATTTCTCTTGAAAATATGCCAACAGGCATCCAAGACCTCTTGCTACCATATTATTTTGACATTTTATTCATACATATGATTTTTATATCTTGTTCATAAGTGGTTCTTTTGATCCAATTTCGTGAATCTAAGGAGCTAAACTCCCCTAAACAATTGTCCAGCAAGATCAGATGCATCCTTCAAGTGATACCCAACATCTAGAATGAGATTGATTTGGATTGGTTGTGCCTCCAAAATTTGTCTTTGAGATCTCATCATGTGAGCACACTCTTCCAAATGCAATTGATGATTATGCTAGAATTTCACTTTTTTTACGACTTACTTTCTTGATTTCCTATTGATGAATCCTCATTTCATCACCACTATTCTTTTATTTTAGCTTTAAATCCCTAGCTAAATGCTTGTATATATGATTAATTTATGAAAATAACAATCAATAAATCACATAAAATACTGTGTCAAATACTATATAAATACTATATTTATTTCCAAAATAAAAGAATAAAGGAAAGAAAAGAAAAAAAAAATAATGAAGTATCAAAGACATCAAGTGACTATTGACCCCAAGATCCAATCATCATGATGACTTGGACGATAAGGAATAAAGTAAGGGGAGATGGGGCAGAGAAACTGTACAACAAACCACATAAAAACATAATTCTTTTTGCCCAATAATTGCATTTTGGGAACTATTTTATTTTATTATTTTTACACCTCAAATCTAAACCATCAACATGAACATTGTACATAAAATTACAAAGAAAAATACAAAATTGATTTCATTGAAAAATAATACATATTGTGCTCGGGACGCATTGTATAAAAAGTCATAAAGGAAACTTTACATACTTATATCTTCTCCAAACATATTCAAAATTGAACAAAATCACTTTATTTTAATAAAATAAAATTAGATATTTAATTAAATTATTTCATTCAATCTTGAGTTATGATGCAAAAATTAGGTTTTGGGCCCTCAATGTGCATTATACATGTATAAAATATTCAATATATTTATTCTTTATATTTTTCACATTCTTATATTTTTATAAATTTGTAAATATCATTTAAAACATATGTACATAATGAAAATAGAATAAAAAAATACATTAAATTAAATTGAAATAATATAATATACTTTTATATATAGATAAAGTATAATATAATATACATATAAGATTTACGTATATAATTAATTGTGTACACAAATAAATTCAAAAAAATGTAATAAAATTACCTAAATATGTATTTAAATAAATTATAAATATATAAAATACATGTATACAATAGTAAAATACACAATACAAATTAAAAATAATATGTAATGCATATATAGTTTACCTACATATACATGTAAATACTAAATTGTTATAAATGGCCTTGTAAAAATAAATAAAAATACCCTAAAAATACTACATAAAATTATAAATACTTTCTGTAATTAACCAAAATTAATCAATTCATTCATTAATTTATATTGATTTTACATGGAATTTTGGTATTGGGCTTTTCTAGTTGGTCTACATGGACCAACCAAAGGCCGGGAATGTTGACCCCGGTCAATTGTACATCTTTCTTCAACCACCCTGTCAGACCTCGATACCCCACTCTTTTCTCCGATTTTTTGAAGATGATTCATGGATCAAGGGACCTCGATCTCTTCATCTCTCTCGCACCCCTCACCTTCCCGCGCTATGCCCACTCCTATGATCTTACATCCGATCACGCCATTGCTAGCCATCCCATGATCCATCCCACCTACCTCTTTGTCTACAAAACAACCCTCTCCACCATTTTTATCGGATAGATCCCCCTTATTAGTTTCTTAGCCCCTCAGATCGATAGATCTTCCTCCAATGGGTGACATCGAGTGGTTTGGTCGGTCTGTTGCGAGGAGAAGCTGATGTTGGGTTCGATCCATCCCATTGTCGGAATCCTTTGTCGGTGGTTCTGCCTCCTTGGTCCCCTAGCCAAGTCGAGGCCCTTTTCCTTCTTTTCTAGGTAATTCATAGCTGTAGATCTCATTTTTCACTCCTTAATTCATGCTTTTAGTTCCTAAATTAGGTGCAAATTAAAACCCCCTATTTGACTTGGAGCTTTAGCTCCAGGCCAAATCCGTTTGTTTTCGAGTGTCTTTCAACCTGTTTTCCACGCCATTCGCTTCCCCTGCATCTAATCCATAGTTTCCCCATCACTCCAACCTATATCTTTCTTAAATCTGGAAAATCAAGCTCCATCCTTCACTGACCGTCGGAGCTTCGTCGTCCCACCCATTTTAGTGCTTTCTAGATTCAACGTTCGGTCGAGGATGGAGCCCTCAAGCCACAACATTTTTAGGTGCAGGTCTTAGAGCCGAACCATCTACTAAAGCCTTGAATCAAGACTCAACCAAAGCCCTAGCTCATTAGAGCAGATCAAGCTCCAGATTCATAACCATTGAACCTAGACATCATTGGAGACCCCCTGCATACACAGAGTAGGCCTAGGAAGCCAAAGAGGCCACCAGATCTCATAAAGGAAGTAAGAGTCGTCGAGAATAGACGATAAAAGGACCCCCATGACTTGTTCTTTGGAGTTCTTCAAAAATCCTCCATGACCGTTGGATGAAGAACATGACCTGGATCTAATATGGGTTGTTGAAGACAAAATGAAGCAACACGCCTTCAAACTGTCTGATCCGTACAAGTCATGGAAGGTCGTATCTCGATATATCGTCGATATATTGGCGATATATCGGTATCGACAGGTCACCGATATATCGCCGATATGTCCGATATCGGGTATCGACATGCAAAAAAGCCTAGCCGAATCCCGATGTCAGCGATATGACGTTGATATATCGTCGATATATCGGTATCGACATGGTACCGATATCGATACCGATATCGATATGTCCTTCCATGGTACAATTACGCCACGTGGAGCTCCTTACTTCACCCAATGAACCGTGCTTTTCGGGTAATTTGTAAAGATTCCTCTGCCTTTTTTGTAACTTATTAGTAGCCTTGTAAATATTTAAATTAGGGTTAAAGTTTTATGGAAAAATTACATTGGAACCCCTATTCGTATTGCAAATTACATTTAGTTCCACGGCTAGGTCATCTCACGTGGTCCTTCATGTGAGTGGACAAATTTCATGTATACCCTCGTGGTTCCTTTAATTTTTATTTAGTATAAAAAATTGTTTTTCTGTTCAGAAACTTTTGGGTATTTTGTATGTAATGCAATTGTGGTTTATTTTTATTGCATAAATGCCCATACTAGATTGTATATTTTTATTTATGTTTTCCTATTTTTTTGTAAATAGTTCTTATGCTCCAAAAATTATGCAAAAATAGGGGGAAATGCATGATCATATGATCATCCACAATATGCATTTTATTTAGCATATTATCTCTATTTTTTATTTATTAAAATTTAAAAGGAGCCTTTTTAGTCTCTATTTAGCTTGAAGAACACAAAAAATTATAAAAATTGATTTAAAATTTCCAAAAAAAAATCAAGTAATATTTATTACTATCTTTATCATTCCAGAATAAAAATAAAAAAAATATAAAAGAAAAACCAAAGAAATTGAAAATACTCTCCATCCCTAAAAAATTAGAAAACTTTCCCAAAAATACAAAAAAATTGTTTTATATTTATATATTACTACATATAAAAAATATTTTTGAGAAAGTTTGGATGAATTTTATATTTTTGATCCTCAAAAAATTTTGCCTATTTATTTATATACTAACTTGGAATGTTTTGGATTTTAAAAATACAAAAAATTATCAAAAATCACTAAAAATTCATAAGAATAGAAGAAAATATAAAAAACACAAATTATTTGACTATATATAGGTATAATATTATAAAGAATAACCTATATAATATTTATATACATATATATAATTATATATACTTAATATTATTGTTAATTATTATAAATACTATAAATATATTTTAACCCTTTAAAAAAAGGGTCTATTTTTATATGTATTTACTAAATTTTTATATTTATTACTTTATATAGTATATATTAATCATATTATACATATTATATTATATATATACTTCTCATATATATTTATTCTAAAAAAGAAAATTTAAAATTAGAAAAATTTAAAAATAAAATAAAAATTTAAACTTTAAAAAATAAGATTAAAATATCCATAAAATTAACTAATTAAAAAATCAACAAAAAACATTTAGTACACAACATATATATCTACATACATACATTATTTAGCATTTTGGCCCTCTATAACCCTCAGCACGCACATATTTGGATGAAGTGATAGCTTTTAAAGTTTTGCTTTTATTTATAATCTTTATGAACATTGAAGCCACATATCACTGCAAATGAATTACATAATTGAACGTGTCTTCCTCAATTTCAAATCCCTGACATAGAAATGGTTCTTCAGATTCATTGAGGGTCTTTTAATCCATTGGTTATTTAACACTAATTAGATTTTCAATAATAACCATCATGTGAGAAATACACTGCCTCATTACCTACTAAACGGTCTCCTACTATTGGCATACATGAATTCTGAGTATCTTCCATTGAAAGACTAAAGGAAACAAAATTACTGAAATACGAACCAAACAACTATGTACCACAATAAAAAAGATGTGCGCAAACCTATGCAGATATACAAAACTTTCATTTTTATAAAGAAACAAAGTTATTCCTACAATGTTACAGATGAAAATGAATGACTTAATGATTTAAGTATATGTTATCAAATAAAGATAAAGAAAATGAACTTTAGATACATAACCAAACAAAGATGATGAAAATGAAAACAAAAAGATTTGACAATGTCCATTGTCAACAGATCCACATACCAAATGCTGGAGAAGTGCTTCTTTATAGAGGATGAGCGCATAGAGAATCGTTATTGGATGAGTTGGGAAAGGAGATGTGTGGAGGAATACGATGGATGGGAGCATCAAGGTTTGCTCAACAAGGATAATGGACAAAGGTAGACACGTTGGACGAGGATGAAGCTGAAGGGAGGCGATAGTGCCTCACACATCGACAAAGCATGAGGGTTGGTTCGTATCTGAAAAAAATGAGACTTGTCATACTAGTTGTAGTAGCACTAAATGTACTAAGCCTTCTTCCACTGTAAGTAGGGTCGGCTACAAGGATTCTTTCTCAAATCCATGTTGAAAGATTCGACAATTTTTTACGCTGGTCATCGACTACCTAACACAACCCCTGCAAGAGTGGGATTGAACCCTAGTATTTTGTGCAGTAGATACACCACAAAAATTAAAAAATTGATGGAACCACTGATGAATGCAGAATTCAAGGAGGGGTCCTAACGTCCGATCTTGAAGGGTCCGTGGTGCCCGGCAATTCGGGTCCAACAATCGCTTTGTCGACCGCTCTCTCGGCCCTCAAATATCCTTAATCAATGCACATCAACAATTAACCTACATTAGGCTCAAGCAATCAAGAACATGTGAGCTAAAATTTCTTATACCCTACGTAATGATATGTATAACAAGCAAGTGTAGGGGGTGATCTGCTAAAAATCAATCAGGATAGATAACATAAATTGGCTAAAAAGACAATAATAGTTTTTTGTGTTTTATGGGATTTTTTATTTTTATGGGTTTTTTCATATTTATTTTTTATTTTAATTTTTAATTTTTTTAATTTTCTTATAATTTTTATTTTCTTTTTATATTTGAAGTTTTAAATTTCTTTTTAATATATGTAACATGTGTATAATATATATAGATAATATATATAATATCTAATATATAGTAAAAAAATATCCTAGGTAAAGTCCTTTTTATTGTTTAAGGGTTTTTAGAAACTATAGAATAATAATAACGTAAGTAAATATAAATATACATATATTGTAGGCAAGTACATATATAAATATAGCTATAAACACTAAAAATAGTACAAATAAAATATTTTGTATTTTTTTAACTTTTCTTCTATTTTTGGTATTTTTCTTGAATTTTTACCAAAAATTTTTATATATTTTAAATGAATAAAAATGTGAAAATATTGAACAATATTAAATTAAAAATAGCTAAATAGCGTAAAACTTTCTAAAACTAATTTTAATATATAAAATAAAATGTAAAAAAACTACAGAAATAGAAAATTGTATTTTGGAATTTTTGAGAATTTTTTACATTTTTTTAGGTTTAAAGAGTATTTGTAATTTTTTGATTTTTCTTTTTTTAGTGATTTTTGTTCTATAGGTGTAAAATACAATAATAATACTCCTTATTTTTTGAGAATTTTTCAAACATTTTTATTATTTTATGCAATTTTTAGTGCAAATGAGGAATAAATTCAATATTTTTTAATTTTTAAATATATGAAAATATTTCAATTTATCTTCCAAAAAATATATGTGATTTTATATCATGTCAGGCACTAGAAAAAAGTCTCCTACAAAATTTTGATGCAAAAGTCTATTTTTAATATAAGAAATACAATGAATAAAAATTACAATATTGGCATGGACATAAACGTAATGAAAAATAAATAAAAATGCAATCTAGAACAAAAACACAATGTTGTAGGGGTATAAATGTAATTTTCAAAAAGTAGTTGGGCATACATGCAATTTATCTAAAAAGTTTTGAACTAAGATACAAAATTTAGGGACTGAATAATAATAATAATAACACGAAGGGCTTCCCTTGCCAAAGGCCAACCTCCCACATATATGTGCATGTGAGGTGATTTGACGAGGGACCTAAATGTAATTAAGATAAGTACATGGGTCTACATGCAATTATTACAAAATATTTTGAACTGCATTTTTTATTTTATGGACTACAAATGAAATACAAAAATCAGGGGGTACATAGATAAATTACCCCCAATAGGCATTAATGGATGGTCAGATCTTCTTCACTTGGACATGTGTCGCACGTTCAATGGTCGATGAAGCTTCGGAGAGGAACGACTTAGATTAGAATCCAGCAGTTGATTGGGCGGTCGACGATGGCGAGTTCCAATGGTTGTGCTCTGATGCAGTGCACCTCCTTAATTGGATGGTTACTGCTCTCCCTGAAGAATATGTGATTAATCTCTATTTTATCACCTTTATTATTTCATTTTGTCCATGAACTCTAGCTAAATGCATGTAAATAGCATTATTTTATATAAAATAACATCTATTATTTACATTGTCAATATTTTATAAAATAAATGCCTAAATAAAAGAATAAAGAAAAGAAATTAAATACCATAATTATTGAATGACCCTAAACTCCGAGACCCAGTGATAATTGAGATTTAGCGAGGATTAAAATATGTCTCACACAAGGCGGAGATAAAGTCGCTGTGGACACTACTCACGAAATCCCAATTAATCAACAATTAACCCACAACTCAAGATAAAGCAATGAAAAATAGATGCAAAGTTAAAATTTATTATAACTCTACAATGGTTGCATATAGTGTGCAAGCATGTAGAGATCAAACATAGAGAAAAAGCAAGATATATCGAGCAAAACGCATAAAAATAATTGTGAGCTCTTTATCTATATGTTCTCTTTTTTGTGGGTATTAATTTTAATTTTTTATTTAATTTGTATTTTATATTTTTATTTTTTGATTTTTAATTTTTAGTTTTCATATTTTCTTTTTATATTTTATATTTTTATATTTTCTTTTTCTATTGATATATAAATAAAGCTATATATATAGAGGATATATACACAATATAGGCTATAATAGATATACATACCAATAAAAATAATCAAAATATGGGAAATAATTTTTTTTGGTTTTTCAATTTTTTTACTATTTTGTAGTTTTTAGGAGCTTTTGCTAATTTTTATATATTTGTAAAGTCAAATATACCCTAAATCAGGGTTTAATTAAATACCTGAAATTAAAGAAGAAAAACAGCAAACAGAATCAAAATTACCCTAAATTAATTTGAAAATAAATAAAATAATATAAAAATAAGAAACAGAAAATGTAATTTTTGTAATTTTTGAGATTTTTTTATTTTTATAAGTGTTTTTATGGGTTTTCAATTTTTAGGTATTTTCTTTAGTAATTTTCAGTGATTTTTGGTCTGAATGTTAAAAATACATAAATAAAATTTTTTTGGGAATTTTTAAAAACATTTTTATATTTTTAGGAGTTTTTTGTTGCAAATAGGTACAAAAGGCTCTTTTTTATTTTTAATAAATAATAAAAAGTCTTAAAATTGCAAAATAAAAATTGAGTGTAAATCTAGATTAGGAGCTAAGTCTATTTTTGTAGATTTTTTAAAGCAATGTAGCTATATGAAATAAATATGAGAAACAAAGAGAAACTACATTAATAGTAGGGGTATTTTTGTAATTGAAATAAAATCCAGGGGCCTCGTTGTAATTTTTACAAAAATATAATATGTGAATAAAAAGTTCTAGGACAGAATACAAAATCCACAACCCGTAAGGGTCCCCTTGCAAAATACTTGTACCTCACGCGTACATGCACGTGATGTGACGTGGCCGAGGGCTTATATGCAAATATATAAAGATGGGGTTTCTAACTACAATTTCTACAAAAGTTTTAAAGATACAATTGAAATTTTAAAGTCTAAATATTAAAATAACAAAATTGACTGAGCCAAGTTGCAAAATTCCCAAATCTTGTGCGGATCGAACGACGGATATCAGTTCACTTGACACGTGGTGCCATAGAGGAGCCCGATGACGGTATGGATTCAAACTGCTACGATTATGTCTGCAGGCAAGATCCTATGACTGTGGTGTGTGATGATATGATAGTGGATACTGCGCGGGACAAACGACGACCCATCCAACGGACACGGAGAGAGGAGGATGAACTAGAAAGCATCTCCGGCCAGGTGAGTTTCACCTGTCCCAAACTCCCTCCTCCGACACTCCTTGAAGCACAAAAAAGGACCCCGAGGATCCTGCAGGGATGCTCTAATTGTTGGGCTTTTGAAATGATCGGAGGCTCCCCAAAGCATACCCGTGAAGGTGGCGGAGCACAGATGCCACAGGTACCTCCGACGGAGGGCAAAATTGCCCCAGCTATGCGTGAAGCTCCAAGTTCCTGCAAGAAAAGATGTTATAGGGTCGAGGGAAAAGTGCCTCAACCCTATAGTGGGGTGGTTGGGAGAAATGGATGCAAGATGCAGGTCACTTCGGTGAACTACGAAGTAGGGCGGTTGAGCGACTAAACGTGAAAGTAAAAGCAAGAAAAAAAATCTAGGACCTAAGTTATCTAACCAAGCAATAAAAAGGGGTAGAAAATAACCTCAACTGGTGGAAACAGAAAGATATACTGGCGACGTAGACCGTTAGAGATGAGGAGTCGACCTCCAACTGCCTCCTTCAATCTACCTCAATGTCTCGCTTGGGTGTTGTCACCACCCTTGATTATTTTTGAGCAAGAGGAGATAAGTGGCCAAAATATACTCAAAAAATAAAAGAAGAAGGAGGTGATAGTTATGTACAAGGTGGTCGAGCAAGTGGAAATATCAAGGAACCTCGGGGGCTGCAGCGATCCAAAGTCCAAGGAGAGACCTGGGCATGAATCACTAAGCTCGAGGCAAAACATTGCAGAAGGAAGTGAGGCAGATTGGTGCAATATGCGGCCAACAGAATTTCAAGAAGACGGGCCAAAACGCAGGTTTGATAGGTAGATAACCTCGATTAGAGAGTTTATCGAGGTCAACTAATAGAGGAAGCCGGTTAGTCCACATGGACAAACCAGAAAAAACTCAGCCAAAAATTATTCTTTAGATATTTTATTTTAATATTTTCTTTATGGTTTTATTCATGTTTTAATGTGTACATATATTATAAATAATATTTACAAAATTATACAAATATAAAAATATAAAATAATAAATAATAAATAAAATGAATATTTTAATCAAGTAAACTATACAATAGGGGTCTAAAACCGAACTTTCACATCTTAACTTTAAAAAATATGAAACACCTTCATTAAATAGCTTATTAAAAGTTATATGCAATTAAAGGTGATTTTGATATATTTTGAGTTTTTATTTGAGAGATTTGGGTCTAGAAAGTTGGGATTTTGGAATCTTATTTAGACTGTATCTTGTACACTATATTTTTTTGTATAAATTCAATTTTTTATTTTTTTTATTTTTTATTAGCTACAAATTCCATGTTCATAGTTTATTTATTTGGAGTATAAAAAATGGAATTAAAAGTAGGTCCCCAAAATGAATAATAAATGAATGAAGAAATGGGAATTTTATTGTATTTTGGACCCTTATCTCCCCCTACTTTATTCCTTGTAAACCTAGTCATCGAGATGCCTAGGTCTTGAGGTTCAGGGTCATAAAATATATACGGTATTTTATCCTTTTTCTTTTCTTTTCTTCATTCTATAATTTTGGAATTAAAAATAGTATTTATACACTATTTACACAACAATGCATGAATGCTAAAATGCATGAATTAAGGGTATTTACACGCATTTACTAGGGTTTTAAGGATAAAATGATATAATAAAGGTGATGAAATGGAGATTCATCAGCCCCCTATATCTGCCTTTGCTAGTCTCTAGAAAACACTTATGCAATAAGTGCGTAAAAAGAAAAATAAAGAAAAGAAAAGAAAGAATGTGGATTAAATTTAATGTTAAACTCGTCTTCATAAAAATCAAAGTTTGGAGCTTAAGTAGGACCTTTGGAATTTTAGTGCGGGAGGAACCTTAATGGGAATTAGATTTGAAATTCAACAACATTCGAGAATCCGAAAACTCTGCTCAAGTCCCCTCTACAGCCAGATCAAAATATTTCAACTCATATGCGAACACTTATGACTATGAATCTAAATCGTATAATGTAAGTGATAGTGGCTCCCCTCAACTGAAATGACAAAGTGACTAACTTCTCCAGCATGACAATACAGTGATTCCCCAATCCAGCAACTCCTTCCTCAAGGGGCGGGGTATTCCCTTCTAAGTTCAAATGACAACCAGCTCAAGAGGAGGGTGTAACGAGAAGAATGGATGGTAGCCAGTGTAGCTACCTATCCTAGGATGCAAGACCAGTGTAGTCAAGTCATCCAGCTGCAGGCTCACATGATTTGACTTTGAAGCTCAAGCTTGCTTATTGACTATACAAATATATACACTCCGACAGGTATCTTATTTTCTATCATGCCTGTCCACTTTTTTGAAGTTTTTGTTTTTCTTCATTTTTTTCAAATACTATATACCTCAGCATTTACATAAGGAATTTTTACTCTTAAGCCAGTAGACTACCCCTCTTTTGAAGCATTACTGCAATTCCCCTCCTGTCGTTATATATCAACACCACTGGACAGGTTGGGGTGTCCTTCCCTCCCTATACGAGGATACATGTTTTCACTTGTGCGTGTCTCATACTGGTAAATCCAATCCCCACACTACTACAACTAAGTTGAGCCAAGTGAAAGGTGCAGGTGTCTGATGAAGCTACATTTCATCATCTTTATTCTATCATTTTGGCCTTAAAAACCCTAGTAAATGCGTGTAAATAGCATTAATTCATGCATTTTAGCATTCATGCATAGGTGTGTAAATACTGTATAAAATACGGTTTTTAATGCCAAAATTATAGAATAAAGAAAAGAAAAGAAAAAGAATAAAATATTGTAAATATTTTATGACCCGAAACCCCGAGACCTAGGCATCTTGATGAATAGGTCGACAAGGAATAAAGTAGGGCGAGATAAGGGCCAAAACACAGGTAAAATACTTATACATTTTATTCACTCTTTATTCATTTTGGGACCTATTTTTGGTTCCACTTTTTATACATCAAATAAAGAAACTTTGTACATGATAGTTGTAGATAATTTTATAAAGAAAAATACAAAATTGATTTCACAGAAAAATAATGTACAGATAAAAAGTTATGGTCTGAATAAAAATCCAGAATCCCAACTTCCCAGACCCGTATCTCACAAATAAAAACTCCAAATGCAGCGTACTCACCTTTAATTGTATATAGAAGAAAATAAGCTAATTAATGGTGGTGGTTTCGCATTTGGTGGAGCTACGGTTTGAAAGTTGAGTTTTGGACCCCCATTGTACCTTGTACATATTAAAATATTCAATTTATTATTTATTTATTATTTTTATAATTTTATATTTTTATAATGTTGTAAATAATACTTATAATAATTATGTATATTAATATCAGAATAAAAACATCATTAAAACTCAAATAAAAATACTTGTACATAGGTATTATACATACACCTATACCTATATAAAATACACTTCTATTTTATTTAATATACAAAATATATCAATAAAATAAAATAAAAATATATTTATGTACATAAAAGTATTTTATAATTTTATAAAATAAGAAACAAAAATAATAAAATTAAAAATATCTAAATAAAAATAAAATACTTAAATATATAGATATAGATACCTATAGGGGTATAAAAGCAACTTGTAAAAACATAACTCATAAAAATAAATAAAAATCATAATAAAATAATTTATAAATTTTAAACATTTTTTATTTTATAACCAAAATTTAATTAATTCATTTTCTATTTTAAAATGAATTAATAAAATATTTTTTCCAAGGTTTTTCTGGTTGGTCCACGTGGACCAACCAGCTTCAGCCCTTGGTTGACCTTGGTCAGCTCTCTGACCAAGGTCTGTACATGTCAGACTGTATTTTTCCTTGAACTTCGCGGCTTTTTGTAGACCGCACCTTTCACCGATTGGCCTCGATTTCTTCACGACTTTTGAAGATCCACCATCCAGCTACCACACCCATGCATCATTTTGGCATTTTGACCAAAGCCTCGCCCGTGATCTTGCCTCGAAGGTCGCCCCTCGTCCAACTTTCAAAAATGCCCCATCTCCTTCCATTCCCTCTTGATCCCTCTTCCACCACCAAAATCCTAACCTAAGACCTTGAAGATACTCCTGGTGACAGCAGGAGTTCGTCGGGCTTCTCATTGGACCGAGGTGGTGTCGAATTGAGGCAGATCCCCTTGCCGAAGTGGCCGCCGGAGCACCTTGCCCGCGCGCGTTGGTGAGGCATTTCTTCCCCTCTCTTTCCCTCTTTTCTTCCTTGCTCTTTGAAGCTCTAGTGTTAAGAAGCTAAAGTCACCTTCCCCCTTTCGATATCTTCGATCGGCTTCCGTCCTAATACCTCGCTTCCCGCGGCCGGCATCGAGTTCGCCGGCCATTTCCACATTTCCGTCTAGCCCTTCTCCTGTGCGAAATACTCCGCGACGTTGGGGCATTTTGCCCCCAACGTTTTCACCCCCTTTGTTTTGCAGTTCCCAGGTCTTCAAAGACCCCCTCCAGGGGTCGAGATTTGCTTGGACCGGGAGAACCTGGAGCTCGGCGCTGCTCCAGGTACGCCGGCCGTTGCTACTGCTCCGCCGTACCAACTGGAGGCATCATCCGCCGGGGGGCAGCCGTGGAAACCTTCTTGAGGGGTCGGAGACGTCGCAGGGGCTGGGGAGCTCGAGCGGCGGTCGATTAAAACTTGCCACCCTCGAGTTCTTCATTGTTCTTGCTGGTCCCTTCGAGTCCGTCAGATCGGGTTCCCCCTCCAGATTCAACAGCAGCCGTGCGATCAGCCGCGAGTTTTGGCCGTTCGATCAGTGTCAGCGCTCTAATCGTGGCCGTGGAACACGAAGGGGTATCAGCCGTCCCTGAGCTGACACGTGGCGTAGTGTCTTCGCCCAGCCGTGGATGCGCCCCAGGCCTTGGGTAATTTTGCTTCCTTACCCAGGCCGTTTTTGTATTTAGTAATTAAGTATTAAAACTTTCCTTGGTTGCTTTAAAACTTCTGTAGAAATTGCATTCTGAACCATTTGATTTGTAATATTACGTTGGTGCCCCTGCTAGAGGCGCGTGCGACGCACGTGGTTTTGGTGCTTTTGCAAGGGCACCCTCGCTTGTCTTGTTATTTAACTTTGGTCCTTAAAAGTTTTATCGTAGTTATTTATTTTTTGGAAATATTGCACGCAAGCCCTCAGATTTTCTTGATATTACAAAAACGCCCCTGGCTGTGTGAGGTTTTCTTCTTGCTCATAGTAATTTTTGCATGCGTCTACAAAACATCAAAAAATCCCCAAAAATCAAAGTAGTTTCCTGCTGTAGCGTAGTTTAACGGCCTATTTTTATTTTCCATAATTATTGCATTTTATTATTATTAAAAATTCAAAAATAGTCATTTTGTGCACTGTCTAGCCTAGAAAATCCCTAAAAAATATAAAAACTCATCAGAAAAATCTCAAAAAAATATATTTTGTTGCCCTTAGTGTGTCTTAGCTCCAGACCAAAAATCATTAAAAAATATAAAACCAAACTCCTAAAAATTACAAAACTCTAAAAACCTTCATAAAAATTTATAAAATTCACTAAAAATCCAAAAATAGTGTTTTCTTTTCCTGAATTTTCTTTGTTCTGTTATCTTTAAGTGAAAATTAAAGTGGAGAATTTTTGTTACTGTTTGCCATTTTATTTCTCCATTTTAGTTTCAGCCTTGCCTTTTCGCCACTGTTTTCTTTATTTTGATAATTAAAAATACCAAAAACATTCTAAAAATTACCCAAAAATCACAAAAACAGTAAAAAAGTATAAAAAGACCAAAAAGACTTTATTTCCTTATTTTTGAGTATTTTTATCTATTTTTATAAATACTTTAGTTTCCCTTTTATTACATTGTCTTTATTTTCCAATATTGAAAAAGAAAATATAAAAATATAAAATACAAAAAGAAAATATAAAATCAGTAAATTGAAAATCAAAATACAAAATACAAAAATTAAAAATTTAAAAAAAATATAAAATCAAAAACCCACAAAAATTCTAGATTGGCTGAGTTGCTTAATAGACCTAGGATTGGATTCTTATCTATGCTCTACGCCTTTGCTTCTTGAGTTCGACCCCTACTTGCTTGCCATTGTACATCTTTAGTAGGGTATAATAAATTTTAATCCTTGCTACTCATTCTCTGATTGATTGTGTGGGTTAATTGTTGAAGACCGAGGAAGTTTGAGCAGTCGCATCAGCGACAGTGAGTCTGACTTGTCAGACCGCTATTTAGCGGCTCTCGCTATCTCGCTTTTCAGTGTCCAAGTTAGGTCATTATCGACAAGGGTCGTACGTATGCTCCGAAATACTCTACTTAGGTAGTAAAGAATCCATTGAACCAAGTCTTGTGATTCTCAAAGAATTAAGTCAACTAGACCTGAAGTATCTCGATTCCAATTCCTATGAGGTTCCTGTTATTAGGTAGATTTAAGGTCCAACCAAGCTCCATTCGAATTTTACATAGACTTGTTTAATTATCAAACTCTATCCAAAAAGTGTGAATGCCATGCAAATGCTTTGCAGAAAATATTTTTGTGATGTAATTTTCAAATATTTTGAACTTTTTATGGGTTTTTGAAAACATGATACAAATGCAATTTTTTGTATTATTCAAAAAGGTTCTGCAAATGTTTTTGGGATATTTGAAAATAAAAGATTTTGGATAAAAAAATAGGTACAAATATTTACACGGGATGCATCTTTTATTTACAAGAAGTAGGTTTTTAAGAATTTACAAGGGGTAAGTGATTACTTTTATAGACATGTAAAGAATTTTGGTGTGATGTATATATTCCTCAAACTTTATTTGAAAAATCATTTTTACAAATAATTTTGAAAACTATAGTCCAAAATAGTTTTTACAAATAATTTTTACAAACATTTACAAATAATTGAAAATCATTTTGCAAAGGTTTTCCAAATAGTATATATATATATATGAAAATATTTTTGTAACCATTTTCCAAAAATTTACAAATGATTTTTCAAACATTTTTATTTCACACAAAGAAAATAAAATTTTCAAACCAAATCTTTTTACAATGGTTGAAAATATTTAAAAAATGTTTTCCAAATAGTTTTCAAAATATTTTCCAAAAAAGATTTTCAAACTATTTTTCAAACATTTTGTAAAAAATATTTTTACCTGATTTATTAATTAGTAAATGCAAGAATAATTTGAGAAATAATAGACATCTTTTTATTAAATGTATTTCATGAATTTTATAGGTATATTTAGACATAATAATTATTAAAAATATAAAAGTACTAGTTATGGATAAAGTATATACGAAGTATATACAACCCCCATATACTTAGCTTGAGCTATGTCCTCATTGATCAGAGAGAAAAAGAGAAGACATAACTCATATTGAGTATAGAAAAGTCTAAAGAATAAATAAATGAAAAAATGAATGAATGAGAAGTTGACCATCTCCCCTACACTGAGAATCAAATAATCCTAAGTATAACAGACTGTATACAAAGTAAGGAGGGTCAAAGGTGGGAATGAACAGATCGTACTCAGATTGTCTCCCCCTATACTTAGGATAAGATATCCCTAAGTATAGACAAGAAGAGGAGGCAATGTAGATGATTAAAGAATAAAAGAAACCAAGGTGCACACCCCCTATACTTAGGACAAAGTATGTCCTAGGTATAGAAGACTGGCAAAAAAGGACAGCTCCTTTTCGGTAGAAAAAGGAAATAGAAAAGGAAAAGAAGAAAAGATACGTAAAATGGAAGAAGATAGAAGAGAATGTACACACTCCCACTATACTTAGGGTAAAAGAAGCCCTAAGTATAGGCAACAACAAGAGTGATGAAACATAATGAAGAACACTCGACTCATCCACCCCTTATACTTAGGACAAAGTACATCCTAAGCAAGGCGCAGACGAGAATGGGGTGGATGAGTGAAACGGAAGATGGACAGAGATAAACGAAAGCGAATATACAATGGACCGTTGAGGGATAGATTTGACAAGATGCATGTCGATATAATGGTCCACAGTGGACGGAAGCTGATCAGGATCGACCTGGTGAAGATCCCCAACAGTTGTAGAGTGAGAAGGCACAGATGGGTCAGTGGAAGTAGTGCGGCTAGGTCTGGGCTTGGCTGTCTCGTTGATATCGAAGTGAAAAGGGGGAAATTCATCATCAGAAGAAGTGGAGTCAAAGTCGTCCTACGAGGTCTCATCTAGGTCAAAACCAAAAGGAACGAACTCATCAGTGGAAGTAGTCGAATCATGTTCGTCCTCAAAATTCTCAATCGGTTCATCATTCTCATCAAATAGCATGAATTGTTCGATAAAAGCTACAAGATCAAATTCGTCCTTGGTCTCATCAATCTCTGCCCTCCATTGAATATTGTCAAACGTGTAAATCCTGCGAATGTCATAAACACATCGCCAAACACCAAAAGAAGGAACTCTAAGGTCCATGCCTTCTGAGTCTTCCTCCTTGGAGAGGAATTCTCGGGTCTCGGTGGAATTCAACATGTAATAAAAGTCTCTGATCGTCTCATCAAAGACACAGTCCTCAGGGTCAGTCAAGATAAGTGTAGTCGCATCAGGTGCAGGTCTCTAATCGGTAGTGGGTGCAGTGATGATCACTTCTCTTTCGTCAACAGGTTGGAAGCGAATCTCTCCTTATCCATAATCAATAACAACCCTCACAGAGGCGAGGAATGGTCATCCAAGGATGATTAGAGATTGCTCTCCTGCGTAGGTCTGCATGGACAATACGATAAAATCAACATGGTAGCTCATGCCCTGAATCGCGTTGACGATGTTTTCTAGAATACCCTTCGACATTTTTATTGATCTATCAACAAAGTGTACGAACATCCTGATTTTCTTGAGAGGACCTAAGTGAAGAGACTATACCAACGAGAAAGGTATGATGCTAATTGAAGCATCATCGTCAAAGAGAATGTGATCACAAGTGTAGTCAGAGGTGGTGTAGCTAATGAAAGGTGTAACAGTGTTCCTCTTCCTATAAGATGGATGGTGTGTGATAGCATGGGCAGTGGCTATGGTCAAGATATGATGTTCAGATCTGCTCCTCTACATTCTCTTCTTGGGAAAAGGAGCAGATAAATGGGTCATGGCCTGCTAAATAGGGCTTGAATGATCTCATGAATGGTGGCCACCACTTCTGGTTCAGTTAATATTTTTTAAAATTTTGGACCTCCTCCATAGAGGAGGAGATCAGAATCATCATCTGCACGAGGAATGCCAAGAGCAGTCTGTACAAAGGCATTCTTGAGGTCAAATGTGGGATAGGATGTGAACGAGTGTAAGAGTGTAGGGTTTGACAGGTGGGCACTCTCCACATAATCTGAATCAACCAAGTGGCTTCTGAACTCTTTTTGTATTTTTAAAATTTTCTCATTTTTTATATTTTGAGCGATTGCAAGATCTCATGATCATCCTCAAGTTAATCCATATCCTCAAACGATGGAGCATCATTCTGGATCTTATTAATGCAAAATAGATCATTCACCCTCGAGTTCATATGCTCCAACATCTTGTTCAAGGTCTCAAGTGTGGAAATCATGAGAGGTGACTCCAACAGCTCAGTCTCTAGTGGATGTCAAGGTACATGTGAAGGTGGAGGTGAATAAAAGTCCTAAGTCTGAAACTGTGGCTGAGGTAGATATGTACAAGAATCAGGAGCAAAGTCAAGCTAGAAAAGGGAGGTGAACCGGCTGGAGGGTACAAAGGATCCACAAAGTCCAGATAAAATACGCTCCAGTCGGCCATCTCCGAAGCAAGATAAAATGATCGGGAGAAAACAATGGTCAAGTCTAGAAGAATGAGAAAAAGGCATAAGTGCGCAGAGACGATCAATAATGCACACAAACAAATACAAGCAAACTCACGCAAAACAAACCCCTCAATTCACCTACTCAACTCGGTAGAGATCGTGAAAGCTCGGTCTTTTTATCTTGTGTGTTTTACAGTTAGGTGAGAAGTCAACATTATACAAATACTTAGGAGGCTAAATAGGATTTGGGCACTACTCTTTAGTGTGTACAAGAGTAATTAAAATGAAGACAATGAAGGGATTACTCGCCCAAGACAAATGTTTTTTAATCATTTTTAGGGTCAAGTAATGTTAGCAGTCCCATTTTTATTGTTATCACTTTTTTTGAATTTTTAATAAGAATGCACGAGCCTATCGAGGTGTCAATTTTACTTAGCACCTAGGTGGTCGAAATCAGAGGGAGAGTCGGAAAACAATGCAAGCAGCTAAACGATGATGAATGTAAAAGCGTAAATGCTCAACTTGCCTCCAACATTCTACATGCAAAGATGCTCAACGGAATTGAAACCTATCAATATGAAATGCAAGCCGATGAAATCGCCCTAGATTCAGAAATTGCTGTTAGCGTGAAGAACCAATGCTAATGACTTAGAATGGAACTTAAGGGTCCTGTCTTGGAGTCTCCTCAGTGCCCACAACATTAGGTCCTGCAAGCGTTGTATGGAGGACTCTCGCGACATGGGGTTCCGAGATTAAGTGAGAAGTAGTTTGATATTTGACTAAGTCCAAATGAACTATAGGTGTATGCAAGGATAATTAAGTGTTTGGACCTAATGCTATTGACAAGCAAATCGTAAAGCTAAGGGCTCGATCACACAAAAGAAATAAAATAAAATCTTGAAACAAAAGAAAAAAGACGATAAAAATCGCAACAAAACTGACGAGGCCCCCAAGGGAACAATCCCTCTTGCTCTGGACCTCGAATAACGTGAAGTAGTGTCCTGAGAGTCATGTTTAAGTTATTACATAAAGAGTCTCTCTCAATTTAAACTTACAAAAAATTAAATGCTAAAATAAAGACATAAAAATTCTGTCTTCAAAATCCCTCTAAGTCCTCCTAGGTTCTTGGTCGGCAAGTTGAAGCTGGCTTTACATGGATGCATAGACACCTTGAGTAAAGTACCTCCCTCAAGTTGCGGTACCTCGCACAAACTCAACAAGAGAGGGTGGTTAATCAACTTAAAACATTATATCTAATAATACGAAAAAAATAAAGCACAAAGGTAGACAAATAATCACAATCAAGCAAAAGTTAATCTATACGATATTACTCCGCGGCAATGACGCCATTTGATAATCGAGATTTTACGAGGGTCAAAATATTTCTCACACAAGGTGGAGACAAAGTCGGTATGGCGACCACTCACGAAATCACAATTAATCAACAATTAACTCACAACTCAAAATAAGGCAATGAAAAATATATACAGAGTTAACATTTATTATAACTCTACAATGGATGTGTATAGTGTGCAAGTATGTAGAGGTCGAACACAGGGAACAAGCAGGATATATCTATCAAAAATGCATTAAAGTGATTGTGAGCTCTCTGTCTTTATGTTCTCTTTTTTGTGAGTTTTATTTTTTAATTTTTTATTTAATTTTTGTTCTATATTTTTTATATTTGGTAATTACTATTCTGTTTTTATATTTCCTTTTTACATTTTATATTTTTATATGTTCTTTTTCTTTTAATATATAAATAAAGCTATAGATATGATAATATATATATACACAATATAGGCTATAATAGATATAAATACCAATAAAAAATCAAAATTAGGGAAATAAAATATTTTTCGGTTTTCAAATATTTTTTAGTGTTTTTGTGATTTTTTAGTATTTTTTGCTCATTTGTATATATTATTATGTAAAAATACCTTAAATCAAGGTTTAATTAATATCAGAAATTAAAATGGAGAATAAAAATAACAAACGGGGTCAAAATTTATCCAAATTAACTTTAAAATAAATAAAATAATATAAAGAAAAATAAGAAATATAAAATATAATTTTTCTAATTCTTGATATTTTTTATATTTCTATAAGTGTTTTTTGGGATTTTCAATTTTCAGGTATTTTGTTTTGTAATTTCGGGTGATTTTTGGTCTGAATGTTAAAAATACATAAATAAACAAGTTATTTTTTGGGAATTAAAAAAAACATTTTTATATTTTTAGGGTTTTTCTAATGCAAATAAGGATAAAAAGACTCATTTTATTTTTAATAAATAATAAAAGTCCTAAAATTACAAAATAAAAATATGACATGAATCTACATGCAATCACGAGCTTAAGTCTATTTTTGTAGATTTTTTAAAGCAATGTAGCTATATGAAATAAATACAAGAAATAAATAAAAACTACATTACTAGCATGGGCTTTTTGTAATTAAAATAAAATCCTGGGGCCTTACTATAATTTTTACAATGTGAGGGCCCCTTGCAAAATGCATGCACCTCACGCATACAGGCATGTCAGGTCACGTGTTCGAGGACCTATATACAAATATATAAAGTTGGGGGGTCCTAACTGCAATTTCTACAAAAGTTTTAAAGCTACAAAGGAAAGTTTAAAGCATGAATATTAAAATACAAAAATTTGCTAGGCCAAGTTGCAAAATGCCCAAACCTTGCATGGATCGAACGACGGATATCGGTTCACTTGACATGTGGAGCCACAAAGGAGCCTGATGACGGTTTGGCTTTGAACGGTCGTGATTAGATCTGCAGTCGAGATCTGATGGCTTGGGCATGCGATGATCTGACGATGGTTGTTGCACGGGACAAATGACGACCCATCCAACGGACGCGGAGAGGGGAGGACGAACTGGGAATCCTCTATGGTGAGGCGAACTTCACTAGGCCCAAACTCCCTCCTCTGATGCTCCTTGAAGCATCAAAAGGGCCCTGAGGTTCCTGTAGGGATGCTCTAACTACTGGGGCTTTCGAAATGACCAGAGGTGCATCGAAGTGTACCTGCGAAGGCGGTACAGCACATGCGCCCTGGGTACCTCCGGTAAAGGGCAAAATTGCCCCAGCTGTGCGTGAAGCTCCAGGTTCCTGCAAGAAAATATATTATAGGGATGAGGGAATAGTGACTCGACCATGTAGCGGGGTGCTTGTGAGCAGTAGATGCATGTTCGCTCTGGCGAACTACGAACTGGGGTGGTTGAGAGACTAAACATGAAATGAAAAACAAGAAATGAAAATCCGGGACCTAAGTTATCTAAGAAAGTAATAAAAAAGGGGTAGAAAACGACCTCAACTGGCAAAACTAGGAAGATGGACCTCAACGGTGGCATAGACTGTCGGAGATGTTGAGTTGACCTCCAACCGCCTCCTTCGATCTACCTCAATGCCTCGCGTAGGTGTTGTTACCACCTTCGGTTATTTTGTTGCAAGAGGAGAGGAAAAAAGTGGCCAAATAAGGCTCAACAATTCAAAGAACAAGGACGTGCTGGTTTTGTACAAGGTGGTCGAGCAAGTGGAAAGATTGAGGAACCTCGGGAATTGTAGTGATCCAAAACCCAAGGAGAGACCTGGCGTGAATCACCAAGCTCAAGGAAAAAATGCAGAAGGAAGCGAGGCGGATTGGTGAAATATGCGGATGGGAGAATATCGAGAAGGCGGTCCAAAATGTAGGTATGACAGGTAGAGAACCTCAGTCAGAGAGTTGACTGAGGTCAACTGGTAGAGGATGCTGGTTGGTCCACGTGGACCAACCAGAAAAAACTCTACCAAAAATTATTTATAAATTCTAAAATAGTTAATAAATGATTTTATTTTTTAAATATAAAATAAAAATTATTTATTATTTTTTATATTATTTTATTATGATTTTTATTTAATTTATAGAGGTTATTTATTACGAGTTACCTTTTAGGGGCTACATATAGGTATATTTATCTATGTTTTTAGGTCTTTTATTTTTTATTTTTTATTTTACTAATTTAGTTTATTATTTTATGCATTTATAACTTAATTTTATATACTCAAAAATATTTTTATTATATTTTTCTAATATAATATATACACTTAGTTAGAAGTATTAATTACATAGGTATCAATATAGGTAATTCATCTATGTATTTTTTTGAGATATTTTATTTTAATGTTTTTTATGGATTTATTCATGTTTTAGTATGCACAAATATTATAAGGGAAAAATCGGGCTGCCACCTAGGGGAAGCCAACATGGCTGACCCCACCCAATTTTTCACATTTTTTTTTTATTTTTTGGAAAAATATCACCATGTACATTCATGCCTATATACATCCTATATATCATTTGAATTTCATCAGAAACAGACTCCTACGGCCTCCATCCATATGTCAATTTTTTAACGGTCGCAGGATTTTTTAATCGACCCTGTTTGGATGGAGACCGCAGGAGTCTCTGTTTCTGACGAAATTCGAATGACATATAGGAGGGATATAGGGATGAATATACATGACGATATTGTTCAAAAAAATAAAAAAAAATTGCCCAAAAATGGGGCAGGGTAGTCATATTGGCTACCCCCAGGGGGCAACCCCATATTATAAATAATACTTACAAAATTAAAAAAATATAAAAATATAAAATAAGAAATAAGAAATGAAATGAATATTTTGATTGGATAAACTATACAATAGGGGTCCAAAACCTAACTTTCACACTGATGAAGCCATGATTCTCACTCTTTATTCTTTTATTTTAGCACTTCTTTTTGGCAAAACTTCTGTAAATTCAATAACTTGGCATTTTGCATGCTCTTGTTAATAATGTATAATTAGCACGTATTTTGCAAAAATAAAAGAATAAAGGAAAGAGAAAATAATTATGTATTTAGAATAAATACAGAGTGACCCAAAATCCAAGAGAAGGTGAAGACTTAACCTGATTTCAAAAGAAAACTAGTAAAGAGAGATTAGGGTATATTATGTACTATACATATCACCTATACTTGTATATAATATTTATGTATTATTTTTTAACCAAATAAATTATTTTAATCAAGTGTATATAGATTTAACGATATTATAAAAATAAAATAAAAATCTTAAAAGTAAAATTAAATAAAAATAAAATCATCAAACCATTGTATAAAATAAATATGTACATATTGCATTCATTATACCTTTAAATAATTTATAAAAAAATATAATAAAAAAATATTTTATACTCTCAAAAACATGTTGTTAATAAATAAAGTATAAAATAAAATTATTTTTGTAAGAATAATAAAAAAAATACATGTGCATAATACATAGGTAAATTATACCTGTATATAATACCATATATATTGTATATATATTATTTTTTTAAGGATATTTACACCCATAACCCTGAGTAATTCCGTAATTAACCCAGAAACCCTCTATAATAACGAATTACGCCCAGGACCTTGAATAGTCCTTAACTCTACATTCATAACCCCAGGTTAATTGCCACCCAATTTTCCATCAATTATGATGGTATCCGTCAAGAATTTTACATTTTACACCCAAATTTCTCTTTATTTATGAATGACTCATCCACTTCTTCCCCAACATCTGACTCTGACCATACAACCCCGTCCCTCCGTCGTCGTCCTCTCACCGAAAGCCCTACCCCCACTTCATCGGCCTCCTTCCCCAAGGGAGCCTCCACCAGGCCCTCAGATCGACTGCAAGCTCCACCCCACCGACCCGGCTATGCTTCTTCGCCATTGCCTGGTGCTTCCGCTCGTCAAAATCCCCCCCCCCCTCCCCCGCCTGGAAGTCCCCCCATACCTGCGCGGCACTATCCGTCTGGAAGGCCCCCCTCCCGTGGCACCATCAGGAAGTTTTTGGTTTTTTTACCATCAGGAATCCCAATGGGAGGAAGGCCCAATTGATGTTGTTGTTGCTAGCAGTGGTGGCGTCTTTGCAGACCCATTCTGCAAGCTCAACCTGAAGGAGACCTTGGAGTTCGTGAGGGCCTTCCCAATAGCTCGAAGGTGCGGCATTGAGATCAGAGATGTTGTCGAACCTTTGCACAGGAAAGAAGAGGGAGACTGGATGTGCCAACAATCCCAGGGAGGCCTTCACTTGCCTTCTACGGGGACAACCTTTCTAGGAAGAGCGTCCCCTATAAGTGGGACGATGCTGAGAAATGGCTCATCAGTACCTCCTGCAGGGAATCACCTGCCCATTTGGCAAACCCATAAAGGATCATACCCACAAAACAAGGTGGTTTCTTTTTGCCAGAAAGGTGATGGCTTTGTGGAGAAGAGGAGCAAGGTCAGTGAGGGAAAGTCCCACGGATTATCTCTGGAGCACAATGCTATTCTCCAAAGGTTGTCCTTGGATGTACCACTCAAAGGTACCATTTTTTCCCTCCCCCGTGGCACCATCCGCTTGGAAGGCCCCCCGCACCCCACAAGCTTCTTCCTCATCGCTCCCCCTTCCCGAAGGGTCCCCCAGCAAGCTTCTCCAGCTCGTCGAGCCCCCAACCTTCGTGACACCATCCGCCTGGAAGGTCCCCCTACAAGCTTCTTTTCGATCACCCTGCCACCCCCCTCCCCTATGGAAAACCTTCCAACCCCAGCGAGCTTCTCCAAGTCGTCAAGCCCCCAACCTCCGACCCCCCACCTGAAGCTCCTAACCCCAGCAAGCGGGGACCCTGGGGAGGAGGAAGGGGGAGATATTGGAGGAGGAAGGGCCATTGGGGGTGGAGGAAAGGGGAGCTGGAGGGAGGCAGAACGGAGTATGTTGGATGACGTTTTTTTTTCTTTTTAGTTTTGATTTAATTTTAACCGTTGGATTGATGTTAGGTTAGATTAACTCGATGGTTTGGTTAAGATTGACGGTTAAAACTAAAACAAGGTATAGATGTAAGGCGGAGTAATTACTCAGGGTTTCTCATGTAATTCGTGGTTATCTTGGGTACATGGGGTAATTATGGAATTACTCCGGGTTATAGGTGTAAATATCCCTTATATTTTTCATAAAAATAATTAAAATACACTGAAAAATAGTTTATAAAATAATAAACATTTTTTATTTTAATACATTTTTCATTTTAAATTCATTTTCTATTTTTTAATTGAATTTCATTTTATTTTGTAAATCCTGAATTTTCTATTGGTCTACGTGGGTTTGTTGACCCCGATCAACGTCACCCTCCAGACGAGGTCGGGTCTCATTCCTCTCGTTAGATCTTCTTCTCTGACTTTTCACGCTCAAACCCGACCTCCTATTGCCTCGATATTTGGACCCGAGATTCCTCATACACCTGAGATACTCATAGATCCCTAAAATCACCTAGATCCTCCTAGGGTTGCGCTGCACCTCTCGATCTTTCCAGACCCTTTGCCACACTTATAAATCATCTCTTCCGCCTCCAGAGCTCTTCGTCTCGTCCCTTGCACCACCATAGACCCTTAGTCCCCTTCACCGAAGTGACAACCATTGAAAGAGCAGCTTAAGACTCGTCAGAGGTTCTTGGAGACTCGTACCTCATCGCATCGCTGGAAAGCTGCCGCGAGAAGCCTCTCAGACTATCGTTGCTCGATCGAGGCCATACCTAGCCGACAACCTTCGCCTAAAGAACATGAGCTCATCGGAAGCTTCAAATATTACATTCATCCTCCACATTTCCCAATTTGATTCCATCTTAGCATTTCACGTCATCGCCAGTTCCTCTACCCCGACCACCTGGTTGGAGCTCCATCTCGACCATCTATCTGCTTCGATCGACGATACATCGCAACCCCCACCTTCTTACTCTACCTAAATACCCTACATCTCACTCACCGGAGCGAGATTAGGCATGAAACTTCCTTCCCCCTTCTCCACCGGAAGTCGATCATCATCCCCAACGCTTTGCTTCTGTTCCTATGCAATAATTTGGACCAGAGCATCACCCCGAGTCCCTCTATCTCCTGCAGGTGTTGATTTGCATGAAGGATCCCAATTGATTCACCAGCTAATTGGGTGGAGTATCTCCAGGTGATTGATGAATACCCATTCATCACCTTTATTCTTTTATTTTAGCTACAAAACCTATGCAAAACACATGTATATTCCTGTAAATAACAATAATTATCAAATAGCATGCATTGTGTAAATATGCATTATTAGCATGTTTTTGTGCATAAATAAAAGAATAAAGAAATAAAAGAAAAAGAGGGAGATATCTAGAATAAATATTGAGCGACATAACCCCAAGGGAGGCTCAGCATGGGCCTGACCGCAAAAGAACCCAAGTAGAGAGAGATAAGGAAGCTCATGATTGTACATATACCTATAAATAAATAAAAATTATTTTCCTCTTATTCAAAATAAAAATTGGTGTGTATTTATATGTATGTAGTTGTAAATATAAAATCAAAATAAAAATGAGAAAAATAAAAGAAAATTAAAAAGAAATTAAAATTCCTTCTCCATTGTATATATGTCATGTACATAAAACCACAAACCTATTTATTTTCCCTTAGAAATAAATAAATAAATAAAATCCCATAAAAAATATGTACATATTCCATATTCTATAATGTATATAAATAAAATAAAAAGCATAAAAATAAAATAAAAATAAAAATAAATCAAAATCAAAATCAAATCACATTGTATATATACCATATATGTATATAAATAAAAGTATTTATTCAACCCTTGTAAATAATTAATTAAAATAAAATAAAAATACCTCTTTATTCAAAATTTTATTCTTTAAATAAATAAAATAAAAAATTGGAATAAAATATACAAAAATAAACAATTAAAAATCAAAAATAAAAAATACATATGTATATACCTGTATATAATAATAATATTTTGTAAATACCTAAATTATATTTCAAAAAAATAATTAAATATCACTAAAAATAATTTAAAAATAAAGAAACATTTTTCATGTTTTAACTTTTTTGAAATTCGGCAATTTACTATTTGAAAAGGAATTATCTAATAATTAATAAGTGGCGCACTCTGATTGGTTCACGGGGGATGTTGACCCCCGGTCAACTCCCCCCCCCCCGGGACCATTTCCCCCGCGGATCTCGCGCCCGTCCCGACTTCTCACTATTTTCCCCGCGTGATCCGATCATCAAACCCTTAAACCCCGGGTCCTAATTCTTCCTCTTGCATCCGAGACCCACGCCCGGTGTTTTGTATAGGGATCCGTGCTCCGATTCGCTCGCCCGATCCTCCTCTAGCCAGATCCCTAGCCGTATAAAGTTCGACCTCCGTCGCACAATTCAGGCCATCTTTGGCGCTGCCCCTTCTTCATGTGACCTCCACCCTAATCCTTAGAGTGACAGCTTTCGATTGGCGGTGTCGAAGAGAGGAGAGGACCTCTCCGCCATTGATCCGGCAGCGTGTTGCCGTTGTGCGCCGCCCAGAGCTGCACCCGAGCCTCGGGCCTTCGACGACCCTTGAGGCGACGACCAGAGCTCCGCGAGCTCATCCCAGTCGACTCCACCCATCCGATAAGACTAATTCTTCCTAGTTTTCGCTAATTTCAGATTACCCCCAAATCGACCTTCCGCCGTCTCCGATCAATTCACGTCACCTCACTCTTCGATTCAATCATCGGACGACGCCCACATCTTCGCGAGACTCCTCCTCACATTCAGCACCCACTCACACCCCCTGTCTCGTCCCGTAGCAGAAACTTCGACCTCCATCGCCGTTGCTTCGCCGGAGATCGACCATCTCGCCTCACCCGACCACCACACCACCCCTAACCAGGTCGAGGCACTTTGCCCTCGACCCAGGAGCTTGCTGTGTTGTTTTTCAGGTCAGAAGAGGCCCATCTGAGGGCCGCAGCATCCAAGCACAGGAGTCCAGCTCCACCTTCGCCGCTGGAGCTCCTCGGAGCTTTCCGACGTCATCGAAGGAGCCCATCATCTGCGGGAGGCTGTGGCAATTCTGTTCCACCCATTGGCAGCCCCCGAGGAGGTCCAGTGCAGCCGTGGTGCTCCGGCGAAGTTCGCCGGAGCCGTGTTGTTACAGGACGCTCCAGAGCCATCCGTTCTGCCCCGACTTCCCAGACTTCATCCGGACCGTTCGATCAGGCGAAGAGGAGGCCTATATCAGCCACCATCCGATCGACACGTGGCCGCCTCATCGCCCTTCATTCAGCGAGGGGTGCCCTTGATCCACAATCGTCAGATCTTCCACGTGGATACCTCTCAGCCGTCAGATCCGACCCGGCGTCCTTCGTTGAGGCGCAGCGCCCCACAGCCGTTGGATATCACACGTGGCGCACCTCCAGCCCTCGGATAATAAGGGGTAATTTATACTTAGGCCCCCTCCTGTTTTGCATTTACGTTTTAGTCCTATAAATATTTTCAGTACTTGTTTGTAGTTTGGTAAAATTGCATAGAGGACCTGGATGTTTACTTTAATTGCATTTTCGTCCCTGATTATGTGAGACACGTGCTTCGTCACGTGAGTTTTTGAAGAAATTGCATGATCTGGGCTTTATGTTTGGATGTGTTATTGAATGAAATATAGTTTTTGATATTTGCATCCATACCCATGTGCGTGGTTGTATTTTGACATGTGTTGAATTGTTTAGATATTTTACAACTTCTTCCCTAGACTTTTAGCATGTGTTGCTAATAAGTCCCTGAAAGTAAGTTTTATTACATATAGGTCCTTCCGTGCCCAGTACACATGCCTTGCGCGTGCGATATTGGAATTTTTGCACGAAGGACCTCAAACTTTCTAGATTTGTTACATTTTAGCCCTTAGAACTTAGTTTTCTTGCATTTAGGTCCCTATGCACTGTGTTCTTGTTTTGGATTTAAATAAAATATCAAATTCAATCCAAATTTTGTGAAAATTGGATATGTGGCTCCTGCCATTGTGTAAATTTTTTTCTAATTTTTGGGTACATTTTTAAGCCTTTTTAATATTTTTAAATATTCAAAAACCCTTGTTTTTCTTTCTGTTCAGATTAGAAAATCATAAAAAAATACAAAAACTCTTTTAAAAATTCTAAAAAGATTAGGAATTGTTAAACTTGGTGCGCTTTATTTTCTTTGTAATTTTCGCTATTTTTGGGTCTACAAAAACCCTAAAAATTGAAAAACCATTAAAAACTCATAAAATTCTAGAAAATCATAAAAAATTCCAAAAATAATAAACTCTTTTCCTGAATTTTCTTCATTGCTTCTATTTTTCATAAAAAATACCTCCAGGCTCTTTTAGGACTATTTTATATTTTAATTTGACCCTCCAAGCCTGACTGGACACTTTGCCTTTGTTTTTGCCTTCTTTGATTTTTAGAAAATTCTTTAAAAATTATAAAATTCTCAAAAATCCACCAAAATAGTAAAAAATCCATAAAACCTAAAAATATCTTGTTGGAATTTTTGGACCATTTTTAAGCATTTAAATAATTGGTTGAATGTGATTGTTTTTACCTTTTTATTATTTTCCTTCATAATTAAAAATACAAAAAATATTAGAATTTTAAAAACCACCAAAAAATATTTTTTTATTTTATTGTTGACTACTTCATAGGCCGCAAGGCCAACTCGTGCTCCCTGAGTCCGACCCTGAGTGCTACACCAGGCTAATCTCATAGCTAGGGCCACTATTTTGATTTTTATTGTTTTATCTGCTTGATTGGTGGTTTGTTCCTTCTTTTTCTTGTTGACTGATTGATCTCTGAGATCCGGGTCGCAACGACCCTAGTTCTATTCTATTCACCCGAGTCTTGGTGATTTTTCGGCTCATCAGAATGGCGCCGTTGCCGGAGAGCTCGACTTAGTAGTCACATTTGATTTATCCGCGGCTTTCTTTTTCGCGGTTTTCTGTATATATTTTTGTATATATTTTTCTGACTTGTTTATACATTTATCTGGTCTGATCACTCTCTGTTTGTTTTCTTGCGAGGGCCTGAGGATCGAGGCGGCTTCTTCGGAAGCCGACGCAACCGTGAGAGTCGGAGGCAGCTCTCTTCTCTACAGAGCCGTAGGAGGACGCGAGGAGCGAGCAGGAGTGCGGGAGCCGTGGAATAGCCGCGAAGTAGCGTAGAATATTTGTAGATTAGGTTTAGCTTAGATTTACTTTTCAGTCAAATTATTTGAATTGTTGTAATAATACAGGGACATGACTTGGACACTTAGACTTTCAGGGTCTGTTTCGCCGAGCACCGGTGTGTTCGGGGGACCTCATCGGATTTTCGCGGCTTTTTCGCGATTTTTGACGTTTATTTACTGCTCATTTGATTTACGCGGATTTTAGCCCTAGCTTAGGAGTTTTCTTTGACTGTGACATAATTAATTAAGGCCCAACCCTAATTATCTGCATGTGCCTATAGATCGATAATTGGACTTAATTAATTAAATCACAAAGAAAAAGCCGCTTATTAGAGCTCTGGTCTACGTGCCTTGAGGAGTCACATACAACGCGTGCAGGATCCATTGTGGCGGACACCGAGTGGCTCCCAAGATAGGACTCCGGACCTAGGCTCGAGTACCCGGCTACTGTTCTTCACGAGTAGAACTGCTTTGTTTAGGGCCGGGTTTTTTTTCGCGTGCATCATATAGGTAGTTTATATTCTGTCTTTTATTTTATACGTGGATCACCCTGCATGTAGACTGCTGGAGTCAGGTACGCATTTCTTACTCTACATACATCATTGATTTTCGTGCATCGGCTTTTTCGTCTTCTCCCCCTATTTTGGATTAAAATAACCAGGAGAACCGAAAAATTCATTAGGCGATTGTTTGATATTGAAAAATACTTAAAAAATCAAAACTACAAAATTGGGACTGCTAATCCAACTTGACCCTAAAAGACACTCCAGTTAAAAATTTATCTTGGGGAGAGCAACCCCCTCATTGTCTGGTTTGCTTGAGCGAGAGAGTGACCTGTACACTAGGATAGAGCCATATCCGAGCCACGATCATACTACCAGCCTTTTATACGGGACAGTTTGTTCGGCGGATTGGATTCCCAACAGGTCACTAACCGCTCTGCTATCTTGACTTGATCACCTAAATAAAAACTGACAAGATAATTGACCGAGCTCTTACGGTCTTCAGCTCGCGTTGAGTAGGTGAATCTGAGGTTTGTTTGCTCATCATAGTTGATTCCAGATCCCATCCGCCCGACTCGCCAGATTACGATGATGGGCAGGAGGTCTCTTAGGCAGCCTCTGGCAGCACCGCTTTTCAGCAGTCCAGCCCACTCATCTAGGTCGGTTCATGAGAGCTCAGACCCGCTCTCCGAATCCGAGTTCGACTCCACCCTGTTCCCCCTTGACCACCCTTCTACCATTCTTGAGATGCCAGTGCCAGATGAGAGACTACAGTCAGATGATTTATCGGTACCTGAGTTTGGGTCTTTTGCCTTTGCAGAGACCATGGCCGGCAGCAGTGATGACCGCACCGAAGGTCCCCGACCAGAGCAGACATTTGTCCTAGACCAGGGTGCGATCAACTCCACCCTGATCGCCTCCCTTGACTCAGTTCAGCAGCAGTTGAGGGATCAAGGTGCATTCATGATCGAGATGCGGAGAGAGATGGAGCAGATGAGAGCCGACCGCGAGCAGCGCGATAGACCCGATGGTGCAGCAGCAGCCGCAGCAGTTGCAGCAGCAACAGCAGAGCCTCCCAGATCGATGCGGGAGTTGCACAACCCCGGATCGACTTTGACGCACCGTTGGGTGGTACTTCCAGCTATCGTGGGGAACTTCAAGTTCCTCCTGAACACTCTGCAGCTTCTACCCCGGTTCCATGGGCTGGCTACTGAGGAGCCCCATCTTCAGCTCCAGGAGTTTGAGATGATCTGCAGCACTATCTACGACCATCAGGTGGATGCAGATACCATCAAGATGATTGCTTTTCCCTTCTCCCTAGAAGACAGAGCAGCCAACTAGCTGAAGTACTTAGGGAGGTTGTGTATACCTGGGAGCAGCTCCGCACTGAGTACTTGAACAAGTACTATGCACTCGGGCGGACGAACGCAGCTAGAGCCCTGATCAGCAACTTCTCCATGCTCCCCAACGAGCATTTTCAAGAGGCATGGGAGAGGTTCCGAGAGTTGACAGACAGATTCCTGCACCATGACATCTTGACGCCGAACCTTGTTCAGAGCTTCTTTTGCGGGTTGACACCAGAGCTGCAGGGCCAGGTGAATGCTTCTTGTGGCGGGTCCTACTTCGCCAAGGATCATGATCAGGTCTGCGCCATCTACGAGGAGATGGCCGAGAACTACACAGTGATGTCCTATATCAGACTCTACACTCAGGGACGCCCCCAGCCACAGTTCATGCAGTACCAAAGGATAGCACGGGTCGACGTTGGTCCTTCTACTTCATCGGCGGCAGCAGCAGAGGCCGAGTACACAGTCGTCGACATGGGCATCATCAGTGAAAGCTGGACCGGATGGAGATTATAGAGAAGAAGTGTGAGAGCATTTCACAGATGGATCAGATGGCACAGACGCTGAGTGACTTGAAGACACGGATCATGTGTCTCCAGGAGGCACAGACGGCTTCTCAGCCCCGTCTTCAGTCACAAGGAGATCCGAATGGCAGTGGCAGTTCATCTCAGCGCTCCAGCTCCAGCCAGCCTAGACAGGTCCACCCTGTACAGGTGGAGCTGTACCAGCAGCCGCAGCCTTACTACCAGGCACCACCATCCCCAAACATTCAGATGGTGGTTTACCAGCCGGATCAGCCTCTGGTAGTACTCCCGCCACTCTCCTACGAGCCTGAGCCATTGATGGACGTCAACGGGATTTGGCACGACCGACCCCAGCCCGGTATCCGACGAGACCATCCCGGATTCCGTTGGTCGGCCGGAGGTGCCAGCTCCCAGCAGCAGCCTTCAGATTAGGGTGGCCAGTACAACCATCAACAGCAGCAGCTGCCCCCAGTGCACCAGCAGCAGCAGCAGTCAGCCCAGTATGGTTCTCATCCCTATCAGCAGGGACATTCTTAGAGGCGTGATCAGCCTCAGCAGCAGTATCATCCCCAGTCATACCCTTCTCACCAGCCACAGCAGTACCCGCACCAGCAGCAGCCTCACTACCAGCGAGGCTACCCGTCAGGTTCTCATGGGCCATTCTATGAGAACCCATCCTTAGACGATATAGTCCGCCTCTTGACTGACCAGCAGGCTATCTTCAGACGGGAGATGGATGAGTTCCGCTAGGAGGTGCGGGAGATAGTGAGAGGGAAGGCTGCCATCCCTGCCCAGATTGAGCCGAACCCGAACAACCTGAAGAGGAAGTCTGAGCAGGTAGATTTCACAGAGTATGCCGCTCCTAGTGATACATTTGGTGATTTGTCTGCATATCTGTTTGATACTGATTTTATCACACTTAGGAGCGGTAGGACGCTTGCAGGTGGCGCCTCGTCTGAGCGACGTTCTCACGTTACTTCCAGAGCGTCAGGCGAGGAGGATCGCGGTACTGATGCCGTGAGAGATGATGACGGTGGTACTGATGCCACCATGGATGCTGATCCCACCGACAGTACTGAGGCCGTCACTTCACCAGACAAAGGAGGTGGTACTGATGCCACCATTGTTGCCGAGCCAGAGCACAGTACTGATGCCGTGAGTCGACATGCCGAGGGTGGTGCTGATGCCACCATTTCTACTTCTACTAGTCCTGTAGTCTTTCCATCTATTCATGTATCTCAGGACTTATCTGGCAATAAAGGAAAGGGTTTATTTTATTCTGATCCACCTGTGGTGCATGATGATGTATGTGTGGATTCTGTCATGCTTGAGCAGCCTAGACCCTCTCCTAGTCCTTCATATGAGAAGGACCCTACGATCCCCTTTCCACGAGTACTTCACATGGGAAAGGGGAAGAAAATAGAAAATCCTAAAAAGAAGCAGCAGGAAGAGTTCAGCCAGCAGATGATAAACAGATTTCACATTCAGTTGACTCTTCAGGAGGCCTTGGAGCACATCCCTCTACTCCAGAGATCACTCAGAGACAGGACCACAGTTAAGAGGAAGAGGAGGAACCACCAGTCAGAGATCCATGTGCTGACCAGAGCCACGTGTTTCGCGATTCAGAACCGTCTACCGGCCAAGAGGCCAGATTCCGGATCCCCTTATGTCAGATGCCACATCAGAGAGCAGAGGTTCGACCGCACTCTATTAGACAGTGATTCTTTGATCAACCTACTTCCGGCAGCCCTTCTCGACCGCTTCGAGTTGGGCACTCTACGACAGAGCAGGATAGTCCTTCAGTTTGTTGATCGATCTGTCAAGAGGCCGAAGGGGTTGCTGAGGGACGTTGTCGTCACAATTCAGGGCATGCAATTCTCCGTGGACTTTGTTGTGTTGGACATGGAGATCCCTGAGTCTGTGACCGATACCCCCATCATTCTAGGACGCACGTTCTTGGCCACAACCAAGGCAGTGACTGATCATGATAGCGGGAAGGTATACTTTCGTGTCGAGGGCGAGAGTGTACAAATAGAGACGGTCGAGGACATCAGAGCCAGAGATTCAGCATGCTTAGAGCCGAGCACAGATTTAGAGCAGATGACAGATACAGGGCCAGACATCCACCAGGACTGTGATTTTGTGATCACAGATGACAAGGCAGTTTGGGCAGATCCAGACGCACAGGCCATCCTCTCACCTTCAGAGACCGCTGATACAGAGATGCGAGCAGAGGAGATCTTGGAGAGCGCATTCTTGGTTGAGGATACTTTTCAGTCGGTAGATTCGGTTCTCGACCGCGAGACAGAGTTGTTTTGTGATGATGATACAGATCCCTCGGAGTCAGATTTTGATTGGGCAGAGTTTGATAAGCTTATACCAGATCTGACTTCTTTTGAGCCTATAGCTAGGGAGGAGTTGATGCCATGCAGAGTAGACACAATCCAGTTGAGCAGCCTTCCCCAGATCCAGTTTGCGAGAGAGAGTTCTCATTTTCCCGAGCAGATTTGGCAGCATACACTCGGATTCTTCAAAAGCCAGATTTGCCAGCACCGACTTGTCCAGAGCTGAAGCCACTACCAGCGTCGTTGAAGTATAGGTTCCTTGCGGGTGAGCATGAGATGTACCCAGTCATTATCTCCGCTGATTTGACTGGAGAGCAAGAATCCCGTCTGATGGGGGTTCTTGAAAAGAACCGCAAGGCGATAGGATGGAATGTCGCAGATCTCCAGGGGATCAGTCCGGCTCTGTGCTCTCACCACATCTATCTCGAGGACGAGGCAAAGCCGTCGTGTGAGTTCCAGCGGCGGTTGAACCCGAATCTGAGAGAGGTTGTCATGAAGGAGATCTCGAAGTAGTGGAGCGCCGATTTTATCTACCCCATCTCCGACTCCAAGTGGGTCAGTCCGTTACATGTGGTGCCCAAGAAGACGGGCATCACTATAGTGGTTACGGAGTCCGGAGAGGAAATTGCTACCCGGGTACCCACTTCTTGGCAGGTCTGCATAGATTACAGACGACTCAACCAGGCCACCAAGAAGGATCATTTCCCCCTACCCTTTATAGATCAGATCATTGAGAGACTGGCAGGGAAGAACCATTACTGTTTCTTGGAAGGGTACTCCGACTACAATCAGGTGGCCATTGCGCCAGAGGACCAAGATAAGACCACCTTCGCCTGTCCCTTCGGCACATACGCCTTCAGACGCATGCCATTTGGGCTATGCAATGCCCCTGCGACTTTTCAGAGATGCATGTTGTTTATCTTTTCGGACATGGTGGGGGAGTGCTTAGAGGTCTTCATGGATGATTTCTCGATCTACGGCGACAGATTCGATTCTTGTATTGACTGCCTAGACCGAGTCCTTCAGCGATGCATAGAGGTTCGCCTGGTATTATGTTGGGAGAAGAGTCACTTCATGGTGACTCAAGGGATGGTGCTTGGCCACATCATCTCCAACATGGGCATGGAGGTTGATCCGGCCAAGGTGGATGTCATTAACAAACTCAATCCACCGTCCAACTTGCGGCAGTTACGGTCTTTTCTGGGGCACGTCGGTTTCTACCGACGATTCATTCATGATTTCAGCAGGATTGCCCGACCGTTGACTGATCTGTTGACGAAAGACACCGAGTTCCTTGTAGATGATAAGTGTCTATCGTCATTTGAGACTCTCAAGAGATGTGCGATAGAGGCTCCTGTCATTCAGCCACATGATTGGTCTCTCCCATTCGAGATCATGACGGACGCTTCCGATTTTACCGTGGGGCCGTGCTAGGACAGAGGAGGGATATAGTCCCATTCGCTATTCACTACGCTAGCCGTACATTGGATGCTGCACAGCGGAACTACACAGTCACTGAGAAGGAGATGCTAGTCGTAGTTTTTGCCCTAGATAAGTTCAGATCTTACATTATCGGATCTAGAGTGACCATCTTTACTGATCATACCGCCATTAGGTACCTCATGGCAAAGAAGGATGCCAAAGCTAGATTGACCAGATGGATCCTTCTACTCCAGGAGTTTGACATAGAGATTAAGGATAAGCCTGGAGTCAAGAATGTGGTGGCGGATCATCTCTCCCGATTGGAGTATCTTGAGGATTCTGAGCAGATTGACCCTATTTGTGAGACCTTCCCAGATGAGGCAATCCTTGCTATTGCCTCGCTCCCATGGTATGCCGATATTGTGAACTATCTTGTCGCCAAGAAACTTCCACAAGATTAGCCCATGCAGAAACGTGAGACCTTTCTTGCGAATGCCAAGTTTTACCATTGGGAGGATCTCGTCCTTTACCATGAGGGAGGGGATAGTATCTGGCGTCGGTGTATTCCTCAAGAGGAGCACCACAGCGTCCTTACTTACTGCCACAAGCTGGAGGCAGGAGGACATCACTCAGGGAGGAGAACGGCACAGAAAGTGCTCCAATCCGGCCTCTGGTGGCCTACTCTTTTCAAGGACTCTGATGAGTTCGTGAAGAGGTGTACTGACTGTCAGAGGATGGGCACTTGTGGACAGCGTGATATGATGCTGATGCAGCCTATTCACTTCTGTGAGGTTTTTGACGCATGGGGCATCAATTTCATGGGTCCATTCCCTAGGAGTCAGGGATTTGAGTACATTCTGTTGGCCGTTGATTATGTGAGTCGTTGGGTTGAGGCCATCCCCGCTCGAACCGCAGATGCTAGGACTGTTTGCAGATTTTTGAGGAGAAATATCATTTCACGGTTCAGGGTGCCTAGAGTGTCGATATCTGACGGGGGGTCTCATTTCGTCAACGACAAGGTAAAGGCCCTTGCTAGCGAGTTCAGCATAGACCATCGAGTTGCCGCTCCATACCACCCTCAGACGAATGGTCTTGCTGAAGTGTCGAACAGGGAGATCAAGACTATATTGCAGAAAGTCGTCCGCCCTAACCGAAAGGACTGGTCACAGCTTTTGGACTCGGTCTTGTGGGCATATCAGACGTCTTTCAAGACTCTTTTGGGTACATCTCCCTTTCGCCTCGTTTATGGCAAGCCATGCCATTTACCTGTTGAGCTGAGACATAGGTCGCTTTGGGCTGTCACTGATATACTTTTGGATCCAGATAGTGTAGGAGATCAGAGGAGGGTAGAGTTAGCAGCCCTGGAGGAGCTTCGTGATACCGCCTTTTCAAATAGCCTACATTATAAGGAGAGAGTGAAGGAGTGGCATGATTCTCATATCAGCCACAAGCAGTTTGAGCCAGGACAGAGAGTATGGTTGTTTGATGCTAGGCTTAGATTATTCCTAAGGAAGCTATAGAGCAAATGGAAGGGACCGTATTTGGTGAGAAAGGTACACGACAATGGGAGTATTGATATATTTGAGTTGTCTTCTGAGAGAACCTTTCGAGTGAACGGCCAGCGGCTCAAGCCATATCTAGATCATGAACCACGGGTCGTTGATGTTACCCCTATTCACTTTGCATGAGATGTGGTCTCTTGACTCACATCTATTGCATCTCACGCCTGATTATCACTGTTCTTCCAACCTGTATAGATCCAGTTGTCCATATCACTCTATTCTTTAGTCCCACTCCCTTCTTTCATCTTATGATTTTGTTATACTTAGGGTGTACATTACCCTAAGTATAGGGGGGATGTAGGACTCTCGGGTAATCTTTTGATTCTTTCTACCCCTGTTTTGCTGCCTATACTTAGGGATATTTCACCCTAAGTATAAGGGGGGTAGAACCTGTACATCCTTCACTCGGATTTCCCTTCATGTACAGCTTGCTATACTTAGGATTACTTGATCCTAAGTATAGGGGGAAACACCGAGTTCTCTTCATTCTATTCTTTGATCCATCTTTGTATATAGCCATTCCTTTTCACTTCCCTATACTAAGCACGAGTTATGTCTTCTTCATCGCCCTTGATCACTCTGAGGACATCGTTCGAGCTAAGTATAGGGGGTGTGTATATATTCCATATATACTTTAGCCATAACTCGTACTTTGTGTGAGTGTGTTAATAAATAAAAATGGCTAAAAACCCAAAAATCCATAAAAATTAAAAAATGTTTCCCTTGTATATAAAATTCATTTTGCACATACCTATTTATTTATACAAATTATTTTTGTACAAATGATTGTAAAATGATTTGTGTAAAGAATTTGTAAATATTTTTCATAACAAAATCTATGTATATAGTAAAAATTTTTGTAAAATGTTTTGAAAACAAAAAGTTTGCAAAAACCTTGTGTAAATGTTTGTAAATATTTTGTAAAACTTCGCATTCATGCATACATCCATGTTTTCAAACATTTTTCAAAAATTTTGCATGATTGTAAATATTTGTAAATTGCATATTTGTAAATAACATCTTTGTAAATATTTGTATAGTTTTTCCTGGATTATAGTTGACATTTAAACTAGTCTGGAATTAAATTGATAAATGGAGCTTGATTAAGATCTTAATCCACCTAACAATAAGAGGAACCTTATATGGCTTAGGGTTAAGGCTTTTCAGGTCCATGGTGACTTAATTCTTTGACTCCACTAGGCTATGAGCATATGTCATCTTGATGAGCCTAAGTAGAGCACTTAACAACACATGCATGACTCTCAGAGACAATGGCTTTACTTGCACCAGCACCTTACACATAGCTCTCCACGGATGAGGTGGTGAGGAGGTAGTTTCATTTGGCTTGGTGTAGCATATGAGGGTAG
Organism: Ottelia alismoides; assembly: GCA_037367405.1. Taxonomy (NCBI): domain Eukaryota; kingdom Viridiplantae; phylum Streptophyta; class Magnoliopsida; order Alismatales; family Hydrocharitaceae; genus Ottelia; species Ottelia alismoides. The sequence goes on along the minus strand of JAZKJV010000729.1, from coordinate 557,495 downwards.
TACTTCTAGGCGGAACCTCTCTTCTTCTTCTAGTGAAGGAAGTGCGTCTCAACTTGGTCTGGTGGTGATGAAGTCTAAAGACAGAAGCCGTGGGTTGCAATAAAGCTTCAAAAGAGGGATAGTCTACTGGCTCAAGAGGAAAAACTCCTTGTACATATGTTGCACCATGTAGATATGTTGTACATATGCACATGAAAAAAATGTGCAAAAAGAAAAAAGAACTCCAAAAAAGTTGTGGGTCGGATAGAAAATTTAATAATCCCACCGGAGTGTATATAGTGCAAATAAGCAAAAGCTTATGGTATTTATGTTTCATCTCATGATGCTTGCAGCGGGAGACTCAGCTACACTGGTTAGAGCTCCCAAGGAAACATGGCTACAATGGCCATGGTCCATTCTCTTCTTCCCCCTCTTCCATGTTCCATTCTCTTCTTCCCCCTCTTCTTGAGCCGGTTGCACTTGAACTTAGAAGGGAATACCCCGCTTCTCGAGGAAAGAGTTGCTAGACCGAGGCATTAGAGTTACCAAGTTGAGGGAGGTTGTTTCTTTGTTACTTCTGAGGTGGGGAGCTACATATCACTTACACCGTATAAGGAAAGACTCATGGTCATTAGAGTTTGTATATGTAGACTTATTCTGATCTGGTTTATTGAGGAGTCTTGCCCATAGATTGGTGGAACTTAGAGGTTGTTAAGTTTTAAGCTTAAGTCCAAATAAGGTTCTGACAAATTAATAATCCAAAGATCTTATCGAGCTCCATCTTTCAATTTAATGAAGGCAAGTTTAATAATCAGCATTGATCCATGCCTTTTCTCCTCTTTTTCTTTTTCTTCTTCTTTTTCACTTCTTTTTCAAATAAGTATTTGCTAAGGGACTAGCAAAGTTAAGTATAGGGGGTGATGAATACCCATTCATCACTCTTTATTCTTTTATTTTAGCTACAAAACCTATGCAAAACACATGTATATTCCTGTAAATAACAATAATTATCAAATAGCATGCATTGTGTAAATATACATTATTAGCATGTTTTTGTGCATAAATAAAAGAATAAAGAAATAAAAGAAAAAGAGGGAGATATTTAGAATAAATATTGAGCAACCTAACCCCAAGGGAGGGCTCAGCATGGGCCTGACCGCAAAAGAACCCAAGTAGAGAGAGATAAGGAAGCTCATGATTGTACATATACCTATAAATAAATAAAAAAATATTTTCCTCTTATTCAAAATAAAAATGGGTGTGTATTTATATGTATATAGTTGTAAATATAAAATCAAAATAAAAATGAGAAAAATAAAAGAAAATTAAAAAGAAATTAAAATTCCTTCTCCATTGTATATATGCCATGTACATAAAACCACAAACCTATTTATTTTCCCTTACAAATAAATAAATAAAATCCCATAAAAATATGTACATATTCCGTATTCTATAATGTATATAAAAAAATAAAAACCATAAAAATAAAATAAAAATAAAATAAAAATAAATAAAAATAAAAATCAAAATCAAAATCACAAATAAAAGTATTTATTAAATCCTTGTAAATAATTAATAAAAAAAATAAAAATACCTATTTATTCAAAATTTTATTCTATAAATAAATAAAATAAAAAATTGGAATAAAATGTACAAAAATAAACAATTAAAAATCAAAAATAAAAAATACATATGTATATACTTGTATATAATAATAATATTTTGTAAATACCTAAATTATATTTCAAAAAAATAAATAAAAATCACTAAAAAATAATTTAAAAATAAAGAAACATTTTTCATGTTTTAACTTTTTTGAAATCCGGTCATTTACTATTTTAAAAGGAATTATCTAATAATTAATAAGTGGCGCGCTCTGATTAGTCCACGGGGGATGTTGACCCCCGGTCAACTCCCCCCCTGGACCATTTCCCCCGCGGATCTCGCGCCCGACCCGACTTCTCACTATTTTCCTCGCGTGATCCGATCATCAAACCCTTAAACCCCGGGTCCTAATTCTTCCTCTTGCATCCGAGACCTACGCCCTGCGTTTTGCATAGGGATCCGTGCTCCGATTCGCTCGCCCGATCCTCCTCTAGCCGGACCCCTAGCCGTATAAAGTTCGACCTCCGCCGCACAATAAACGCCATCTTTGGCGCTGCCCCTTCTTCCTGTGACCTCCACCCTAATCCTTAGAGTGACAGCTTTCGATTGGCGGTGTCGAAGAGAGGAGAGGACCTCTCCACCACTGATCCGACAGCGTCTCGCCGCCGTGCACCGCCCAGAGCTACGCCCGAGCCTCGGGCCTTCGACGACCCTCGAGGCGATGACCAGAGCTCCGCGAGCTCATCTTCTGTCGACTCCACCCATCCGGTAAGCCTAATTCTTCCTAGTTTTCACTAATTTCAGATTACCCCCAAATCGACCTTCCGCCATCTCCGATCAATTCACGTCACCTCACTCTTCGATTCAATCATCGGACGACACGCACATCTTCCGAGACTCCTCCTCACATTCAGCACCCACTCACACCCCATATCTCATCCCGGAGCAGGAACTTCGACCTCCACCATCGTCGCTTCGCCGGAGATCGACCATCTCGCCTCACCCGACCACCACACCACCCCTAACCGGGTCGAGGCACTTTGCCCTCGACCCAGGAGCTTGTTGTGTTGTTTTTCAGGTCAGAAGAGGCCCATATGAGGGCCGCAGCATCCAAGCACAGGAGCCCAGCTCTGCCTTCGCCGCCGGAGCTCCTCGGAGCTTTCCGACATCATCGGAGGAGCCCATCATCTGCGGGAGGCTGTGGCAATTCTGTTCCACCCATTGGTAGCCCCCGAGGAAGTCCAGCGCAGCCGTGGTGCTCCGGCAAAGTTCGCCGGAGCCATATTCTTCCAGGATTCTCCAGAGTCGTCCGTTCAGCCCCGACTTCCCAGACTTCATCCGGACCGCTCAATTAGGCGAAGAGGAGTCCTATATCAGCCATCGTCCGATCGACACGTGGCCGCCTCATCGCCCTTCATTCAGCGAGGGGAGCCCTTGATCCACAGTCGTCAGAACTTCCACGTGGACACCTCTCAGCCGTCAGATCCGACCCGGCGTCCTTCGTTGAGGCGTAGCGCTCCGCAGCCGTTGGATATCACACGTGGCGCGCCTCCAGCCCTCGGATAATAAGGGGTAATTTATACTTAGGCCCCCTCCTCTTTTGCATTTACGTTTTAGTCCTATAAATATTTTCATTAGTTGTTTGTAGTTTGGTAAAATTGCATAGAGGACCTGGATGTTTACTTTAATTGCATTTCTGTCCCTGTTTATGTGAGACACGTGCTTCGTCACGTGAGTTTTTGGAGAAATTGCATGATCTGGGCTTGATGTTTGGATGTGTTATTGAATGAAATATAGTTTTTGATATTTGCATCCATACCCCTGTGCGTGGTTGTATTTGACATGTGTTGAATTGTTTGGGTATTTTGCAACTTCTTCCCTAGACTTTTAGCACGTGTTGCTAATAAGTCATTGGAAGTAAGTTTTATTACATATAGGTCCTTCCGTGCCCAGTACACGTGCCTTGCGCGTGCGATATTGGAATTTTTGCACGAAGGACATCAAACTTTCTAGATTTGTTACATTTTAGCCCTTGGAAATTAGTTTTCTTGCACATAGGTCCCTGTGCATTGTGTGCTTGTTTTGGATTTAAATAAAATATCAAATTTAACCCAAATTTTGTGAAAATTGGATACGTGGCTCCTGTCACTGTGTAAAATTTTCTCTAATTTTCGGGTACATTTTTTAGTCTTTTTATTATTTTAAAAATTCAAAAACCCTTATTTTTCTGTCTGTTCAGATTATAAAATCATAAAAAATACAAAAACCCTTTTAAAAATTCTAAAAAAATTAGGAATTGTTAATCTTTGTGTGCTTTATTTTCTGTGCAACTTTCGTTATTTTTGGATATACAAAAATCCTAAAAATAGAAAAACCATTAAAAACTCATAAAAATTCTAAAAAATCATAAAAAAAATCCAAAAATAATAAACACTTTTCCTGAATTTTCTTCACTGCTTCTATTTTTCATAAAAAAATACCTCCAGGCTCTTTTAGGACCATTTTATATTTTAATTTGGTCCTCCAGGCCTGACTGGACAGTTTGCCTTTGTTTTTGCCTTCTTTGATTTTTAGAAAATTCTATAAAAATTATAAAATTCTCAAAAATCCACCAAAAACAGTAAAAAATCCATAAAACCTAAAAATATTTTTGTTGGAATTTTTGGACCATTTTTTAGCATTTAAATAATTGGTTGAATGTGATTGTTTTTACCTTTTTATTATTTTCCTTCATAATTAAAAATCCAAAAAAATATAAAAATATTACAAACCACCAAAAAATTTTGTTTTTTTTATTTTATTGTTGTCTACTTCGTAGGTCGCAAGGTCAACTCGTGCTCCCTGAGTCTGACCATGGGTGCTACACCAGGCTAATCTCATAGTCAGAGCCACTATTTTAATTTTTATTGTTTTATCTGCTTGATTGGTGGTCTGTTCCTTCTTTTTCTTGTTGACTGATTAATCTCCGAGATCCGGGTCGCAACGACCCTAAATCTATTCACCCGAGTCTTGGTGATTTTTCGGCTCATCAGTGATGTGACACAGCCACACACTCCCAACCGTTCGCCGCTCCACCAGAGCCCACCAGAAGATACAGAGGAGCTTCATGATTGTGTTGGACCTCTCAACGACGTCATCATAGATGTGGATCTCCCTCCACGTATGATTGAAAGTTGCCAGTAAGGCGAGCTCATCCAACACCTTCAGCCATTGTCTGATCTGGACCCCATCGTCCATATTGCATCTCCACAATCCATCTACCCCCTTTTTCAGAGGCGTGAGATCCATGTTTATCAGCCATCATAGTTTAAAGGCCAAAATGAAAGAATAAAGGTGACGAAATGTAGATTCATCAACCACATGGCTTGGAAACATTTCCCAAGTCATTCCATTAAGATCACATGAGTATTAGGCTTACCTCTTTAAGCATGATTGTGATCTTCTAGTCTCCATACAAAGAGACCTCATGTCTCGAGTCCAATCTGACGGAGACAACACTTGTGAGTGTGGGGTGAACCACCTGACTCCAGTAATCCATGGAGATTATCTAAGTTGTGAAGCTCCTAATTTTCTCGTACGAAATCCTTTTCTTTCTTCATGAACAGGAGATGTCGAAGAAGTGGAACCTACTCGTGAGATCGATCGAATCGATCTAGCAGCATGACAACAACGTGACAACTATCGTAGACTCCAAAACTCTATGCCAAAAGGATGGCCATGGAGTTGGAGGAGAGAGGATGGATGTGTGGTGAGAGAGACATAAAGAGAGGTTGTTGCAACAATTGCATTCCATGAGAGAGATAGGGTTGATCTCTCTTTTATATCATGTTGGATGGTGGAGATGAAATTTTAAAAAGTAATCTATGGTTCAGATTAAATGTAATCTTTCAATATTACATTTGTGCTCCAAGTACAATTAGGAGTAGGAGTTGATAAATCAATTATTAATCTGTGCTCCAATAATTAATCTAAAAATTCTTCTCAAATAAATAAAGTGGAAAGGAGAGAGCCTCCTTCCAAAAATATGGAAAGGAGAAAGCTTCCTTCCATATTTGGTGGTGATGTCCACCATGAAATTGGAGAGATACTTTCTCTCTTTATTCACTATTTGTTGTAATCTAATTACATGAAATCTTTATTTATAGAGTTATTTTATCAACAAAATATCACCAAATAATTTGCACACTATTTGTAATAATTGCAAATATGTCACTTATAAATCATATTCATCCATTTAAAACTAAATGTAAATAATATTTACATTTAATTTGCATAATGTGAATCTGATTCACAGTAATATTAATATTGTAAATCCTATCCACAATTAGATCTATTTCTAACAATATGGATCATATTATTGTTGATAGTGTTATTTGCATTAATCCTATTTGCATTAATCCTATATAAGATACTTAAATTCAATTTTATTGCCTTAGATGTCTTGCTACACATATCCAATAATATGAATCATTTTCACTTTATTCCTTATTATTAAATCTAATTTAATTATCATTATTTATCTTTATTTTCAATACTCGGAAATCATGTAATGGAATTATTCTTTAACTTTTACAAGGATGGTGTGCATGACGATTGTATAAGCCATGTATATTGACTTGGAATATGAGATTTAATCGCATTTCCCGATCTAGAGGACCTATCAAAGATGTCTGATCATGTCAGACATGATACCCAATATTCTCATTGCATTTGAATCCAATTTGGATCAATACAATTGGAGTGAGGTTGGATAACAAGACTACTGACTGGAGTCACAAAAATCAAAACATGTTTCATTATTCCCTCAGAATGGAAGCGTCATGGTATGTAGTCATTTAAGATCACATCACACTCAAGTATTTCTAATACCTATACGTCTTGCATACTGGAAGATTGTGATTAAACTGTAAGTTTTGATCTCATTTTGGACTATCTCATTCACAGTTTTATTGGTAAGTTTCTCATGTGATCATTGAGAATGGGTATCGATCATATGCTTTTCAAAGTCATATATCATAACTTCAAATCATGTTTTGTTTCCAAAAATAAAACGACCAACTTTAGAATTTCGTTTATCCCAATGAGTGAGCTCATGTCTTCCAGTTCAGTATTGAACATGTATGATCCCGTTGACATATAGTATTACTCATATGCCCTCGTATGCGTGCCATATCTCTAGTGTATAAATCGTAATTAGATCATCAACTTAATGGTATGCCTAATGTACATACTTAGACATAGTAACACATCTGTCTCTGGTCAAAGGATGCATGCCTATACATGACAACATACGACATAAAACTTAGTTATCTACATCTCGCTTAGTTAACTCTTTGACTTAACTCATCTGACACCTCTGAATATGTATCCCTATGTAGAGGATTTGCATCAAGAGATCAGTCTGATGTCAGCCTTCGGAGTAAGGATTTCCATCTCCTTCTCAAGTTGGAGATCCATTAATGATAATCACTTAACGGTACACTTGAGTCCTCAATCTAACTCTATAGATATTCAACCTTGCACCAACCTCTATTATCCAACTTTTGCATCAATAATTGTATAGTATCAAGATGGCCATAATACATAATCCTATTTGTATTAAGGCAGTTATTATGCAAACTAGTAATTTTTCATTTCAGATTAATGAGTGATCTGCAATAACTTCCATCGTAAAATGGCTCACTATGGGCTCACATGTCCAGTAGAAGCATTGTAGGAGGATGCCTAATTGAACCATTATTCAAATTTGTCATGATTTATTCATCACAATTTTAATAAGCAAAATATACATGGACTATTGACGAAGTTAATAACTATTTTCTTAATCATAGTTCTATTTCAACAACTGAACAAATTATTATCTTTACACATACATATACAACATATGTACGAACACATATGCATGCACACAAACACGCACATACATAAATACATTGTTTGTCAGAAATTTAATAGGAAGTGTACATATTGATATCCAGGTGATAGCTTGCTTCATGATGATGGTATTTATGTTGGGCCTGATTGCGCCATACTACCACTGGACATTGAAGGATGCAACATCGACTTTGTAGTTATTTATGTACTCACCTTCTTCTTTGTCGACTTCAACCCTAACACCACAACCCTCGTAGTTCTAACCGAGGCATTATTTCCGGTGAGGGTGTGAACTACTTGCTATAGTATTTCTAGTTAATGCCAACAATCTGGAGCCATAAACAAAAGAGAAAGCGCTCCTTCCTTCTAAGCAACTATTGGGGGATTTGAGGAAGGAGGAGTCGAGGGAGGAAAGATGCGTCAAGGGAGGAGGGAGTGTGCAAACCGATAAGGGATTTGAGGGAAGATCATGTCGGGGAAAGAGGGAGGAATCGAGGAGGGCTCTGAGGGTAGATCACATGGGGGTAAGTCGGAGGAGGGGGTGTCAAGGAGGGCTCGGATCGTGTCGAGGGAGGAGGGAAGTGTCGGGGAGGAAGTAGGCATCGAGAAGGTTCTAGGGCAGATCGCGTTGGGGGAGAAGGGAGGAGTCAGGGGAGGAGGGAGGTTCTAGGGTGAGTAGGCATTTCAATCTGGAGTGGTCCCAACCGTTGGATTCCTTCCTGTCTACTGTAATCCACATACAACAGACGATCCGAGCCCTCGTAACCGTCCAAAGAAAAGGCGAGGACCTAAGTGAATGGTATCCACCAAATTACTTAGGAATTGTAACAACCGGCCTCCTCCACAATATCAGCATACAAGTGGCACATGAATACCCTACCACTTTGTACAAAATACATGCATAACTTGTCCCTGTAAAATGCATATATGCTATTCTGCATAAGTCATGTCGCATTTACAAAATAAAAAAAAACCCTGAAAATGGAAAGAAACAAGTACCATCTCCTTTTATTTTAGCATATTGCTGGATTCCGTTTCAATTGGAGATAAGATCCACTGCACATCAATCTTATCAGCCACTAGATAGTAGATACCACGGCAAGCGAATGACGAGTTCCAAAAGAAATGCGATAGAAATTTGCGTGGCTTCCTGCCAAAGTCGACCTTCTTGATCGGTGAATGAGATTCCATGGAGATGGATGGGCTAACCACGGCCAATCAATCAACCATATTGGCCCAAAGCTTATCTCTTGCTTCACGTTCAAGCCGCCACCTTCGTATCTCTACCATGGAAAAACAGGGTAAGGTATGGTGTACGCACATAGGAATGCGTAGAGAGAGAGAGATAGAGAGAGAGAGAGAGAGAGAGAGAGAGAGAGAGAGTGGGGCATGCGTTGCACGCTAAATTGGAGGAAGCTGGAAAGGTGAAGGGAGGGAGAGAAAGGTGGAGATGGACGTGGATGTGGAGGGGGGACCCAGCATATTGCATCATAAATTGCAAAGGAGTGGTGGGAAACATTGGCTAGAGGAGGGGAAGGCAGCCTTTCCCCGCCTACAAATACCTCCCCCTCCTCTTCCTTCGCTACCCATCAGCTCCCACATCTACCCAACTCACCACTCCTGCCATTTTCTTCCACGAGTCAAAAGCCACAGAGCCAAGTTAGTCCCGCGCTGCTTCCCACCCCCATCGAGGTACTTAACTAAGAGTTGACTGTTGCTGGGGTGGAATATGTAATATATATACCTTGCATGGGATTGACAAATATATATACTTGTGCTTCTGCATCTAGATTTCCGATCATAGTGCATCATATCCATACCTTCGCGCGCTGCCGGAGACATGGCGATGGCAATAGACGCAAGGAGCGGGCAGGCGGACATATGGGGCTTGATCCAGGAGGCCAAGAAGAAGGAGGCCGAGCTCCAGCCGCCGTACGTCCACCCCCTCCTTAAACGATCCTCGAGCTTCCTCAGCCAGAAGAGCCTCGAGATCTGCACAGAGAGCCTCGGATCCGAGACTGGCTCCGACGGGTTCTCGGATCTCGATGACCCCCTCCGGTCTTCGCCCGATAGCGACGATCTCGACTACCTGTCCTACGAGGACATGAACATGAACATGGCCGACCGCAACGTAGAGGGAAAAGGGCAGTCACTGTCAGTGGTCAACTACCACTTCTCGGCGAGCAGGCGCTCCCCTCCTCGCTCCTTCCCGCCGCCTCTGCCGTCCATCTCCCGCCGTGACGGGCCGTGCTTTAACATGAGGACACACAGGCAAAATGGCCGGCTCGTCATGCAGGCGGTGCCTGTCCCCTCGCAGAATTACCTCCACTGCAAGAGGCAGGACGGTCGGCTCCTACTCTCCTTCATCGCGACCGCTTTCGAGGAGATTTATCCAGAGATCGACCAGGAATCCTTGAAAGTTCAAACCAAAGAACTGGTTGATGAAGTTGTTGAAGAAGAATATGGTGAAGCGATGGAAGTTGAAGAAGTGCAGGAGGAGGTGGAGGAGGAGGTGGAGGTTGTCGATAGGGGGATAGTCGTGGAGGTGAAGGTGAGCCGGCAACCTCAGGCGCCCAGCGGAGGAGGGGTGAAAGTGCACAGGTCGGCTCTGGTGTTCAACAAGTTTGTGAGTGGAGCACCGACACCCACTGCTGAGAAGGTGGGAGAAGAAGAGGAGAGAGAAGAGATGGTGGGGAAGAGAAGGGCTGAGCTGGAGAGGAAGAAGCTGTTCATCTCCTCAAAAGGGACGGTGAAGAGGCAGGAGCTGCTCTATCAAGTGAGGAGGTGCAGTGAGACACGGAGTCCCCTCTTCATCTGGGAGCCCTTCTGCATTGCCACCACTTAATTCATATGACGTGATTGACTTGGAAACTATTGTGCATGGGACTATTTTCTGTGATTTTCTGCGGATGATGCAGTTTGCTAATTGTGGCCTTTTTTACCTACTTGATTTATCCATAAATAGTAGGGGTCTCGTTGGTATATCATATATATTATATGTTGTCAGTTATCGACGGTTATGTGCTTCCTTTCTGGAGTACTTTGAAGCACCATACACTGCAATTCACTTGTTCCATACTCCATTTCCAGCCATGGGTTTCATTAGCCTGCTCTTCTTAATCGGGTAGTAATTATAATGGTAATGTAATGTGATACTGATATGGCTCAGGTACGTATAGAGAACTGTGAAAAAAAGCACAGGGAAAAAAGACAGTAAGCTTCTATGGAACAGGGAGCCATTTTCTACATGGAACGAGTAGTGATACAATAATATTTCTTTCCCTGAGAATACTGTGCACGGCTTACCATCGGGAAAAAAGAACAGTAGATGTTAAAATTCACGCAAAAAATAAAGAATATATGCTTTTAAACAGAGTTCCTGGTTTATATTCCTGAACAGAGCAAATTAAATGTGGAAAAAAGAAGGCGAATTGATGCTAGTAAGATAAGTTAATGCAGAGTAAGAATTTCATATTTCTTGACATCCTACTGGTGTTCCTCTGGTTAATTTTATTTTCATGAGAGTATTGTCCATTAGGAGCCTATTATCAGCAGAAACTCTGTTGTTCTTCAGGGATACTGTTGTCCATAAAAGCATACCGTTATCTTGAGAGGGCTTGTTATCCATATCAAGAGCCGATGGCTTATTAGGAGAATCTCAATCCAGGATAATTGCATTCAGAAAGCTCAATAATTGCAATGGGATATCAAAGGATATTCCGATGAAACTGAAGGACGCGGTCTAACAAAAAAAATAGAAAAGAATTCTGATTCGAAGAAAATGTAATATATCTCGTCAAAATCTAGTTTATGTTAGTTCTTGCTTAATCACACGCTTCTTACTAATGAACTTGTGTGAATTGGCAGTGTAACATCCAAGGTTTAGATCTTTTATTCGTTATCTAGGAAAATTGGCACTGATAACTTTTAGATTTAGACCTGAATGGACTCGTTGACAACCACAAAAAATACTTAAGCCAAGTACTCAAGTAGTATTCTAAACCACTTATAACACACACCCATACTTTCCTCCTCTCTCCGTAACCTTTGCATCCTCTCTTTGTTCAAATCCATCATGACAGTGACAGTGCTGGCAACATGTTCCCGGTAACATTTTCCTCCTCTCTTTGTAGGGGTAGATCCACCTCTTGGTGAGCTTTTTCCAGTATTAGAGAGAAATTGACTGACATCATTTGTAACATTCCGAGCTTAGGTCTCTAGTTCGTTAATAAGGAAAATTGGTCCTAACAACTTATTGGGTTCGGACCCAGTTGGACTATTGACAACCACCCAAAATGCTTAAGCTCAAGATGTCAAGTAATATTCTCCACCACTTATAACTTATACCCACACTTCATGAGTTTTAGATGTGAGACTATGTTTGAAGGTTGTAGTAGTTCATGCAGAAGCTCGTATATAGATAGCTCATACTAGTTGTTGTACTTGCAAAGAAGAAGATGTCTAATATTTGATGATCTAAAGATTAAGATAAGGACACAACTAATATTATCCAATAAGTGATCTCTAGTCCGAGAATAAATGACAATCTCCTTTCTAGACTGATATTGAACAAATACTCTCAATACAAGTTCTCTCTACGTAGGATAAAGATTTGGAGTTGTCCAATTTGTCAAGCTATAGTTAACTTGATGACATAGAGATATACAAGTTTTGTATTATAAACTATAATGACATTAGTATCCATCCCCTGACCTAATACACATATATGCGTGAGCATATGATTATGTATTTGATAGATCATTAAGTTGATGTTCTTAGTAAAGTCTATATATTGATTAATTGATGTACATACGAGGATACATGAAATGTACGATATCTTGCAGAAATCATACAAATTATACGAGAAGTTAGAAAATGGAGCTCAATCATTAGACATTAGGTTACTAGAATTGGTTATCCTACTTAGGAATCATGACACGAATTTAGAAATGTCTATAAATATTATTAAAAAGAGTATGTTTGATATTCTCGTTCTATGATCTAATGAGATACGTTCCACATAACCCTAGAAGGAGAATGAAAATGTGGGGACACATATACGAAGGATGCATGAGTATTTTTCATTTCAAAGAATGATGAAACATGATGGATTTTAATGGATCCACTAAAGAAATTTTGAATGAGATTTGATTAAGTTGTATCTTGTTTCAATCACCCTAATGTAATTCCAATATTTTAGAGATTAATCTAAATGAATTTGGATTAAATAAAGAGTTAAGTTCAATCTCTGATACATTGAATGGGTCTCATTTTCAAGAATATATGTGCAAAATTGCAAATGAAGAAGTCCAAACGGATCAACTCATGGAATTCGATGTGATGGTAAGATATTATATAGAGTAAATTGCATAAAAGTCCCTGAATTATAAATCCAATTTCAACTTAGTCCCTCAACTTTCAAAAGTAACAAATGGATACCTAAAGTATTCTTTCGGTCACAATGCGGTCTTTTTTCAACAGGGGAAGAAGACAACCGTCAAAATTACCCATGTAATGGACTGCTCTGAAATCCCCTTTTCTTGGTCATCCTCAACGGAGGTGTAGCAGCACAGGAAGGAGGAAGGGAGGCGGACCTTGGCTGGGGCTTGTAGCGGTCTAGGAAGGGGAGTCGTGGAGCTCGAGGAAAGGGAGGGGGATGGGGATGGTTGTGAACTCCACGAACAAGCAGCTTACAGCTCTTGCTCCACCCAACTAGGTCGCCTGATTTCAGGCAGGAGACACACATCTGGTCCTCGCACAACCCCATAGAGCCGCACTTCATCAGGAGGAAGCAGCTTGGGGGGTCTCTATCCTTTGAGAAGAAGGAGAAGGTTTGCTACCAAGCATGGTAGTCTATGGGGTCGTAGTAGGTGTATAAGACATGGTTGTCATCGATCATCATGTTAAGGATGGAAAGTGTTGCTTGGTTTTAGCGGCGCTCAAAGTGTCGCCAATGTTTGTGCTCAGAAATACTTAGATTGCGCCATCATCAATGGTGCCGACCGAGACGGTAGCATTAGTAACTCTCCCAGGTCCAAGAAAAGTAAGGCTCTGGTTGTAGTAGCAAACTCGCTTTTGGGAGTTGGCAATGTAGAAATTCAACTTTGTTGGCTCGAGGATGAAGCTGTAGATCCCGTCAGAGTTGTCGGCGGTGGATCTGCAACTGACAAGCATGTTGGCCCCCACGACTTGGAGCGACTGGCTGACCAAGAGGGTGTCGATGGGGTGATCGAAGCTCTTCCAGAGGAACTTCCCCTATTTGTTGTAGATGATAATGTTGTCGACAAAGAGTATATTGATCCCCACAACACCCTTATCAGTGATGCCCGTGGACCAGACCACCCGACCGTCAGCTTCTGCAAGGACGAGGTTGCCATCCTACCAAAGGCGAGGGTGGCACCCTCGTCGACGGGGCATCCCTAGTTGGCATCCCAAACCCAACAGAAAAGGGACTCGGACCCAAAATGGTTAGCAATTTGTTTGTGGTGTTCATAGACGTCCCCCTCCCTCTCCTCGAGCTCTGCGGCTCGCACTTCCTCGACCGCTACAAGCTCCAGCCCAAGGTCCGCCTCCCTTTCTCCTACTTTCTCCACTGCTACACCGTTAGGGATGACCAAGAAAGTTGGGGGATTTCATAGCAGTCCATTATAGGAGTAATTTTGTCCAAACATCAGTAGAGTTGACAACCGTATCCTTCTCCCATTGGAAAAAGAACGCATTGTGACCGAAAAAATACTTTAGGTATCCATTTATTACTTTTGAAAGTTGAGTGACTAAGTTGAAACTGGATGTATAGTTCAGAGACTTTTGTGTAATTTACTCTATTACATATGCATATATAATCAACTTATTAATATGTCCAAAATATTAAATGTGTTACAAAATAATTCTCATTAGGAGCAAGTTATCTTAAAATCAAGAATATCAATTCTGAATATGGTGAATCAGAGAAATAAAATATTATTCAATCGTATATTATTTTTTCAAATTGGAATCACAAAACAAAATTATAAATTGGATCCATAAATTAATAGCATGTGGATCTTCAGGAGAGGTAGACTAATGATGAGAGAGACGTTAGTTCGTTTTAGCCAAGGAGTGGACCCAATATGCCCAAGATGCTTGGAAGATATGGAGGATGCGGAAAACCTTCTCTTCACGTGTTGTACTCGGTTGTGAAAGTGCAATGAAATGATGGATTTGAACTATGATAAGAAGCATCTTTTATTAGTTTTTATGGTTTTTAGAAAGATAAAAAATCTATTTTTTAACATGTGGTTCTGTGGTTTCATCATTCTGTGTATTATATGTTTACATGATGTATTCAATGATCATATCCCAAAAATGATGTCAAAGTTGGCTCAGGTATGTTTTCTAGTAGCCATGTCTTCCCATTGTGGGGGCATTGTTTTTTTTATATGGCATAAGTTTTAGATCTTTTTTATAGTGTTGCCATTGTATTTTTGAGTTATGTACATGTTTTATGTAGTTTGTTGATGAATGGAAGGTCTAGATCACTAACGAGTTTCCAACTTATCATTTTAACAAGCAAGATTAAAGCTTAAGACCACACTAATATACCAAAATAATTATTATTAGACACAAATATAACGTGTGTGTACGTATTGCATTAAATTACTAATAAAAGGTATAATAATGTATATTTTAAACAAAGAACAAATGCATCAAATAATTATGATACAATTTTCCCATAAAATTAAATATATGTTTTTTACTTATATAAACCAAATTTGTATGTATATCTATGTATAACAATAAAAGAACATACAATGCATAAATGTGAAGTTAAAAATAAATATTAAAAATATAAAATCAATAGATATTAGTGTATACAAAGTACCCTACCGTATATTAGCTATGAGTAATATATTTGTTTAAAGAACATGGAGCCATTAAAAAAATTCAGCTATGGTGACAGTTTTTTCAAAATCCGTCACTAAATTAGCCGTTGATAAATATAAAATGACGATATTATTTGTTGCGAAATGATTTTTCATACTCAATTAGCAACGAATATCATATATGTTGTTATATCTTTATCAACGGTCTACATAGCGATGCTTATTCATTGCTATTTTCAAACTTCTAATTAATCATCCTTAAATTTTGAACTAAAAAATAGCGACAATTAATTGATATTTTGAGAAATAGCAACTGATAAACATCACTATGTGGACCGTCGCTAATGATATGACAACAGATATGATATTCGTTGCTAAATTTGAGTATGAAAATTTATTTCGCAACAAATAATATTGTCATTATATATTTAACAATGACGAATTTAGTAACTGATTTTGAAAAAAACTGTCACTATAGCTCAATTTTGTCGTAGTGAGCCTACCATTCAGTTGCATGTACTTCCATGTTAATCACCTCAAAGCCACTAATTTGTTTCTACATTCGAACCTCATGTTATTTATACATTATTAAATTATATATATGCATGTAATATACTTATCTGTAAAACATATTATGTACTATGTAAATATATTTATATATTTATACAAAGAACATATATAACAATATTTCCTCAGTCTCTACACATTTGTTCAATTCACTGACTTGAAAAGCTAAGTTTTAATCTTATCCTTATTTCAATTGATGTTATTAGCCTATGATAGAAAATACCACTCAATCTGGTTGAAGAACTAAAAAATCTCCAAATATGTGCACCTTACAAAGGGTCTAGAAAATTATGCATAGCAATTTTATGGTTCTCAGATCTATAGATGTTGTGTTTCGAAGAATTGGATTTGCCATCCAAAAAGGATTGACGGTGCAACTTGTTGCTCATCTCCCAACCGTCTCTCTGTAAAATGATTTGATTTTATGGTATTAATCTCTTAAAAAACAATCTTCTTACACTACTAGAAATATGATCATTAGCAACGGATTTTGCAATGAAGGGAAAAAGACGTTGCTAATATTGATCCAGTTGTAACGGTTTTATAATCCATTACATATAATTAACAATAGCAACGTTTTGTAAATATAAGTTGCATTTATTTAGAATATTTGCAACGGTATAAATAAACTGTTCGATTTAAAGAATAAATGCATTACTTTTTTAGTAAATGTTGCAATTAGAAAATAAAATGAATATGGATGTATCCATATATGATTCTTCATTTTATCAATTTTTCTTACATGTTTTGAAAAGAGATAAAAATTATGTAACCTGTATCCGTATTTGGTCATTTGTATACAAAGTTGTCTAATACTTGATTTATTTCTTTAAATGTGGCTTAAATTTCACATATTAGGCCAAAATATTGACCCGCCCATTTCTCCCTCCAAAGCCCTCTTCACCTTTTTCCCAAAACCCTCGTAACTCCCACCCCCAAATACATCCTCCATTGGCAACCCTTCCATTCCCCTCAAATCCCTATTCCGCATCTCCTCTTCCACAGTCCTAATCCTCTCATCTCTTCCACGATTGGCATCCGATCGGTATCCCCTCATCTCTTCCACGATTTACATCCCTTCTTCTGCGTCGACAGGTTTATCTCCGTATTTTCGAAGTTCTAGGTTTTCATATAATGTTGTTTCGAGTGTCATTTATTGCATCAAATTGTTTTGAGTGTCATTTCTTGCATTGGCGGAGATGAATGGAATTGAGAGGGAGGGAGGAGAGGTTAGAGGGAAATCTGATGGGGGATTAGCCTCATATGATTAAAAGCTTTGGTTATCGATGTCGGATTAACAAATGGGAAATAGCATAAGGCAAATGGGAAATAGCAAGAGGCTATGCAGAGTTATGATTAACGAGATGGGGATAAGTTAGAATCTGGATCTTTCCATTCAGAAATTTATCTTATTTCTTACATTTTCTTAGGTTGTGAATATATACATTTGTGATAGGATGTTCGGAATTAAATTGATATCAAACTGGGGGAAATGTTTACAACATGATTTTTTTTAGAATCACGAATGATACATTGTACTTTTTTTATTTGGACTCTTTGGTTGTCTGAATTGTTTCTATATTTCAGAAGAATATGGGAGTAAACAAAATTTAGATTGTCGGGTTTTAAAATATGACCCAGCACCTCCACCGATTGATTTTAAAATCTGACCACTTACCCAAAGATTGTAGCATACATGTTCTATTTAGATTGTCAGGTTCAGTAACAAGATACAGACATCAAATCACTCCTTTTCATAAAGGGTAGAATCTTATCAGTTGATGCGCCCACATAATGATTTCATGGATGATTAGTGTATGCTTCTGAAGCATACCTTCCAAATGCCAACCTACTATTACATATATTTTAGATCTGCAGTAACCGAATAACTTGGCATTACATGAAAAGTTTCTAAATTCTAAAACATTATTAACCAAACTTGTGAACTGATAGATCATAAGTAAACTTATCTCCCCTGGACCGTTGATTCCCAAATCTAAAAAAAAGCCAGCTCATTTTTTAGAAGATGACGGATCCACCTTAAGATAGAACCAAACTTTAACTATTCCTTGAAGATAGATCTCCTTTCATATTATGATAGTATTTTGATTAATTTAGTTTGGCTGTGATCTTGAATTTGGTTTTTTATTAGGAGGATTAAACGCATCTTTCCTATTCAAAGTTAAAATCACAACCTTAAGAAGCATCTTTGTTGCTGGAAGATAAAGTTGTAACCTAAGAGAAAAATTGCATCCTACGACACCAACAAACCTACAAGAAGGTTGGTTCTATACTCTACTGTAAGTTCATTGATTTCTTTCTTTGTCAAGCATATTATATTAAAATTATGAATCGATGCATATTGTTATAGGTTTAGCAAATGGATAAATCTTGGATGCACATGAGACTAAGAAACGTTGAAAAATATGACAGAGGAGTCAAGAAGTTTCTTGAATGGGCATTTCATGGGGACCAATTCACATACAGATCAGGAGCTGATGGAGAGAATATTTTGTGTCCTTGTATGAAGTGCAAGAATACACACTCATATACACGAGATGTTGTTTATGAGCATCTGATATTGGAAGGTTTTTGGATGCACTATTATGTGTGGAATATGCATGAAGAGGAAGTTGGAGAGTCATCGCATCAACATCTCCAAAATGAGCAGATTGTGGATATGTTATGGGAGTCTCAACCTACCCCTATGGTTCCCCCTACCCATGATCTATTTGAACTTGATGATAATCAATTTTATAAAAACTTAAGAGAAGTAGAGGAGCCAATTGTTCAAGGATCTAAAGTATCAAGACTTGAATTTCTACTGACACTCTTTGAGATGAAAGTGAAGCATCGTTGTACTAAAAAGATGATTGAAGAACTACTTAGGTTTATTGGTAAACTATTAGACCATCCTCAAGGTTATCCAAGTAATTGGTATGATGCAAAGAAAAGATTAAGATCATTGGGTTTAAATTCCATGAAAATAGATGCATGCCGTAATGATTGTATTCTATTCAGGAAAGAGAATCAAAATCTTGATAGTTGTCCAGAGTGCAAAGTTTCTAGATATAAGGAAAGATGTGACACAAATGAAAATTTAAAGAAAAGGGCAGAGAAAGTTCTTCGTTATTTTCCACTTGTTCCAAGACTCCAACGTTTGTTTAGATCATCAAAGACTGCAAAGTGGATGTCCTGGCATAAAGAAGGTAGGCTACCCGATCCTGATGGCAACATTCGTCATCCAGCAGATGCAGATGAATGGATGAAGTTTGATGAAAAATTTCCAGACTTTGCATTTGATGCTAGAAATGTTAGGCTTGGTCTCTCGAGTGACGGCTTTAATCCTTATGCGAACATGAATGTTAGCTACACTGTATGGCCAGTCGTGCTTGTTACTTATAACTTGCCACCATGGATGTGCATGAAATCATCTTTTATGATGCTCTCAATGATAATTCCGGGACCTAAGGGCCCTGGAAATGCAATAGATGTATACTTGCAACCATTGGTTGATGAACTAGAGTTGTTATGGTATAAAGGAGTTGAAACATATGATGCGCACAATGATGAGAAGTTTACAATGCGTGCTGCATTGCTATGGACTATCAATGACTTTCCTGCATATGCTAATCTTTCGGGATGGAGTACAAAGGGTAAACTCGCATGTCCTGTGTGCATGGAGAAAACATATAGTACATGGTTGAATGAAAGTAGAAAGCATTGTTATTTAGGTCATCATCATGGGAGCGTAGTCCAGAGAATGATAGGCGAATCTTATGCCATGCTGCTGATCTCCATCGTCAATATAGATGTTTATTGAAAAAGAAGGTAAGAAATTTCTAAAATATATACAAAATCATTAAAGTTTGAAGTAATAACACCATTGCGAATTTCTTACAGTACTTTGATGAAAGTATACCATTGGAAGAATTACGACGGAGAGTACCAGCTGGGCTTAGTGCAATTATATGGGGAAAGCTCATCGACTATTGGACGAGCGAGGAGTATAAGGTAGAATATGATTCTTTTTCAAAGTTATACCGTTGATCTTCTAAGTTATTATGTATAAGTATTGTAATATGAACTATTATTTCATTTTATTTCAGAGAAAAGCTCAAAAAAATGGAGAAAATCGTGCAAAGGGTATTCATCCGACCCATAGAATGGGTAGAAAAATATCAACCAAAAGACAGATGAATTTGTAAGTATTGTTGTCAAATTATTATATTATACAATTGATGTTTTTTACATGGTAGTTGTAATCATTTATCATATGCAGATTAAGAAACATTCTCGTGTGCCCACTCGTGTGGAAATGTTCCGTCTAACGAAGACTCGAGAAGTGAATGGTGTAAGAATTTGGGAGTCAACAGAATTGCAAAAAGAACATGTAAGTTAACTAACTTAGAAGAAGTAACATGTTATATGTATATTTTTTATAATTTATTTTTTAATTATCTGTAGGATGAAATGGTTAGACTTATGACACCATCAATAAGTGAAAGTGTTAATGGTGAACCTGCGGTACCACTCTCTCCAGACGAAGCATTTGCTATAGTCAAGGGACCCGAGCGTCCTGGTCGTGTACGTTGTGCAGGTCGTGGTGTTACCCCATCAACATATTTTGGTAATAGGGGGAGCGCGTCCAATCAAGAAGTCATTAAACTTCGCGACACAGTGGAAACTTTGAAGGAAAAGCTTTGTTCGATGGAAGAAAAAATGACAAATATGATGGAGATTCATCGTCAGGACATGGAGCGTCTTATATCAGTTGTAGGAAAGGGGAAAGAATCATCTTCACATGAGAGTGGGGGAATTATCAGCAATCATGGTCATGGTAGCAACTCCAAGGACAATGATCAAGACGACGATGATGAGTACTACTCGGATGATAGCATGTCATTGAGTGATATGCGTTGTTGATTTGAATGTCATTTATTTATTTTGTTATGAAACTCTTAAACATACATGCTTGAAACTCTTATTTTCTTAGATATCTGAAACTGTCGTTTGTGTTTGGAATGTTCATGGAGTTCACAG
This sequence comes from Ottelia alismoides, assembly GCA_037367405.1. Classification (NCBI taxonomy): domain Eukaryota; kingdom Viridiplantae; phylum Streptophyta; class Magnoliopsida; order Alismatales; family Hydrocharitaceae; genus Ottelia; species Ottelia alismoides. Next base: position 536,565 of record JAZKJV010000729.1, on the reverse strand, counting down.
TGAAATGGCAGTATGAGTTATTTGTTAATGTGCCTTTTTATCATTGGGTATTTGTTTAATTAATGATTGCACATACATGAGATAACTTTCATGTTAAATATGTTATATATCACTTTTTTATAATTGTTTATTGCAAAAAAAATATTATTTATTTTGTTATAATTTACAATGGTTACAAAGCATTGCAAATGTTACTTTGAATTGCTTTTTAAGTGTTGCATTTATATTTGCAACAGTTAATTAAGGTTGCATTATATTACGTATGTCAAAAATATGTCATCATTTGCAATATTTTTAAACGTTGCTATAAATTTGCAATGGTTATAATAACGTCGCCAAAATTTATGCAATAGTTATAAAGTGTTGCAATTAATATCTAGTTCAACGATTTGAAAAACGTTGCCAATTTGCAATGTTTAAATAACCGCTGCAATAAATGATCACTTGCAATGATTACATGGAATCGTTACATTTGGTCAATTGCAACGGCAACATTCGCAACGTTTGTTGCAACGGTCCCAAATCATTGCAAATATAAAAAAACCGTTGCAAATAACTTTTTACAACATCTTTACAACCATTGCATATGTTATATTTTCCGGTAGTGTTATTACAAAGACCAAAGAAACCAACATTAAAGGTGTAAACCAAGCACAAGAAGTACCCGACCAATAGTTGGACACTAAATGACTGTGATGCCCAATGTAGATATCAGATGACTTTGTGCGATAAGAATAAACCTAAACATATAAAAACACTCAAAACTATGTATAAACTAGGAAAAGGGGAAGCCTAACAACCGTATCTAGTAATGAGAAAATCCTAACAAAGTAGTGAAGGTTGCAACCCATGACAATAGAAAAGACATGAGAAATGAAGCAAGACCCACCAAAGGGAATAAAGAAATCCCTACAACTGATATCAAAGAGTCAAATATACTCCCTTAAAGCACGTGTAAGTAATAGCGAGGGAGTGTTGTGTCAAAGGAAAGTAGGGAGAAGACGAGACACTTGGAAAAAAAAGCATGAGGAAAATGGCCTCATAACCCACGAGAGAAAGAACAAAAGAAGACAAATCCTCGTCAAGAAAAGAATGGTTCACCTACCATAGAGAGCTCACCTAAGAAAAAAAAGAGCTAGATGAAGAAAGGAAACCTTCTCCATTTTCCCATCTTCCTCACGAAAAGAATGATTCAACTCCTCTAGAGAGCTCGCGTAAGAAAAAAAGCAAGACGAAGAAAGGACAACGCCTCGTAGCACCATCACCTTATCCATTTTCCCCTCCACCCATTTAGAGAGAAATGAGTCTAGCAACATCCCCTACTATATAAGAAAATTGTCCTCCTTACAACATCCCTTGAAGGGAGCATCTTGTAACCTCCACATGGGAGAATTGTTATTATATCCTTAATATTTATGAACTTGAGATCCTAATCCAATAAAGCAAGATGTGTGACCTAGCGATGAGCAAGTTAGAGTTGAAATCATATAGCCAAGAAATCTAACCTATGCATAATATAGATATAATCAATTGAAATTATAATGGAATATAAAAAAATGTTAAATATTTTAAAAGAGCTAACTCGAATTATAGGTATCTCTACTTTTAAGGGTTCATTTAATGATAATAACTTGCACTTAATTCATCAACTTAATTTGCCATTTAATCAAAGTAAGATGATATGAAATCATAAGATTAATCTCCTAATTAAATTCTACAAGTGATAAACAAATCAAGGCCTTTTTAATTATTCAAAATAGAGTTAAGAAGAAATTGTGGCGTTTGAACAAATGTGTAATAAGCAATTGAGTTCTCTGATTTTGCAATGGATGATCATTGATTACATTAGAGAATACAATATGCCATATTAAAGATAATTTTCAGTGCTTTCCAACAAGATCAATTTCACTGAAGCGTGGTATTAAGAAATCCATATTTATAGATAAAGATGGGCAAGGGTAATTATTCAAGAAAGTGTACGATGGAGATATCTTTTGTTTCATTCAAAAGAAATTGCAATGGCCCTATTAGTAAATACAGAGAATATTTCATTTTATAGTAAAAACACTTGCAACAAAAAAATCAGTAAATAATCGATGATGGGGACACATAGAGGCTTATATACATGTAGTAAATCTATAAAAGCACCCTAAAAATCCTCAGATCAATTTCTTTTTTCTCTCTAAGAAAAAAGAAGAGACTTCGACAACTATTGTGAAATCCCGTATTTTCTTTTTCCTAAAATCTAGAATATTTTTAACATCCAAAAAAAAATCAAATAATCACGCCATTGCGCAGATCTCGTCTATATCTTTCCAACGAGCCCAAGAACACCCAATTCCGATATTCCTAGCTCAAGTTATCGATGTTTTAAGTAAAATAGTTGGGACCCATATATGGATCCGAACCATATCCGATATTGCACCCATTTTCACCTCTCCCTTATAAATAGAAGGTGATAGGCTACTCTCTCAAAGCCCTAGCCACTACAATCCTTCCCTCACTTTGGAGCACCACCATCTTGGTCGATTTCATCATTGGAAGGCCGCCGTCGACGTCGGAGAAGGAGCTCCGCTCGAAGATCCGCGACCACCATCACGTAGGAAAGCTCGAGGTCACCGCGGTGCACGCCTCCGCACTGTGATCGAGCGATGGAAATACCATTTCCGTATAAGAGGAGATCCCGAGGGAACATCCTCGGAGGTAACGATAATACCCCCTTTTGCTGTTGGGTTCCACGTATTTTTCCTATACACTTAAATACCTCTAGAGCCTTATGTGTTTTTGTAACGATGTTATACTCTCCTCTTGTTGTTGGTTTCACACGATTCTCATTCCTATGTGCTTGAATATGTTTGTTTTTGAGCCTTAGATATCCGTATACCATGAATATTAAATTGTAAAGAAATTTCCCCCTCCTTGTTGTTGGTTATCGTGTGATTCATAGTCCTTGAACATGTTAAAACCTTAAGTTCCTTATGATATGATTTTTTTAATGTGAATGTAAGTGACGTATTACATGGAACTTCATTTCATTCGCATCCCTACATTGATCAATTTTTAAGACTTAAATTGAATAGTATCGATAGATCTGATTTGAAATACAATTCCTGTGAATGCATCATACTGCGGATGCCAAGTTCGGAGTTAGAGCAGTGGAATAACGTTAGATATAACATTAAAAATCATTATTATTTTTCATTGATATTAAGACCATGTTCTGGATACGAAATTCATGATTTTACTTATTAATGGTATTAACGTTGCTCATTCCATTGGGAATTAGTGGGATCCATGAAAATCATTGAGACCTTTAGATTCCTAGATTATGTAACGTATGCCATGTCTCAACGTGTATCATATTTAACGTTTCTATCCCCTAGGAAATTAACTAGTTACGTTACTCATTTATAACTTTCATATACCCTTGGATCATTGTTGGCAAATTCACTAATGCATATAGTTGTGATTTGTCAAAAATTTCAATTTGCATATAATGTGAGTATTTCAATACACATACCCCGTTATGACATACAAATATATTTAATTTTACGTGGATATCTGTTGGAAGTAATGCACGTTAACTGACAATGGCATACTTGTAAACCTTTAACGACAATATCATATTTTAGTTATGGACTTTAGTACTTCTCGATAATACAGATTAAACGAAGGATGTGTTTACATACCTTGCATGCCTGGTATGTTCAAGGAACATTAAATGGGAATTTATCAATGCTAAAAAAATCAAAAATATTTTATGAAAAAGGAGAATGTATGGATATTAGATACTTTAATATACATTTCTCAAATGGCAAATTGGTTTTCTCCAATGACAAGGATTCGAGTTTACTAATTATTATTCACAGCTGTCACAGGAGACGAAATTTTCTTATATCATTATAACATGTACTTGATGCAGGTGAATGCTTGATCATGTAGAGTGTAGTGCCTTATATACTCTAGCTCATGAAAACGATTACGAATCTGATGACCATGAGATCACATCCCTAGGTTACGTGCCTTTCTCATATTACCCTATTTAAAATATACAAATAAAAAAAATCTCATCCGTAGGAGATCTCACAGTGTTCGGTAGAAGGAGGTAAGTACCTCAAGGGATTGGGCATGCACCCTTGGACCCTGGGTAGATGCCATGAAGGTCGCGATCCCAACGGATGAGTTGGGTGATGCGTTGCACCTAGCAGCCCGGTTACATCCGGAGTCGCTCGACGGAGTAGGCAGGTGACGCGGTTGGCGTTCTTGGTATCGCACTTATACACAATATTAAGACTCGATTTAGAATTTGATGTGACCGCATCGAATTCTACTTTGAGTATTATTATTGTGAGAGGTGTTCCGGGATATGGTTTGAAGTTGGAGAATTTGAGGTTGAAATACTTGGAGGTTTATCCAAGATGACAAACAAGTTCCCGCGTAGCGGAGGCCTGCGAGTCGCGTACTTGCATGTGCTAAAATAATACGAGAAATGATTATTGATCGGGTGTCAGAAAATGTATACCGTTGTGGACTCTAATCAATTTGTAGAAGTATCAAGATTATGGTGGTTGTACTTAAATGATTATTATATAAATAAATAAAAGTAAATAATTATGAGATCCAATGTGAATTAGAATGACTTGGTGTTTTTTCTAAATTTTTTTCAATAGATGCATGTGCCATTAAATAAAATTGAGTATACATTCTTTTCTTACCCATGCATTAGTCATTATAGTGTTTGTCTCGTTACTGGGCAATTGCTCATAACGTTACCCTTGTGTGAACCCAACCGGTATACCTGAGCAGCAGCCGCTACAGTAGCGGTCTTTTGAGGAGATCAGCACTTCCTACGTCATACTTGCACTAGACAGGGTGCGTCCTATTTAGAGTAGCTTATTCACTTCCGCATCATTTTATATTATTATTGAGAGACATTGTAGTGAGATATGTTGAGAGCTTTTTCTACAAAATTTAAGATTTCATGATGTATCTCTTCTATGGACATGGATTTGATTATCATTATCAATGAGAATGGATGGTGTATTTTACTTTCCATTTCACATTATTCTCCTGTTGTTATTTATATTTCAAATGTTAATCTAATGTGCATAAGATGGTTTGCTGAGTATCATAGATCGTGGGCGTATTTGGATCGTAGGTCCGATGCTCCTGTCTCGTCGGTTTCAGTAGCCGGCGGGGCGGGGCGTCACAACTATGGATGCAAAAGGTTACGGATATATCCATATCCAATTCGTCGTCGCATATGGATATGGATATCATTTTGATATCTACAAATATCAGTATCTATATCCATTTTCATATATAAATATAGTCATAGATTTATTTTTAACCCTAAACATAATTCTTTATCTTCTTTACCATATTTATAATTTTAATTATACAAACACATTTAATAGATTTATATAATGTGTTTTCAATCCATTTCATATATATTTAAGTCAATTTATAGAGTATTCCTAACATTACTTGTATGCAATCAATATTCGTTTTACATCAATCAATATTTGTTTTACATCAGTATCCGTTTTTTAAGGATATAGTTTATAGTTTTAATATCCATCAATATTCGTATCTGCATCTGTATTCGTATTCAAAAAAATAGATAAGGATATGGTAATATCTATATCTGTATCAGTATCCATCCGCTTGCATCCCTATCGACAAAAACCTTAGTTTGCAGCTCAAAGCCGGGAAGAATAGCCTACAAGGATCTTGATAAGATATTAATTCACTATTGAAAATAGAATAACGTAAAAGGATGTCTTTCAAACTATAGTATTTGAATATGTAATTTTCATAATAAGAATATTTATATAATCATGGAGGATATAAAATAATTTTATGCATTAGTAAATTTTACACATATAAGACTAATATTTTTCAACTTCTTGGTGGGCTTAACAACCAAAGAGGTGTATAATTTCTCTAAGCCAAGGGAAAGAGAGGTAAGGATTTCGGAGGCAGAGGTGGATCGTCTGATGTAGCGTGGAGTGCAGCAGATTCTGTTGTAATTGCTTGAGTCGCTCGATCTTGATCGAACGGTTTGCACGATTTTGCAATTTTTGTGGGCATGTACCATGCAGGATCGTGCAAAATGCTCGATCAAGATCGAACGCCTCAAACAATTACAGCGGGCATAGCACCACAACAGAGGATCCTCTCTAAAGGATCCCATCCAACATGCTCATTTGACAATTTCCCCAAACAAAAATCAATAGAGGATACTGATTAAGGTAAATCTATAGCTCAATACCTAAATCTAATTTTTTAATCATTCTAATGGTATATTAATAATAACATACATGAAACTCTGAATAGATTCTGAAAATATTGAATTTGATTCAAAGCATGCTTAAATAAACTTTTGAATTAAAGTTTGATCAATGTTGTTTGCATGTTAATAGTATTTCAGTTTCGGGTCGAATTAAAACTGATTAAATGCATGCCAACAGTAAAGTTGAATTTGACTAATGTTAAAGAAATCACTAATTTATTGCTTATTTGCATTCTTGAGATTCTAAATCAGATTGAAAATCGATTCAAGACATGCTAATAGTAAATGAAAATGGAATTCTAAAAAGAATTTGATTAATGTTACTTGCATAATTGCAGTACTTTAGATTTTGAATCAAATTGAAACTTGATTCGAGGTGTGTTAATGATGAATCTCCGTTTCATCATCTATATTCTATCATTTTGGACTTAAAAATCCTAGTAAATGCGTGAAAATACCCTCAGTTTAGGCATTTTAACATTCATACATCTTTGTGTAAATAATGTATAAAAAGTAATTTTTAATGTCAAAATTATAGAATAAAGAAAATGAAAGAAAAAAGAATAAAATATTGAATATTTTTATGACCCTAAACCTCGAGACCTAAGCATCCCGATGGCTAGGTCGACAAGGAATTGGTAGGGGGAGATAAGGGCGAAAATACAATAAAAATCCCTTTTATTTTAATTCATTTTTATTCAATTTTGGGACCTATTTTTAGTTCCACTTTTTATACCTCAAATAAATAAACTTTAAACATAAAAGTTTTAGATAATTAATTATAAAAAATACAAAATTAGTTGCATATAAAAATAATATGCAGATAAAAAGTTATTGTCTGAATAAAATTCCGAAATCCTAACTTCCCAGACCCATATCTCTCAAATAAAAACTCAAAATGTATCAAAATCACTTTGATTGTATATAACTTTTAATAAGCTATTTAATGAAGGTGGTTTCATTTTTTTAGAGTTACGGTGTGAAAGTTAAGTTTTGGACCCCTATTGTATAGATATACCGATTAAAATATTCATTTTATTCATTATTCATTATTTTTATAATTTTATATTTTTATAATTTTGTATTTATTATTTCTAATATATGTACATATTAAAATAGGAATAAAATAATAAAGAAAATGTAAAAATAAAATATGTAAAGAGAACATATAGATGAGATACCTATAACTATACCTATATAAATAATAATTCTATTTATTTAAGTGTATGTATTATATCAAAAAAATAAAATAAAAATATAATTAAGTGTATAAATTTAAGTTATAAACTAAATTAATAAAATTTAAAATAAAAAAATAAAATGTATAAAAATATAGATAAATATACCTATACATAACCATAAAAAAGTTAATTGTAATTTTAAAACACAAAAAATAAATAAAAATCATGATAAAATAATTTAGAAAATAATAAATATTTTTATTTAGTAACCTAAAATTAATAAAATCATTTAATATTTAACAATGTTTTTACGATCTTTTTTTGGCTATCCTTTTTCTTGTTGGTCGACGTGGACCAACCAGGAGGAGTTAAGAGTTGACTCTGGTCAACTCTTCTCCCCAGGCCGCGTCCCCTAACAACATCGGTTAGACCCACTTTTTGTCAATTTTTGCAGATGAATCCTTGCATTATTTTGGGAAGGTTTTTTCTGGACTTTCCTTCCTCGATCCTCTATCTCACACGTCACATCATTGCCTCAATCTTTAGATCGATGCATCTCCTGCTCTTCTTTATTGAAGCACCCTATCTATCCACCTTGTACAAATACCCTCTCTGACCTCCACAGCTTTTTTGAAACCTCCATTTGACCAAGTTTGGCCCCATTTTCTTGTGCTCTGGATCGGAGAAGGCGACAATTTCTCCTCTAGTCAGATTTTGCAGCGCTAGGCAAGGTCGACGGCACGTTCCACCATCTCCAGTCAGATTTTTCTCTTAATTTTCTTGCATTTCTTGCTTAGTGTACTTTCTAGGTTTAATTAGTGTTGTTATTTTATCGATTGATAGCTTGATTCACCCTCGCTCGTAGTTCACTAGAGCAGTAGTTGAGCTTCGAATGACTCTTCAGGGACCTCTTCTTTGCATGAAGCCTGCACTAAAGGCTGGAACGGCTCGAGAGCAAGCTCTCGACCTAAAATGTAAGGTGTGAAACCTCGTGAATGATGCGGCAGGTGTAGCTCCGATGAAGCACATGGACGGAGCTTTGATTCCTTGATTCAACGAGTGAATCAATGGTGAAATTGGGGGATCGGATGGAGCAAGCATAGAGGTTTGGAATGGGGTGAAAGAATGGGTCGATTACGGTGAGATCTTGGTAAAATCGACCAGGAGCTCAAGCTCCAGATCAAGATAGACTTGATGATTAACCCTACTCCTGACAGTTAATTATTAAACTAGATGCATAAATGGAACCTATGAATTATAACGTACCTAAATTGCGATGGAAGTGAAGCTCAACTTAGCTGGGAGCTCAGTAGTAGAACTCGTCGGAGCAACTCCGGCGGTGGGTGGATACGCCTCTGCGACCGTCCTCCTCGCTACAGATAAATACCTAAAGCTTCTTGTCATCAAGCTGAAGGTGCTTAAGAGATCTGAGGGGATAAAACGAGTCGAAGATCGATCAAAAAGTCAAAAATGGGTGAGGGGGATTATTTACAGATGGATTTTGAGCGAGTTTTAAGGGGCGATTGCATGCAATCGATCGAGGGTTGGTGGGGATTCGGGTATGGTCGAAGATTAGGGATGATTGGGCTTAACAATGTGGAGGTCTAGAGGGAAATAGGTGAAGGATGGAGGCACGATAAATCGATGAAGTGGGCATGCTCGTGACTTCTAACAAAATTCAGAGGGGGTGAGGTACAATTGACCTAGGTCAACGAATGGAGGTGCCTGGTTGGTCCACGTGGACCAACTAGGAAATTCCACAACGAAAATACTTAATAAATGGAGAATAAATAATAAATGAAATTATTATATTTAGGTTATAAAATGAAAAGTGTTTCTGATTTCTTATTGTATTTTATGCCTATTTTATTTATTTTTATGAGGTGTTTTATAAGAGGTTATTTTTTACAAGTATTCATATATGTATATTCATATATATTTTGTATTCATTTTTATTTTTAAATTTTGATTTTATTATTTTATTATTATAATTAAAATATTTATAACTTATTTTTATGTACATAAATATATTTTTATTATATTTTTCTGATATAATATTCACACTTAAATAAATAGGTATATTTATTACATAGGTTCATGTATTGTATAGTCATCTATGTACTTTCTATACTAATTTTATTTTAGTATTTTATGTATGATTTTATTTGTATTTTAATATGCACCTCTGTTATAAATAATATTTACAAAATTATAAAAATATAAAGCTATAATAATAAAGAATATATAAAATAAATATTTTATACAAGTATATGATACAATAGGGGTCCAAAACCTAATTTTCACATAGGAACTCCAAATTAAATGAAACCACTCCATTAAATTGCTTATTAAAAGTTATATACAACAAAAAGATAAATTTGGTGCATTTTGAGTTTTTATTTGGGAGATATCGGTATGTGAAGTTTGGATTTTGGGATTTTATTTTACCTATAAAAAGTACATTGTATATTATTTTTATATGAAATCAATTTTGTATTTTTTATACATTTTTATCTACAACTTTCATGTACAAAGTTTCTTAATTTGATTTATAAATAATAAAAAATAAAATAGGTCTCAAAAAGTAATTATTGGCCTATTTTGTAGAGTGATCTGACTGTGTTTTCTGTACAATAAATCACCATATCTCCCTATACTTTATTCCTTGTCAATTAAGTCATCATGATGACTGAGTCTCAAGGGCTACGGTCACTTCAATGTCCTTGACATTTTGCTCTTTTTCTTTTCTTTTCTTTATTCTTTTATTTGGAAATAAATACAATAAATGCATAGTATTTATACAACATTTTGTACACCTTAGTGAATATTTATTTTGTTAAATTAATGATATATTCATGCATTTGGCTAGGGTTTAAAGGCCAAAATGAAATAATAAAGGTGATGAAATTGAGATTCATCATAAGATCAGTTGGATGGGGAAGATATAATGGATTAAGGGTTTAACATAAAGGGAAGCGATTGGTGATGGATTCATATGGAGAAGGCGTAATGAGTTTAAATTGGTTGTTAGATGTTGTTTGCATGTTTGTTGCATGTGTTGAGGAGATCAGGTAGTTGTAGATGATGGATTGATCCCAAAGAAGGTGAAAGAGACAGGTAAAGTTGATTGGATAGGTCGGGGCATTGCAAGAAAGGTGGGGTGGATTCCAGGAGGTGTTGGGGAAGGGGATTGGAGGTCAGGGCAGCGTTGGGAGTGGTGTGGGCGACACAGGGGAGTTGGGGAGGAGGTCAGGAGGTGATGGGGAGGGGGGTTTGGAAGTCGGGGCGACGTTGGGAGTGATATGAGTGACACAGGAGAGGTAGTGTGGAGGTGGGAGGGGTGGGGACGATGATGGGAAGAGGGTGGGGGTTGGGCGATGCTGGGGAGGGGAGGGAAGGAGGAGGATGATGGGAGAGGTAAATTTGTAAATTTGATAAAGAAAAAAGTTAGCACACACTTTTTTTGACGAAATCCGATTCGTTTTAGTGGGCAAATAGATGGTACTTAATCACAAAGTCTATAGTGTAAGAAATATCTAGTATACAAGGTGGATGTGAGAAATCCGATTCGTGGTGTAAAATCCATTATCACTATTGTTGATATATATTTATTGGTTGACCTTGTTACAATAAGAACTAACGATTAACACATGGCATGCATCGCTGACCCACACTAACAAAGATGCTGAAATCATGTTTTGGGTGGGTGGACAATATCCAACAACACTAGCCGGGGAGGGGCACCCTTCCAAGATGTGCAGTGGAGCGCAGTACAAACGCAATCGTGCGGCAGAGATGCTGTTGCAGCAAGGACAAGGGGACGAACGAATCCAACAGGGAGTGGTGGCTGGAGATCCAAAGGTAGATCGGACGAGGACATGAGCCACATCCAATGTCCAATTGCCCCGAGGACAGAGAAAGGTCACGTATTATGAAGAGAGAGATCCCCTTTCTTTTTCTCTGCTTTGCTCTGCGCACAGAGAAAATAAAGGGCAGGGGAAGGGGGGGATCTCAATCTCGATCTCCACCTTTTTGCTTTCTTAGGCATCGATCTCCCACTTTCATAGAGCATATTGCGCCGGGTTTGGCGTTTTATGGTCATTCTTTGGACGGAGGTGACCACAAGAAAATATTCCTCGTGATTTAGCATCTTTATCCTTCCGGCTCTGTTGTTGGACGCTTACCAGTTTGATTCTTGAGCCCTCCGCTGCTGCCCTGGACACATGTTTGATTGGACCGGAGATGAAGGACGATGCTCCAGATAATGTGACGGCATCCATCATTGTGGTCCGATCGGTGGAAAGGAAGACCGAAACGGTTCCTGCAGAGATATCTTCATCACTTGGTTAGCATCCACCCATCAATTCTACGTCTCTCCTTCGATCGGTGGATTAGACTTTGTTGGATTTGCTCCCACAAGGAGATTAGGATCCTCCAGAGTGGGTGGACTTGTCGCAGAGGATCATGGATATGACTAGGGACGAAGAAAATCAAGTGAGGAGCCATTGAACTATAGCGAGCTGTAGTTGGATGAGCATGGGTCGGATTTTGAAGGGTCCAGACTCAAGCTTGTTTAAAAAATTTGGACCTTGGACCAAGCTTAGGCTCGCACATTTCTTTTCGGCTCAAGTCCAGGCTCGATCCATCTCCACCAATTAAAGATTATTAATTTTGAGTCTTTTATTTCAAGTTAATCTCAACTCAAATTACACAAATCAAAATTGTTTAAAATATGTACTATAATACTTGTGAAACAATTAAAATTCAATTATAACAAATATGAAGATTTCTCATTTTACACGTGTGCATTCAATGCTAGATATCATGATTGTCTCTCATGTATAAAAATTGAAAGAGAAACAAACTTATCCAGTTAACAACAACATGTGCACCGGACCCTACATGTTAAAAAAATGAGCATAAGACCTGTATTGGGTAAAGGTACAATAATAAAAAAATGTTCTGATTGAAAAAATAATTACTAACAAATTCAAGAATAACCAACAGAATCTAAACCAAAGATTAATAAGGAAAATTAAATCTTAATTGAAATACAATGATCATCAACACATGTGACACGCCTGACTTTCTTGATTTATAAACATTGTATGAAGACATGATACAAGAAGATAGTGCACATGAAATAGGTGGGAGTTTTCATGCATGTAGGATGTGGAAAAGGGTTCGGGCCCTCTTCGGGTCGGGCTAGGCCGAGCCAAGCCCAAGCCTGACCCAAAAAAATTTGAGCCTAAATATTGGGCCCAAGCCCAACCAGATATTCATTTGGATCTGGGCTAGATCGGGCTTTTTGGGATGGACTTCGGGATGGGTCGGGCCGGCCCAGCCCAATGCTCATCCCTAGATATGACGACTTCATCACGAGGCTTGTATGGTTTAAGTCTTGTGGGTCAGTTACAATAGCTAGGTATTACCCACCTGTCATGCTACTTTTCTATTTTGATCACGATGGATCCCATCCTGACTTGACCTACAAAAGCTCGAGCTCGGTTCGAACCTGATGTACAAATAGGGCGGGCTCAAGCCCTAATATTTCAAAAATATCACGTTCGACTTGAGCCCGGTCCGAACCCGAAGTACATATGTGTCGGACCTAGGCCTTCGTATTTCAAAAATATCAGGCATCAAAAGCTATCGTTCCGCACCCTTGCGTTCACCAGTGTGCTTGATTAGCTCGAAGATACGAATTTGACAGGTATTTTCAATCAAATTCTTAATTGAGGTGAGCAAAACCTGCCACGTAAGACCTTCGGTATATTTACATGGATGGAAATTTTATTTGCTACTGTATAAAAATGGATCATGTCCTTCAACGACAGTATTGTTCATAGACATTAAAAACAATAGGAAAATGGGGTGGGCGTACCACCGATAAGCATGGTCAATTGGAACAAAGAATGCTAGCTGTTAGGTTTGATCGGTACTTTTAAAATGATCGGTGACTAAATCAGGACTTGAGGTCATTATCGAGAAAAATGTACAAGGAAAGCACATGAGTTAGTAACTCGAGCCCTGTCCGAACTCGAGTCCAGCCCGAAATTGAGCTCGATCTGCAGACCTTTGATCGATCTCGAATCTTCGGTTTGCTAAAAAAATGAACCTCGATCCAGCTCGAAGCTCACGGAAAATTGACGAGCTTGGATCGGACTTTTTCGGATTAGGGTTGGAGCCTAATAATCCACCCTAAGGGTACTTGGGTGATAATAAATGTTATAATACCCCTTAAAAGAGAACGCAGGTGTGACTGTGTGAGGCATGCGTATATGGATAATTAGATTGCAGTAGTAGGTTGATAAATTGTAAACAAGTTTAGTATGAACCGATCTAACATCTAGAAGAATTAAAAGCATAAAAAAATCAAAATATTAGTATTTTAAGAATGAAATGGAATGTTCTGTTCGTAAATCTGGACGTGGTCGAAGAATACTGGTGGCTCTCACATCTTTTTGCACTCGAACTTAATTGGATCAATTGGCCACCACCTAAAATGTTTTAGTTTGTGAAGTAGCAATCTACCTCTGGTATCTATGGATGAAAATGAATATGAATATATTTGTATCCGATCTGCTATCATATTTATTTTATACATATTTTGACGTTTGTATTCGTATTTATTTTAAAATGGATGCGATATGGATGTCACTTTAACATTCGTTAAAATTCGCATTCGTATTCGTATGTCCGTTTTCATACATAAGTATAATAATATATTTATTTATAACTTATGTAACACTATTTTATGATTGCATTCATCATTGTTGATATACTTGTTATGAAAATAATATATTCGGTATATCTAATTTCTGTAAATCATCCTAAATATGTATATTTTTGTTAATCTAGCAAAATACTTCTATTATTATTCGTATCCAATTAATATCCCTTTTACATTGGTATTCGTTTTTACGGGTATGGTAACACAATTTTCATATCTGTGAATATTCGTATCTGCATTCGTATCCGCATTTTAAAATGGATAAGGATATAATTATACCTATATTAGCTTTTGTGTCCGACCATTTTCATCCCTACTTATATCTCACTCTTCACTCTCTTGAGTACTATATGTAACCATATGTTTGGAGCATTTCAGTCTCTCCACCTATATTGTTATTGCGATATAAAACATCCCTTATTCTTGATATAGTAGTGGTTGCATGTTTTCGTTGGTTTTTTCTTCTATCTCTTTGGTTGGATAGCCTAGATCCGGAACATTATCGAGGGATACTGATGCTTAACAACTTATCGAGTTTGGGCTCAAGTGGGCTTATTGATCATGAGCTAAAATATGTGGCATAAGTTGTGAATTAGTAATCCCCTCCTTTTATACCTCATATTGTCACTTCTGAGTATTATATGTGGGATTATGTTTGTAGTATTTCTACCTTCCCCAATTATATTTGCAACTTCCTCGTTATAATAATGTCCATCATTTCTTCTCAATAATAGAGGTGATTCCATGCTTTGGGTAACCTCTCCTCTTATAGCTTTGATAGAGTAGTTGTACCTCTTAGGTAGTCCTTTGCACTACTACATGAATAATGCGTTCATACCATTTGTAAGTTATCATTCCTAGACTCGGACCATTATTGAGGATTAATGGTTATGACAACTTGTTGGATTTGGTCCAACTGGATTTGTCGACCCCCATCTAAACTTAAGCTCAAGTTGTGAAATACTAATCTAGCTCTTTTAAAACATGTTATTACTTGTGAGTACTAGATGTAAGATTATGTGTTGACGTGTTTGAACTTTCTAAACTTTTACTATGGCTCATCACACTGCAAGAAATTGGACCTAAGGCAACGAATAATTTGAATGTTCGTTGCTATATTTTTCGATGTTAAAAATATAACAACGAATATTATTCATTGTCAAATGATCTTTTGTACTTGTAATTAACAACGAATATCATATTCGTTGTTAAAGGTCCATATAATGACGATTTTTTCGTAGAATTAATCGTTAAAATTCACGCTAATCGTTGTCATATTTAGAAATGATTAGAAGAAAATGGCAACGAATAATTGCTGTTATATGATTCGCTATGAGGAATATAGCAATGAATACCATTATTCGTTGTGAATTCAAAGAAGTAAGCAACGAATAATATTCGTTGTTATATATTTAACTAGAGAAGATGTGACAACGAATATTAAATTATTCGTTGTCTTAGGTCAATTTTCTTGTAGTGTCACTATTCCCATGAATAGTGACAGTTACATGCTTGGGGTAGTCTTTTACTTCTATTACTTTGGTAGGGTGACTACCCCTATTAGATAGTTCTTTTCACTATTTAGGAAATCTAGGGATGAGCTTGGGTTGGGTCGGTCCGGCCCAGCCCAATCCCAAATGAACAATGGACCTGGTTTGGGTCCAATATTTAGGTCCAAATTTTTTTGGACCGCATTCGGACTTGGCTTGGTCCAACCTAACCCAGGCCAAGTTCCTGCCCCGAAGAGAGCTCAAACACTTTACCACATCTTATACGCATGAAAACTCCCATTTATTACATGCATACTCTATTCATGTATCATGTCTTCGTACAATGTTTGAAAATCAAGAAAGTTAGGCATATGACACGTGAGTTGATGATCATTATATTTCAATTCAGGGTTAATTTTCCTTAATTAATCTTTGGTTTAGATTCTGTTGGTTATTCTAGAATTTGTTAGTATTTATTTTTTCCATCAAAATATTTTCTATTATTGAACCTTTACCCAATATGAGCCTTATGCCCATTTTTTAACATGTAGGGTCTAGTGCACATGTTATTGTTAATTGTGTAAGTTTGTTTCATTTTTTCAATTTCTATGCATGAGAGGCATTCATGGTATCTAGCATTGAGTGCCCTTGTGTCAAATGAGAAATCCTCAGATTTGGTAAAATTGAATTTTAGTTGTTTCACAAGTATTATGACATATGTTTTAAATAATTTTGGCTTGTGTAATTTGAGTTGAGATTGACTTGAAACAAAATACTCAAAGTTAATAATCTTCATTGGGAGGAGATGGGCCAACCCGACCAAACCCAATCCATAGGAATTGAGCCGGGCCTGGGCTTGGACAGAACAAAAAAAATTTGCAGGACTGAGCCCGATCCAAGATCCAATAAACAACCTTGGGCATAGGCCCTTCAGCACCGGCCCATCCCGACCCATGCTCTTCCCTAAAGGGAACCCAATCTGCTAACATCTATAACAAATCGTGCCAACATTTGAACCGTTATCGAGGATTACTGACACTAACAATTTGTTAGGCTTGGGTCCAACTAAACATATTGATCACCATCCAAAACGCTTATACTTAGTAGTGGGTATTCGATTGGTTTCGGGGCTCAAGTTAATTTCAATTCAGGTTGAACTCAAATCTGGTTAAAAAATGGAACCCATAAACGAGTCAAAATTCTTCAGGTTGAGATATTCATTTCATTGGATATGTCGATAAGGTCATATTAAAAATCAAATAAGTCATTGCCTTTCTTTCATATAAATTTTATTCTATACAAAAACTAGCATACCTTAATGCTTGCTAATATCTAAGAAATCTAAACAGCAAGCTTAAAAACAAGATGGAATCTGACGAAAATGAAAGAAACTTTCAATGGTTGGTGTTCGGATTGAAGCTTGACGATGGATTAGTGATCATGAAGATGATGTGTTGCACATCGTGATTGTCATTGTGTGTCTTTGATGGAGGAAACGAATGCAATATGAGTGTCGGCATGTGCTGATGATGCTGCCCATGAATAGGGGAAGGTGGTAGATTTGTAGAGGATATGCTACCCACTCTTGAAGCTGAGACTTAAGAGTCCTAACCGAGTGTCGCGGTTATCGTATGGTTCTTGCCGCAACATCGCATGGGCTGGTGGTTCGACAGTGTTCGTGGAGGCGAATCCATGGGCGAGGATGATAGATTCTCAACGGGGGAGAAAAGAATGGATGGTGAGTGGGGGGAGAAATGAAAGGAATGGATGAATGGGGGTAACCCATGATATGCGCAACATAGTAATAAAAAAATTTGTATCGTGAACCACAAGTAGAGGAAACATACCTTCAATTTGTATAATCTCTAAAATAAGAAACCTCATGTATGAAGTCTGATATGTCAAATGTTGCACTCATGGGCATAATGATGAGTTGCGTATCTCTAGTGGAACCGAGAGATGATCTCCTCGACTTGCTTTTCCTTCTCCACGATAATGGTGATCAAAGGTTCATCACCATATGCTTTTCACTGTGGATTTCATCTTACAAGGTCATTGTTTTCCCCACAAGCAGAGGCCACGGAGAGAGCTTCTCTTCTTCCTGCAGTGAGCATCAGCGAGGATAACATGGAGAGTTAAGGGTTCGTTTGGTTCGTGGGTTATCCATATAAGGATAACTCGTTTTTTTGTTTGTGTGTTTCGTTGGTGGGTTAAGGGTTGAGAGGGTTTGTGTGATGTGATTGTATTAAAATTTGAAAAAGTGGGTAGTTATTATGATATCATTGAATTGAAATTTGAAAAACTGGATAGTTGTTGTGATGTGATTGTATTGAAGTTTGGAATAGTGAGTAGAAGTTGAGTATTTTATGATTTTTAGATGGTATGATGGTATAATATATAATTTTTTGATGAGAAAAGAGTGGACCCCACTAGCGAGTTAGGAATATATGATTTGAAGGTAACCTGTCGGGGATAACCCCCAACCGAACGGGTCCTAAATAGGAGAGTATGGGGGACGACCAACGTGCCACCAATTTGAATTTGGTGGGGCTCTCCACCCATTTGAATTTGGTGGGAATTCACCAACTTCAAGTCCTAATTTGACTTGATATTTGTGTAATTGATTTGAATTAATTATATCTTGAGGATAATTTGTTAATTACTCACTAAAATTGTGAATCCAATTCACACTATACTAACAAAAATATAATTACATTTACATCAGTTAATGATGGATGTTAATCATATCCACGTTAACTTAAATATAATATGTGCAATATATTCGTATTAATCTCAATTAATAAATGTAAATTATATTCACATTAATTATATATTATAAATATGAATCATGTTCACGTTAATTCAAGTGCCAATATGTGAAACCTATTTGCATGTCTTACTATCAATCAACAATTTAAGAATTTCTAGATCATATTAATCTGACTCTCAATTTCTCGGACGAGAATTTCTCTTATAAGGAAATACTTATAAGGAAATTGTATATACTATGTATAGTGACTTTATATTATTAGATCTATTGTATGAGCAATTAAACATTTGAGTATCAAGTCAGATATTGAACCAAAACACCAATTTATTTCATACTATTTTAGATTGGTCTCCAAATTGGTACGAATGGTTAAGATTTAATCTTATTAAATCTCATTCATTTGGACTCTAAGTGCAGTCAATACAATCATACATGGTTCGACATTTCCTTATATTGAAAGAGCTATGACATATAATCTATTATGATCATCATCAACCTCGATCACTTCTAATACTCATACATCCTACATATTGAAAGAGCTTGAGAAACTTGAAGTATTTGTTCTCATAATTAATTGTCTCCTTCTATCTATTAACATAAGAATTCTCAATCGACCATTGAATGATAACATCAATCTATGAGTTCTGAGATCACGATATCACTAGAGGGGGGTGAATAGTGGTTTGGGTAGTTTTAAATCTTTTCATGTAATATACAACAAGCATAGAATATTGAACCAATCAAGCGAATCAGCACACTAATAAATCCAATCAGCACATTGTGTAGTATATTTACTTTGAAACCTACCTGGGAAAACCCTTGAGTCACCTGACTGGGATTTCCTAGTTAGTCAAGCCAACCAACAACTTCACTAAAAATCTTGAGATATTTACGCGGATGTCTCAACTAATTACAAAGCGATATGTTCACAATCTTAGATCAAACACCAACATTAACACTACGTGTCACACACTTTAGTAACGACAGAAGCACATACAATCTTCTACTTTCTTGACTTTCTTTGAGTCACAACAATTACACGTCCAAGAACTTATCTGCAAATTGATAGATGAAACACCTAAAGTTTCTACAGAAATGGTTAACAACAGAAATAGACAAATTTTGCAATAATCTTTTCTTTATGAAAACAATATTTATCTTTAAGGTATGAAAAATGAATCTCAAATATAAGAACAATGATATCCAGATTAACAACAGACTATAATTGCATAGAAGAATCACAAATAATATCAAGACAATTATATTACACAATATATCACAAGTGAATACGCAATAATAATTCACAAAATTAATATCATCGGACTAAAAGAGGCTGTCAAAAATATCCTGACTGAATACAGAATATCTTGAAGTCAGATAGTCGATCGAGCACTATCGATCTAATAGCTTCCCTTTGAACAACTACCTTCATAAAATATTTTATTCAGATGATCGAAAAGCTAGAGAGAAAACTGGAAAAACCACTCGAATAAATATTCTTGACTTTTCTAAGAGAGCAAGAATGATTGAACTTAAATTATATGTCGTCAGATTGAGGTATGGGGTCCTTTTATAAGGCTCCCCAAAAAATGGCCATTGTAAAAAAATGGTATCAAATTGATGACATTTAGTCCAAATGATCAATCAAACAAATTGGTATAATCACTTAGTTTAATATGATCAATAATTGAAAAAGAATTTAGCTATCATTGCATGATTGTTGGAAATATAATATTTAATTTATTATCGATCATGAACAATGAGTGGTCGATCATGGGTGATCGATAAGTGAAACCAATTGGTCGATCAAGGCTGATCGATCAATGAATAAATATGATCAATCATTTGCTAAGTTCATTGGTATGTTAATTTGGAAGTTTCTCTGGATGATGCTCACTTACAAATTTTTCAAAAAATACGCATAAAAAATGCAACAACCTTTTGAACAACAACAAAGAAAATTCTGATGTTTTGCATCTTTGTCACTGATGTTTACCTCATAAAGCTCATGAACTGAATCACAATGTAGTCCTGCAATCACAATAAACAAGAGAACAACTGCGATACTTGTATGTGTCATCTTTAAAATAATCAGAGAAATAATGAATAAACACAATCATATGATTTCCAAAAGCATATATTTCCAAAAGCACCTACATGACCCAGGGATGATTAAGACAAGAGCAAGGAGAAGAGCGAGGAGGACTAGACTAAGTTTTAGATTTTTGTTTGTATTTATACTTAACTTGAACAATTTAATGTATTTTGTAGTTTCAACTTTATATAATACATCTTTGAAGGTATGCATGAAGTACTTTGATATGGTGTTGAGATGAGATTCTTTTTGTTGTATTTTTTTGTGAAATTTGTTGTAGTAGCAGGGCACTGAATCGAGTGCAACAATTTCTTTCTTTTATGAAGATCAAAGGCGACGGTCGGCAACCATCCCTAAATGTCCCCTACAGTCGAGTTGCGCTTATTGGTCTATTTTTAGGGGCCGCAGGTCTAGGCAGGACAGTTAGAGTCATCCTTATCAAACTTTTGTGTTCGCCCCGTTAAACCAATAACATGGGGAGAACCAGAGGAGACGGTCATCGACCGTCCCTTGTAATATTCATAGGAGATGGTTGCGACAGTACCCCACAATCAATGTGGTGTTACTGATCCATTTTGGGGGCACTGGTCCAGGTGGGACGGTTTTGATCGTATATATAGGTCTTATGTGCTCGTCTTGTAAACATGATTCCCTGGAGAGAACCAGAGATGGGCTTACTACTCCATTTTTAGGGAGCGTGAGGACAGGAAGGATGATCGCCCTAGCTCCTCCCCAGCCCACCCCGAGCTCCTCCCCGATCCTTACACCTCTGCCCCTGCTCCTTCATAACCCCCTCCGCCCCGAGCTCCTCCTCCACCCTTGCTCCTCCCCAGCCCCGCCCAGCTACTCCCTAGCCCGCCCCGAGCTCCTCCATGACCTCCTCCGCCCCAAATCCTCCCCAGCCCGCCTCGAGCTCCTTCCCAGGCCTCGCACCTCCCCTTCTGCCCTCCATCTGCCCCTGTGCTGCCCACTCTGCCCTAGCTCCTCCACGCCCCCCCCCCCCCTTCGCCCTGAGCTCCTCTTCCTCCGCCCTAGCTCGTCCCCAGCACGCCCCGAGCTCCTCCACGGACCCCTCCACCCCATCCCATCCCGAGCTCCTCCCCGACCCTCGCACCTCTGCCCCCCTCCTTCACGACCTCCTCCGCCCAGAGCTCCTCCTCTGCCCCCACTCCTCCTCGGCTCCCTCCGCCCAGCTCCTCCCTAGCTCGCCTCGAGCTCCTCCACGACCTCCTCAGCGCCAACTCCTCCCTGGCCCACCTCGAGCTCCTCCCCGATCCTCCCACCTCCCCTTCCGCCCTTCCTCTACCCCTGCGCTTCCCCCTTTGACCCAGCTCCTCCCCATCCCTCTGCCCAGCTCCTCCACATCCCGCTCTACACCTCCTCCTCCATCCCCTCTGTCTCAGCTTGCCCCCTACAGTCCCTCCGTCCGCTCCTTCCTCCCCGTCCTGTTGAGGCACTCTTGCTCCTCCAAACGATGATGAAGATAATGAAGGAGCACGAAACAACTGTGCTCATATCCTGTCTACCTCCCTTGATTCAAATCAGGAGTTCATTCTAACCAAAATGCCCTTTTAAACCACACTATGAATAAACAGTTGTTATTTTAATTATTTAACAGCCAATCAGACAGAATGGCACACATGATAATGGAGAAAGAAGTTAGGGTCACAACTGATATTTCCAAAAAGGGAGGGGTATAACTGAAATTCAATATCTCAAAGGGGCACAACTGATAAAAATCCTTGAGTTAATCATTTATTTATTTCCTACCCACGACTCTCCCTGCATTTGTATATAAACTGATATTCTTAGGATTAATCGATCCTAAATATATAGTGATGGTCGACTTCTTATTCTTTAATCGTTGTAGTACTCTATATTTGGTGTGGGTTATGTCTTCCTTTTCTCTTTGATCTATGAGGACATAGCTCAAGCTAATTATAGGGGGGTTATTATATATTGTACATATATTTTAGTCATAATTCGTACTTTTGTTTTTTCAGTAAATAAGGTTAAACCACTTTATATAGATACAAATTCATCAAATGATTCAATAAAAATTATATTTATTATTCCTCAAAATTTCTATACATACTGATTAATAAATCATGCGAAAATACTTTTGCAAAATGTTTGAAAAATAGTTTGCAAATCTTTGTGAAAAATCTTTTGAAAATCATTTGAAAAAATCTTTGTAAAATATTTTCAACCTTTATAAAATATTTTGTTTTTAAATTTCTTTTTCTTTACGTAAAATTAAAATGTTTGAAAAAGGATTTGCAAATTTTTGGAAAATGATCGAAAAAATATCTTAAAAAATCTATCTATAATGTTGGAAAAACCTTCGCAAAACAATTTTCAAATGTATGTAAATGTTTGTAAAAATTATTTTGGACTATAGTTTTCCAAAGTTTTTGTAAAATTATTTTCAAATAAGTTCGAGGAATATATATATCACTCAAAAAATTCTTTATTAATTGTTTATATTTTTAAAAAAATGATCACTTACCCCATGTAAATTCTTAAAAACCTAACTCTTGTAAATATAAGATTCCCCGTGTAAATATTTGTACCTAGTTTCAACCAAAAAATTGTATTTTCAAAAATCACAAAAACATTTGCAAAACTAAAAGTACCAAAATCATTTGAAAATTAAAAAAATGCATTTGCATCGTATATTCAAAAATCCATAAAAAGTTCAAAAGTATGAAAATTACGTCACAAAAATATTTTCATGCATTGTACATATCAAGAACATTTTTTCGGAGTAATCCATGTAATTGAACATGTCCAAATAAAGTCTGAAGATTGGAGCTATATGTAGATCTTAATACACTTAATTTCAAAGGAACCAATTGAGGATTGGAATTGGAGATACTTCAGGTCACCTTGACTTAATTCTTTAGATTCTATAAGACTATGTTCATGAGTCAATTCAATGTGCCTAAATAGAACCCTTCACATCATCCATACGACTCTTGAAACATTGACTTGACTGGAAACCTTGCACTTAACACTTAGCTCAACCTAGATGGTCTGTTGAAAAAATCTTGAGGTCTAAGTCGGGACGATGCAAGGCTGCTTCGTCATTGGTGGCTCATGAACCATTCTGGGGGATTGCTGACCTCGGTACTCTAACACACTTCTTCTGATAACAGTGATATCTAAAGACTGGAGATGGATTGAAACAATACTTCGGATGAGGGATGGTCTAACGGTGCATCTTTTTCTGAGACCCTAAGACAGTGTACGGAACAAAAGATGCTATATCTACCATGGCACAAATAAAAATGTAGAAGCTATTCAAAGTCAAAGAAAGTATTCAAGGAAGCCTTCAACTAAAAATTCCACAAATTTGAGCTTCAGAAAAAGCATGCTCCTTGGTGAAGATCTGGCTACACTGACCACTTCACGCGAGAATGAAGACTACACTGGTCCATTCCCACTTCTCTTCCCATTTTTCTAACTTTCTATCCCCTTCGATTGTAAAGATCAGAAGCACCTGACTGTAGAAGGAAATATTTGACTCCACGAGGATGAGTTATCAAAAGAGCAGACACCTTGGTAGTTCAAAAGTTTTGTCTGGGGAGAGCTAAACGATTTCACACACATGGTTCTATCATTTCAAGGTTGAAAGAGTATGCGATTGAGAGGTTGTTTTGACCCAACTGTGAATTGGACTGGATATTAGAAGTATGGAACCTAAAGGATGTTGTGTCACAAATCCTAACCTCTAAGTGGTTTCGCACACATCATTAATCCAAAGGTTTCCTCTGAGCTCCAAACTTTGACATTATTAAGATAAATTTTAAAGTCGAAAATTATTCTAAGATATTTATTTTTTTCTCTGCACTTATAGGCATAAGTATTTGCTAGGGACTAGCAAAGGCAAGTATGGGGGGGTAATGAATCTCCACTTCATCACCTTTATTCTTTCATCTTGGCCTTTAAACCCTACCTAAATGCATGCATGTATCATTAATTTGGCAAAACAAACGATCATTAATTTGTATAAAATGTTGTATAAAATACTATATGTTTATTGTATTTATCGTAAAAATAAAAGAATAATGGAAAGAAAAGAAAAAAAGAGCGAAGTGTCGAGGACACTAAAGTAACCCTAGCCTCCGAGACTCAACCATCATGATGACTTAGTCGACAAAGAATAAAGTAGCGGGAGATAGGATGCTAATTGTACAGAAAATGTAGAAGAAATCACTCTACCAAATAGGCCAATAATTGTTTTTTGGAACATATTTTATTATTTATTATTTACACCTTAAATAATGAAACTTTGTACATGAAAGTTGTAGATAATAATATATAGAAAATACAAAATGTATTTCACACAAAAATTATATACAGTGTACATTTTATACACAAAATAGAATTCCAAAATCCAAACTTCACAAATCCATATCTCCCAAAAATAACTAAAAATATATCAAAATCATATTCAATTGTATATATCTTTTAATACTCTATTTAATGAAGGTAATTTCATATTTTTTGAAGTTAAGGTATGAAAGTTAGGTTTTGGCCCCCTATTGTATTGTATACCCGATTAAAATATTCATTTTATTTATTATTCATTATATTTATAATTTTATTTTTTTTATAATTTTGTAAATATTATTTATAATATATGTACATATTAAAATATGAATAAAATAATAAATAAAACACTGAAATGTGTATATAAAACACATAGATAAATTACCTATAATTATACATATACAATAAATACACCTATTTATTTAAGTATATATAATATATCAGAAAATTATAAAAAAAATATATATTTAAGTATATAAAAATAAGTTATAATTTTATAAAATAAAATAATGAAATAATAAAATCAAAAATATAAAATAAAAATAAAATACCCAAAACGTAGGTAAATATACCTATATATGTACCTTAAACAATAACTTGTAATAAACACCTCTAAAAAATAAATAAAAATACGCATAAAATACTACATAAAATTATAAATATTTTTTATTTTATAACCTAAAATTAATAAAATCAAATGTTATTTAATTTACATTTTCCAACGCATTTTTCCTTGGAATTTCCTGGTTAATCCGCGTGGACCAACCATGCGCGTTCTTTTGTTGACCGTAGGTCAACTATCTGGCCTCCCTTTGACACCTGTCAGAATTCACGAGGCTGCCCTTTTCGCCATTTTCTCCACACCTATTCCTTCACTCATTACCCTCGAGACCACCACCATCTTGTAGCCCCTTCATCCCTCATTCACGCACGTCCTCGCATCTCCACCTACCCCCACTCGATCGCATGCCATCTCCCCTCGAAACTTTCTCAAAATCGCCTATAAATATACCCCCCTCACCCGTTTTGACTTTTTGATCCCTCTTCTTCAAGCTTTAGCCCCACGGATCATCCCCATTAGCTTTCCCATGGTAACAACATGGTAGAATCGTTGATTTGCAGCGAGGAAATCAAGGGAGGAGGTGTATCCAACCTCAACGTTGGAGCGTCGCTGGTTGAGCCATCGTCCCCGACAACTTTAGGTAATTCTATAGTTTAACCTTTAGTTCGCTTCTTCAATTCGTACTTTAATCAAGCGATTAGAGCTCAAATTAAAAAACCCTGAGTCCTGGACCTTAGGTTCCAGGTCAAATTCATCGTAATCCAACCATCATCTCACCTCGACTTTCACGTCATCTCAGTCCCCTTCACCTTCTCCAACGATTTCCCACTCCATCCAACCAAGATCCATCGTGGATCTGGGTTCCGAGCTCCCTTTGCTGCTTCACGCCAGAGCCCCCCTTCCATTCCACTCCCCCCTGCCTTTTCGTGTAAACCATGGGTCGAGGAGATAGCCCTCGTACTCAAGAGTCTTTTGGTTGCATTCTGTAGGACCTTCGACGCATATGGAGACTTAACAACCACTTGGAACTGCTCCAGGTGGTTTAACCTCGTCGGAGGTCCTACGCTGCCTTGCCTCACCCGAACCTGAGGCACACTCGGAGGAGGCCCAGCTACCTACTGGGCTCATCAGAGGAGACAAAGACCGCCGGAGACCCGAGAAATGAAGAATCGAAGTTCGTCAGAGGGATGTTCTTGCATGTTCTTCCATCACCCCTCTCTGTCATTCAATATTTTTTATTTTATAACCTAAAAATAATAAAATCAAATGTTGTTTAATATACGTTTTCCAACGTATTTTTCCTTGGAATTTCCTGGTTAATACGTGTTGACCAACCATGTGCGTTCTTTTGTTGACTGTAGGTCAACTATCTGGCCTCCCTTTGACACCTATCGGAATTCACGAGGCTGCCCTTTTCGCCATTTTCTCCTTACCTATTCCTTCACTCATTACCCTCGAGAACACCACCATCTTGTAGCCCCTTCATCCCTCATTCATGCCCGTCCTCGCATCTCCACCAACCCCCACTCGATCGCATGCCATCTCCCCTCGAAACTTTCTCAAAATCGCCTATAAATATATCCCCCGCATCCATTTTGACTTTTTGGCCCCTCTTCTTTGAGCTTTAGCCCCACAGATCATCCCCATTAGCTTTCCCATGGTGACAGCGTGGTAGAACCGTTGATTTGCCACGAGGAGAGAAAGGGAGGAGGTGTATCCAACCTCACCATTGGAGCGCCGCCAGCTAGTTCCGCTCCCAGCCTTTTAGGTCGGTTGAGCCATCGTCCCCAACATCTTTAGGTAATTATATAGTTTAACCTTTAGTTCGCTTCTTCAATTCGTAGTTTAATCAAGCGATTAGTGCTCAAACTAAAAACCCAGTCCTGGACCTTAGGTTCCAGGTCAAATTCATTGTAATCCAACCATCATCTCACCTCGACTTTCACGTCATCTCAGTCCCCTTCACCTTCTACAATGATTTCCCACTCCATCCAACCTAGATCCATCGTGGATCTACGATCCGAGCTCCCTCCCTGCTTCACGCCGGAGCTCCCCTTCCATTCCACTCCTCTGCCTTTTCGTGTAAACCATGGGTCGAGGAGATAGCCCTCGTACTCAAGAGTCTTTTGGTTGCGTTCTGTAGGGCCTCGATGCATATGGAGACTTAACAACCACTTCGAACTGCTCCAGGTGGTTCAACCTCATCGGAAGTTGATGAATCCACATTCTATCATCTTTATTCTATCATTTTGGCATCAGAAACCCTAGCAAATGCGTGTAAATACCTTTAATTCCAACATCTTAGCATCCATGCATGTGTATGTAAATAGTGTATAAAATACAATTTTTAAAGCCAAAATTATATAATAAATAAAATAAAATAAAATAAAATAAAAAGAATAAAATATTGTAAATATTTTATGACCCGAAACCCCGAGACCTAGGCATCTCGATGATAGCTCGACAAGGAATAAAGTAGGGGGAGATAAGGGCCAAAATACAGTAAAGGTTCTATTCATTCTTTATTCATTTAGGGACCTATTTTTGGTTCCACTTTTTACATCTCAAATAAAGAAACTTTGTACATCAAGATAATTAAATAAATAAAAATATAAAATTAATTTCACCCAAAAATAATGTACAGACAAAAAGTTATGGTCTGAATAAAAATCCAGAATCCTAACTTCCCAGACCTGTATCTCCCAAATAAAAACTCAAAATGTACCAAACTCACCTTTAATTGTATGTAATTTCTCCTAAGCTATTTAATCAAGGTGGCTTTGTATTTTTCGGAGTTACAGTTTGAAAGTTGAGTTTTGGACCCTACTTGTATACTTGTACAGACTAAAATATTATTTTTATTTATTATTCATTATTTTTATAATTTTATATTTTTATAATTTTGTAAATATTATTTATAATTTATGTGTTTATTAAAATCAGAATAAAAACACAAAATAAACATCAAATAAAATACTGGTATAAATACAATACCTAGGTATACTACCTATACATATACCTATATAAACCATACTTATATTTTATTAAGTATACAAATTACTTCAGAAAAATAAAATAAAAACATTTTAAAGTGTATAAAAATATTCTACAAATTTATAAAATAATAAAAAAATAAATAAATTAAATATATAAAATAAAAATTAAATATTAAAATATATGGTTGTATATACCTATATAGCCTATAAAAGGCAACTCTTATTTTTACACCTCATAAAAATAATTAAAAATCAGATTAAAATACCTTACAAAATAATAAACATTTTTTATTTTATAATAAAAAATTAATTAATTCATTTTCTATTTTTTATTGAATTTACAAATAATTTATCAGGGATTTTTTCTGGTTGGTCCATGTGGACCAACCAGACGCCAGCCCTCGTTGACCGGCGGGTCAACTGGTCGTCCTTCCCCCTGCCATGCGTCAGACCTAGTTTTTTCGTCCTATTTGTCGTATTTTTCTAGGTCAAATCTTGCACCCATTCGCGTAGCAACCTGAAGCACTTTTGCTCCTCGATCCTTGCTCTTTCACGCCCTATGCTTTCCTAGGGCCGAGGAGCGGCGATTCGAGCCATCTTCCTCGACCTTTGGAGCATCTGAGCCACAATGTCAAACTCCATAACCCCCCCCCCCCCCCCCGACTTTCGAGCCAAGTTTGAACCCCTCTTCCAAGAGTCCGCTCCCCTCTTCGTGTCGAATCAATCAAGGAAGGTGACAGCTTCACTTGGGTATCTTCAGGCAGGTCGAGCGAGCCCTGAGGCGGCTCCACCACCTCCGCCTTTTGCCGGCGTCGAGGTATATCTCCCTCTGGCTCCGGCCATCGAGGCAGTCCCTTATCTCTTTTCATTTCTTTCGCATTCTGTTCCCCTTAGTCTTAGGATTACTTCGCCCCAAAGATCTTCGCATTCCATCCGTTGAATCGCCCAATCGACTACCTCGCCGGAGTGCACCTCCGGTCGAGACCCCTCCTCGTCGTTTCACGCCGCCACCTCCACTCCGCGGGGTCCAGGCATTTTGCCCTGGACCCTCTCACTTGTTCTTGCAGGTCAACAAGCTTTGACTCGAGATTGGGCTCATTTTGCGTCTCGCCGGAGTTCAGTGGAGCTTCCCAGCTCCACCGCCTTCCCCCGCGAACCTCGGCCACCGTCGAGGTGTTCTGGAGCCATCAGAGATAGAGGAGGACCGCAGGAAGTCACCGGCCATTTTTGAAGCTTGAAGGACGTCAGAGAGGCTCGATCTAGCCGGGAGAACTTCGCCACGCTGGAGTCCCTCCCGGTTCTTCCTCCTGCCTCGCCTGTCGTTAGATCTCAGCCACCTTCCATTTCGTACAGCATCCGTTAGATTCCCCCGCACAACCACCGTCAGATTGAGTTGTGGGATCTAATCACTGCCGTCGAAGCCGAAGCGTCATCGACCGTCCGATCATCGACACGTAGCAAGTGCATGTGTATCAGCCGTCAGATCACGCACGAGGCTTAAGGCGTGGGTATTTTGCACACTTTCCCCCGCCATTTTTGTAATTTTTATTTAGTCCGTAAACTATCAGTTGCAGTTTAAATATTGTTGTAATATTTGCATACAGACCCCCGAACTTTAAATATTTGCACTTAGGTCCTATCCACGTCACCTCACGTGCTCGTGCGCGTGAGGGGGCTGGGTATTTTACACAGGACCCTTCGCGGGTTTGTTTATTTCATTTTAATACAAGCATATTGTAATTAGGTGTAAAACTTTTAGGTAAATTGCATGTGAGCCCCTGGGATTTTTGGATATTGCAGTTAGGCCCTCCCAAGCGCGTGTCTAATACGTGCGGGGTTGGGTTATTTGCAGGCGCACCCTTGCGGCTTTGATTATTTGTATTCAGTCCTGGATCTTGTTTAATATGTTATAAACTTTGTGAAAAATTGCACTTTGGCCCCTGGATGTTTGCTTATTTGCACTTATGCCCTTAAAAGTAGTGTAGTTTCTTGATGTTGTATCTATTTATTTCACGCATCTATAAATTGCTAAAAATCACCAAAAAATTAGTTTAAGCACCTGTTTGCTTGCTCATTCACGCCATATTTTTGTATTCCATTTTTTGCATTTTCATAATTATTAAAAATCAAAAACATGCATTTTCAGCATTGTTTGCATTAGAAAATCCATAAAAAATAAAAAAAACATTTTGAAAAATTCCAAAAAATATTATATTTTGTGTTTTTTATCATCTTTTAGTATCAGTCCAAAAATCATTAAAAATTTCAAAACATAAACTTTAAAAATTAGAAAACCCCTAAAAACTTCATAAAAATCTAGAAAATTATAGAAAAATCCTAAAAATATAGACTCAGTTTCTGTAGTTTCTTTATTGTATTGACTTTATTTTGAAATTAATTTAAGGAATTTTGGGTATTGTTTGATAATTTTTATCCTCATTCTAATTTTGGCCAGTAGGTTAGTTCACTGTTTTCTTGTATTTCGACTTTTAAAAATACCAAAAACTTTCTGAAAAAATCTATAAAAATCACAAAAACATCATAAAATTATAAAAAGACCAAAAACATTAAATTTCTTTATTTTTAAGAATTTTTACCTATTTTTATAAATACTATATTCCTCTTTCTCTTATATTGTATATATATTCTATTATTGAAAAAGAAAATATAAAAATATAAAATACAAAAAAAGGAAACACCATCTTTTTACCATTAGTTTGAGTTTGATTGTGATTATTTGTTTACCATTATTGCTTTAGTTGATCTCTCCATTTTTTTATACATGTTTTTGAGCTATCTAACCACCATCTTTGTATCTTTGTGCGAGGTACCGCGGAGCGAGGGAGTTGGCTTTTCCTAGTCGTCTGGGCAACCACGTAAAGCTTTTTACCCCTGCACGAGGAGACTTAGAAATTTTGTAGATTAGCTCCTTATTTGTGTAATTTTAGTGAGAGAGAGACATTCATTTTATTTGTAATAATACAGGTACCTTGGACACTTGGACTCTCGGGCCTAATTTCCCAAGTGATTGTTCACTTGGGGGGCTCACCGCGGTTTTTATCGGCTCTCTACCGCTTGTCATTTTCCGGTTTTATTTTCTGCTTTTTAATTTTGTGGAATGAGCCCTTAGTTTTTAGGGCTTGCTTGATCGTGTAGTCTAAGGCCAAACACCTAACAACCTTTGCATGCACCTATAGATTCATCGTTTGGACTTAGATTTAATTAATTGTTAAACATAAAATTTGAAACGACCGCGCTGGGAGGGGTCGTATACAGCACGTGCAGGATCCATTGTGGTGGACACCGATCGGCCCCCAAGACCGGACACTTAGGTTTCATTTTGTGTGTTTAGCGTTTGATTCTTCACGCTAGCAATTGCCTGCTTAGGACGATTTCCGTGTGCATATCGGTATATAGCATAGGTTTAAAATTCCTGTTTTGCATCCCGCATGGAGAGAGCTGGGAGTCACTGTAAGTCTTCTATCTTAGCATCCATCATTTAGGCACTAAGGTGAGATTTCCATCTTAGTGCCAACTTGCATTGGCTTTTCCGACTCTTCTTCCTATGTTTTTGGATCAAATAGGACTCAAAGAAAATACAAAAAAATGTTAGGCGCTTGTATTGAATCTACTCAAAGCAAGTGATAACACCAAAAAAATTAAAAAAGGGACTGCTAAAGAAAACTTGACCTAAATAAAATTGGTTAATTGGATTCATTGCTTGGGGTGAGTAATACCCTCATTTGTATTCAGGTTGCATGGGAAGGTCTCCTTCCAAATGAGAGAGCAGCTTCGTAAGGATTAGAGCCCAAAACCCAATCTGTGGCTGCCTTGTGTATCGCCTGGATTACCGAAGTATTGGCGCTTCTATCGTACGTGGACGAGTAGGGCTTGGTCACCATTGATGACTCTCTATTGTGTAGAGCATCGACCATGTCCGAAGTATCGAGCCTAGGCCACGCCTTCACGGGGGTGTTTGTCTCACCGACTTGCGTCCGAGTAGGTTCTTGCACGAACACGGGTGATTCCATTGCGAGCGAGATCCGAAGTATCGGTTTCGCCTATCGGCTTCCTCCCTCTATTTCTTTGGCTGAGTAGGGATCCAGGAAGGGTTACAAGGACTTCAAAAAGTGCAGACTACAGGTTACACAGGAGGAGGACAAGTACGTGATACTCTTCCGGCAGTACTCTCTCCTATAGACGTAGCACTCTAAGGACTCGTTCAAAGATAATTGCCTGAATTCACCTAAAAACTACAAAGATAATAGTCGATCCCTTACGGCTTCACGTGTTGAGTTGGTGAACCCTTTGCATTGTGTTTGATTGATTAGTTGGATCTAGGTCAAGATCAAAAATACTGCACAATTGTGCACAATCCCCCCCCCCCCCCTCTTCTTCATTTCTCAACCTTGCTCCTCTCAATAATCACGATGATGGGAAGGAGATCTCTTAGGCCGTCTTTGACGGCACCGCTATCCAACACGCCTCCCTATTCATCTAGGACGATTTCGGGGAGTCAAGACCCACTCTCCGAACCTGAGTTCACTTCCACCCTCTTCCCCCTCGACCATCCTTCTTCCTCCATCAGTCCAGCAGTTTCAGAGTTTAGCGTAACACAGAGCTCAGATCATTTGACGGCACCTGAGATGGGTTCTTTTGCCTTTTCAGAGAACCCAGCCATGGCCGACAGAGGAGAGCACCCAGATGAGGAGGAGCACCCTCCTTTCCTGTATGAGCAAGATGCCATCAACAATTCACTTCTAGCCTCCCTGGAGACAATGCAGAGACAGATTAGAGACCAGGGAGCCTTCATGGGTGACGTCATGCAAGAGCTGACGCAGATGCGAGCTGATAGAGAAAATAGAGCTGCAGATGGTGGAGGAGACATACCTGATGCAGTAGGAGGAGATCTTGACGCTGAGAGACCGCTACAGACAATCATGAGGGAATTGCACAATACCGCAGCATCTCTCACTAATTGATGGATCCGACTTCCTCCCATTCATGGAGATTTCAAGCTTCGCCCCCACACTATTCAGCTACTGCCTAAATTCCATGGGCTAGCGACCGAAGAGCCACACCTCCTTCTGCAGGAATTTGAGATGATCTGCAGCACAATCCATGACAGGCTGGTGACTGAGGACACCGTCAAGATGATAGCCTTCCCATTCTCTTTGGTTGATAGAGCCGCTTACTGGCTGAAACATTTGGGAGTGTTCGTCGATACTTGGGCACAACTCCGGACCGCATACCTGAACAAGTATTATCCTCTCGGCTGGACTAACGCAACACGAGCTATGATCAGCAATTTCACAATGATCCCTAATGAACAATTCCATGAGGCTTGGGATCGATTCAGAGAGCTCATTGACCAGTATCCACACCATGATATATCCAAGCCCAATCTGGTTCAGAGTTTCTTCTGTGGGCTGACACCGGAGCTGCAAAGGCTTGCAAATGCCTCTTGTGGTGGGTCCTACTTTTCCAAGGGTGAAGACGACGTCTGGGCCATTTATGAAGGGATGTCTGAGAACTCAACGGTCATGGCCCAAGCCAGAGTCTACACACAGCAGAAGCCCCCCCAAGGAGCAGGAACATTTCAGAGAATTTCCTGCATCGATGCCGGTCCCCATACTCCTTCAGCAGCCGCAGTCCAAGCCGAATCCGCAGCAGCTGACATGGGAATCATTAGTGAGAAGTTGGACCGCCTCGAGATCCTTGAGAAGAAACAAAGTCAAGGTCTATCCCAGATGGACCTTATCACCAAAACCATGAGTGACCTGAAGACGCAAATGCTTTGCATTTAGGAGGCACAAACGTCTACGCAGCCGCCTCCCAGGTCACGGGTTGATCCCAGCAGTATCAGCTCCACCCATCCCTCTGCCTCACACTGCCAGGTCAACCACATTTAGGCAGAGTCGGTCCAGCAGCTGCAGTATTACCCGTCTCGGCCACCATCTTAGGACACTCAGATGGTGGTCTATCAACCGGATCAGCCACTGGTAGTTCTACGTCCACCACCCTTCGAGCAGGAATCATTGATGGAAGTCAATGGGATTTGGTACGACCGATACCCACAGCAGCCCAGGATTCGTCGCGATCACCCCGGATTCGTTGGACCACTGGTGGCACCTCCTCCCGGCAGCAGCCTCCTGCTCCAGGACAGTAGAACAGCCAACAGCAGCAGCAGCCCCAGTATGCCCACCAGCAGTACCAGCATGTCCCCCATCCCGCCTATCAGGGACAGTAGTGGCGGCAGCGTCAGCAGCCCACCAGTCATACCCCCAGCCTCGTGAGCACTTCTCCTCACAACAGCAACCTCATTTCCAGCAAGGGAATACTTTCGATTCTCAGGCACCTGCCTTCGAGAACCCAGCATTAGATGACCTAGTCCTATTGCTTTTCTGAACATCGAGCATCCATCCGGCAGAAATGGATGAGTTCCGGCAGGAAATGAGAGATATCATCAAAGGCAAAGTCACCATTCCTGCACAGATCGAACCTAATCCGAACAGTCTAAAAAGAAAATCTGAGCAGGTACAGTTCACCAGAGGATACTTCTCCTAGTGATTATTTGAGTGACATGTCTTCTTTCTATGATGTTGATTTTGTGACTACTAGGAGCGGTAGGATACCTGCCGGCGGGCCTCATCTGAGCGACAACAGCACGAAGAATTCGAAGCGCCAGATGAGCAGAGTAGCGGTGCTGATGCCGCCGATGATGTTGTGATGGTGGTGCTGATGCCACCAAGGATGGAGATCCCGACGACGGTGCTAAGGCCGTCGTGAGACCAGATGCAGACGGTGATGCTGATGCCAACATTTTTTATGATGTGCCAGAGCGTGGTGCTGATGCCGCGAAGTCAGATGCCGTTGGTGGTACTGAGGCCACCACTTCTACTTTTGTTTAGCTCTCCCATGTTGGTGTTGCCACGTTTTGTATCTAAGGATTGTGGCAATAAAAAGAACAAAAAATGAATAAAGTAAAAGTTTCTGCATCTACTTCGAGTCCATATGTGTTGAATGATGATCGGTGTATGGATTCCCATTCCCTCGCAAGCATAGGAACCTACTCCTAGTCCTCCCATCTGAGGAGACCCCTACCATCCCCTTCCCCAAAGCACTCCGCTTGGCGAAGGGGAATAAAAAAGAAAAATCCAAAAAGACACAACAAGTAGAGTTCAGCAACCAGATGATTGATAGATTCCAGATCCAACTGACTCTACGGGAGGCACTTGAGCACATCCCCCTCTTCCAAAAGAGCTTGAAAGAGAAGACTACAGTCCACAGGAAGAGGAGGAACCACAGAGATCAGATCCATGTGCTCACCCACTCTACTTGCTGCACCATTCAGAACAGATTGCTAGCCAAGAGACCCGATGCAGGAGCTCCCTATGTCAGATGCGAGATTTAGGAGCAGCGGTTCGATCGTACTCTATTAGACAGCGGATCTTCGATCAACCTCCTTCTGACAGCCCTACTCGACCGATTCGAGTTTGGTCCTCTTCTTCGGAGCAGGACAGTCCTTCAGTTTGCTGATAGGTCGACTAAGAGGCCGAAGGGGTTGTTGAGAGACGTGGTCATTACCATTCCAGGGCCTGAAATTCCCCGTGGACTTTGTTGTACTGGACATGGAGATACCTGAGTCGTAACAAGAGCCCCTATCATACCTGGATGCCCATACTTGGCCACAGCCAAGGTAGTGACTGATCATGATAATGGGAAGGTGTACTTTCACGTAGAGGGCGAGAGTATACAAATAGAGACGATCGACGAGACCAGAGCGAGAGGAATTAGCATGGTCAAAGCAGTATAGTGATATCGAGCAGATGACAGAGGCCGAGCAAGACATCCACTAGGAGTGTGATTTTGTGATGACAGATGATGAATCTATTTGGACAGATCCGGTAGCGCAGACCCTCGCCTTGCCTACAGATTCACTATATTTACGGCTTATGGCAGTTGAGAGCCTGGAGAGCACACCCCTAGACGAGGATACCTTTGAGGCTGACAGTTCTGTGACGAGTGGTACAACAGAATTTCATTCATGTTCTTCTAGTTCTGATCCCTAGGATTCAGACATCGATTGGGATGATTTTGATGACTATTTGTCGTGTCTGATTTCTTCTGAGCCGACAACCATGACGGAGTACGAGCCAGTACAATTTATTGATGATTCAGTAGGGTTCCCTTCGTCAGATTCTCATGCGCAGCGAGAGTTCTCTCATGCAGACCTGGTAGCCTTTACACAGACATATCAGAAGCTAGATCTGTCACCTCCCAGTTGTCCAGAGTTGAAACCCTTGCCGCAGTAGCTGAAGTATAGGTTCCTTGCGGGTGAGACAGATATGCACCTAGTCATTATCTCAGCAGGTTTGACTGGAGAACAAGAATCTCGTCTGATGGAGGTTCTTGAAAGA
The DNA here is from genome assembly GCA_037367405.1 of Ottelia alismoides. Taxonomy (NCBI): domain Eukaryota; kingdom Viridiplantae; phylum Streptophyta; class Magnoliopsida; order Alismatales; family Hydrocharitaceae; genus Ottelia; species Ottelia alismoides. The sequence goes on along the minus strand of JAZKJV010000729.1, from coordinate 499,688 downwards.
AACCGCAAGGCGATAGGATAGAGTATAGCTGATCTCCAGGGGATTAGTCTGGTTCTGTGCTCCCACCACATCTATCTTGAGGAGGACGCTAGGCCCTCGCATGAGTTCTAGCGACGGCTGAACCCGAATCTTCGAGATGTGGTCATGAAGGAAATATCGAAGTGGTGGGGCGCCAATTTTATCTACCCCATATCCGACTCCAAGTGGATTAGTCCATTACATGTGGTACCTAAGAAGATGGGTATCACTACAGTTGTGAATGAGTCTGGAGAGGAGATAGCTACCCGGGTACCAACTTCTTGGAGGGTCTGTGTGGACTACAGACGATTGAATCAGGCCACCAAGAAGGATCATTTCCCACTGTCATTTATTGATCAGATTATCGAGAGGCTAGCTGGGAAGAGTGATGAATACCCATTCATCACTCTTTATTCTTATATTTTAGCTACAAAAACCTTTGCAAATGCATGTATATGCATGTAAATACAAATAATTATCAAAAGCATGCATTGTGTAAAAATATATTATTAGCATGTTTTTGTGCAAAAATAAAAGAATAAAGATTAAAAAGAAAAAGAGGGAAATATTTAGAATAAATATTGAGCAACCTAACCCAAGGGAGGGCTCAGCATGGGCCTGACCGCATAAAAGCCAAAGTAGAGGGAGATAGGGGCTCATGTGTGTAAAGGATTATGTAAATAAATAAAAGTATTTTCCTCACAAAAATAGACTCAAATTGGTTTGTAAATATTTGTACATATTTATAGATATAAAAACAAGATAAAAATAGAAAAATCAAAAAAGAGCAAAAACATCACTTTCACATTGTACATAGAACCACCTTTATATTTATTTAGCCTTATAAATAAATAAAATTAATTTCCAAAATTTTTGTAAATATTCTACATTATATAGTGTAAATAAATAAAATAAAAACAACAAAAAAACGAAATAAAAATAATAAAATTAAAAACACAAAAATATATTGTAAATATACCATGTATTTATATGTACATATGTATTTATTTCACCTATGTATATAAATAATTAAAATAAAATAAAAATATCTTTTTATTCCTTATTTTATAATGAAAATAAATAAAATATAAAATGGGAATAGAATTGTATAAAAATAATAATTAAAAATCAAAAACCAAAAACCTATATATTGTATATATACCTATATATAGTTATATAATGTACATACCTTATTTTTTATTTCGAAAAATTAATTAAAAATCACAAAAAATATAAAAAAATAAAATAAAAAGATTTCATGTTTTAACTTTTCCCAAATTCGGCCATTTTCTACCTTTTATTTCACTTCCAAATATTATCCACGTGGCCTTTACCTATTGGCCCAGGGGATGTTGACCGCCCGGTCAACTACCCTCCCCCCCCCCAGGACCACTTCCCACGGGTCCTTAGCGGGTGACCCCTTTCTCGGATTTTCCCGTCTAAACCCGATCGCCTACCACCTAAACCCCGGGTCCGACTCCTTAATGATGCATCCGAGACCCTCGCCGGAGCCTTCACCTCGGGATCCGCTCGCTTCATCGCCCTACCCGCGCCCGTCTTCTCGTACTCTCCAGCATATAAAGCTCCAGCTCCGCCTCCTCGAATCTCATCTTTGGCCATTCGATTCCACCCCCTGTGAGCTCCAGCGTGCTCGTGAGAGTGACAGCTCGCGTCCCGCGCTGTTGAAGCGAGGAGAGGGAGCGTGACCACTGATCCGGCGAAGCTTCGCCGCCTTGCTCCGCCACCAGCAGGAGCCCAAGCCTCGGAGGGAGACACTCCTCGAGGCGAAGACCCAGAGCATCCTTAGCTCATCTCCAGTCTCACCATCCATCCAGGTAGCCCCGTCGTTCTTTCTTGTTCTTGGATTTTCCATTTCGCCCAATTCGCTGCTCCGCCGTCCCCCGCCGATTCCGATCGATTCAGACCATCATCCGACCATCGGGCTTCACCATAGCCATCGCCTCCTTCCCGCACACCTTCTCCATAGTTCCATCCAACCCAGCTCACACAGGAGCTGGGACTCGAGCTCCACCGTTACCCCCTTCGCCGGAGCTCGCCCATATCGCCCCACAGTTCATCGTCACCCCGCCTAACCGAGTCGAGGCAGTTTGCCCTCGACCCGCGAGCCTTCTGGACTATTTTCCAGGTTCACTGAGGGCCATCTGAGGTCCTTCGACATCGAGCCAGGAGGCGTTCCTCCGCCGACCTCACCGGAGCTCCCCAGAGCTCGGCTGGGTCATCGGAGCCCACCAGCAGACGCGGGAGCACCCCATGCTTCTTCTCCGACCTTCAGCGTGCTTCCAGGAGGACCTCCGCGCAAGCACGAGGCCGGCGAATCTCGCCGGCGAGCTGTTCGTCCTCCATCGTCACCGACCGTTCGATCGTCTCCACTCGCCCAGATTTGATCACAGCCATCCGCCTGCGAGGAGCCTCCACCGTCCGATCTGTAGGAGACTTGATCAGGACTGTCCGACGCGCAAGGGTTAGCCACAGAGAGCCACGACCGTCCGATGTACCACGTGGCTTAACCCCAGCCGTCGGATCATAACGAGGACCTCAGCCTTGGAGCGCCAGCCGATCCCCACCGTCGATCAATCCACGTGGCGTCCATCCTGCGGTCCGCATAAATAAAGGGTAAACTACCCTTAGGCCTTTCTGTTTATTTCCTTTTGCATTTAGTCCTATAATTATCTAGTGTAGTTGTTTATTTTTGGGATATTTGCATCGAGGACCCTGTGCTTAGTTTTATTTGCATTTCTACCCCTGTGTGTGGTCTGACACGTGCATCGACACGTGAGTTTTTGGCTTATTTGCATATCATACCCCTGTAGTTTTGGATGTTAATGAATGAATGAAAGTTTTTGTTTATTTGCAATTATACCCCTGTGCGTGAAACATTTGAGCATGTGCGTGATTTTTTGGGTTATTTGCAAATAAACCCCTGGACTTTTGGTACTTGTTACCAAATAGCCCTCGGGACTTATTTTCATTACATTTGGGTCCCTGAGTGCCCCAGGCACGCGCATAGCACATGTTTTGCTGGGTTAATTGCACCAGACCCCCCAGACTTCCGGGTATTTGCACTTTGGTCCTTGTGCACAGTGCCCCTTCTTTACTTTTGAATAAAATAGCAAATTACCTCCAAATCCAACGAAAATTGGATACGTGGCTCCTGCTATAGTGTAAAATTTTCGAGGATTTTTAGAGACATTTCTGACTTGTTTTGTTATTTTTAAAAAATCAAAAACCTCCATTTTCATTACTGTATAACTTTAAAAACCCCAAAAAAATATTAAATAGTGTCCAAAAATTACAAAAACATTTTCTGCTGCTTGTTTTGCTGTGTTTGATTTTCTAGCCAATTTTGGCTATTTTTCATTACTGAAAACCACTAAAAATTGAAAAACACTTAAAAATTTATAAAAATTCTAATAATTAAACCAAAAACCCAAAAATAATAATATAGGTGCCTAAATTTTCCTTGTTTTATCCTCTTTACAGGAAAATTACCTCCCAGCTAATTTGGGGCCTTTAGATAATTTATCTAGGCCCTTTTAGCTCGGCTGGACAGTACCTTTCATTTCAGTCACTGTTTCATTTTTAGAAAATTAAATAAACATCATAAAAATCCCAAAAATTCACCAAAAACACTAAAAATTATAAAACACGTAAAAATATTTTTGTTAGAATTTTTGTTGATTTTTAGTGCTTTTAATAATTTGTTGAAGTGTGTAGTTCCTTAGCTTTCATCATTTTCTTAACACATTAAAAATCCAAAAAAATATAAAATAATTTAAAAACACCAAAAATATTTTCCTCTTTTATTTCCTTTCTGACTACTTCGTAGGCCGCAAGGCCAACCCGTGCTCCTGTGTTCGACCCTGGTCGCTATACCAGGTTAAATTAATAGCAAGACCGCTTTCGTATTTGGATTGATTTTATCTATTTTAGTGGTCTATTTTTCTTGATCGAGCCTAGCTGAGTGGTTGAGGTCGCAACGACCATTTTTGTACCTTTACCTTAGTCGCTCAGCCCGCTCGTCAAAGAGTCACTACTGTTTTCTTGATGGGTACACCAGTTATAATCAAGTGGCCATTACGCCCGAAGACCAGGAGAAAACGACATTCACCTGTCCGTGTGGGACCTATGCTTTCAGACGGATGCCCTTTGGTCTATGTAACGCCCCCGCGACATTCTAAAGGTGCATGCTGTCCATTTTCTCGGACATGGTGGGTGATTGCTTAGAGGTCTTCATGGATGACTTCTCGATATATGACGATGGGTTTGATGCTTGTCTTGACTGCCTAGACCGTGTGCTTCAGCGCTGCATAGAGGTCAATCTTGTCTTGTCTTGGGAGAAGAGTCACTTAATGGTGACTCAAGGGACGGTCCTTGGTCATATCATCTCCAACAGGGGCATGGAGGTTGATCCGGCCAAGGTGGATATCATTAGAAAACTCAATCCACCATCCAATCTGCGTCAATTGCGGTCTTTTCTGGGGCATGTCGGTTTCTACCGGCGGTTTATTCATGACTTTAGTCGTATTGCCCGACCGCTTACTGATTTGCTGATGAAAGACACCGAGTTCATTGTAGATGATAAGTATCTTGCATCCTTTGAGACTCTCAAGATATGGTTGTCACGGCTCATGTCCTTCGGCCACCTGATTGGTCTCTCCCATTTGAGATCATGACGGACGCTTCTGATTTTGCCGTAGGGGCTGTTCTTGGACAGAGGAGGGATGGAATGTCGTATTCCATTCACTACGCCAGCCGGACTTTGGATGCCACTCAGCGGAATTATACTGTGACAGAGAAAGAGATGCTGGCCGTAGTCTTTGCTTTGGATAAGTATCGATCATATATTCTCGGATCTAGAGTGGCTATCTACACAGACACACCGCCATCCGGTACCTCATGGCCAAGAAGGATGCCAAAGCTCGCCTTACCAGATGGATCCTTCTGCTCCAGGAGTTTGATATTGAGATTAAGGATAAGCCCGGAGTTAAGAATGTGGTGGCGGATCATCTCTCCCACTTAGAGAACCTTGAGGAATCTAAGCCCAGCGCACCTATTACAGAGACATTCCCAGACGAGGCGATCTTGCCTTACTCCCATGGTATGCCGATGTTGTAAACTATCTTGTCGCCAAGACGGTTCCACAGGGTTGGCCCAGGAAGAAACTTGAGACCTTCCTAGCGAAGGCCAAGTTTTACCATTGGGAAGATCCTATCCTTTATCATGAAGGAGGGGATAGTATGTTGAGGAGGTGCATTCCTCAAGAAGAGCAGCATAGCGTCATTCTGACGACACAAAATTACGATCGACTGAGGTAAAGGTATAAAATGTAAGTCGTTGTGACCTCAGTCACTCAGCACGTGTCAATCAAGAAAATTGAACCACAGATGAAAAATAAATCAATAAAATACAGAGACGTGGTCCTGCTAGAGGATTTAACCTGGTATAGCTCCCAGGGTCGAACTCAAGGAGCACGGATTGGCTTGAGAAGCCTACGATGTAGTCAGAGTCCAAGAGAGTCTTTTTAATGGTTTTTATTTATTTTTATATTTTTTTAGATTTTTTAAAGAATGAGAAAATGAGAGAAAGTAAATACAAGGCAACTTCAACAATTTATACAACACACAAAAATAATGCAAAAATTAAGGAAAAATGGTTTTTGTGTTTTAAATGTTTTTTACTGTTTTTGGTGAATTTTTGGAATTTTTCTAATGGGTAAATTATTTATTAAAAATCAAACAATGCAAAGAATGTAGGGTACTGTCCAGCAAGGCTTAAGATCCAAAAATAAAATAATTTTGGATCTCAAACAGCCCTGAAGGTAATTTTCCTAAAAACTATGAAGAATAAGGAAAATTTAGGCACCCTAATTATTATTTTTGGAGTTTTAATTTTTTTATTACAATTTTTATGAGTTTTTAGGGGTTTTTCAATTTTTAGGGTTTTTAAATGATGAAACTTAGCCAAAATTGGCTAGAAAATCAACCAACAAGCAAATAACAGTACCTAATTTTTTTAGAATTTTTGGTGAAGTTTTTATATTTTTTTGGTATTTTTAAAGTCACACAGTAGCAAAAATATGGGTTTTTGAATTTTTAAAAATAATAAATGAAATCCAAAATGTCCCCAAAAATCATAGAAATTCCTACACCATGGCAGGAGCCATGTGTCAAAATTTCATTGGATTTGGAGGTCGTTTGATATTTATTCAAAAATACACAAGAGGATACTATGCACAAGGACCAATGTGCAAATACCCAAGACCTGGGGGTCGCTGGTGCAAAAAGCCCAGCAAGTCACGCGCGTCGCGCGTGGCTGGGGCACACAGGGACTATATTGCAAGAAAAACTAAGTCCCAGTGCTTATTGATAACTCGTATCAAAAGCCCAGGGCCAAAGTCGCAAAAAGCCCAATAAATACGCACATGCACAAAAACAATGCTCACAGGGGCATAATTGCAATTTCACAAAACATTTCATGCATTCATTAACATTCCAGATCTACAAGGGGTTCTATGCAAATAACCCAACAATACACGTGACGAAGCACGTGGGTCTCTACTGGCAGGGGTATAAGTGCAATTAAAATTAAGCGCGAGGTCCTTAATGCAAATTACCCAGAAAATAAACAACTAGAATTGAAAATTACAGGACTAAACTGAAATAAGACAAACAGAGGGGGGGGCCTATGATATTTACCCCTTTATTAATAGCCGACGGTTGGATAGGCGCCACGTGGGTGATCGAACGGTCTGGATGGCGGCGCCTCTTCTCTCTTCTCCTCTTCGGCTCTGATCGACGGTCAAGGAAGAGGCACGTGGACGATCGAGCGGTGCTAGGCTCGGGTGCCTCTCTCCTCGGATGCAACGGTCCAGATGTCTCCTCAGATAGATCAACGGCTGCTGCTCCTTCAAGGATGGACGGTCACGATCAGATCTGGAGCAGAGGGTGCATCGGACGGCTCTGGAAGGTGGAGGAAGAACTCGACGCCGGCGAACTTCGCCGACGTCCTGCGTGAACTCCGGTCCTCCTCAGCTGCGCCTGAAGGTCGGAGAAGCTCCGGCGTGCGGTTGCGCAGCTGCTGGTGGTGGCCAAGGACCCAACCGAGCCCTGGAGGGGCTCCGGCGAGGCCTATCGGCTCGAAGCTCCTGGCTTGAATGAACTGGAGGCTCAGACACCTCCCTTGGACCTGCAAAGTAGACAAGGAGCTTCGCGGGTCGAGGGCAAAGTGCCTCGACCCAAGAAGACGGGGTGAAGATGAACGGTGCGGTGGGGCGAAAGAGCTCCGGCGAGGCGACGGCGGTGGAGCTCGGCTCCCAGATCCTGTGCGATCTGGGTTGAGTGAAATGGCGTAGAAGGTGCGTGAGGAGGTTGCGAAGGTGCTGATCGGGTCGGATTGGAAGATGGGTGATCGGAGTGACCGGAATCGAAGAAATGCGGCGATGGTCGGAATTGGGGGAAATCCTAAATTAGACGAAACTAAAAGGAACTAAGGTTACCTGATGGATGCTGGAGACTGTGCTGGAGATGGGCTATCTCCGGGTCGTAGCTTCGAAGGGCGTCAAGGCCTGAAGCTCGATGCTCAACGCCGACGGCGGAGCAAGGACGGTGAGGTTACGCCGGATCGATGGAATCGCCCTCTCGCCTCACTGCAACACGGGCAAAAGCTTGCTGTCACTCTCGCCTTGCCGATGGAGGTCACGGGGAAGAAGGAGATGGGCCAAAGATGCGGCGCGGAGGCGGCGGAGGTGATGGCTATATAGAGTGACAGGGGCGTCTAGGGTTGAGTGGGGACGGCGAAGGAAAGCTTTGATTTGATGGCGGAGGATCCGGCGAGGGAGAGGGATGATCGGCGAAGAGTCCGGGCGCGGGGGTTGAGTGGATGACAGGCTGGAGCGCGTGGGAAAAATCGGGGAAGGAGGCGCGGCGCGCGACGGCCAGAAAAGGAAGGAGTCGCGGGGGAGTTGACCGGGGTCAACATTCCCCCGTGGCCCAATCAGGAGCGGCCACGTGTGCCCGAACTTTGACCATTTATTTTAGGGCAAAAATAGGTCGAATTAAAGAAAACTTAAAACATGAAATATTTTTCTTTTATTTTTTTCTATTTTTTGGTGATTTTTAATTAATTTTTGGAAATAAAAATAGGTTAGCTCTATATATAGGTATATGTACACTACATGGATTTTTATTTTTTTGATTTTTTATTTGTTATTTTTATGTGTTTTTATGCTAATTTTGTATTTTATTTATTTACAACATGAAATATAGAATAAAAGAATATTTTTATTTTATTTTTATTACTTATATACAAGGGTGAAATAAATAAATAAATACATTAATATACATGGTATAAATACAATGTATTTTTGTATTTTCAATTTTGTAATTTTTATTTGATTTTTGTTTTGTTTCTTTTTATTTATTTTATTTACAAAATAAGCCATAGAATATTCACAAAAAGTTTGGAAAATAAATGAATTTATTTACAAGGTTAAATAAATACAAGGGTGTGGTTTATACACATGGTGAAGGAGTGATATTTTTGAATTTTGATTTTTATCTTTTTATTTTGTTTTTAATAGAATATACACACAATATGTACAAGTATATTTTTGGGTGAGGAAAATATAAAGTTTTATGTATTTACAAATATATATATAAATGTGAGCCCCTATCTCTCTCTACTTGGCATTTATGCGGTCAGGCCCATGCTGAGCCCTCCCTTGGGTTAGGTTGCTCAATATTTATTCTAAATATTTCCCTCTTTTTCTTTTTGCTCTTTATTCTTTTATTTTGTGCACAAGAACATGCTAATTATAGGTTTTTACACAATGCATGCTTTTGGTAATTATTTGTATTTACACATATCTACATGTATTTGCAAAGGTTTTTGTAGCTAAAATAGAAGAATAAAGAGTGATGAATGGGTATTCATCACCCCCCTATGCTTAACTTTGCTAGTCCCTTAGCAAACACTTATTTGAAAAAGAAGTGAAAAAGAAAGAAAGAAAAAGAAAAAGAGGATGTACATGGATCAAGGTTGACTTATTAAATTTTGCCTTCATTAACTTGAAATATGGAGCTCGATCAGATCTTTGGATTATTAATGTGTCGGAACCTTATTTGGACTTAAGCCTAAAACTCAACAGCCTCCAAGTTCCACCAATCTATGGGCAAGACTCCTCAATAAACCAGATCAGAACAAGTCTACATACACAAACTCTAATGACCATGAATCTTTCCTTGCGGTGTAAGTGATATGTGGCTCCCCACCTCAGAAGTGACAAAGAAACAACCTCCCTCAACCTGGTAACTCTAATGCCTCAGTCTAGCAACTCTTTCCTCGAGAAGCGGGGTATTCCCTTCTAAGTTCAAGTGCAACCGGCTCAAGAAGAGGGGGTAGAAGTATAGAGTTTTGGAAGCTTAGCCAGTGTAGCTAAGTCTCCCGCTGCAAGCTTCATGAGATGTAACATGGATACCATAAGCTTTTGCTTCATACTCCGGTGGGGTTATTAAATTTTCAATCCGACCCACCACTTTTTTGGAGTTCTTTTTGCATTTTTGCATTTTTTTTTTTTCAACAACTTCTGTACAACATATCTACATGGTGCAGCATATATAAGAAATTTCCCCTTGAGCCAGTAGACTATCCCTCTTTTGAAGCTTTATTGCAACCCACAGCTTCTGTCTTTAGCTTTCAACACCACTAGACCAAGTTGAGGTGCACTTCCTTCACTATAAGAAGAAGAGAGGTTCCGCCTAGAAGTACTACCCTCATATGCTACCCCAAGCCAAAGGAAACTGCCTCCTCACCACCTCGTCCATGGAGAGCCATGTGTAAAGTGCAGGTGCAAGTTAAGCCATTGTCTCTGAGAGTCATGCGTGTGTTGTTAAGTGCTCTACTTAGGCTCATCAAGATGACATATGCTCATAGCCTAGTGGACTCAAAGAATTAAGTCCTTATGGACCTGAAAAGCCTTAACCCTAAGTCCTACAAGGTTCCTCTTGAAGTTAAGTGAATTAAGATCTTATTCAAGCTCCATTTCTCAATTTAATTCCAGGCTCAGTTTAAATGTCAACTCTTATCCAGGAAAAACTATATACATATATGTACACAAGATGCTATTTACAAATATTTTACAATCATGCAAAAAAATTTTTGAAAAATGTTTTGAAATCATGAATGAATGATGCATGAAGTGCAAGTTTTGCAAAAAGATATTTACACACATTTACACAAGATTTTTGCAAACTTTTGATTTTCAAAACATTTTGGAAAAATTTTGTACTATATACATAATTTTGATACAAAATATTTTACACAAGCTTTACACAAAAGATTTTTGAAATCATTTTTACAAAAATACTTTGTACACTAGCTATGTATGTGCAAGAATAAAAGAGGTTTATGTACATGAAAAATTTTTAATTTTTGTGATTTTTAGCCATTTTATTTATTAACACACTCACACAAAGTACGAGTTATGGCTAAAGTATATATGAAATATATACACACCCCCCCTATACTTAGCTCGAACGATGTCCTCAGAGTGATCAAGAGCGATGAAGAAGACATAACTCGTGCTTAGTAAAAGGGAAGTGAAAAGGAATGACTAAGTACAGGAACGAATAAATGAATAGAATGAGAGGAACTCGGTGGTTTCCCCCTATACTTAGGATTAACTAATCCTAAGTATAGAAAGCTGTACATGAAGGGAAATCCGAGTGAAGAATATACAGAATCTGCCCCCCCTATACTTAGGGTAAAATATCCCTAAGTATAGGCAGCAAAAACAAGAGCAGAAAGAATGAAAAGAATACTCACAGGTCCGACATCCCCCCTATACTTAGGGTAAAGTACACCCTAAGTATAGCATAATCATAAGATGAGAAATGGGATGTGGGACTAAAGAATAGAATGATATGGACAACTGGATCTATACAGGCGGAGGAACAGTGAAAATCAGGCGTGAGATGTAAAAGATGTGAGTCAAAGGACCACATCTCACGCAAAATGAATAGCAGCAATAATAACGTCCCGCGGCTCATGATCTAGAAATGGTTTGAGCCGCTGGCCGTTCACTCGGAAGGTACTCTCAGAAGATAACTCAGATATATCAATGCTACCGTTATCGTGTACCTTTCTGACCAAATAGGGTCCTTTCCATTTGCTCTGTAGCTTCCCTGGAAATAATCTAAGCCTTGCATCAAACAGCCATACTTTCTGTCCAATCTCAAAATGCTTGTGGCTGATATGAGAATCATGCCACTCTTTGACTTTCTCCTTATAATGTAGGCTGCTTGAGAAAGCTGCATCTCTAAGCTCTTCCAAGGCGGCTAACTCTGCCCTCCTCTGGTCTCCTATACCATTTGGATCCATCAATATGTCTGTAACTGCCCAGAGTGACTTGTGCCTCAGCTCAACTGGTAGATGGCATGGCTTGCCATAAACGAGGCGAAAGGGAGATGTACCCAATGGAGTCTTGAAAGACGTCCGATATGCCCACAAGACCGAGTCCAACAGTTGTGACCAATTCTTTCGGTCAGGGCGGACGACTTTCTGCAAAATATTCTTGATCTCCCTATTCGACACTTCGGCTAGACCATTCGTCTGTGGATGATACGGTGTAGCAACACGATGGTCTATGCCGAACTCTGTAGCAAGTGCCTTCACCTGGTCGTTGATGAAATGAGATCCCCCATCAGAGATCAGAACTCGTGGAACCCCGAACCGCATAATGATGTTTTTCTTCAAAAATCTGCAAACTGTCTTCGCATCTGCGGCTCGGGCGGGGATAGCCTCAACCCAACGACTCACATAATCTACGGCCAACAGAATGTACTCGAATCCCTGACTCTTAGGGAATGGACCCATGAAATCGATGCCCCATGCGTCAAAAACCTCACAGAAGTGAATGGGCTGCATCGGCATCATATCACGCTGTCCACAAGTGCCCATCCTCTGACAGTCAGTACACCTCTTCACGAACTCATCTGAGTCCTTGAAGAGGGTAGGCCACCACAAGCCGGATTGAAGCACTTTCTGTGCCGTTCTCCTCCCAGAATGATGTCCTCCTGCCTCAAGCTTGTGGCAGTACGTGAGGACACTATGATTCTCCTCCTGAGGAATACACCGACGCCAGATGCTATCCCCTCCTTCGTGGTAAAGGATGGGATCCTCCCAATGGTAATATTTGGCCTTCGCAAGGAAGGTCTCAATCTTCTGCTTGGGCCAATCTTGTGGGACTTTCCCAGCAACGAGAAAGTTCACAATATCGGCGTACCATGGGAGTGAGGTGATAGCAAGGATCGCCTCGTCTGGGAAGGTATCACAAATGGGGTCAATCTGCTCAGAATCCTCAGGCTGCTCTAATCGGGATAAATGGTCCGCCACCACATTCTTGACTCCAGGTTTATCCTTGATCTCAATGTCGAACTCCTGGAGTAGAAGGATCCATCTAGTAAGTCTGGCTTTGGCATCCTTCTTTGACATGAGGTACCTGATGGCGGTGTGGTCTGTGTACAAGGTCACTCGAGATCCAATGATATATGATCTGAATTTATCTAGGGCAAACACTACTGCTAGCATCTCCTTCTCTGTGACTGTATAATTCCGCTGGGCGGAATCCAATGTGCGGCTAGCATAGTGTATCGCAAACGGTACTCCATCCCTCCTCTGTCCTAGCACTGCTCCTACGGCAAAATCGGAGGCGTCCGTCATGATCTCGAATGGGAGAGACCAATCGGGTGGCTGAAGGACAGGAGCCTCAATTACGCACTGCTGGAGAGTCTCAAAGGACGAAAGACACTTGTCATCGACAAGGAACTCGGTGTCTTTCGTCAAGAGGTCAGTCAACGGTCGGGCAATCTTGCTAAAATCATGAATGAATCTTCTATAAAAACCAACGTGCCCCAGAAATGACCGTAACTGCTTCAGATTGGACGGTGGTGTGAGTTTCCGAATGACATCGACCTTGGCCGGATCTACCTCCATGCCTCTGTTGGAGATGATGTGGCCAAGCACCGTCCCTTGAGTCACCATAAAGTGACTCTTTTCCCAAGACAGAACCAAGCGGGTATCAATACATCGCTGGAGCACTCGGTCTAGGCAATCAAGACAGGAATCGAAACCGTCGCCGTAAACCGAGAAGTCGTCCATGAAGACCTCCAAACACTCCCCTACCATGTCCGAAAAGATTGACAGCATGCATCTCTGAAAAGTCGCAGGGGCGTTACATAGCCCGAATGGCATGCGTCGAAAGGCGTAAGTACCGAAAGGACAGGTAAAGGTGGTCTTCTCCTGATCCTCAGGAGCGATGGCCACCTGGTTGTAGCCCGAGTACCCATCTAGGAAGCAGTAATGGCTCTTCCCTGCCAGTCTCTCTATGATCTGATCAATAAAAGGCAGGGGGAAATGGTCCTTCTTGGTGGCCTGGTTGAGTTTCCTGTAGTCAACACAAACCCTCCAAGAGGTGGGTACTCGTGTAGCAATCTCCTCTCCCGACTCATTGATCACAGTCGTGATGCCCGTCTTCTTGGGCACCACATGCAAGGGGCTAACCCACTTGGAGTCGGAAATGGGATAAATAAAATCTGCACTCCACCATTTTGATATTTCCTTCATAACAACCTCTCTTAGGTTGGGGTTCAGTCGCCGCTGGAACTCACGCGACGGCTTTGCCCCTTCCTCGAGATAGATATGGTGGGAGCACAACGAGGGACTAATCCCATGGAGATCTGCTACGCTCCATCCAATTGCCTTGCGGTTCTTTTCAAGAACCTCCATCAGACGGGATTCTTGTTCTCCAGTCAGATCTGCAGAGATGATGACTGGGTACATCTCAGACTCTCCCGCAAGGAATCGATACTTCAGCGAAGTAGGGAGCGGCTTTAGCTCTGGACAGCTGGGTGCTGGCAAATCTGGCTTCTGAAGAAGATGTGTGTATGCAGATAATTCTGCCAAATTTGCCTGGGAAAATGATAATGAACTCTCACAAACTGGATCTGGAGAAGGCGGGTCCTCTACATTGTCTCTGTTCTGCTCTGCCTCTACCTCCTCCTCATCTAAAGGCTCAGGTGGATCCAGATCTGGCATCTGATCATTACAATCTGCCCAATCAGACTCTGAATCCGAGGGATCTATATCAGACTCAGTGGCATCAGTACCACTGGAGAACAAGGTGGTATCAGCACCACCATAGAGCAGGGTGGCCTCAGTACCACCATCACTGGAAATCGTGTCGCGATCAAGATCCGACTCTGCTGACTCAATAGTATCCTGAACCAGGGCTGTGCTCTCCAGACTATCCTCTGCTATCATCTCTGCATCAGCTGTATCTGAATATGAGAGGATAGTCTGTGCTGCAGGATCTGCCCAAGCTGCCTCATCATCTGTGATCACAAAATCACAGTCCTGGTGGATGTCTGGCTCTGCGTCTGTCAGCTGCTCTGAGTCTGTACTCCCATGTGAGCGGGATCTAGATCTGGCTCTGTGGTCCTTAACCGTCTCTATTTGTATACTCTCGCCCTGGACGCGAAAGAATACCTTCCCACTGTCATGGTCAGTCACCGCTTTGGCTGTGGCCAAGAACGGGCGACCGAGGATGATGGGGGAATCGGTCAGTGAATCAGGGGTCTCCATGTCCAGCACTACGAAGTCCACGGGGAATTGCAAACCCTGAATCGTGACGACAACGTCTCGTAATAACCCCTTTGGCCTCTTGACAGACCGATCAGCAAACTGAAGGTATGTTCTGCTCTGTACAAGAGTGCCCAACTCTAAGTGGTCAAGAAGGGCTGCCGGAAGCAGGTTGATTGACGATCCGCTATCTAATAGAGTACGGTTGAACCTCTGCTCCTTAATCTGACATCTGACATACGGGGCCCCTAGATCTGGCCTCTTAGTCGGCAGATGGTTCTGGATCGCGTAACACGTGGCTTTTGTTAGCACATGAATTTCTGCGGTCTTGTTCCTCTTCTTCCTCCTGACTGTGGTCCTGTCTCTCAAGGACCGCTGAAGAAGAGGGATGTGCTGTAAAGCCTCATTGAGGGTCAGCTGAATGTGGAATCGGTCTATCATGCTCTGGCTGAACTCCTCCTTCTCTCTCTTTTTTGGGTCTTTTTCTTTTTTCTTCCCCTTCCCCAATTCAAGGGCTCTAGGAAAGGGGATCACAGGGTCCTTCTCAGATGAAGGACTAGGAATAGGCCTAGACGATTCAATGACTGGATCCTCAATAACATCATTCACAACAGTGGGATCAGAGTAAACTAAACCTTTTCCTTTATTCAAATCAGAGTTCCGAGATACATTTATTCGAGGAAAAACAACATGTCTATCAAAATGAATATTGGTGGCCTCAGTACCACCTCTGGCTGGCTCGGCTCTGCTGGTGGCATCAGTACCACCTCCTCGATGTGGTGAGATGGCGGCCTCAGTACCGCCGGGTAAATCAGCATCTCGGGTGGCATCAGTACCACCCTCATCAGGATGTGCGGCTTCAGTACCGCTCTCCTCTTCCTCATCTGGCGCTCTAGATGAATCCTCGTGTGGTCGCTCAGATGAGGCGCCTCCTGCTGGTCTTCTACCGCTCCTAAGTGTGACAAAATCAGCATCAAATAAATCCGACGAGATAACATCAAATGAGTCACTAGAAGTGGTAGGCTCAGTGTGAACTAC
Source organism: Ottelia alismoides (assembly GCA_037367405.1). Classification (NCBI taxonomy): domain Eukaryota; kingdom Viridiplantae; phylum Streptophyta; class Magnoliopsida; order Alismatales; family Hydrocharitaceae; genus Ottelia; species Ottelia alismoides. The sequence goes on along the minus strand of JAZKJV010000729.1, from coordinate 483,977 downwards.
CTGCTCAGATTTCCTCTTCAAATTATTCGGGTTAGGCTCGATCTGTGCAGGGATGGCGGCCTTCCCTCTCATCAGGTCCCGCATCTCCTGGCGGAACTCGTCCATCTCCCGTCTAAATGTAGCCTGCTGCTCTGTGAAGAGGCGGGCTAGATCATCCATGGCGGGGCTCTCATGGGAGCCCGACGGGTTGCCTCTCTGGTAATGAGGCTGCTGGACCTGGTGCTGCTGTGGCTGAGAGGGGTAAGAGGAATGATGCTGCTGCTGGTGAGCCTGCTGCTCACGTCTCCAATTCTGTCCCTGCTGCTGATAGGGACGAGATACGAATGATGATGGCTGATGTGGCTGATATGCAGGGGGCTGCTGGTGATCTCTCTGCTGGGAGTACTGCCCTCCCTGACCGGCTGGCTGCTGCTGGGGTTGGTTGCCCCCATTCCCCCACCTGAATCCGGGATGGTCTCGTCGGATTCCAGGTTGAGGACGGTCATACCAAATCCCGTTGACATCCATCAACGGCTCTGCATCGTAAGGGGCTGGTGGGAGTACATCCAGAGGCTGATCCGGCTGATATACCACCATCTGTAAGTCTGGAGATGGTGGTGCCTGGTAAGAGGGCTGCTGCTGCTGGTACGGCTCCGCCTGTACAAGGTGAACTTGTCTAGGCTGCTGCAAGGAGCTGGAGCGCTGGGACGAGCTGCGGCTGCCGCCGGAATCGCCTCGCGACAGAAGACGGGGCTGAGGAGCCGTCTGTGCCTCCTGAAGACACAAGAGCTGGGTCTTCATGTCGCTCAGAGTCTGTGCCATTTCCTCCATCTGAGTTATGCCCTGGCACTGCTTCTTCTCGATGATTTCCATGCGGTCCAACTTCTCACTAATAATCCCCATGTCCGCAGCGGCCGACTCTGCCTGTGCGGCTGCAACTGTGGACGAACTGGAAGGACCTGCATCAACCCGTGCTATCCGCTGATACTGCACGGGTCCTGGCGGCTGCTGAGATCTCTGTGTATACAACCGAGTCTGGGACATCACCATGTAATTCTCGGACATCTCCTCATAGATGGCCCAGACTTGGTTGTGGTCCTTGGCAAAGTAGGACCCGCCGCAAGAAGCATTCACCAGACCCTGAAGCTCTGGTGTTAGCCCACTGAAGAAGCTCTGAACTAGGTTCGGCTTCGAGATATCATGGTGTGGGCATCTATCCAGAAGCTCTCTGAACCTCTCCCATGCCTCGTGAAATTGCTCGTTAGGGAGCATGGAGAAGTTGTTGATCAGGGCCCTTGCTGCATTCGTCCGCCCGAGTGGATAGTACTTGTTCAAGTACTCGGTGCGGAGCTGATCCCAGGTGTACACAAACTTCCCTAGATGTTTCAGCCAGGCGGCTGCTCTATCTGCCAGTGAAAAAGGGAAGGCCATCATTCGAATCGTATCTTGGTCCACACGACGGTCGTGGACAGTGCTGCAGATCATCAAGAACTCTTGTAGATGGAGGTGAGGTTCCTCAGTGGCGAGTCCATGAAAGTGCGGAAGCATCTGCAGGGTGTTCGGAGGGAACTTGAAATCCCCCACGATAGCAGGAATCACCACCCACTGGTGCATCAGTGTAGATCCGGGGTTGTGAAGCTCCCGCATCGGTCTTGCTGCGGCGGCGGCTGCCGCTGCTGCGGCTGCTGCTGCTGCGGCTGCTGCCTCTGCATCAGCATCAGGAATGTCCTCCGGCTCGCTCGGCTCTTCTCGCTCTCTTCGGAGTCTCTCCAACTCCCTCCTCATCTCTATCATGAATGCCCCCTGATCGCGTAACTGGTTCTGAACCGTCTCTAATGATGCGATCAGGGTGGAGTTGATCGCTCCCTGGTCTAAAACAAAGTGTTCGGGCTGGCGATCGTCTGAACTACCGGCTCCAGCCATAGGGATGTCTGCAAAATCAGAAGAGCCCAACTCAGGTTCGGTCAAATGAATTCGTCTCTCCTCGGGCTCATGTCTCTCAGGAACAGAAGAAAGGGGATCGAGGGGGAACAGGGTGGATTCGAACTCGGGCCCAGAGAGCGGGTCTCGACTCTCACGGGCCAACCTAGATGATGGAGTAGACGCGCCGGAAAGCGGTGCAGCCAGAGGCTGCCTAAGAGATCGTCTACCCATCATCTTGATCTTGGCGAGTTGGGCGGATGGGATCTGGAGAAAATATGATAGCAAAGCAAACCCCCGGTTCACCAACGCAACACAATGTGAAGACCGTGAAAGATCGGTCAATTTATCTTGTCAATTTTATTTGGTGAACATTCAAGATATCAGAGCGATTACGTGACCTGTTGGGATACCCGATGCTCTCTCAACCGACTGTCCCGCACAGAAGAGTCGGTAATCAGTCGAGATGAGCACCGGAGGGCTTTACCTAGTGTTCGGGTCACTCTCTCGCACAATCAAACCAAACAATGAGGGGGTTGCTCTCCCCAAGACAAATTTTTATGGTGAGTGTCTTTTAGGGTCAATGATGTTATCCAGTCCCCATTTTTTTTGTTTTTCTTTTTAAATATTTTTCAAAATAAATACAGGCGGCCTAACGGTTTTTCCAATTCTCCTGATGATTAATAATCCAAACACAGAGGGAGAAGACGAAAAAGCCGATGCGCGAAGAAATCAATGATGCATGCAGAGGAAGAAATGCGTACCTTGTCTCCAGCACTCTACATGCAAGTGATCCGCGCAGAATTTAAAGACAGAATTAAAACTACCTAAATGGTGCAGCGGGGAAAACCGGCCTTAGACAAGCAATTTCTATTGATCGTGAAGAACAATAGTTAGCTAATCGAATAGAGTCCGGAGTCCGATCTTGGGAGTCACTCGGTGCCCGCCACAACGGGTCCTGCCAGCGCTGTATGTGACTCCTCACGGCACGTGGTCTCAAATCCAATTTCACTAACTTTTTCAATGAATTTTATTAAGGTCCAATTACGTTCTATAGGAACAGATATTCTATTAGGTGTTGGGCCTTAAAAATCTACGTCACAATCAACATAAATTCCTAAATCTAGGGGCTCGAGGAAAACCGCGTAAACACCGGAAAAGGCAGCTAGCTATGAAAACCACGATAAAAGCCGCGAAAATCAGATGGGTCCCCCGAGCACACCGGTGCTCGGCGAAACAGACCCGCTAAGTTACAAATGTCCAAAAGTGTCCAGAGTTCAAGTCCTAAATTATTACAACAAGAATAATGTTCTCTCTCTCTCTCTGAAATTAAAAATCTCTGCTCCTCTCTCTCTCTTCCTGCGGGTCCTCAAAAAGTATACTCCAAGATCTCCACGTAGTACCTCGCACAAAAATCAAAGAGAGAGAATGGTCAGAAAACAACAATAATATAGAGAGAGACACAATGGAAAACTGACTACAAAGCCGTGCTCCCCGGCAACGGCGCCATTCTGACGACACAAAATTACGATCGACTGAGGTAAAGGTATAAAATGTAAGTCGTTGTGACCTCAGTCACTCAGCACGTGTCAATCAAGAAAATTGAACCACAGATGAAAAATAAATCAATAAAATACAGAGACGTGGTCCTGCTAGAGGATTTAACCTGGTATAGCTCCCAGGGTCGAACTCAAGGAGCACGGATTGGCTTGAGAAGCCTACGATGTAGTCAGAGTCCAAGAGAGTCTTTTTAATGGTTTTTATTTATTTTTATATTTTTTTAGATTTTTTAAAGAATGAGAAAATGAGAGAAAGTAAATACAAGGCAACTTCAACAATTTATACAACACACAAAAATAATGCAAAAATTAAGGAAAAATGGTTTTTGTGTTTTAAATGTTTTTTACTGTTTTTGGTGAATTTTTGGAATTTTTCTAATGGGTAAATTATTTATTAAAAATCAAACAATGCAAAGAATGTAGGGTACTGTCCAGCAAGGCTTAAGATCCAAAAATAAAATAATTTTGGATCTCAAACAGCCCTGAAGGTAATTTTCCTAAAAACTATGAAGAATAAGGAAAATTTAGGCACCCTAATTATTATTTTTGGAGTTTTAATTTTTTTATTACAATTTTTATGAGTTTTTAGGGGTTTTTCAATTTTTAGGGTTTTTAAATGATGAAACTTAGCCAAAATTGGCTAGAAAATCAACCAACAAGCAAATAACAGTACCTAATTTTTTTAGAATTTTTGGTGAAGTTTTTATATTTTTTTTGGTATTTTTAAAGTCACACAGTAGCAAAAATATGGGTTTTTGAATTTTTAAAAATAATAAATGAAATCCAAAATGTCCCCAAAAATCATAGAAATTCCTACACCATGGCAGGAGCCATGTGTCAAAATTTCATTGGATTTGGAGGTCGTTTGATATTTATTCAAAAATACACAAGAGGATACTATGCACAAGGACCAATGTGCAAATACCCAAGACCTGGGGGTCGCTGGTGCAAAAAGCCCAGCAAGTCACGCGCGTCGCGCGTGGCTGGGGCACACAGGGACTATATTGCAAGAAAAACTAAGTCCCAGTGCTTATTGATAACTCGTATCAAAAGCCCAGGGCCAAAGTCGCAAAAAGCCCAATAAATACGCACATGCACAAAAACAATGCTCACAGGGGCATAATTGCAATTTCACAAAACATTTCATGCATTCATTAACATTCCAGATCTACAAGGGGTTCTATGCAAATAACCCAACAATACACGTGACGAAGCACGTGGGTCTCTACTGGCAGGGGTATAAGTGCAATTAAAATTAAGCGCGAGGTCCTTAATGCAAATTACCCAGAAAATAAACAACTAGAATTGAAAATTACAGGACTAAACTGAAATAAGACAAACAGAGGGGGGGCCTATGATATTTACCCCTTTATTAATAGCCGACGGTTGGATAGGCGCCACGTGGGTGATCGAACGGTCTGGATGGCGGCGCCTCTTCTCTCTTCTCCTCTTCGGCTCTGATCGACGGTCAAGGAAGAGGCACGTGGACGATCGAGCGGTGCTAGGCTCGGGTGCCTCTCTCCTCGGATGCAACGGTCCAGATGTCTCCTCAGATAGATCAACGGCTGCTGCTCCTTCAAGGATGGACGGTCACGATCAGATCTGGAGCAGAGGGTGCATCGGACGGCTCTGGAAGGTGGAGGAAGAACTCGACGCCGGCGAACTTCGCCGACGTCCTGCGTGAACTCCGGTCCTCCTCAGCTGCGCCTGAAGGTCGGAGAAGCTCCGGCGTGCGGTTGCGCAGCTGCTGGTGGTGGCCAAGGACCCAACCGAGCCCTGGAGGGGCTCCGGCGAGGCCTATCGGCTCGAAGCTCCTGGCTTGAATGAACTGGAGGCTCAGACACCTCCCTTGGACCTGCAAAGTAGACAAGGAGCTTCGCGGGTCGAGGGCAAAGTGCCTCGACCCAAGAAGACGGGGTGAAGATGAACGGTGCGGTGGGGCGAAAGAGCTCCGGCGAGGCGACGGCGGTGGAGCTCGGCTCCCAGATCCTGTGCGATCTGGGTTGAGTGAAATGGCGTAGAAGGTGCGTGAGGAGGTTGCGAAGGTGCTGATCGGGTCGGATTGGAAGATGGGTGATCGGAGTGACCGGAATCGAAGAAATGCGGCGATGGTCGGAATTGGGGGAAATCCTAAATTAGACGAAACTAAAAGGAACTAAGGTTACCTGATGGATGCTGGAGACTGTGCTGGAGATGGGCTATCTCCGGGTCGTAGCTTCGAAGGGCGTCAAGGCCTGAAGCTCGATGCTCAACGCCGACGGCGGAGCAAGGACGGCGAGGTTACGCCGGATCGATGGAATCGCCCTCTCGCCTCACTGCAACACGGGCAAAAGCTTGCTGTCACTCTCGCCTTGCCGATGGAGGTCACGGGGAAGAAGGAGATGGGCCAAAGATGCGGCGCGGAGGCGGCGGAGGTGATGGCTATATAGAGTGACAGGGGCGTCTAGGGTTGAGTGGGGACGGCGAAGGAAAGCTTTGATTTGATGGCGGAGGATCCGGCGAGGGAGAGGGATGATCGGCGAAGAGTCCGGGCGCGGGGGTTGAGTGGATGACAGGCTGGAGCGCGTGGGAAAAATCGGGGAAGGAGGCGCGGCGCGCGACGGCCAGAAAAGGAAGGAGTCGCGGGGGAGTTGACCGGGGTCAACATTCCCCCGTGGCCCAATCAGGAGCGGCCACGTGTGCCCGAACTTTGACCATTTATTTTAGGGCAAAAATAGGTCGAATTAAAGAAAACTTAAAACATGAAATATTTTTCTTTTATTTTTTTCTATTTTTTGGTGATTTTTAATTAATTTTTGGAAATAAAAATAGGTTAGCTCTATATATAGGTATATGTACACTACATGGATTTTTATTTTTTTGATTTTTTATTTGTTATTTTTATGTGTTTTTATGCTAATTTTGTATTTTATTTATTTACAACATGAAATATAGAATAAAAGAATATTTTTATTTTATTTTTATTACTTATATACAAGGGTGAAATAAATAAATAAATACATTAATATACATGGTATAAATACAATGTATTTTTGTATTTTCAATTTTGTAATTTTTATTTGATTTTTGTTTTGTTTCTTTTTATTTATTTTATTTACAAAATAAGCCATAGAATATTCACAAAAAGTTTGGAAAATAAATGAATTTATTTACAAGGTTAAATAAATACAAGGGTGTGGTTTATACACATGGTGAAGGAGTGATATTTTTGAATTTTGATTTTTATCTTTTTATTTTGTTTTTAATAGAATATACACACAATATGTACAAGTATATTTTTGGGTGAGGAAAATATAAAGTTTTATGTATTTACAAATATATATATAAATGTGAGCCCCTATCTCTCTCTACTTGGCATTTATGCGGTCAGGCCCATGCTGAGCCCTCCCTTGGGTTAGGTTGCTCAATATTTATTCTAAATATTTCCCTCTTTTTCTTTTTGCTCTTTATTCTTTTATTTTGTGCACAAGAACATGCTAATTATAGGTTTTTACACAATGCATGCTTTTGGTAATTATTTGTATTTACACATATCTACATGTATTTGCAAAGGTTTTTGTAGCTAAAATAGAAGAATAAAGAGTGATGAATGGGTATTCATCACCTCACATACTGCCACAAGCTTGAGACAGGAGGACATCATTCTGGGAGATGGACAGCACAGAAGGTGTTTCAATCCGGCCTTTGGTGGCCTACCCTCTTCAAGGATTCAGATGAGTTCGTGAAGAGGTGTACTGACTGTCAGAAGATGGGTACTTGCGGACAGAGAGACATGATGCCCAAGCAGCCCATTTACTTTTGTGAGGTTTTTGATGCATGGGGGATTGATTTCATGGCCCATTTCCTAAGAGTCAGAGGTTTGAACATATTTTGCTTGATGTGGATTATGTTAGCCGTTGGGTTGAGGCCATCCCCTCCCGAGCCGCAGATGCTAAAACTTTGTGTCGCTTTTTGAAGAAAAATATCATTTCATGGTTGTGCCTAGAGTTCTGATTTCAGATGGGGGGTCTCATTTCATTAATAATAAAGTTCGGACCCTTGCAGACGAGTTCGGCATTGACCATCGTGTTGCCACGCCGTATCATCCTCAGACTAATGGTCTTGCCGAAGTATCGAACAGGGAGATCAAGACTATCTTACAAAAGGTTGTCCGCCCCGACCGAAAGGATTGGTCACAGCTTTTAGACTCGGTTTTGTGGGCCTATGAAGAACGCGAAATCCACCTCTTTAATATGTGGAATTATGCTGTAGTACAGGAGGCGAATTCGATTCAGCAAAAACCACAGTACTTTGAATGCTGTGGAATATTTATACTTGGCAAGTGTACCAAGGTCGAACACAGGGACACGGCTGCCCAAAGTGTGTATTGAATTTTGATTCATGAATCTCAATGTAATTTAATCTCAATTTCAAGTCCACATGCAATTTATACAAAATACAAAGCAATGCTAAGATGTATGCATTTTTTTATTTTGTTTTTATGCAAGTTAAGAAATGCATGAGCAAATATGCAGGAGAAATGATGCACAGATTAAACACTACAATTATACCCTAAAAATGATGAGAAACATAATATAAAATGAAGTCAGTGTCAATTTAATCACAATAATAAAGTGGTCATCCAATCAAAGCAAAACAAGGAGAGAAGGGTCTCAATTTCCACATAAAAATTCACTTTAATTAAAAGAGTGTCAAATGAGACAAAAAGTAGAGGACAAAACAAGGATCAAAACGACACTGAAATCATGCAATTTGGACCTACGATGCTCAAGTTATGCTAAAAACAGTGCAAGGGCATAATTGTAATAAAAATGCAAGAAAAATAAAGGATAAATATTGCATTTAGGTCCCTGGAGGGACCAAAATGCAAATAGAGAAAACCGCCTGGGCCCAATTGCAATTTGTCCATTGCGCGCAGGGGCATAGTTGTAATTTCCAAAAATCTGGAGGGCTTCCCTGTAATTTACCCAGGCACGCACGTGAGGCACGTGCCTGGGGACCAAAATGCAAATATATATTCTTCCGGGGTCTTCCCTGCAATTTATCCAGGCCCCACGTGCCTTGCACGTGCGGCGCCTAGGCTCGGGCGGCACCTCAGGTTCGGGACACGTGGCCGCTTTCTGTGGTTCGTCTTGAGGCTCAGGCGACCCGAGCCTATAGGTCGGGGAAGAGGCTCGGGTCGACCACGTGGCATCGTCTGGACCGCCCGATTTGGAGGATCGGACGATGCATGTACTGTCATCCTCCTCCGCGAGTCACCGGAAGAGGCGGGGCTCTGGTGACACGCTCAGAGCTCCGCCGAGTCTCGCAAGGGCACCTGAAGATCGAAGGAGATGGCTGAGGTCCTCTCGAGGAAGCTGGTGGCGAGGCGGTGCTCCGGCAGCGTAAAGATGGGCAGATCAATGAAGGGCTGCCGGTGGCGGAGATGTCGATCGAGCTTGATGCCTTGCTCCAGCCATTGAGTACCTGCAAGGTAAGATTATAAACGAAGCCTTGGGCGAGTGCGTGCGAGTGAGGGGAGGTGAGGAGCGGCCGTGAAGCGACGGGAGGCGATGGTAGGAGGGCTCTTCACCGGCGGAGCAGGTGAAGAGGGGGGTCGGTACGAAGGGGGTTCTGGAGAAAGGGAAGATGGGGCGATGATGCTGATGAGATTACGAAGGTGGAGGACTTGTCGGATGGGGGTGAACGATGGGAGAGGCGATGTGATAACTAGGAGAAAACAAGGGAAACGCACCTCGCCGGAGCGAGGTGTTGGTGGAGGCTGTGATCTAGGCTGAGGCCTTCATCGGACCTCGGGGGGGAGGGGGGTATTCGCACGACGGGGGCGATCATCCCCGATGCTCGGCGGTGCTCGGAGGTCACCCATACGCGGCGGAGCCACCGCGGGTCGACACCGGACAAAAGCCTTCTTCGCCTCAACGCCCCGCCCTCTCCGCTGTCACCGGAGGGGTGGGGGAGACTGGGCTAGAGCCCATAATGGTGGACCCGGCTATACGGTGGCGGGGGAGGGTTTAAATAGGCAGCAGTCACCGGCGGTTACAGGGTAGAGCAGAGGGTTTCAAGAGGTATTTTAATGGCGATGGCGTTAATGGTGAAGGTCGAGGGGGGTTACGCGAGGGAGACGGAGGATAGGGATACGCGAGGCGACCGTTAGGAGTGGGAGAGGTGGCCGGAGGTGTCGGCCAGAAAAGGAAGGGGGCGGAGGATGCGCGAGGGTTGTAAAGCCTGGGAGCGGGGCTACTCGAGGTTGACGATGGTGGTTGGACCTTTGGATCATGATCCAACGGTTGGGATGTGCTCGCAAGCAGAAGGCCATGATCAGATCCTTAAGATATGATCGTGTGGTAGAGGGGGGTGTGTGTATGAGCAGTTAGGATTGACTCGTGGGGGCGATCTAATGGTGAGGGAGAGATAGGCGACGTGGCAAGTGGTTAAGCATTGGATGAAAGTATGATCCAAGGGCTGAGGAGAGGGGCGACGTGGCATGTTGAGGGGCGTTAGATGATGGGTTGATCGGATGGTTATGGAGACGGGGTGTCGTGGCTGCACAGGAGGCGTAGGATGAGGGGTTGATCGGATGGTTATGGAGACAGACAGTGGATTGTCGATCAACCTACTTTCGGCATCCCTTCTCGATCGCTTCGAGTTGGGCACTCTTAGACAGAGCAAGACAGTCCTTCAGTTTGCTGATCGATCTGTCAAGAGGCCGAAGGGGTTGCTTAGAGACGTTGTCGTCACGATTCAGGGCCTGCAATTCCCCGTGGACTTCGTAGTGTTGGACATGGAGATCCCTGAGTCAGTGACCGATACCCCCATCATCTTAGGTCGCCCGTTCTTGGCCACAGCCAAGGTAGTGACCGACCATGATAGCGGGAAGGTATACTTTCGCGTCGAGGGCGAGAGTGTACAAATAGAGACGGTCGAAGACAGCAGAGCCAGAGACAGATCCTGCTCAGAGACTACTTCAGATACAGAGCATCGATCGAGTGGTGGAGATTGGAGGAAGACGTGGCGGGTGGAGGACCGTTGAATGGTAGCTGGATCGAAGGGCCTGGACGAGAGCTGAAGTGAGTGGAGGCGATCTGATCTGGGATCAGATCGTACGACTGGAAATGAAACGGGAATGGACGACGGACATGGACGTGGAGGCGGGGCTGATCCAACGGCCCAGGAAGCGCGCCAGGTGGCGTGAGATGAAGCGGGCCACGTGGCGACTCCAGAGAGCGCCACGTGGCCCAATGAGAAAATTCAGAGAAAAATACAAAGAAAAATACAAAAGAAATAGTTAGAGGCCGAATTTGGAAAAAGTCAAAACATGAAAGTTGCTCGTCTTGATGAGATCTACAACTTTCATGTTGGTCAAAAAGCCAAAAGAGGTCATCCGTACAAAAAGTATTTTTGGGGGTATTTTTAAGGGGATAAACACCAAGATTGTTATTTTGAGATTTTTTGTATTTTTTTATCTTTCTTAAGGGTCGGTGATTTATAGACAAGTTATCTACCTAATTTTTAGGGGTTTTTGAGTGATAAAATAGATACAGAAAAATACGGGAAATTAAATACAATAAATTAATGGTAATTTATACACAATATGGTACATGATAAAAATAGAGTTTTAAAGGTGATTTTATTGGTTTATTTAAGACAGGGGTTTTAATAGAGAGTTTTTAGCAAGATGAATACGAGATTCATCATACCCCTAAACTTAAACTATGCTCGTCCTCGAGCATCTAAAGAATGAAGGAGTCGGATTAATTCCTGACAGTGCGCGTGAAAAATTAAAGGCTTGATCTTTCAAAGACTCTTGACCTAGGTGATCTAAAATTCCAGGTTTATCCAAGCCTTAGTCAGAAGGAATCCAACATCTCTGATTATCAGACTCTCTTTTTGTACATACAATATAAGGATATGACATTTAGTGTACTGCATTTCATGAGAGCCGAGTCGATGCATCACCCAAAGTTCCAGTCCCAAAGATTCTCCTCTAGACCTAATCCTCAATACTAGGGAATAAGTCTGTTCTTGCTTCAGTCCACCGTCTCATTAGTTTGTTAGACTTTGAAATGTTGATGGACGGCCAGATGATGGAGGTACTGGGATTGTGTCTAATTTTCTCTCCCTCTCATTGGAACAAGGGGCCTCTCGAGTGCCTTTTACTCGACACATGTATATTATTATTCTGTTGATCAATGTGTCCGTCAAGAGAGTTGGAGTCTTCTGCATTTGTTTTTCTGGGAATACACCGGGGTGTGTCTTTTCTGAGTATCTAAGATACCTTCGACACCCAGACTTGTATCGCTTACGATGTAGGGCCCTTTTTGTGGTGTCAGCCTGACTCCTTGGTCCTATTTAGCGCTTGGTCCAAGTGGACACTTTGAAAATGTTTGGGAGTGCTCGCCATTGGTGGAAGCTCATTTGGAATTTGACTTTGGATTTAGAGCTTTTCTTTGACATTTCATTTCTTTTGTTGGCTAGCTCCACTGCTTTTACCAAGAGATTGGCGCACACTGATCAACAAATTCCTTTAAGTTTCATCACACCTTGGCACATAGATAAATATCAAAGAGATAGCATATGAATCTTGTTCACATACTGGCTAGGGTTTTGCTGACACTCAGGTTTTCTGAAGCCTTCATTAACTTTATCCCATCCTCGAATATCATAAGATCGGGTCTAAACTCAAATCTCTGGTCCTAGTTCCTCAAGTGATATCTCATCTCAGCTCATCAATCATGCAGTTGTGGAAGTGACTGTGCTGATCATATTTTCTTTAAGGTAGAGATGAAGAGTGCAATATAGCACTCAAATCTTTCAAACCAGAGGAGTGTGGATAATTAAGTCTTGGAAACCCTAATGACTAAGGCATGTTAACTCAGACTCTCAAGATCCCAGAGATACAGTGTCTTCAAAATCCTCAAGCCTTGAGTGAATGTGAATGTGTCAGGAATACACCATATCCTTATATTGGTGAATTTTTGTGTGATTTTTTATTTTTGCATATTTTTATGGGTTTTAAAGTTTTTTTGAAAAGGAATATTTACAAAAATTAATCCCTCAATTTTAATTTTTTTACAGGTTTTTATTCAGTTCCCAAGGTTACCAAAAACCCTATCCTGAAATTTTTTTTTAAAAGGAAGTTTTAAAAACGCGAGCTAAGGCTAAAGTAATATACAATAATATACGGTATACCCCCCTATACTTAAAATTTGGTATGTCCTCATAGCACAAGTGCCATAAAGACAAGGCTCGGTTCAAGTACAAGGTGATACAGCGGAACTGAGGAGGAGGGTCCCCCTATACTTCGGCCAAAATTGGCCTAAGTACAAGAAGACGGGACGAGGGATGGAAGAGCAGGCAGGTCCCCCCCTATACTTAGGCTACAAATAGCCTAAGTAAGGTCTGCGTTGGGGGGGGGGGGGGGTTCTATGATACAAGGGTGGGGGGGGGGTTCGTGAAAAATAGATACACAGAGAGAGAGAGAGAGATAGAGATAGAAAGAGAATGAAATATACAGGGGGAGGGTGGGGGTGAGTATGTGCATGTGCAGTGTAGGTGTGTGTGTGTCTGAGGGGGGGATTTTTTTTGAACAATATGCAAGACTGAAAATAAATATGCAGATGCAAGTTATCTAAGATTTTTTTACAAAATGCAATGCAATTTTGACTGCTACAATCTCCCAAATCCTTCACAGGTTCTTTTGTGGCCTCTTCAGCGGAAGTTCTCGACTTCACGCCTCCATGAGGATCAAGCGTCCTCGATCACCATGGGCCCTGCCACAAAAGATAGACGTTAGAAAACCAGGAGACATTAAATCAACAATTGATATGCAAAGAAATGATGCATGAAATGAGGACCTGAAAATTTTTGAAATAAATAAAAAAATCAAAATCGAAAAATTAAGCAAAGCCGTATCCCCGGCAACGGCGCCATTTGAAGAATGCGAAATCCACCTCTTTAATATGTGGAATTATGATGTAGTACAGGAGGCGAATTCGGTTCAGCAAAAACCACAGGACTTTGAATGCTGTGGAATATTTATACTTGGCAAGTGTACCAAGGTCGAACACAGGGACACGGCTGACCAAAGTGTGTATTGAATTTTGATTCATGAAGCTCAATGTGATTTAATCTCAATTTCCGGTCAACCTGTAATTTATACAAAATACAAAGCAATGCTAAGATGTATGCATTTTTTTATTTTGTTTTTTATGCAAGTTAAGAAATGCATGAGCAAATATGTAGGAGAAATGATGCACAGATTAAACACTACAATTATACCCTAAAAATGATGAGCAACATAATATAAAATGAAGTCAGTGTCAATTTAATCACAATAATAAAGTGGTCATCCAATCAAAGAAAAACAAGGAGAGCAGGGTCTCAATTTCCACATAAAAATTCACTTTAATTAAAAGAGTGTCAAATAAGACAAAAAAATATATAGGACAAAACAAGGATCAAAACGACACTAAAATCATGCAATTTGGACCTACGATGTTCAAGTTATGCTAAAAATAGTGCAAGGGCATAATTGTAATAAAAATGCAAGAAAAATAAAGGATAAATATTGCATTTAGGTCCCTGGAGGGATCAAAATGCAAATAGAGAAAACCGTCTGGGCCTAGTTGCAATTTGTCCATTGCGCGCAGGGGCATAGTTGTAATTTCCAAAAATCTGGAAGGCTTCCCTGTAATTTACCCAGGCACGCATGTGAGGCACGTGCCTGGGGACCAAAATGCAAATATATATTCTTCCGGGGTCTTCCCTGCAATTTACCCAGGCCCCGCGTGCCTTGCACGTGAGGCGCCTAGGCTCGGGCGGCACCTCAGGTTCGGGACACGTGGCCGCTTTCTGTGGTTCGTCTTGAGGCTCAGGCGACCCGAGCCTATAGGTCGGGGAAGAGGCTCGGGTCGACCACGTGGCATCGCTTGGACCGCCCGATCAGGAGGATCGGACGGTGCTTGTACTGTCATCCTCCTCCGCGAGTCACCGGAAGAGGCGGGGCTCCGGTGACACGCTTAGAGCTCCGCCGAGTTTCGTGAGGGCACCTGAAGATCGAAGGAGGTGGCCGAGGTCCTCGCGAGGAAGCTGGTGGCGAGGCGGTGCTCCGGCAGCGTAAAGATGGGCAGATCGATGAAGGGCTGCCGGTGGCGGAGCTGTCGATCGGAGCTGGATGCCTTGCTCCGGACATTGAGTACCTGCAAGGTTAGATTATATCCGAAGCCTTGGGCGAGTGCGTGCGAGTGAGGGGAGGTGAGGAGCGGCCGTGAAGCGACGGAAGGCGATGGCCGGAGGGCTCTTCACCGGCGGAGCAAGTGAAGAGGGGGGTCGGTACGAAGGGGGGTTCTGGAGAAAGGGAAGATGGGGCGATGATGCTGATGAGATTACGAAGGTGGAGGACTTGTCGGATGGGGGTGAACGATGGGAGAGGCGATGTGATAATTAGGAGAAAACAAGGGAAACGCACCTCGCCGGAGCGAGGTGTTAGTGGAGGCTGTGATTTAGGCTGAGGCCTTCATCGAACCTCAGGGGGGTCTTCGCACGACGGGGGCGATCATCCCCGGTGCCCGGCGGTGCCTGGAGGTCACCCATACGCGGCGGAGCCACCGCGGGTCGACACCGGACAAAAGCCTTCTTCGCCTCAACGCCCCGCCCTCTCCGCTGTCACCGGAGAGGTGGGGGAGACTGGGCTAGAGCCCACAATGGTGGACCCGGCTATACGGTGGCGGGGGAGGGTTTAAATAGGCGGCGGTCACCGGCGGTTACAGGGCGGAGCAGGGGGTTTCAAGAGGTATTTTAATGGCGATGGCGTTAATGGTGAAGGTCGAGGGGGGTTACGCGAGGGAGACGGAGGATAGGGATATGCGAGGCGACCGTTAGGAGTGGGAGAGGTGGCCGGAGGTGTCGGACAGAAAAGGAAGGGGGCGGAGGATGCGCGAGGGTTGTAACGCCTGGGAGCGGGGCTACTCGAGGTTGACGACGGTGGTTGGACCATTGGATCATGATCCAACGGCTGGGATGTGCTCGCGAGCGGAAGGCCACGATCAGATCCTTAAGATCTGATCGTGTGGTAGAGGGGGGTGTATGAGCGGTTAGGATTGACTCCTGGGGGCGATCTAACGGTGAGGGAGAGATAGGCGACGTGGCAAGTGGTTAAGCGTTGGATGAAAGTATGATCCGAGGGCTGAGGAGAGGGGCGACGTGGCATGTTAAGGGGCATTAGATGATGGGTTGATCGGATGGTTATGGAGACGGGGTGTCGTGGCTGCACAGGAGGCGTAGGATGAGGGGTTGATCGGATGGTTATAGAGACAGGGTGTCGTGGCTGATGAGGGGTCGATCGAGTGGTGGAGATTGGAGGAAGACGTGGCGGGTGGAGGACCGTTGAATGGTAGCTGGATCGAAGGGCCTGGATGAGAGCGGAAGTGAGTGGAGGCGATCTGATCTGGGATCAGATCGTACGACTGGAAATGAAACGGGAATGGACGCCGGAGATGGACGTGGAGGCGGGGCTGATCCAACGGCCCAGGAAGCGCGCCAGGTGGCGTGAGATGAAGCGGGCCACGTGGCGGCTCCAGAGAGCGCCACGTGGCCTAATGAGAAAATTCAGAGAAAAATACAAAGAAAAATACAAAAGAAATAGTTAGAGGCCGAATTTGGAAAAACTCAAAACATGAAAGTTGCTCGTCTTAATGAGATCTACAACTTTCATGTTGGTCAAAAAGCCAAAAGAGGTCATCCGTACAAAAAGTATTTTTGGGGGTATTTTTAAGGGGATAAACACCAAGATTATGGTTTTGAGATTTTTTTATTTTTTTATCTTTTTTAAGGGTCGATGATTTATAGACAAGTTATCTACCTAATTTTTAGGGGTTTTTGAGTGATAAAATAGATACAGAAAAAAAGGGAAATTAAATACAATAAATTAATGGTAATTTATACACAATATGGTACATGATGAAAATAGAGTTTTAAAGGTGATTTTATTGGTTTATTTAAGACAGGGGTTTTAATAGAGAGTTTTTAGCAAGATGAATACGAGATTCATCAGCCTACCAGACCTCCTTCAAGAATCCATTAGGGACATCTCCCTTTCGCCTCGTCTATGGCAAGCCATGCCATCTCCCAGTGGAAATCAAGCACAAGTCACTTTGGACAATTACTGAGTTATTATTGGATCCCGGGAGTATAGGAGAACAAAGGAAAGCATAGTTGGCAGCCCTGGAGGAGTTGAGAGATACAGCCTTTTCTAGCAGCCTACAGTATAAGGAAAAAGTGAAGACATGGCATGATTCTCATATCATCCATAAACAGTTTGAGCTCGATCAGCGTGTATGGTTGTTTGATTCCAGACTGAAGTTATTTCCAGGGAAATTACAGAGTAAGTGGAAAGGTCCGTATGTGATCAGGAAGGTACATGACAATGGTAGCATTGATATATCCGAGCCATCATCTTCCTCTACCTTTCATGTTAACGGTCAGCGCCTGAAGCTATATCTAGACCATGATCCGCCGACCGTTGACGTTACCCCCATCCTTCTGGTATGAGATGTGTTCTTTGACTCAGATCATTTGCATCTCATATATGGTCATCACTTCCATCTTCCGTTGTATAGATCCATCTGTCCATATCATTCCTTAATCTGTTGATATCATTTCTTCTTTTCTTCTTTTCTTCTTAACCTGATTTATTTTCTTTGTCTATCCAAAAAGGTGTCACCCCTTGTAGACAGTTTTCTGTACTTAGGATGTACTTTGTCCTAAGTATAGGGGGGTGTGCACCCCGAGTTTCTCTATTCTTTGATCCTCTCCATTGTCTCCTCTTCTTGTCTATACTTAGGGGTATCTTACCCTAAGTATAGGGGAAGACAGTCTGAGTACGATCTGTTCATTCCCACCCTTGACCCTCCCTGCATTGTGTACAGTCTGTTATACTTCGGATTATTTGATCCTAAGCATAAGCGGGGCGGTCAACTTCTCATTTGTTCATTCATTTCTTTATTTAGTCTTTAGACTTTTCTATACTCAGTACGAGTTATGTCCTATCTTTTCTCTCCGATCTATGAGGACATAGCTCAAGCTAAGTATAGGGGGGTCGTATATACTGCGTATATACTTTAGCCATAACTCGTACTTTCGTATTTTTACTAATAATTATGGCTAGTTATACTTATTAAAATTCATTAAAAACCTTAATAACAAGATGTTTCATTCCTCAAATTCTTTTTATACTTACTGATTAATAAATCAGGTGAAAATATTTTTTGCAAAATGTTTGAAAAATAGTTTGAAAATCTTTTTGAAAAATCTTTTGAAAACTATTTGGAAAACATTCTGTTACATATTTTCAACCTTTGTAAAAACATTTTGATTGTAAAATTATTTTCTTTGTGTGAAATACAATGTTTGAAAAATGATTTGCAAATGGTTTGAAAAATGGTTGCAAAAATATTTGAAAAATCTATTTATACTGTTTGTAAAACCTTTGCAAAATGATTTTCAAATGTGTGTACTTGTTTGTAAAAACTGTTTGTAAAAATTAGTTTGGACTATAGTTTTCAAAATTGTTTGAAAAACCCTTGTGAAGTAAGTTTGAGGAATACTTACATCCACCCTAAAAATCACTATATATACCGTGTACCTATAAAATCGACCACTTACCCTTTGTAAATTCTTAAAACCCACTTCTTGTATACATAAGATGCACTCCCGTGTAAATATTTGTACCTAGTTTTTATCCAAAACCCTTTTGTTTTCAAAAATCCCAAAAACATTTGCAAAATTAAAATACAAAAACTTTTGAAAAACTTTTCAAAAATCTAAAAAATGCATATGCATCATCTTTTCAAAAATCCATAAAAAGTTCAAAATCTTGAAAATTGCATCACAAAAATATTTTCTGCATTCTGTATATCTTTGCATAGCATGAGCATTTTTCGGATTGAGTTTGATAGTTGGACAAATCTAAGTAAAATCCGAAGATTTGGAGCTTGATTGGACCTTAAAATCTACCTAATTAACAGGAACCTTATAGGAGCTGGAATTGAGGTACTTCAGGTCTAGTTGACTTAATTCTTTAAGGATCACGAGACTTGGTTCAATGGATTCTTGACTGCCTAAGTATAGTATTTTCGGAGCACACGCATGACTCTTGTTGATAATGACCTAACTTGGACACATGCACCTTTCACTTGGCTCAACTCAGTTAGAGTGGTAAGGGGGTTGGATTTGCCGGTATGAGAAGCACACAGGGTGGAAACACTTATCTCCTCTATGGAGGGAAGTGCACCCCAACCCGTCCATTGATGATGAGTTTCGAAGATAGGAGATTGTGGGTTGCGATAAAGCTTCAAAATAGGGATAGTCTACTGGCTCAAAAGGAAAAAACTCCATATGTAAATGCTGTTGTATAGTATTCAAAAAAATGCAAAAGCAAAAACTCCAAAAAAAGTGGACAGGCCTGTACAAAATAAAAATGCCTGCCGGAGTATACATATGTGTAAAGTCAATAAGCAAGCTTGTACTTCAAAGTCAAAACATGTGAGCCTGCAGCTGAATGACTTGACTACATTGGTCTTGCATCCTAGGATAAGTAGCTACACTGGCTACCGTCCATTCTTCTCTTCACCCCCTCCTCTTGGGTTGGTTGCCACTTGAACTTAGAAGGGAATACCCTGCTCCTTGAGGAATGAGTTGTTGGATTGGGGAATCATTGGGTTGTCATAATGGAGAAGTCAGTCTCTTTGTCATTTCAGTTGGGAAGAGCCACCATCACTTACACTGTACGAGTCAGATTCATAGTCATAAGGGTTTGCGTATGAGTTGAAGTATTTCTGACCTGGCTATTGAGGAGACTTGAGTAGAGTCTTGGGATTCTCAGGGACTGTTGGACTTCAAATTCGATTCTCGGTAAGGTTCCACCTGCACTAAAATTCCAAAGGTCTACTTATGCTCCAACTTTGATTTTGTGAAGACAAGTTTGATAATTAAATTTAATCCACCTTTTTCTTTTTCTTTTCTTTCTTTTTCTTTCTGCACTTATCGCATAAGTATTTTCTAGGGACTAGCAAAGGTAAAGTATAGGGGGATGATGAATCCACATTTCGTCATCTTTATTCTATCATTTTGGCATCAAAAATCCTAGAAAATACGTGTAAATACCTTTAATTCTAGCATCTTAGCATCCATGCATGTGTATTTAAATAGTGTATAAAATACAGTTTTAAAGCCAAAATTATAGAATAAATAAAAGAAAAGAAAAATAATAAAATATTGTAAATATTTTATGACCCGAAACCCCGAGACCTAGACATCTCGATGACTAGGTCGACAAGGAATAAAGTAGGGGGAGATAAGGGCCAAAATGCAATAAAGATTCTATTCCTTCTTTATTCATTTAGGGACCTTTTTTTGGTTCCACTTTTTATATCTCAAATAAAGAAACTTTGTACATGAAAGTTGTAGATGATTAAACAAATAAAAATACAAAATTTATTTCACCCAAAAATAATGTACAGACAAAAAGTTATGGTCTGAATAAAAATCCAGAATCCTAACTTCCCAGACCTGTATCTCCTAAATAAAAACTCGAAATGTATCAAACTCACCTTTAATTGTATATAATTTCTCCTAAGCTATTTAATGAAGTGGTTTTGTATTTTTCGGAGTTACAATTATAAAGTTGAGTTTTGGACCCTACTTGTATACTTGTACAGATTAAAATATTCTTTTTATTTATTATTCATTATTTTTATAATTTTATATTTTTATAATTTTGTAAATATTATTTATAATTTATGTGTTTATTAAAATCAGAATAAAAACACAAAATAAACATCAAATAAAATACCGGTATAAATACAATACCTAGGTATACTACCTATACATATACATATATAAACCATACTTATATTTCATTAATTATACAAATTACTTCAGAAAAATAAAATAAAAATATTTTATAGTGTATAAAAATATTCTATAAATTTATAAAATAATAAAAAAATAAATAAATTAAATATACAAAATAAAAATTAAATATTAAAATATATAGTTGTATATACCTATATAGCCTATAAAAGGCAACTCTTATTTTTACACATCATAAAAATAATTAAAAATCAGATTAAAATACCTACAAAATAATAAACATTTTTTATTTTATAATCAAAAAATAATTAATTCATTTTCTATTTTTTATTGAATTTACAAATAATTTATCAGGGATTTTTCCTGGTTGCTCCACGTGGACCAACCAGGCGCCAGCCCTCGTTGACCGGCGGGTCAACTGGTCGTCCTTCCCCCCTGCCATGCGTCAGACCTAGTTTTTTTGTCCGATTTGGCGGATTTTTCTAGGTCAAATCTTGCACCCATTCGCGTAGCGACCTGAAGCACTTTTGCTCCTCGATCCTTGCTCTTTCAGGCCCTAGGCTTTCCTAGGGCCGAGGAGCGGCGATTCGAGCCATCTTCCTCGACCTTTGGAGCGTTTGAGACACAATGTCAAACTCCATACAACGCCCCCCCCCCCCCCCTCCCCCGACTTTCGAGCCAAGTTTGAACCCCTCTTCTAAGGGCTCCGCTCCCCTCTTCATGCCAAATCAACCAAGGAAGGTGACAGCTTCACTTGGGTATCTTCAGGCGGGTCGAGCGAGCCCTGAGGCGGCTCAACCTCCTCCGCCTTTCGTCGGAGTTGAGGTATATCTCCCTCTGGCTCTGGCCATCGAGGCAGCCCCTTCTCTCTTTTCATTTCTTTCGCATTTCATTCCCCTTAGTCTTAGGATTACTTCGCCCCAAAGATCTTCGCATTCCATTCGTTGAATCGCCCAATCGACTACCTCGCCGGAGTGCACCTCCGGCCGAGACCCCTCCTTGCCGTTTCACGCCGCCACCTCCACTCCACGGGGTCTAGGCATTTTGCCCTGGACCCTCTCACTTGTTCTTGCAAGTCAACAAGCTTTGACTCGAGCCTGGGGTTCATTTTGCGTCTCGCTGGAGTTCAGTGGAGCTTCCCAGCTCCGCCGCTTTCCCCCATGAACCTCGGCCACCGCCGAGATGTTCTGGAGCCATCAGGAGATAGAGGATGACCGCAGGAAGTCGTCGGCCATTTTTGAAGCTTGAAGGACGTCGGAGAGGCTCGATCTAGCCGGGAGAACTTCGCCACGCCGGAGTTTCTCCCGGTTCTTCGTCTTGCCTCGCCTGCCGTTAGATCTCGACCACCTTCTAGTTCGTACAGCAGCCGTTAGATTCCCCCGCACAGCCACCATCAGATCGAGCTATGGGATCTAATCACCGCTGTCGAAGCCAAAGCGACATCGACCGTCCGATCATCAACACGTGGCAAGTGGATGCGTATCAGCCGTCGGATAGCGCACGAGGCTTAAGGCGTGTGTATTTTGCACACTTTCCCCCCGCTATTTTTGTAATTTTTATTTAGTCCATAAACTTTCAGTTGCAGTTTAAATATTTTTGTAATATTTGCATACAGACCCCCGAACTTTAAATATTTGCACTTAGGTCCTATCCATGTCACCTCATGTGCCCGTGTGCATGAGGGGGCTAGGTATTTTGCACAGGACCCTCCGTGGGTTTGTTTATTTCGTTTTAATCAAGGAAGTTTGTAATTAAGTGTAAAACTTTTAGGCAAATTACATGTGAGCCCCTAGGATTTTTGGATATTGTTGTTAGGTCCCTCCCAAGCGCATGTCTAACACGTGCGGGGTTGGGTTATTTGCAGGCACACCCTTGCGGCTTTGATTATTTGTATTCAATCTTGGATCTTGTTTAATATGTTATAAACTTTGTGAAAATTGCACTTTGGCCCCTGGATGTTCGCTTATTTGCACTTATGCCCTTTCTAGTAGTGTAGTTTCTTGATGTTGTATCTATTTAGTTCATGCATCTATAAATTGCTAAAAATCACCAAAAAATTAGTTTAAGATCTTACTTGCTTTCTCATTCATGCCACGTATTGCATTTTCATAATTATTAAAAATAAAAAAACAAGCATTTTCAGCACCGTTTGCATTAGAAAATCCATAAAAATTATAAAAATGTTTTGAAAAATTCCAAAAAATATATATTTTGTGTGTTTTATCATCTTTAAGTGTCAGTCCAAAAATCATTAAAAATTTCAAAAAAAACCTTAAAAAATTAGAAAATCCCTAAAAATTTCATAAAAATCTAAAAAATTATAGAAAAATCCTAAAAACATAAACTCAGTTTCTGTAGTTTCTTTATTGTATTTCCTTTATTTTAAAATTAATTTGAGGAATTTTGGATACTGTTTGATAATTTTGATCCTTATTAGTTTCGATCAGTTGGTTAGTTCATTGTTTTCTTGTATTTCGACTTTTAAAAATACCAAAAACATTCAGAAAAATCTCTAAAATTCACAAAAACATCATAAAATTATAAAAAGACCAAAAACATTTAATTTCCTAATTTTTAAGCATTTTCCTTATTTTTATAAATACTATATTCCTCTTTCTCTTATATTGTATATATATATATTCTATTATTGAAAAAGAAAATATAAAAATATAAAATACAAAAAAAGAAAATATAAAACAGTAAATTAAAAATCAAAATACAAAAATATAAAATCCAAAAATTAAATAAAAAATATAAAATTAAAAACCCACAAAAAATTTGCATCTTTGTAGATACTTCATCACATTCACTCTTGCACATTTTGTCGGATCTATCATGCTTGCTCCCTGTGTTCGACACTCTACATACTTACACTATACATATATTATAGAGTTAATAATAAATTTTAACTCCACTTGCTTCTCATTGATTGATTTGATTGTGGGTTAATTGTTGATTAATTAGGGATTTTTGAGCGGTCAATACACCGACTGTTGATCCGCCTTGTGGATTAATACGACCGATCGATTTTCCCTAGTTATCAGAGGTCCTACGCCGCCTTGCCTCACCCAAACCTGAGGCGCACGTGGAGGAGGCCCAGCTACCTGCTAGGCTCATCAAAGGAGACAAAGACCGCTGGAGACCCGGGAAATGAAGAATCGAAGTTCGTCGGAAGGATGTTCTTGCATGTTCTTCCATTACCCCTCTCTGTCATTCAATCAAGAACAATGGTCCGTATCAAGTGTATTAGCCTTTGACATTCTTTATCACATGTACATTTTTGCACTTCCGTATCAAGTGTATTAGTCACATATTATTGATTTTGTTGAGTCTTCTATTTTGTCTACAAGCCATATTATTGGCAAATTATAATAATTCTCATTGCAAATAAAAAGTTTCAATATTACAATTATCAAAATATAAAAGGTATGTAGACAAAAGTCCTGAAATATTTTCCAGCAACCCCATTTTCGGTTAAATGAATCTTCCCTTCTATCAAAGCAGACCCAATTTCTACCCCAGAATCTTTTTAACCATTGGATCAATCAAAGATCGAATGGTTATCCACTTCTCCTAAACTCCAAAAGGTTGCAGCCCCCGCTATACCCAATTGCAATTGGAACCGTTGGATCAAGATGATCCAACGGGTTCCCCTTCTCCACCCATTTTCACGGTTCTCCCCTTCCCCCAATCAATTACCACAGTCGCAGGTCCCCTCTCCTCTATCTCGCGATGGCAGCCCCTCAGCCCCCCCCCCCGGCAACTGTCTCTCCTTTCCTCTCCCTTCACACGCTGGAGACGACCCTAGTAATAACGGCAGTGCAATTTTCTCTCCATGATGGGTCAGCCACACCCATCTCCGCACACACGTATGACAACAGTAGTTGCTGCTATTCAGCATCTCTCCTCCCTCTTGTCTTCACTCGCGTGGCCTAATGGGAGGAACCGAGTAAGATCTAGTCGTGACCTGTGAGGATTCAGAAAGGTGGAACGCATTGGCCCGAAGGGATTTGGTTGTAGCCATGCAGGGTAAACCCAAAGTTTCCACCGGGTACCCGGGTTTTCCAATGGGTTTTTCCGTGGGTACCCAACCATGAGCGGGTCGATTTATCATGGGTACCCAGCCCAAATACTTTTTTCGGGTACCCGTGATTTTAGGGTCAAAAAAACTGGGTTGGGTCAGGTACCCGTTTGATCCAAATATTTTGAACACCCCCAAAAAATACAAAAGAAAACTCATAAAAAATAAAAGATTCAAAAACCTTTGTAAAAATCTATAAAATTTTGAAAATTCCAAAAATATTATTTTCTGTTTCTGAATTTTCTCTATATTATTAGTTATGTATTAAAATATCTTTTGAGAAATTTTGATTGTGTTGCTACCTTTTATCTGCATTTTAATTACAGTCTATTTACCTAAGCCCTAATTTAGGGTATTTTTTACTTTAAAAATAAATAAACATTAGCAAAATTCTCTAAAAAATTACAAAAGCATTAAAATTTATTTGAAACCCAAAAATATTTTATTTTATTTATTTTTATCTTTTTTATTAATATTTATATCTAGCTTAGCCTACTTTGTTTATATACTCTATATATAGTTATATTATCTATTATAAAGAGAAAAGGAAATATATAAATATATAAATATATATACATATTTATATATACTATAAAAATAGAAAAGAAAAAATAAAATACAAAAATATAAAATAAAAATAAAAATAAAAAATTATTAAATTAAAAACCCACATTATTTGATTAATATTGTGAATAGATATACATACACAATTACTTATATTATTTATTTTAAATATTACATAGTGCTACATCGTGTGTTCCCTGTGTTCAACACCCTGTTCTACTTGTTACTATACGTATTTTATAGTAGGGTTTACAATAATTTTTTATCCACGCTATCTTTATTGTTTAATATTTAATTGTGGGTTGATTGTTGAACTAGATTGGGTTTAATGAACGGTCAACACTTCAATTGTGCCTTTGCCTTGTGTGGGCATATTTAGACCATCGATAAATCCCCTCTTTTTCAAGTTCATGCCCATTATAACTAGGGATCAAATCCTCTGTCCCTTTATTTTATTTTATTTTTCAAAATCATGTGAAAAATCAAATTGAATAGATCAAATCTACGCATACTCTTCCGCAGTCTGATCAAATTTCATCTTAATCTGACTATTGTATCTGTTTTATCTTAATGGTCAATCCAAAAGTCATTTTAAAATGATTGTTAAGTTCGAATGAAGTTGACTTTAGCTTTTAAAGGTTATAATAAATTTAATAAAATAATATAATAATTTTATAAAGTATAAACTGCACATTGTAAAAAATATGATAAGATC
This sequence comes from Ottelia alismoides, assembly GCA_037367405.1. NCBI lineage: Eukaryota > Viridiplantae > Streptophyta > Magnoliopsida > Alismatales > Hydrocharitaceae > Ottelia > Ottelia alismoides. Next base: position 458,290 of record JAZKJV010000729.1, on the reverse strand, counting down.
CATTTTGTAAAATATATTATCCGTATGTAACTAACATTTTCATTCAATATAATAAATTTTTCATAATTCTATCTTTATGTACATATATTTATGTTATATTTGTTATTATATCTATAATATAAGACATAGTAATACATGGAAAAACATACTTAATTGATGTTGGCTTTTCTAAATTCGGGAAAATTCACCTAATTTGAAGTTTTTCATATATACATGTGATTTAATTTCTCAAATAATTTCTTTAAAACAAAAAATTTGGACAAAAGCCCTGTTATAGGTATGCCCACTATAGAAAATCCACTTTCTTATAACTAATAGACTCGTTTCTATCCTATCTACAAGAGTACAAGCATAAATACATGATTTTTGCCAGTCTTTTTTTGTTTTGGTTTGGATTAATTAATAAATAAAAATAATTAATTTATTAATAACGGATCTACAAAAATTGGCTTACGATCATGAATAATTTTAATTTTAATGCCATATCTTGTAAAGTTTCGTTGACTACCACAAATATTATGCTTCGCAAGATTAACTTCTATTCCTGCGATTTACAAAAAACATATTGCAAGTGACTTTATTTCGAATATCAATTAAAATTTATAATAAAATGATTTAATTTATTATACAAACTTTTCTATTTTCTTGTTATCAATTAGTTAATAAAGTTAGCCATAATGGGAATCTGCTAACAAAGATTTAATTGAATATCTAATGTTGTAACATTTTAATGCTAACCCTCTCGATTCAAAGAGAGCCTTCAAACTGGAATTGAAATGCTTGAACACCGTAGCTATGGAGGCAGAAAGGGTCTTATCAGAGTGGAATTCAAATGATCAATGACCATGGCTATGGAGGCAGAAAGGATCATATAGTTATCCCCAAAGGCAATCAAAATCCCACGTTACGGACATGGGTAGAACCAGGAATTTTACCAAAAAGGGACCAAGTATACTGCTATCATGTTGGGATGACAGAAGAGTGATAGTGGATAAGAAGCAAATTAGAGGGAGAGAATAGATCAATGTAGAAGTGAAACTTAAACCTTTTTTCACAAAGAACTTGAAACGTGTATACAAGAATTTAACCTTTACAATAAGAGGACTACAATAGTACAATTAGGGAAGAACAATTACAACACTGGGAAGGAGGAGGAATCTTGAGTGACTCTTTTGGTGGTAGTGGATGTGTTATGCTTCTTGTTGTTGTGTTGTCCAAATGAGGATCCATTAGGTGGTATTTATAGTCCCTCTAAGATGGTGGAAATATTTTGGAAGAGGATCTAGTATCATCTTCCATGCTCCTCCTTTAGGTAGAAATATCTAGATATTTTCTCAACCTCTCTCTCTTTTATAATCTTTTCATAAGTGTGCTCTCTCTTAATTATTTAAGTGGAGGACTTTAGACACATAGATGCAAGGGTCCATTAGTGACAATAATTTTATATGGATAAATTATAATTTACTTATATTTTCAACATATCATGTAATCTCGAAAAATGAAAACAATATTGTATTCTCAAATGATATTGTAAAGTATAGTTAATATTTTTAAAGTGATTTTTTTTAATTTTGATAAGCATGCAATTTAAATCTATTTTTAATGTTGGATTTTCCAATAAGTTATTTTTTTATTTGTGATTTTTTTATTTTGATAAATAATAATTTAAACCTCCTTAAATGCATCCACGATATTAAATTATCGAGTGAAACTTTGTAACAAAAAAATCATGGGTAAAATAAAATAACAAAATTTATTTCATTTAGGAGTGCTAGAAGTAATAGGGATGATAGATGAGCATGAATATAATTTAAATCAAATTATATTTATAAATTTAATATTTTAGAAGTGATTGGGTAAAATATATAAAAAAAGTTAAAATTAAGAAAGGTGATATTAGAACACTGATCTCCAAAATAAAATCCTACTACTCTACCAATTGATCATTAAATCATTTTCAATTATATACGGGAAAATCAAGAAAAGGTCATATTAAAAAATTATGATACAAATAAAATACAATAATTAAAGGATGGGCCATGGCCATGCATGGCATCAGGATTTAAAAAATTGGACCGGACCGGCCGGTCGGACCGGTTGGATCGGGAACCGGCCTCGACCCGGTCGGTTCGGCCGCTTTTAGGTAATTATTTTTAAAAAAAAAGAAAATAAAAAACTGGGTCAGACCGGTGGTCGGACCGGGTTGACCCGGGCGGTTGGACCAGGTTGACCCCGATTGACCTGGATTTGATGGTTTAGTATATTTTTTAAAAATAAAGGTTTAAATAATGAAATAATAGGGTTTTTATCACTTGTGCCCTTCTTAAATCGTACAATTTCAGTTACGTCCCTCTCTTTTTTGGAATATAACTTGTGCCACTACTTTCTTGGGGTAATTTTCTAAAAGCAACTATAAATAAATTATTACAATATTATATCCATATATAATGCTAGAAAATGTGACTACCTTTGTAGAGTTTTATTCAAAATAGACAATCATGTTTTTATATTGAAAGATTTGACATTTTAAATGATTATCTCATTGATATATAAATACATATTTACATATATCTATCCGGTTTTATCGGTTCAAAAAACCTGTCCGACCAGTAAATTAAGCCCGGTTTGGTTTTTTCCGAGTCAATATGAATGATGATGTCATGCTGACATCATCACCTGTCCGACCGGTTTGGATCGACGGTCCGACTCGGTTGGACCAAACCGAAGACTAACCGGTTCAATGTCCGGTCCAGTTCTTAAAACCTTGCATGGCATATATTGGTTCCGGGTGCAAGGCACTCTCCTCGTGACCGCCTCCATTCTTTGCCAAGTTCAAACATTCGCCAATCCCACGTTGCTATGCAGGGCACGTTCCTCACGACCGCCTCCATTCTTTGCCAAGTTGAAGCATTCGCCTAATGAGCGGCTTCCTTCCCCTTTCTTCTTGCGAAACATCCATAACTAAATAGACGCCAAATCCAACGTTCCTTCCAAAGATCCATCCATCATGTCTCCCGTCCTATGGTTTTTGCCATTTCTCCTCTTTGCGGCCGCAACACCAACCACCGCCTCCCTCGCCCTGCCGGGCTGCCAATCCAAATGCGGAGACGTCGAGATCCCCTACCCCTTCGGCATCGCAGACGGTTGCTTCCTCCGCCGCACCTTCAGGGTCGTGTGCAATACCACCTTCAACCAACCCCGCCTCTTCAGCCGCGGCCTCCAGATAGCCAGCATTGACGTCGCGCGTGGCGAAGCCCGAGGCTTGTTGACCATGTCCAGCCTGTGCTTCGACCCCCAAGGCAACAGCACAATTAAAACTTTCTGGAGGGTAAATCTAACTCTCTCCACCTTCAGAATCTCCGATACACGCAACCACTTCTACGGCACCGGCTGCAATACACTCGCCTTCCTCCGTGACACTAAGGACCTCGGCTTCTCTACGGGTTGCATCTCCACCTGCAGCTCCATGACCAACATCGACAACGGCACGTGTTCTGGCATCGGTTGTTGCGAGACCAGTCTACCGGAGGGACTCCGACTCTATAGTTCGAGTATCCGGGCCTTCAACAACCTCACTCAAGTAAGGAGCTTCAACCCATGCAGCTACGCCTTCGTAGCGGAGAAGGGGGCCTTCAGCTTCGACACTTCGTTCATCAACTCGTCACAGTACGCCTCTGCGCGTACGAAGCAGCCGGTTGCACTCGACTGGGCCATCAGGGGAGCAAGCTGCGAGGAGGCGAAGAGGAACGTCTCAGCATACGCCTGCCGGAGCCCGAACAGCAAGTGCGTTCCAGTCAGTGCTGGAATTGGCTATCTGTGTAACTGCTTCCCTGGATACGAAGGCAATGCATATCTGCCTGACGGATGCCAAGGTACGGTCGAGTCGACTGTTAATCCATAAATATTAGGTTTGGCGTCTACAATATACGAGGATTAACTTGGATAACGTAAACAGACATTAACGAATGCAAGTCTCCGGATCTGTATCCATGCAACGGCGTCTGTGCCAATACACCAGGGAGTTACAAGTGCGACTGCAAACCGGGATTTCATGCAGACGACGCCAAGAAGGAGAAGTGCATGGCGTACTCCGGTACTAATGGTTTCCCGCTTGGTCTAAAAATAGGCACCGGTGAGTTTGCTTTCGCACCTCTTCTCCCTCGTTTAGAAATTCTGATGTTCCAGATGTGATTGGTATTTCTAACCTGTAAATTTCGGTCAGGTTTGGCGGCTGGTGTTCTTTTCTTACTGATTGCGGGATCGTGGACCTACTGGTGGAACCAGAAGAGGAAGCTGATGAATCTCAAGCACAAGTTCTTCCAACAAAATGGTGGCATGTTCCTCCAGCAGCAGATCTCCTCGCATCAAGCGAGCACCTTCAAGATCTTCACGATATCCGAGCTCCAGAAAGCCACCAACAACTTCGACCAGGAGCGCATTCTCGGCAAGGGAGGCTACGGCACCGTCTACAAGGGCCTCCTCGACGACCAGAGGGTGGTTGCCATCAAGAAATCAATCATGGTCGACGAGAGCAGGAACAAGGAGTTCGCGAGGGAGATGCTCATCCTCTCCCAGGTCAACCATGTCAATGTGGTCAAGCTCTTGGGATGCTGCTTGGAAGTCGAGGTGCCCATGCTGGTCTACGAGTACATCCCCAATGGCACCCTCTTCCATTACCTCCACGTCAAGAGGTTCGAGCTCTCCTTCCCGCTTTCCGCACGCCTGCGCATTGCGACCGAAGCGGCGGACGCGCTTTACTATCTCCACTCCGCCGCCTCGCCTCCCATTCTCCACGGCGACGTCAAGTCATCCAACATACTCCTCGACGTGGAATTGCGAGCCAAGGTATCGGATTTTGGAACTTCTGTACTTGCACCTAATGATAAGGCGCAATTCACGACGATGGTACAAGGAACTTGTGGGTATTTGGATCCGGAGTACATGCAAACGTGTCAATTAACAGAAAAGAGTGATGTCTACAGCTTCGGGGTGGTACTGGTGGAGCTTCTCACAGGTAAGAAGGCTCTTTATTTCAGCAGCCCCGACACGCAAGGAAGCTTGGCCCAAAACTTCATCTCTTGCATGAAGGCGGGTAGATTGGTCGATATTTTGGATGTCCAGATTGTGGGAGGTGATGGATTGACGAGGGAATTGATACTCGTAGCAGAATTGGCGTTTAAATGTTTAAGCTTGAGCGGTGACGACAGGCCCACCATGAAGGAGGTCGTGATGGAGTTGGAGGCCGTGAGGAAGGCTTACAAGCATATGTGGGCGCGGAATGAGGGGGAGTTGCAGATCTTGCTCAACGAGGCGACGGAGCAACAGGTCGCTGATGTTAGTACCGGATTTGTAAGTTTGGATAATCGTCCGCTGATCAACATTGAAGAAGGAAGGTGATCGTGGGATTGGAGATGGGCTTAGCTTGCAAGGCATTTCATCGATGACGTCGGGCATCAAAATTGTAATTTTTTAGGATGTGGTGACATTGTTTGGGTTTTGCTAAGCTTCTATGTACATTTTGTGTCTCGTGTGAAATGTGTTAGGTAGATTGTTTTATTTCAATCTGCATAAGCCGTGTATATATATCACCAAACTCTGTTCGTGATAAATGAAGTTGCAATCGTTGACATTAAAAAATAAAGAAGCATGGTTGTTTTGGGTATCCAATCCATTGCGGTATCCGTTTTATACATATTTTAACACACATATCCGTTTTAAAAATGATATAGATATCACTTTGATATCCACAAGTAAGGTTGCAGAGTTAGTAGTCGGTACTTGGTCAACAGTGCTACTGACTAAGAATTAATCGACGATCGAGAGAGTAATCGAATTTAGTCAGTTTTTAATTATTTTAAATATATAAATTAATTTTAAGTACATATTTTTTTGCGTGTGTGTGTGCGTGCGTGCGTGCATGCGCGTGCGCGTGCGTGTGCGGGTGCGTAGATTTAACCATTTTCATATTTGTAAGAGCTTAAACAAAGACACAATTATAGCAAAAGAAGGAAAAATGGAGCAAGTTAAGAACAAAATATTTGTTATATAGCAAGTTGATGTTCAAAAATAAATACAACATATTAAAATAAAGATAATTCAAGGAGCAAGTGAGACAAGTCATCCATCCTTATCAATGCCATCATCCAACTCAAGTTCTTCTTCTTCTTCTATATCTTCATGATGTACCTCCTCCTTCTCCTCATTCATCGGCACAACATTCGAGCTCGAAGATGAAGATCCCTTACCATATTCACTTCGTTGGCTCATTCTCAGTTCCAAATTCTCTTCAACACCATTAGCATATGCTATAATACCCCAAGTCAATAAAATATCTGGAAAATCCTCCTCATCCTAAGCATTGACATCTCCGGTCTATTCAACCAAGTGCACGATCACGAGAAGAAAGAGGATATCTTTCTTTCTCAACTCGATGTTCCTACATGTTGGAATTGAACACGCGTACACAAGGTCGTTCAGCCTATTCATGCTCAACATGTTTCTATGCTTGATATGGATCTAAATGCCAAAACACAAGTAAAATTATCATATTTTAATTTTTATTATTACTAATCCAATTGGGTGGGTCAATGGAGTCAACGCTCACATCTAGTGGATGAAGACGTCAAACTCAGGATCTTGATGACCATTGCTTTCAAATGAGTTGTATCATCTCCATGATTATATCACCAGTTAGCTACTAAAATAGAGATTTGATTAAATTAATAAAATAAAAGATGATTCTAATGACATGAGTTGAAAATAATGATCGATATACATGGATCGTAATCACCATCATTTGTCATCCTTTATCTCACAACTAACGGCTTGCCAAAATCTCTATGACCAAGTCTATATGTCGGAAGCTCATATCTAGTAATTGCATCTCGTATATCTAAATCTGAATAAAATCTTTCCATGTAGTCCTTAAGACTTCTCACCACAATATCTGGACTACCATGAGACTCCGTGTAGAAGAAAAATGGTTCAAATAATAAGTTGCTAGATGCAATAAAGTATCGAGTCTTACTTTGGTCTTGGAGGTAACATCGTCCACAGAAAAATTGTAAGACGATTCCACGTCATTGAAAGATGCAATTATCTCCTGCTTGGCCTCTTCAATCCATCCATAGACAAAGCTCGTGGATGGGTGTCGATGTACATTACCACATGCAACAAATGTTCCAAAAGTGCGAAAACTATGATAGCATGTGCAGCGCAGTTACAGAATGTGGAATTGAAGACTATAGAACTCATTGCTTCTCCCTTCTTGGTCGTGTACCATCTAAAATTCCTCCATTATTCTGAGGAAAACATTAACCTTAGCTCTTTTTTCTCATTAGAGGTCTCAAGAGTGAGGGAAGTAGTTGCAAATCTTGTTTTCCCTGGTCTTGTAATATCCCTCTTGTTGATGAACTTACGCTTCAAGCTAAGAGTTTTGGTGTGAGAATAAATGAATGCAGTGAGCCTCTTCTCCATTGTGATTACACTCCTCACCTTCGTCTCTTTGCTTATCTCCTCCAAAGCAAGATCAATGGAGTGCACATCACACAACCACGAAATGTGTGGATATTTTGTGAGCAATAATCTTCCTGATGCTAATTGGCGGATGCATTATCCACCACAGTATAAACCAAATTTTTCCCTCCCACTTCATTCAAACACTCATCTACCAGCTTGAAGATTTAATCCGTAGTGTAATCTTCATATGAGGCATTTACGGACTTGATGATGCCCCTTCCTCGCATATCTGTCCACACATCAGTCATCAAAGAGTATCATGTCGACTTCCATGTATCTAGATGGCATTGCGATGCATGATGCATTTTCTTCATCACCTTCTTCAAAAATGGATCGATGAACTCATACCCCATGGGAGCCTTTATTCTAGGACCGTACTTCCCAATTGCCTCAGCTATCTGCATGAAGGGCTTCGTCGTCAATGCATTGAAAGGAATTACCAATTTATATGCCCACTTGCTTATTGAAAAACCAACCGATCGTGTTGTCTAAAAAGATAAACAATCGTCGTTGTGGTGATTGGTCGAATTTTAACAAAAAAAGACTAATTTTTAGTTAATCTTTTTATTTATTTTATTTATACTCCTAAACTTTAATGTATAGTGAAAGCACGGGAGTGTCAAACTCAGGGAGGTAGATTGTTGGAAAACTAGGATGAAACGGTAGAAACTAAGGTTTATTAGCTTTCCTAATTTTTATTTCTTTTTTAGGTATTTTTGTTTATTTGATTTTTAAGTATTTTGTATTTTTTATTATTTTAGAAAATACTTTATAATTTTTACTAAATTTTTGCTTTTTTATTTTTATGTTTTGATTTATTTTTCTTTTTTATGAATTTTCAATGGATTTATTAGAATTTTTATGGTTTTTGTTGTATTTTTTATGTTGAAAATTAGTTTTTATAGAAAATAGATTTTTATTTTCAATTTTTCAGATAGTAAATAATAGCAAATATTTTTATTTTATTTTTATTGCAAAGTAGATGAAATTGTCTTTAAGATGATCTATTGAGTATTTTTATATGAATTTTCTTGAATTAGTTATGATTTTTCAAAGTTTTTACGTAATTTGTATTTTTTTGGTTTTAATATTCAATTTTTATTTTATTTTTAGTTTATTATGCAAAATATAAAAAAATATTGTAGGTAATTTTTATTAGATTTTTAAGGCATTTTTATGTTTTTTTAAGATTTTTAATGCTTGTTATATTTTTTAGTTATTTTAATGATTTATTTAAATTAGAAATCTTTTTATTTTCAAAATTTATTTATACTGGATATAGTGCAAAATATTGTATTAATACGTATTTTTATTTTTATTTTTATTTTTTTATATTTTGACTATTTGATTTTTTATGTATTTATTATGGTATAGGTATTGGGTTTTGTACAGAACAAGATTACGTGTAATAGATCTAGAAAGTTAGGGTGTTCATGTAATTATGGAGATCTGGAGGGTTCATGCGTAAATTTCCCCAGATCCAAGTGCTCACTCACGTGATGGCTCCACCTACTGGATCTGTACGCTATTATTAGAAGATACCGAGTTCTACAGTGCAAATTCGCCACAATCACGCACAAGGGATCGTGATCTTAGGCTATTGAGGATTTGTTTGTGAATAACCGAATGATCACGGGTTGTATCGCAAGTTGCCCAGATAATATATGTTCCTCACATGCCGAGCACGTGAGGATTTAAGCAGCGGGCAGTGGGTGGCTTTCAAAGCAGGGCGCGATCACTTCCGTTCAACCAGTCATGATCAATGGTTGTGGATTAAACAAGGAACCCGATGACGTCCCTTGGATCAGATCGCATCCAACTGTTCGTGTATTATCTAGAGATATTTGTGTTCTTCTCTTTTTTGTTAAATCCGGGTGGAGACGATTTCTGATCAAAGGTCTGCGACAGTGCTTCATCCCCTATTTCGGGTATGCTCATGTGTGAAATGCTGATCGAGATCAGGGTCGCAGTTCTCCAATACGAATTTGCAAGTTCTACTCCAGATGCTTTGTCGACGATGATATCAGAACTCATGTGATTTTTATATGAATCGATTCTCAGATCCAAGGTCACTACTCAATCTACTCGACTTATTCCATGTGATATACGTGATGTGTATTTTAGGGTTAAGTTTCATTAGCAGTCTCAATTTTGTTGTTTTCACTTTTTTAGGTATTTTTAAGAAATTAATAATGCCTAACGAGTTTTTCGATTTCCTTGGTTATTTTAAGTCCAAAAACTGGGGGAGGAAGTCAAAAAAGCCGATGCGCGATCAAACACAATGATGCACGCAGAGATAAAAATGCGTACCTGTCTCCAGCACTCTACATGTAGGGTGATCCACGCATAAATTTAAAGACTGAAAGTAAACTAACTATATGATGCATAAGAAATCGGCCTTAGACGAGCAACTTCTATTGATCGTGAAGAACAATAGCAAGATAATCGAAACAAGTTCGGAGTCCGATCTTGGGAGTCACTCTGTGCTCACCACAACGGGTCCTGCAAGCGTTGTATATGACTCCTCACAGCATGTGGTGTCAAATTCAATTAAGTTAATTTTTTAACTTATTTTTAGCTAGGTCCAATTACGATCTATAGGAACAGGCAAGCAATTAAGTGTTGGGTCTTAGCTAATTATATCAAAATAAAAAATCCTAAGTCTAGGGTCTAAATTCGTGAGAATCAAATAAAAAGTAAGGCGGTGAAATCATAACACGAAAAAGTGGCACTGAGGTCCCCCGAGTGCACCGACACTCAGCGCCATAGACCGTGAAATGTCTAAGTGTCAAGAGTGTCCAAGTCCAAATATTACAATAATAATCTGCTGAAAATAAACTATCTACTCTACTCTATCTATTATAACTGTCTTCTCCTGCTCTCCCACTCCTCCTTAGGTACGTGTACTCTAACAGAAAGCTGAAGCATCCTCAGGCGGTCCCTCGCACAAAAAGCAAAACAGGAATGCGTCAGAAAGTAGTTATATCAAATAGAGATAAAATATGAAAAATGACTATTAAGCTGTGCTCCCCGGTAATGGCGTCATTCTGATTAGCGACTCTCCAACTAGGGTTAAGTATCAAGAAATAACAAAGTCGTTGCGACCCCAATCGACGAGTCAGGCTCAATCAATAATAAGAAAACCACTCAATCAAATCAAACAATCAAACACAATGTAAGCAGTTTCTCTATTTATTTTACCTGGTATAGCAACCAGGGTCGAACACAAGGAGCGCGAGAAAACCTACGAAGTAGTCAAATCAAATCTCAGAAATGGAAAATATATTTACAGTGGTTTTTAATTTTGCAAAATTTTTAATTTTTAATGAATAAGCAAAAGAATAGTTAAGCAAATAAGGCAACACATAAGTCTTTTTATATTTTTTCCTTTAAAGCAAAAAATGTTTAGAAAATTAATATAAAAATATTTTTGGATTTTTAAAGTTTTGAAGTATTTTTGGCAATTTTCAAAGGTTTTGTAAATATTTTTGTAACTTTATAAAAATCAAACAATGTATAAAACTACAAACAATGCACAACCAGGATTAAAATGCAAATTAAAATTACTTAAAATGCCCTAAAGTCCCGAGGAGCAATTTTATGACAAAATAGATACAAAGACCTACAAACAGGAACTGAAATTAGTTTTTTTTATATTTTTCTGACTTTTATATGATTTTTATAAGTTTTTAGGTCTTTCACAGTTTTTAAGGATTTTATAAAGGATTTTCAAATAAAATTACTATGAATGAAACACATAATACAATAATAGGAATTTTTGTAGAATTTTTAAGATATTTTTCTAATTTTTATGGGTTTTCAAAATTAGAGAGAACACTATTTATGGCTTTTTATTTTTCAAAAATAATAAATGCAATGAAATGAATCCACAAAAAATACCATAAATACTACATGTCAACAGGAGTGAACAGTAATTTTTGGGCAATGTGTGGGATTAATTTGATATTTATGAAATTAAGCAAGAGACGGGCAATTCACAGGGACCTACGTGCAGTTAAAGTAAAGTATAGGGTAAAACTTTAAAACAGTTGAAAAGTACAGGGCCTCAAGTGCAAAATATCCAAGCAATCTTGCGTACGACACATGAATCAGGCTCGCAGGGATATAAATGCAAATATTATAAACTTATCATTCAATCCATAGCAACATGGAAGTTCATACTAATTACCGCAAATAACCCAAACAACACGTGGAGATGCACGTGAATTCAAACAAACAAGACTAAAGTGCAAATGTCAAAAGCTACGAGGTCCACTATGCAAATGTTTTAAACTACCGTACTTATTTTTTGGACTAAAGGGAAATGCTAAAACAAACAAGGGTTGAAAGGAAATATACCCTTAGGGCACGTACGGGATGTGTGGGGACTCTGGCGGCTTTGATTATCCCTTAGAAAGGATCTGACGGCTCTGACACGGTTAGGGATGTGCGTTTGTAATTCGCTGCTACAGTACGGATCTGACGGTTCTGAAGGTGGCATGGAGGTACGATGCAGATCTTTCCCAGACTCTGATCAGATTGTTACGAATAAGGTGTGTATGTACAGTCTGGATTAGATCTGGGGGCGAAGCTCCTGATCGACGGTGGAAAAGGGTCCTGGATGAACTTGCCGAGAGCGAACTTCAACTGAGCGAGGATGGAGATCCAACACTCTGATGAAGACTTTAAGGAATCCAGTAAGGTCGTGGACGTGCTAGTGGAATGCTCCGGTGAAGGAGCCAGAGGTCGGATGAGAAGGACACGGTGGCTTCGCCTGCAGCTCCGTTAGGGCTCCAGATGGTTCTCCCCGTACGCACGAGTACTTGTAAAGGGTAGGGCGACTTAGAGGGTTCTCTCCGGTCGGGTTATTACTTGCAGAACACGGAGAAGCGTAGGGGAATGGAGTTCAGCCTCCGGTGAACGTGGAGGGAGGAGGTCTCAGCCTTAATCTCGACCCGAAGGTCAAGTCCAAGAAGGAACAGGTTGCATAGGAGGGTGTCTGGTGAGGCATAGCATCGATAGAAATGGAAGGGTACATGAGATGGAGCTCTGATTGGATGGTCGGAGCCAAGAAACCATGACAGAGGTGAAAAATAAAGATGGAAACGAATTGGAAAATGTTGAGGTTAAAGTGGATAACTAAAAGTTGGAACATGTTCCTGCGCTTCAGGAAAAGGTGGACGTCGGGGGTGATAGCCTCGACCACGTTGCGGCAGGAGGAGAAGCTACACGAGGCAGAGAGGTTCGGCCACGTCGAACTACGAGCCTCCAGACGACTCCCTGAGGATCCTAAGCTAGTCCTCTGATGGCTCTCACTTCAACAAAGTTGGCTAGGGAAGAAATGGGGCGCAAGGGATGAGCTGCCACTCACAGGAGGCGGAGGCGAGATTTTATATATGAAGTGATGGTCTAGCAAGATCGATGCAGAGCACGGAGCCCTAGGGAGATCCGGATAATCCTATGGATCCACGAGGATCACAGATCCAAGAATCGAGGCAAGTGGTGGTCGAAGTCGGCGAGAGAATTAGGAGAAAAGGCTCCGGCGAGAAGGTGGCGACCCGACCTAACCGAGGAGAAGGCGTTGATCGGGGTCAACTAAGTCTATGGACCAATCAGAAAAGAGGAATTTACAAAATAATTACAATTTCAATAAAATAGTAAATGAATTCAAAATTAAAAGTGTATAAAATAAAAAATGTTTATTATTTTTCATTATATTTTTCCTATGATTTTTAATTTATTTTTATGAAAAATAAATTAGTATATATAATATATAGTATTATATATAAGTATAATATACCCATGTATTATGTACAATTATTTTTATTTTATTATTTTACATAAAACCCTTATTTTATATTTTATTTATTTACAACATGTTTTTAGTTATTTTTACAAATTATTTAAATATATGTAATAAATAGGGAATATGATACATATATAAGTGTATTTTACATAATGCTTGGATGATTTTATTCTTATTTTTATTTCATTTTTCTTAGTTTTATTTTATTTTAATATTATGTTTAGGAATATATATATACACACAAGGTTGTAAAATAATGCATTAATTTTATTTTGTTAAAAACATATATAAATAATAAGTACAAGTATAGGTAGTATACACCATACATAGTGAACCATATTTCTCTCTACTTATTTTATTTTTGCAATCAGATAAAGGTCTGACTTTCTCTTGGGGTTTGGGTCAATATGTATTTATTCCGAATACATCATTCTTTTTCTTTTCCTTTATTCTTTTATTTTTGTCAAAAATGCATGCTAAATATGCAATATTAGCTTTGGCATGCAAATCGCTAAATTATTGTATTTACAAGAATTTACATGATGGCTGAAGGACAGGAGCCTCTACAACCATGTTCTTGAGATTTTCAAATACCGAAAGACACTTATCATCAACGATAAACTCAGTGTCTTTTGCAAGAAGATCAGATAAAGGTCAGGCAATTTTGTAGAAGTATCGTATGAAATGTCAGTAGAAACCAACATGCACAAGGAAAGACTGTAACTGTTTCAAGTTGGATGATGGATTGAGTTTCTTTATGATGTCCACCTTGGTCGGGTCCACCTCCATACCCCTGTTGGAGATGATGTGATCAAGGATCGTCCCCTGAGTCATCATAAAATGACTCTTCTCCCAAGAAAGAACGAGGTTAACCTCCGTACACCTCTGAAGAACGTGGTCTATGCTAGAAAGGCAGGAATAAAAATCATCGTCGTAGACCGAGAAATCATCCATGAAGACCTCCAAGATATTTCCCACTATGTCCGCAAAGATAGAAAGCATGCACCTTTGCATTGTAGCGGGAGCATTACATAATCCAAAGGGCATCTGTTTGAAAGCATACATTCCGAACGTATAGGTGAATGCCATCTTTTCGCAGGGAGTGATCCTTCTTGGTCGCCTGATTCAAACATCTCTAGTCCACACAGACGCACCAAGAAGTCGGTACTCAGGTAGCGATCTCCTCTCCATCCTCCTTTATCAATATAGTGATACACGTCTTCTTGGTACCACATGTAACGGACTAACCCATTTAGAGTCGGAGATGGGATAGATAAAATTGGCACTCCCACCACTTGGATATTTCCTTCATAACCACCTCTCGAAGATTTGAGTTCAGCCTGCGTTGAAACTCACCAGATGGTTTGGAATCATCTTCAAGAAAGATGTGGTGGGAGCACAGAGCCAGACTAATCCCATGGAGATTAGCTACTGACCACCTGATCGCCTCGTGGTTCTTTTCAAGAATCTCCATCAAACGGGATTCTTGTTCATCGGTCAAATCAGAAGCGATGATGACCAGAAACATTTTGGGCTCTCCAATAAGGAATCACTATTTCATGCTGTGAGGTAATAGTTTAAGCTCAGGGGAGAAGGAATAATAAGAGCTGGTCTGACTAGAGCCTGGGTATAAGCTACTAGGTCGGTATGTGGAAGCTCGGCCTGTTCTGACTCAGAAAAATCTGGAGACTATTGGATATTCTGTTATGATTCGGTCTCCAGGCTAGTTGTAGGCTATGTAGATGAGGTATGAAGTGATAGGAATTTAGCGAAGCACTTCCAATCAACATCTTTGAAATCTGAATGATCTGAGGGTAATTGACAACTATGGTTATCTACTTCGAACTCGGAGGGATTAAGAATATCAGAATGATCTGAAAAGGTCTCAGAATTGTCTCCATCAATATCTTCGCTATTTAATTACTGAACCGTGTTCTTCAACTTCCCATCATATGCTATTGGAATCTCGGCTTCTACTAAAGGTGTGATGAATGATAGGTACTAAGTTTGGCCCAGATAGCCTCATCATATGTTTGTATGAAATCAAAATCATGATAACTATCGAGTTCGTCATCAGATGTTCTCTTTGACTCAACTGATCTGGATTGTTGGTCTTGGATCATCTCTATATGTATACTCTCACCCTGTATGCAAAAGTACACCTTTGAGGTACCATAATCGGAAACAGCCTTTGCTGTCGTCAGAAAAGGTCGTCCTAATATGATTGGGGTATCAGTCACACATTCAGGGGATGCCATGTCCAATACAATGAAGTCCACGAGGAATTGCAAACCCTGAATGCTGAGAATAATGTTTCGATTAAACCCTTAGGACTCTTGACCGATCTGTTAGCAAACTGTAAGATCGTTCGGCTTGGTCGCCCGAACTCGAACTTGTCGAGTAGAGACGAAGAAATGAGATTAATCGAAGATCCTCTATCTAATAGAGTATGATCAAAAGTCTGATCGAGGATCTTGCATCTGACATACGATGGTCCCGTAACATACGATGGTCCCATAACATACGATGCTCCCTTGGTTAACACGTGGATCTCTGACCATTGATTACACTGCCTTTTCTTTCTTCGGACGGTAGTTTACTCTTTGAGACTTTTCTGCAGAAGAGCGATGTGTGCCAAGGCTTCTAAAAGAGTGTGTTAGATCGTGAACTTGTCGATCATCTCTTTCATAAGATCATTCAATGGGGTCTTTTTAGTATTTTCTGTTTTATTTTCTTTTCCTAAGCAGAGTGATTTGGGAAAAGGAATCTGTACATCCTCCTGGTTAGTATGTATAATAAGAGGATCAGAAGAAGAAGAAGGAAATGTTTTTGTAAATTGGGGAATTGCTTTTTGCGAAGTGATGAATCCCTGATTCTCACTCTTTATTCTTTTATTTTAGTTATTTATCTTGGCAAAACATCATGTAAATAGGTGTAAATACAATAACATAGCAAAGTATATGCATATGTTAATATTGCACAATTAGCATGTATTTGTGCAAAAATAAAAGAATAAAATGAAAGAAAAAGGAAGGAGGTATTTATAAAAAATATAAAGTGACTTGAACCCCAAGAGAAGGTCAAGCCTTGACCTGATCGCCCAATAAAATAAGTAGAGAGAGATAAGGCCTACTCTATATTGTACATATTACCTATATATGTAAATAATCATTTTTCACCAAAATAAAATAAAATAATTATTTTACCTTCTTGTACATATTCCCAATAATAAAACAAAAATAGAATAAAAATCAGAAAAATTAAATAAAAATAAAATCCTCCTTCCCTGTATAAAGTACATGTATATATATCACATCCCCTATTTATTTTAAATTTGTAAACAACTCATAAAAATAAAATAAAAATTATTTTGTACTCCTAAAATTATGTTGAAAATAAATAAAATATAAAATTTAGGGTATTTATGTAAAAATTAATAAAATAAAAATTATTGTACATAATACATAAGAATATTATACCTATATATAACACCATATACTGTATATAAACTAATTTATTTTTCACAAAAATAATTAAAAATCATAGAAAAAATCCTTGAAAAATAATAAACATTTTTCATTTTATTCATATATTAATATGAATCCATTTCTTATTTTAAATGTAATTATATTTATTTTTCTCTTCTGTTTTATCCTGTAGTGTATTTTGTCCTTATTCCCGACCTCTTCTGGATTGGGCCACGTCGGATTTGTTGACCGAGGTCAACTGAGCCCTCTGCCACCTTTTTCTCTTGGATTGGATCTGCGTCGCTTTTCGTCGATTTATCTCGACCCCATCCGATCTATTTCTTATCCCATTTGTAGCTCCAATTAGAGAGGGTAGATCCAAGATCCATGCCCAATATCAATCTTAGGGATACGACCCTCGGTTCGCGCACCCTCATTCCATCTTTCTCGGACCCTGCAGTCTATAAAACCTCCTGGATCTCCTCCTTCTTCCGAATATTTGGTTGTTGTTCTTCGTCCGATGAGCTCCGATGTCCCTCCGTGAGTGACAATATTCGTGAGGCTTCGTGTAGAGAGGTGATTGAAAAGTGTGGCCCTAGATCCGAGAGTTTCTCCGTCGAGCTCCATCGCAGGGTGGGCTAAGCCTCTAGGCCCATCGACCCATCGAGGCCATGACCCTTAAAGGTCCCCGACCTCCAGCATAGATGGCAGCATCCACTAGGTAACTTAGATTTAGCCATCTATTGCATTTGATTTGTGTTTTAGGAAATTTGCCGAGCTTTACTTCCAAGCTCTGATCACCTTGGCCGGAGCATCTTTTGGACATTCTGAGCACCCGACCACCTTTACGAGACTTCATCCCATCTTCTCTACCCATTCATACCTCTCAGTTTGCCTAGGAACGAGACCTCTGCCCTCCTCCGTTATCGCTTCGTCGGAGGGTCACACATTGTCCCACCAACCATCCACTTCGTGCTTTAACGGGTCGAGGCGTTTTGCCCTTGTCCCTTCTGTTTAGATGTGCAGGTCAGAACGCGAGAAGACCTCATCTGAAGGTAGAAATATTCAGGAACAACAACTCCAGGTTTCACGCCTCACCAAGACCTCCTCCGTGGTTCTGGGACCCTCTGAGCATGCCCCCAGCTACAGACCGTCATCGTTGACCTCCCCTCCCCCCAGAGCAGCTCCGAAGGACACCAGACCAGCGCATATCGGCCGATCGAAGCTCGTCGGAGGTGAGTTCTTCATCAGTTCATCCAGGCGTATTCTCCACCGCCAGATCGGGCCCTCCTCTAGTTCTAATCTCCACCGTTCATCATTGGGGGGCTTCGATCGTTGGATCTATCTAAGGATCGTGTTGCAACCATCCATCGTCGAAGGGGTGTCCCTCGATCCTGACCACCCCATCTTTAAGTGGATTGCTCCCGACAGTTGGATCGAGCTTTAGTAAAGGGTAATTTACACTTAGGCCCTTGCTTATTCTGCATTTACTATTGAGTCCTGTAAATACCTATTGTAGTTTATTTTACTTTGAATAATTTGTAGTTAGACCCTTTCTTTATTCCATATTTGCCTTTTGGTCTTGCTGAGTTAGACTCACGTGCGACTAAATGTGTTTATTGGTTATTTGCAAGTTGTGTCATGAACTCTCTACCGGTTAATGAATGCATTCTATGTTCTGAGAATTATAGTTATACCCCTGCGAACTGATATCACATGTAACGCTTGTGTAGAGTGGAAAAATTACGTATTGGGCCCCTAGGATTTTATGGATGTTATTGTTTTCCTCAGAGTTTTAGTTTAATTTCAATTAAGGCGCTGCAATCTGTGTGTGTTTCTTTTAACCACATAAATATCAGATTAATTCCAAAAATTCTATAAATAATACTATAAGCTCCTGCTAATATGTATTATTTATTGTGATTTTAGGGATTAATTTCTTTGACTATTTTATTTTTCTAAAAATCAAAAACCACCAAAAATCTCACTGTCTGCTTTAGAAAATACATAATAATAAAAAATTTATCTCAAAAATTCTTAAAAAAATAGTGTTTGTTTGTTTTTGTTGTTTTGACTCCAATACCATTTTTATTGCAAAAATCCTTATAAAAACCCTAAAAATTTCAAAACACTTAAAAACTTATAAAAATCATTAAAAATTCTAAAAAAAAATAAAAAAATAGGATTTCAGTTTCTGCTGTTAGATCTTTTTATTCTCTTTTTCATAGAATTGCTCCCTAGGACATTAGGACACTTTAAATATTTTTAATTTGTAGTTTTGTCCTAGATGTGCATTGTTTGTGTTTATTTATCTTATTTATTTTTAGAAAATCATATACAAACTGGAAAACCCCCATAAAATTACCAAAAACATATGAATATTTGAAAAGCATAAAAATATTTTTTTTATTTTTGAGCATTTTTTACCTTAATAAAAATTGTGAAGACTTGCTTTAATGATTTATTGCTTTATTTCTCTTGTTTTCCCTCTCTTATTTTAAAAATATAAAAATTTTCAAAATTAAAATTACAAAAATATGCTTTTATTTGTCTGATTACGACTACTTCGCAGGTTTTACTCATGCTCCTTGAGTTCGACCCTGGTCGCTATACCAAGCTAAAATAAAATAGCGGAGGCCGCTAACATTGATTTTGTGCCTTGATTATCTGATTTGAGTGGTTCCTATTTTCTTGTTGAGACTAGGCCTTGTGATCTGGGTCACAACGATATTTCATTTATCTGATTCCTTAACCCGAGTTGCAAAGCGATGATCACGAACCATCAGAAAAAGATAGAGATTGATCAACAGTCTTTTTATTTCTCTTTCGATGTCTTCTATTTTGTACATTTTTTAATTTTCTCTCATCATCACTATACACAAAGAAAAGTAAAGAAGTTGTATCGATGTTCAGCTCTGACTGCTCTTCAGACTTGGTGGCTTCGACACCACCATTTATATCATCAAAGGGGAAGGCTGCTTCAACACCGCCATCAACATCCTCAACAGGCTCGCTTGTATCCTCGGGTATATCCTCGTCGAACCTAATCGAGTCTCTGACTACTGGCATCCTACCACTCCTAAGAGAAATGAAATCAGCCTCATCACAGAAAAGATAATCATCTAAAAATACTTGTGACTGGAGGGTGGGCTCGATTAAATCTACCTACTCTGACTTTCACTTCATATTGTTTGGATTTGGTTCTATCTGAGCAGGCAAGGCAAACTTCCCTTCAACTAAATTGTGGTGAGTTTTAAACTCTTCCATCTCTCTCTCTCTCTCTCTCTCTCTCCTAAAAGTGACATGTTGTTCGATAATCATGTTGGCGAGATATTCTAACGTTGGGTTGTCATGAAAGGGACCACGAGACCCAGATAAGTTGCCTCGATGATATTGAGGTTGCTGTGGAGCTGACTATTGTTGTGGAGGGTAGTTATGTTGATACTGAGACCGATAGGTGCTCTACCTCCACTGAGGTTGCCGGTACTGGCGAGGACCTGAATGTTGCTGTGATTCTCTGCTCTGCCCCATTGGTGCCTGCGGTGGCTGCTGGGAATAGGTACCTCCTGAAGACGAACAAAAACCATGATGATTGCGACGGATCCCTTGTTGTTGTGGCTGGTTATATCAAATCCCATTGACCTCAGTCAATGGATCATGCATCTCAGTGGGGGCATAGATGCCAATGGCCGATCACTCTGATACACCACCATCTGAGTGTCAGATGATAGTGTCTGCTGGAGTTGCGGGTACGCTGAGGGCTAATGTGTTGGCTCAGAATGCACATGGTAGATGTGTTATACTAGTGGTCACAGAAGTATGCCTCGGTCTCGGTTACCTGAATCAACATGTGATCTAGAAGACTTATTGGAATCTGCTTGAATCTCTTGAAGACACATAATTTGTGTCTTCATATCACTAAGGCATCTCTCAAACTCGTCAATCTTATAGAGCTTGTCTAAATTCTGGCATTTTTTCTTGATGATTTCCATGCGATCCAACTTCTGACAAATGATCCCCATATCAGCTGATGAGGATTTGATAGGTATCGAAACAATAGAAGACGTATTTCATATAATTTGTGCCACTCAGTAGTGTTGATGATATGTAGGTGGCTTCGTTTGATTATAAACCCGATTATGGGACATCATGGTATAGTTCTCTGCCATTTTCTCATAAATGGCCCAGACCTGGTCTTCATGCATCAAAAAATAGGATTCACCGCAAGATGCATTCACCAGTCCCTGTAACACTAGTGTCATCCCACTAAAGAAACTCTGTACAAGAGTTGGCTTTGAGATTTCATGAAGCGGACACCGATCTATGAGCTCACTAAAACGGTCCCATGCCTCGTAGAACTGCTCGTTCCCGATCATGGTGAAATTACTGATCATGATTTTGGAATCATTTGTTCGACCTAACGGGCAGTACTTGCTCAGATAGGAAGTTCATAACTGCTCCCATGTCAAAACGTATCTCCCTAAGTGTTTCAGCCAGTAGGTTGCTCGGTCTACATGGGAGAAAGGAAAGGCGATCAATTTGATCGTGTCCTCATTGACTTGCGCATTGCACCGTACTGCAAATGAGCTCAAATTCCTAGAGGTACAGATATGGCTCCTTAGTAGAATGCCCGTGAAACTTGGGCACCAGTTGGATTGTTTGGGGACGGAGCTCGAAATTACCGTGAATAATCGGAAGATGGATCCACCGATGAGTAATATTATCTCCAGGGTTGTAGAGTTGTTGCATTTTTCTATTCGGACCAAGCAGCAATCTCTCTGCTCCATCAGGTTGCTCAGGTTCCTCACATCCTTCATTCTCAACATCTGGATTATCTTTGTGTGCTCGCAGCTGAGTGAGCTTGACTCTGACATCGTTCATGAGTCTACCTTGCTCCCTAATCTGACTCTGCATAGTCTCGAGGGAAGCAAGTAGACTATTGTTGATCGCATCCTGGTCTACGACAACTGAGGTGGTTTGCGGTCCCTTTCCAGCCATGTCTTCTGGAAAAGAGAAAGAATTATGCTTGGCCAGGTCAACATGTAACTGTTGATGGTCTCATCGAATAGGAGGTGATGACGTGGGAGAATGAGAATAAGAAGAAATCGAAGATGAGCTTCCATGGTTAGAGTCACGCCTGGAAGTAGCAACTCGAGTAGATTTCAATTTGGGAAGAGAGACATCCCGAACTGATCTAGATGAATGGACAGGTGCGTGAGAGAATGGATCGGTCAGAGTAGACCGAAATGATTGCCTACCCATTGTCTTGATAGATCAAGATCTCATAAAGAAAGGACTCATACCGCAAGCGAAGGCAAAGCAAACTCCGAGTTCACCAATGCAACCCTGGTAATGACCGTAAGAGTTCAGTCGTTTATCTTGACAGTTTTAGGGTTAATCGGAAATCAAGTCTTCTCACAGATTAGCAAGAGCAGATTGGTGCCTGTAATTTTCCCAGAAGATTGCCCTAAGTTCTTATAAGAAATCACCTCTTCTCAGCCAGTATGGGAGTAAGTACAGATCATTTCTGGCTACCTGTATTTCTTGAGGATGGAGCCTTATGCAGTGTCCTCTAAACCTCCCACTTTGCTAAGGAGAACCAGACCATTTCCGGCTACCCGAGAATCTCCACTGAAGAGCAAGTGATTAAACACATGAACTCAGTAATATCCTAAAAGAAATCAAGATTCTGTTTCTACCTTAAGGGTCGTCTCTCACTCCCATATCTAGAGAGTACACCTGTAATTCATTCGTTGGGATTGCTCTCCCAAATCAAGTGGAGTCCTTACGTTTTGTATTTATGGTCAGATATCTTTAGTAGTCCCTATTTTATTTTCGATTATTGCTTTTTTGGGTATTTTCAAACAATCGTCTAATGTATTTTTGTCTTTTGGGATTTGGTCCTAAGTACACAAGTAACTAGGTGATTCGACCTAAGCAAGCACTTAGATATGGTTGCACAGAGAAGGAAAAAATCGAGAAATCATAACAAGCACCTATCCTCGAAAAGCCGTGTAAAATCATCAAGAAAATCACAATGCGAGAAAACCGTAGTGGGTGCCCTGCTCCTCCAGGATACATCCCTGGTGCAACAGACCCCGAGAAGAAGGAAGGGATGGAGGTACAAGTTGGGATGCCCTGAAGAGGCCCCTTCCTATGAACGATTTTTTATATTTTTTTATTTCAAGAAAGTACAGTTAATCGACTTTGTGGTTCTATCTCACGCTGCTCAACCTGTATTACACAAATCAGAAATAAAAAGCCATGAGGTTAGGAAATAAAATGGCAAAGAGAAACAGAGAAACTCTAGACCTAAGGTTTCTATGGTCTACCCTAGCGCTACCTCGACGGCAACGACGTTATATGAAAAACACACTAATCGTGTTGTCTAAAAAGATAAACAGATGTCGTTGTGGTGATCGGTTGAATTTTAGCAAAAAACAATTAATTTTTAGTTAATCTTATTTATTTATTTTATTTATACTCCTAAACTTTGATGTATAGTGAAAGCATAGGATTGTCGAACTCAGGGAGGCAAACTGTTGGAAAACTAAGGTGAAACCGTAGAAACTAAGGTTTATTAGCTTTCCTAATTTTTATTTCTTTTTAAGGGATTTTTCTAGATTTTTATTTGACTTTTAAGTGTTTTGATATTTTTCTAGTAGAAACTAAAGTTTATTGGCTTTCCTAATTTCTGGTAGAACATATATACAAAGGGGCCCAAACGCCAAAATTCACACGTTTTATTTTAATATTTTTTTGATATTTTAAATAAATAGTATTAAGTATAAAATGAAGTTTAGAAGTGAGTTTGGTCCGTTTGGAGTTTTCTATAAATAGTTATGAACCGCGGAAGTTGACGTTTGTGGTTTTTACGGTTCATTGTAATATTTTATTTTTATGTTGAATTATTTTTCTAATGTGTTTATAAAATCATATATTTTTATGAACAACTTTTGTAAAAGAAATGTTTTGTTTTGGAATGATCTATGTGAAAAATAAAATAGGTGAAATATTGACAAGATGGAAAATGAATAAATAATATTTTTGGTCTTATTTTTCTTGATATTTGTATTAATTAGGATCCTTATCTCCCTCTACTTATTTATTTTGTCGAACATGTCAATATTGACCTAGTCATGGGTAAGGATCAGCCTGTATATATTACATATTTACAACCTTATTTTATTTTATTTTTCTTTTTATCTTTATTTTTTTATTTTGGATAAAATAAGTGTTAAATATATAATATTAACATTAGTGGTTAGAATGTTAATTATTTGGAATTAGTGATTATTTACATGTATTTTACCAAGGATTTTAGCTAAAACGAAAGAATAAAGGTGATGATACACGGATTTATCACTTATATAGGAGGCAATCCTTTCTCGATGATCTTTGGAGAACACATCCTTTATGGTCATTTGACGTGATGACCCTTACACTACGATATTCTGCTCCAAGGAGATGGATACTCGTGATCTCTTCGATGAACCCGAATCTCTAGTGATATCAATCTCCTCCTCTCATCTCATGAACATCAATGGCTTTCTAGCTCTTTTTTCTTGGCAAATAAAATATCTGTACATTAAAATGATGTTATCTTTGCAAAGAAGATTTGGAAACCAACCATCACCTTTTTGTATCTTGTGGAGTATCCAAGGAGGTGTTTAAAACAATGGGCTTAAACCGTGATTCTGATATGCTTTTTAGATGTCTTAGAGCACTGGAAGTAATTGATGACATCAATTCTAGCTAGCGCAAAATCGTGTTTAATGCTACCATTTGTTGGGCCATTTGGAAAGGGAGATGTGAAATTGCTTTTGATAATATCCCATTCAATCAAAATAAAATTGTGTCCATCAAAATTTTCATGTCAGATTCAGTTTGAACCTATTGACCCTTTCGATTAATCCGAAATCGTGAACGTTATTATTGAATATATGATGTAGTTCTATGTTACATATTGTTGAGTATATGTTACATAATTCTATTAATTCCATGCTCCATAGGGTAAGTTACATATAACTTGTTTTACTTGATTTCAGGATTTGTGACTACTTTGCTACCAGATTGAGACAACAAAGGTCGCACACGATGGTTACCTGCTCGTCGCATATGTGGTATTGTTTAACCATGTAACTAGTTTTGGTCGCAAGGTTATGCATTTGAGGTCACCCTATAGTGCCTATGTAGTCACATAATAATGTTTTTTTGAAGTGGCAACATGTGCTCTTTTGGTCATCGAATGTTGGATGCATGATCACAATTTTGTTAATTATATTGTATACTTATCGACAACTTTGCAAGCGCATGTGTAGTCGAAAAATCTACCTTCTCTTGTAGTGTATATATTGTTGAGAAGTTAGATCTCGATATATCTCTAATTTTCAAATCTTATTCTCCCTTCCAAGATCTTGGCATGTTTTCTAGATTTGTTTTCTTGAGGACAATTTGAATTGCTATTAGATGTGTTGTGACTTCTCGTACTTTTTCTCTAGTGACCCCATTTCAATTAGTATAAGCCAGAGCTCATCTATCCTCTCGATAACATAAGTCCCTCGACAGCTCCGGAGCCTATGCCATAGCTGCCCAATCCACTTTGTGTTCGTCAAATTCATCCTAACATCCCCTGCCTCAACTCAACAGCCACATCGATCTCCAATTAAACAACCAACAACCTTCTTTGACCTTAATGATCTCGACTCATACGCCTACTTTGATATATTTTGTCCTGCATTAAATGCATCATCACTCTTTGACCCAAACGATACCCAAGTTGAATCTAGACTTAGTCTATTATGACCCGTCCAGCTTAATCTTTGAGACGAGCGTGACACAAAACTTATTCTTATCTTAACAAAATGCAATATTTATGTATATCACAATGCCATAACCCGTAGGGAAAATAGTTTTTGAAATGCTGCAACTCATAATATATATCTCTGTATTCATGTACAATTTCACAAATAAAAATGAAATACATATTATTTCATACATGATTTTGAATCTTAAAGAAATGATCGAACTCATGATCAAACTCAAAATCCAAACTCACAGCAGTTGGAAAACATCATCAAATATATATTAACGATGATGGCACAACCTCATTCACTACATGTTTCTTTTGTACTTGCTCTATTAAGGTCAAAATCTTCTTTCCTTAGAGCACCTGAAAAAAATATATTTAGAATGGTGAGTTTATGAAATCAAACCCAGTGAATGGGTCATAAACCTCAAGCTAAATAATTGCAAACTTTATCTATGCAGCATAACTTAAAAATAATGAACATTATAGATTTAAACATGATTATTGCATATCCGAAAAAGAATATATATTTTTCAAATATTTTCATAATGAAAACTAAGATTGATAATCATTTACTGCATGTAAAATCATGAATAAAAATAACCAACAACTTGTTTTGAAATCATATTAGTTGTTTTGAAATAATCTTACTTTTCCATACTTGGCGATGCGACACTACCCCGGCATATGTTAGTAAGTCCATGAACCATACTGCCAAGGAGATGTTAACCATCCCTTAGCCTTACATACTTATTGCCTAGGCACGTGAACTTAACCTAGGTCCTTATCTTACTATCATACGTGCAGACGGCCCCAAAGGCCAAACAACACCCTGCATATGGCCCAAAGCCTATTGCATACAAAATGTGGACACAAAGTCCTCTTACTTGTTCAGGTCTTTCCTAGAGTGTAGGACGTAGTGCACATCTTACTTAAAAATCATTTAATCATGCAACTTGCATAATCAACATAAGAATCATAAAGAACTTGCTTAACTTGACATAGTTTCTTAAACAAGAATCATATAGAACACGAAACTTTTGCACTGTATAAAACATAAATAATTTCATAATTAAACCACAAAGATAAGTGGACTATATATTCATAATAGAAAAAAATAAAAACTGACTGAACTTAGCATCAATGTACTTAAAACTCTTGAAAGGCGTAGCTTTCTGAAATATGAAAAGCTTGCATCATAAAAACATAAAATACTATTAATAAAGGCCTTCAGCTTATGAACCACTCACCTGATATCTTATAGAGTAGGGATCTCAAAAGCATGATTAACCGTCTATAATCACCTAGAGATTTGAAATGTATGATCAATACCTAGAGAACGATCCTTAAAGTTCATGTATGCACGTATACATGTAATTCCATGTACACGAGCTATAAGGCTTCGGAGATAGAAGTTCTCATATAATTTGATCAAAACTAATGCTCACCTAAATAAATAGATTGCATAAAAGTTATCATCGTTCGGTGTCACGATCATTTCTGTCCCAACTCAGGCATTTAATATACACAATATTATATCTAGAATATAGAAGTAATCTCAATATTTTGTGTATCTTCACTTTTCCTTTTCCTGTGACCATGATAAGCACTATTGCCATTATTAATATAACCATATCACCATCATTATATATATTTACTTCCCTGTCTCTTCTTGTATTTTCTACTTAAGCTATTCACTATCTAGATTGCTTGGAGGGTTCTAACGTATTTTACTAGCATGGTTAATATTAAGATAATTGTAACGTCTCGGGCTTAGGTCCTCGATCCGTTATCGAGGAAAACTGGCTCTTACAACTTGTTGGGTTCGAGCTCAAATGGATCCATTGACAACCGCTCAAAATACTTAAGCCCAAGTTATCAAGTAGTAATCCCACCACTTATAAACCACACCAACACTTCGTGAGTTTTAGATGTGGCACTATGTTCGAGGGCATGGGTGTTACAATAACAACAATTACTTAGACGTTGCTCAAGACCTTTTCATGTAAAGCTATTTGCATGATTCATGTGTGTCATCACATGTTTTAAGATTTCTTCATGCTCTTATTTATATTATAATTATAAACCTAGATGGATTGATTTACAAGAATAGTCAAGAATACTACAAATAGTAACAATTAGCATAATACTGAAATGCCTATTCATTGTAGGGATTTGAGGCATTCGTGCAGCCTTAATATGATCTATGATAATAAAATAATTTGAATAAAATCATAGTCCATCTTTACGATTTACTTCTTCGTTTTTCCATACGAATTGACATAAACTTTTATAACTTCACCTGTAAATAAAATTACATACTTAAGTCCTTTCAAATAATTCCAACCAAAAGTTCCTTACTCAAATATATTCTTAACATAAGTTTTCATTTACTTCTTTCTTGGTGGACAATGATCAATCATATTTGGTGATACAATATCCCAATGTTATAACTCTATACCCATTGCTCTGCATTGTTTATTACCTACTAACTAATAAACCATATTCTCTAGCTTCAAATCCTTTTCTTCGCTCCTTCTAAATAATATAACAATGAAAATTTAATCCCGAAACTAATAGTAAGATCCTTTATTTCCTGAGGTTCGTTATTACCAACATTACAATCTAGGAATGCATTAACCATAAGAAAATTCATGGAATCAGATTATATACAGATAACTTGAATATTAATTACATTATCTTATCTTAACTACTAACTAATACAACAAACTAGAATTCTCAAACTCTCAGACATTTCTTTCTACCATTTTGGATCCCTGTAATAAAATCTAGATAAATAATTCACCCGATATATTAATTAAACAATCCTTTTTCATTTCGTTCGATTTCCAAAGAAGTATACTACCTTACAGATATCACAACATGAATTCAAAAGAAATGAAACATTAGAACTCACCTGCAAAATCAATTGATGCCATCGCATGCATTTAACTTGAGACCTTTGCTCTCTTTCTCTCTCACCCTCTTGCTCTCCATGTTTGGTTGGAAAAAACATGTTAAAACTTGAAATGGTTTCTCTTCCTATCGTTTCGAGTAGATATAGTATGGTCATAATTAACCGACACTACTCACTCCATGTGGTTAACAGATGTCTCCATTTTGTTTAACTATCTCATGTATATTTTTTTCTCAACTTTGAATATGAACCACATGTCTTGTGATTATCACTAAAAACAAGTAATGTTTCGTCTTTTTTTCCTCTTAAAAAAATTATGGGCCACATGTTAATATTTATTTACATGAGTTGGATTGACTGATTTTCCTTCTCTTTATTCTATATAATATACTAACTATAATTTTACATTTCATGATTCTAGTCACGTTACTACTCCCATCACTTAATTAATAATAATTATGCTTAAATATTTGACATTAAATCTTCTTGTATGAGAAAACATAGTGCATCCTTCCTCTTGCTCATGCGTTGAAAGATCATCTCATACCAAACATGTATTACCATATTTCCATATTACAATTCCCCGCATTTGTACAACAATAACGTTAATT
Organism: Ottelia alismoides; assembly: GCA_037367405.1. Taxonomy (NCBI): domain Eukaryota; kingdom Viridiplantae; phylum Streptophyta; class Magnoliopsida; order Alismatales; family Hydrocharitaceae; genus Ottelia; species Ottelia alismoides. The sequence goes on along the minus strand of JAZKJV010000729.1, from coordinate 429,162 downwards.
TGAAAGTATCGACCTATCTGAATTATAACCACTCACCATAGAAGATTATCATCTACGATTGTCCTAATCTTTCTTTGCGTTACACGTCCTTATCTAAAAAAATCAAGGTATCCTACATATATTTCATGTCTGTCAAACATTTGTTGGAATTATCTATATTCATATCCTTGAGTTGCATGCTTGGCATAAACTTAGCACAACCTATTATGGATGTTACACAGACATACCCAAATTGATTGAAAAGTGATTGCACATATGTTATTGTCACATTACAATAATGTTGTAAAATGTGTTTGAATGAATGAGAACGATTTGTTTGCAAAAAGCATTAATAGTCTTCAATAAGGATATCCTCGGAATTTTCACCTAAAAAAACAGCTAGACGGTTAATAGATCCTTTGCAATACTGCAGAGAAGAGGAGCACAGCCCGAACCGCTAGATCAAGATTGAGCGGTTCACATGGTAAGAGCTCAGAAAAATATAGCTTTCGTGTGAACCGCTCGATCTTGATACAACCATTGCAGCGAGGACCCGTGCTCCACGGTTAACACGAAATGTTACAACTCAAAAGACAAATGACCAACTAGATAATCCAACAAACAACCGTTCTTTATATTCAAAGATATTAGGGCATAATGTTCAAGTCCAAAGGTAAATCACCAAATCAGCAACAGCGCACTTAAGACTCTCTCCATATAAAAATATCATCACTTGGTCTTTGTAATATTCCTGCTACTGGTGCTCCTTCCTTTCCCAATGCTCTCCATGAGAGCCTCCCCTATGCCTTCTCCAATCCCCTCTATCAGCCCACCGATCAGCCCGAGAAGCACGTGAGACGCGGCCTTGGCCGCCTTCCCGAGCCTGTTGGGCTTCTCGGGTGACCTCATGCCGTTGAGGTAGAGCCCGTTGATCATGTCCTTGGCACAGACGGCGTGGATGCTGTAGTCGCAGGTCCTGCAGTGGTAGACGCAGCCTGACCTCCTCCTCTTGCACAACCTGCAGGCGGAGTAGTCGGAGGATGAGGAGAGGTGGAGGGGATGAGGATGGACAGGGAAGCTCATCTCGGAGTGTAGCAGGGAGCAGCATGGGTGCATCTCCAAGTTGCAGGAGGTGCACCTGTAGGGTAGCCTTTGAACGACTTCCCGCATATGTCGCAGCCTGGACGTAGGAACCCACCTGCATGGAGAGTTAGCTCAATAAGCTAAGTGTGCTGCAAACATCAGAGATTGATGGAATCTTGAATTTTACTAAGGCACGTATGCTCAAGAATGGAAAAAAATCTATTGTATTTTTAAGTTATATTTTAAGAATATATTATATTTTAAGTGATATTTTAAAAATATATTGTAATTTAAGTAATATTTTTCTTACCACTTAAATGATCTCATTGTAGTGCAGTGTACCTACTATCCATAATATCGGAGTTCAAATTCTCTTGTGAGATTTGTATTAGGTAAATAATCAGTCAAATCTTTCAACATGGATTTAGATAAGAATCCACAAAATCCATAAACACTGGAGAGTTAGGATATGCATCCCATATCTTGAGTACGATCAACAACGAAGAGAATGATATACAAGTGACATCCAATAACACCAAACAAACATCGAGAAAACGAACCTGCACCACTAAGGATGTCAATTTGGGTATACCCATTGGGTACCCGACCGAAACCCACCTCATTTAAGGACCCAAAACCCATCCCATTTATTTTTGGATGGGTTTGGGTCTTGAATTTACTACCCATGCGGGTATAGGTATGTGTTTGGGATTGCCTTATGGGCTCCCAAACTCGAATAGATAATAAATATAAATATAGATATGTGTATTGCATTTTAATCAAACTTATCAAATCCACTTCATATCTAATAGGTGTCAAGCTGTATATACAAAAATCAACTCAATTTCTCCTCTCTATCAATGTAGTCATATTCAACTATCTTTTTTGTATCTTCAATAAATAAAAATTACCAACCCAAAAGAGTTAAACACCTAATATATATAAACTTTAACATTCGTTACATATCACACATCTTTGTGTACCACAATATTACATGATCTTCCTCTGTTTAATCTACGTATAAAAATACTATGTACATTTATTAGTAGCTTATAGTTTTATTATGTCAAATATGTGGGTACCCATTGGATATATAGGTACCCATTAAAAATTACCCGTTTAATAAATGAACGAGTATGAGTAGTGATTTAATAAATAGGTACGGGTTTGGGAATATTGATACACACCCCAAACCCGACCCGTTGACATCCCTATGCACCACCTGCAACTAATCCCACTTGTCTTAACAGCCTGACTCCTGTATGGCTCTTAAGTCATACCCCAACAAGAAAATGAACCCCTTGTCATTCGATTACCTCTGGAGCACCATAGAACTAGAATACCTTTGCTGCAAAATGATCAACCAGCTCTATGTAGTTGCAGTTCCGCCCTACAATGTACCTCTCGATGCCCCAACCGAAGGGATCTCCCAGAATTAGAAAGACAGACACCATCTACCGACCTCAACAAGAACCGAACTCTCCACCTTCATTTCCTACAGGCCAACCATATACGGTCGCTACTCCTAAATCAAAGCTCCCACCACCATCCTCTTGTTCGACTTCCCCATGTTCCGGATGTTCAAAGGGACAACTCTCATAAGATCGAGCGGCTTCGGTGATCCACAAAAAATCTCATTTTTTTGTAGGTCCTACCATAAAAATCCATTCCAACCGCTCATTCACAATCGAGCAGCTCCGGTGAGTTCAGCAGACTCTGCGGGACAGCAGAGGATCTGCTCCCAATCGATAGACCTCTCAAGCAACAAACCAGAACCAACCCGCATTACATCCCTAGAGAAGGCCTCCTCTGTCGCCTCTGACTACTCTCACTATGATTTTTGGTGGCAGCATCCTTTCCCTAAGGTGTCGTTCGGCTGGGGAGTTTACCCTCCTTACTCCATATTTTCTCACTCCTATGTGGATCTCATTTTTTACCTTTTTTAAAAAAATAAATAAATCAATTTTCCATCATCAATTCCATCAAAAAATAATATATTATACCATCATATCATATAAAAATTATAAATACTCCACTTCTACTCACTTTTTCAAACTTCAACACAATCACATCACAATAACTATTCACTTTTTAAATTTCAATACAATCATATTACAATAAACCCACTTCTAACCCACATCCAGTTTAACCCTCTATCCAAACATCAAAACTAAAAAATAGATTATCTGCTACCAGTTTAATCCACCTTAACCCACATACCAAACACACCTTAAGGATTTTTTTTATTTTATTGAAGAAGAATGTAACGACCCCTATAAAAAAGGGGTTGATATGCATTTTCTTTTTGGCAATGAAGAATTAATTGATTACCCCTCTTCCCATATCTATTTCAGAGAAGATTCACTACTGTGGTATTGTGCCTGCTGTAATTGGAGGGACCGCTCGATCTTGATTGAGCAGTTCACATGATTTTGCACGATAAGGATTCACAAAAATTTTAGGAACTGCTCGTTCTCACGACCACAGCAGACTCTACTCTCACCTCTCAAGAATTCTCTGCAAAAATTTTGTTTCTCGATTCCTGAATCGACTCCCCCTCACATCCACGCTTAATAACCAGTCCTCCCTACATCAATGTTACTTCTCAAGACAACCACTAGCCCTACTGCTCTACATCACCATCGCTATCGACAACAACCATTGCTTCATGTTGCATTAACCTATGTCGGATTCTCCATAGGCACCATCTCCAATAAGACAAAGAAATGTATGCAATTAAGAATGAAACGTTTGCAATAGAACGAGACACACCTTTTAATAGATATGCAGTAAAATATATTTTATCAAATTTAATAGTTTTATTGTAGGTTACCTATAACTATTACATCACATACACTCAAAAAAATGCTTGACAATGTTACTAGGGTTGAAACATTTGACCTCTCCAATAAGACAGCATTAAACTGATTATAAGTAGCAATTACGTGGGATGTTGCGTAGTTATTATGGTAGATAGGGACATGTATTAAAAATATCAGGATCTTAAGATTATATGAAACAACAACGACAAAGCTTCTTCCCATAATTAAGTATGGTCGGCTATATGGATTTTTCGCCTCCATTCAAAACTATCTTGGATCAATCTCGGATTTATATCCACAAAACTAAGATCTCTTCGTATAGTCTCTTTTCAACACTTCTTAGGCCGTTCTTGCCCTTTCTTAGCAGGCTCAACATCCCCACACTCGCATCTCATAACTGGTGCATCAACTGATCTTTTTTGCAAATGACTAAACCATCTTAAGTGGTTTTCTCGCATCTTATCCTCGATCGGAGCTACATCAACTTTCTTTCTGATTGCATCATTCCGAATCCGATCTTTAAGTGTGTGTCCACATATCCACCTTAGCATTTTCATTTCTGCTATCACCATTTTCTGCATGTCTATGGTTCAGGGGTCAACATTCAGATCCATAGAGTATATCAGGTCTCACGGCTGCTTTGTAAAACTTTCTTTTAATTTGTAAAGGAATTTTCTTATCACAGAGAACATCAGAGGCTCCTCTCCATTTTATCCAGCCTGCATTTATTCCATTAGTAACATCTCCATCAATTTCCCAATCGTGCAGCAAAATAGATCCCATATATCTAAAAGAATCTCTCTTCTAAATGTCATCTTCATCAATATTCACCTCGATTCCTTCACCATTGCTTCCGTCAAAGGTGCACTCCATATATTCCGTCTTATCCCTACTTACACGAAATCCTTTAGTCTCCAACTCATGTCTCCAGACCTCAAGCTTCTCATTTACTCCATCTTTAATCTCGTCAATTAACATAATATCATTAACAGATAGCATACACCAAGATAACTCATCCTGAATATGACTTGTCAACTCATCCATAATCGAAGTAAAAAGAAATAGACTCAAAACCTGGACCTTGATGTATACCAATGTTGATGTCGAAATAGCCAGTCTTCCCAGACGTCTTTAAGTTTATATGAAAATTTAAACCAATAATATTGCTTACTCCTTTGAAAAAAATGATTAGGAATTATTTGTATCTAATGTGATTGTGAAGATATAAATAACATGAGACGCCAAACAAAATCATATTAAGGGGTTTTTGCTTTGTGTCAATGTTTCCATCTCATAACAGACATACTGGACAATGAATGCACAGAGAATGCAATCATATGATTCTAGTCAAGGAACTAGTCGTCCAGGGGACTAAGCTTTATTTAATAAGGCACCTCACTGACTAGACTAATTAGCCCGAGTAGTCAGCCATTTGACTGATTTTTACAAGCTTGTCGGCCTTTGATTTTCCATGAAGATGCACTTTGATCTTTCGGGGGAGAGACATTACGTTGAAAATAGTTGGATGCATGTTCAATTTTTGTTTCAGTTTTGGTTGAAGTACATGTATCATAATATTTATTATAAGGGATTTTTACCCGGCAGACCCTGAAATCTTTTCCAATTACCGCTACGACCTTCGAAACATCCTAATTCCTCCCCCAACCTCGTAAACTTGCTCCGTCTTACCCAATAAACCCTGCCGTCAATTTTAACTATATTTGAGTCAAATACTTGGGTTAGTCTTGAGTTAATCTAACCAGTTTACCATCCAACGGCTGGGATTAGCCAAAATAAAAAAAAGAATAAGAAAAAAAATCCTGCCAAGGAGAGGCGGCTCCACCGTGCGGGAGGGGTGGGTGGGTGGGTGGGGGGAAGCAGCAGCGGTGGCTGGGAGGCGAAGCAGCGACGGCGGCCAGGGGCGGTGGCTGGGAGGCGAAGCAGCAGCCACGGCCGGGGGGTGGGGGTCCTCCATCGTCGACGGTGGGAGGGGAACTCCATTACGCACGCAGGGCGGGGAGGGGGGAGGGATCCATCGCACGCGCAGGGAGGGAGGGGGACTCCATCGCAATCACGCGGGAGGCGAAGCAGCAGCACCCGTAAGGTTGTCCAGCTCTCCCCGGAGTCCATCGAGTTCGCTCACTTCTACGCCAACCTCCTCTTCGAAGCCACCACCGACAGCAAGGGCTATGAGGAGGTCGTGCAGGAGTGTGAGCGCGCCCTAACCATCCCCAACCCGTCTGATACCGCCAAGGAGAGCCTGCAGGATGAGCGCCAGCAGAAGATCACCACTGCGGAGGCACGCGGGGAGGGGGAGCTGGCGGCGGCGGCAGCGGGGGGCGAAGCAGCAGCGGCGACCGAGGGGGGCGAAGCGGCGGCGGGGGGGGGGGGGGGCGAAGCGGTGGCGGCGAGGCTTCGAGGAAGACGACAGGGAGGGGCGAAGGCCGAGGCTGTGGGGGTGGGAAGGATATGTGAAGGAAGAAGAGGGGGAATGGCATTGAATGTAAATTTGACAAATAAAATGGGTATAATGTAAACGAATATAACGGAACCGGTTAGTTTTAACGGGCAAATGGATGGGAGTTAACCACAGGGTCTGTAGGGTAAGGGTTAACAAGTTTACGAGGTCGAGGGAGGAATTAGGATGTTTCGAAGGTCGTCGCGGTAATTGGAAAAGATTTCAGGGTCTGCCGGGTAAAAATCCCTTATTATAATTGAGGTCTACTAAAAACACATACCAATAGAGTGTGCATTTCAAACTATCAAAAAAATTTACTATTTCTAAATATTACCATAATTCTATTCCTTGTTCTAATTTAGAGGATAACCATTTCTACAACTCCAATAAACTTGACAAAGTCATTGTCCTTATAATTTGAATGTCAAGCTTATAAAATCGACCGGTTAGTTGATCTGATTAGTTAGGTTGGTAAGGAGGCTAACTGAGTTAAGGTTAGTTAACAATATACTTGGCCAAAATGCTGGTCAGTCCAGCTCGTGGGCCTGATGAACTGGACGACATTCTAAAACCTCTGTTCAAAGTCTACCATAGGTCGGCCCATGAGCCAACTTTATTTTTTTCTTCAGATTTTTTAATATTATTTAAGAAATATAAATGATTTTATTACCACTATTCATATTTACATAACTAATATAAAGTGTTTACATGTTACTTGAAATACAAACTATTATATTTAATGGAAAACTAGTATCACATATGAAAAACTTAAAGTATCTCATATTAATACATGTCTTATGTAACTTTTGCATATGCATTTTAAATTTTTTTGACTAGATCGGGTAATTATATACATCAATTCTCCTAGCCCATGCCTGACCCATGAACGGATTGGGCAAGCAGCCCCCCTGGCCCATTGCCTCGGTGTAGTCTGCCAATTTTGGTGCACTGGTTGTTTGATCTAATATGTCAGTCGACTTAAGTTTTATGATTTTTGCTAAGTTGAACATTTTAAATGTTATACAATATTGGGTAAATTATAAAAATAACCTCAATTACATCTCAATTCCGATTTAGAGACCTCATTTTTCATTTGTAACAATAAAGGTCATAAACTTTTAATTTAAGGATTTAACCTCAACATATAAGGGGCGTTGAAGCTCATGAAGGCTTGTATTTGAAACAAAAATATAAGATCACACCCCTCTTTGTCATAGTGGAAATATGATATTATTAATTAGGAATCAATATATAGTTGAGACTACTTTTTTAAATGGGATATTTACACCCATAACCCTGAGTAGTTTCATAATTACTCCAAGAACCCTCGATAAACACGAATTACATACAGAACCTGAATAATGCTTGACCTTTACATGACTACTCTGTGTGAAGTTCCATCTTAATTCTCCGTTAACTATAACAGAAAAAGTCATATGTTGATCATTTTGTCCTTCAAAATACATCATATTATAACATGATGCCATTTGTATATCAAATAAAATGATGTCCCCTCCCCTCGGTAAGCCTAAGGCCTCCGCCCTGCGCGTCCCCGATAAGCAGCTCCCTCCGCCCCGCGTGTCCGCCTCCGGCATGCGCGCTCCAGCCCTCCCCCTCCCCGTGCCTCCGCCCCTCGCATGCGAGTTCCAAGCCCTCCCCCTCGTCCCCGGCAAGCTTTCCCCTCGAGCTCCAGCCCCCACCCCTGGTTCCTCCTGGAACCCTTGGTCAGAGAAGCCACCCCGCGCCCACCCCTGCTTAAAGCCCACATACTCCCCCCTGCACCTGCTCGAAGCCCTGCCTTCCCCCCCCTCAACCTCGAGGCCCGCGGAAGCCCCCTAGCCCACCCTTGCTCGAAGCCCACAGATCCCCCCCAACCACCTGTGCCCCTGCTCCTCCAGACCCGGCCTAGCTCCCGTTCGCAGTCCACCCCCGCGCATAGCTTCCGTTCGCAGTGCACCCCGAAGCCCTCCCCCCATGGAAGCTTGACCCCCCCCAGTGGAACGCCCCTCGCCTGGAAGCCCCACCTCGTCCAGACCAGGTCAAGTGCCTGGAAGCCGACCTCCTTTTCTTCTTTCTTTCTTTCTTTTTTTCTGATTAATCTCCAGTCGTTAGATCAATGATTTGTTATATTAACTCAGCTATACGGTTGAATTAATGGACTAAACTAACGGAAATTTATGAGTGTAAACATAATAGTTATTCGAGGTTTTGGATGTAATTCATGATTATCGAGGATTTCTGAAGTATTACGAAACTACTCAAGATTATGGGGTAAGTATTCCTATTTAAATTGGGATTTTACCCGACAGACCCTATAATCTTTTCTAATTACTTCTACGACCTTTGAAACATCGTAATTCATCCCCCGACCTCGTAAACTTGCTCCATCTTACCCAACAAACCATGCGTCAATTTTAACTATATTTGAGTCAAATACTTGAGTTAGTCTTGAGTTAACCTAATCAATTTACCATCCAACAGTTACGATTAGCCAAAATAAAAATAGGAAAAAAGTCTGCAGACATTCTTGCGGAAGGATGAAGCAGTCCAGTGGAGAGGGGAAAGAAGCGGCGGCGAGGGCCTCCATCGCCAGCGGGGGGAGGGGGGGCTCCATCTTCTTCGGGGGGGGGGGGGGGGGGGAGGAAGTGGCGGCGACAGGGGGGCTCCATCGTCTGTGAGGAGAGGGGGGTGGGGGCTCCATCGTCGGTGAGGAGAGGGGGATGGGGGCTCCATCGGCGGCTCCATCGGGGAGGGGGGATGGGGGCGAAGCACCGGAAGCGCGGGGGAGACGCAGCGAGCGGCCGGGAAGGGGAGGAAGGCTCCATCGTCGGCGAGGAGAAAGGGATGGGGGCTCCATCGGCTCGGGTGGGGGGCGAAGCACCAACGCGGGGGGGGGGGGGGGGGCACCAGCGCGGGGGAGACGCGGCGAGCGACCGGGAAGGGGAGAAGGCTCCATCATCGGTGGAGGGACTGCATGGCTCCATCGTCGCGCGAGGAGAGGGGGATGGGAGCTTCATCGTCGGAGGGCTCTATTGTCGGCGAAGCGGGGGAGGGGGGGGGGAGGGGGCATGAAGCAGCACCAGGGACGTGGGGAGAGGGGGAGTAGCATCGCCGGGGGACGCAGAGGGGGGGAGGGGAGGGGGGCGAAGCAGCGACGACAGGAGGGGTCTCCGATGATAGAGTGACACTCAATGTAAATTTAATAGACAGAAGGGGTATAATATAAAGGAACATAACGAAATCTGGTTAATATTAACGGGTAAATTGATGGGGCTTAACTACAGGATCTGTAGGGTAAGAGTTAGCAACTTTACAAAGTCGGAGGAGGAATTACGATGTTTCAAAGTTCGTAAAAATAATTAGAAAAAGATTATAAGATCTGCCGGGTAAAAATCCCTTTTGAATTTACCTACAATATTACATGTTTCCAAACAATATATAATTAGTTTTCAAGCGGTGGGTATTTTCTCTCCCGCTCTTGGTCTCACTCCTCTCTCTCTCCCTCCCTTGTCCCTTCTTCCCTTCCGCCGAAGCCTCGCTCCTCGATTTCACTGTCCCCGTATCGAGCCACCCCTCAGCGGCAACCTGTTCTCTCCGCAGATCTTGTCTAGGTCATCGTCTCCCGCTGCTCGCCTTCCATCTTCGAGCCCCGGCTCAGACTCTCCACCGTGCAAACACCGCCTCTCCCTCGTGTCACCATTCGCCGTCACCACTACCTGAGCGGCCCTCCGTCTCGAAACTCATGGATGCGCAGTGCCCTTTCCCGCGCTTCAGAACCATCTCCCTCGGCGTCATCCAGAGACCATCCCCTCCGGTGAAACCCCGCATCTTCATTGCCCCTCGTTGCGGGTAGCGCCTCCTGAAGCGCCTCCTGGGCACGATCTGCGCGGCCGTGTGCGCTGCGACCGCCGGCCTCCATCTCGCAGTGGCGGACCTACACCTCTTAATCGCCAACGCTTCGTGTGAGGCCGTCCGTTGGTGGATCGGCCACCATCGTGGCTGAGAGCACCGTTGCATTCGAGAAGCCCTCCCGAAAGGAAAAGAATCTGCTCAAGCTTCTACTCCAATTATTATTTGGCTGTTGCTGATTTGGGGGGTTTTGAATCTCAGATCTCCTCTTCATTTGACACAGAAGGTAGTGTACATAATAATTTTTGGTAACGCCGATACAACTTCCAGTACAGTTTCTGTTCGGCTGTCTCCCCTATCTCCTCGTTGTTCCACATATTCTAAGGGTGCGTTTGGTTCGTGGGTTATTTGAGAGAGGATAACCCGTTTTTGTATTTGTATGTTTCGTTGGTGGGTTAAAAATTGAGAGGGTTTGTGTGATGTGATTGTATTGAAATTTGAAAAAGTAGGTGGCTATTATTATATGATTATATTGGAATTTGAAAAAAGTGAGTACTTGTTGTAATGTGATTGTATTGAAGTTTGAAATAATGAGTAGAAGTTGAGTATTTTATGATTTTTAGATGATATGATGCATATTATATTTTTTTTGATGAAAGATGGTGGGTCCCACAAGTGGATTAGGAATATGTGTTTTGGAGGGTAACCCACCCAAAGTGGGGATAACCCCCCAACCGAACACACCCTAAGGGTGCGTTTGGTTGGTGGGTTATCCGAGGGTGGATAACCCGTTTTTGTGTTAGTGTGTTTGGTTGGTGGGTTAAGGGTTGGGAGGGTTTGTCTGATGTGATTGTATTGAAATTTGAAAAAGTAGGTAGTTATTATGATATGATTGTATTGGAATTTGAAAAAGTGGATAGTTGTTGTGATATGATTGTATTGAAGTTTGCAATAATTAGTAGAAGTTAAGTATTTTATGATTTTTAGATGATATGATGGTATAATATATAATTTTTTTGATGGGAAGGGAGTGAGACCCACTAGTGGGTTAATAGTGTGGGTTTTGGAGGGTTACCCACCCAAAGTGGGGGTAACCCCCAATCGAACGCCACCTAAAGGTTTGGTCCTTGTTCCTGATTTGGAAGTTACCCTGACGCTAGTAATAAGATGGTCAATTTTTGTTATTCAAATGGAGCTATTGATCCAGACTATCACATTGAATTCCTACCTCTTTGGGTGCATTATGGGGATGATGGCAACATCGACTGTTGGATATCTCGTCGGAGAGAGGGTGGAGGCGACGGTGCCATAGATGTTATGTAATGATTATTGTAGGTTCAAGAGATCCTAAACCAATTGTAAAAACCTCATTGTGTGTGATGCAATCACAAATTGATGGTGATTTAATCATATCGGAATTTTTTGTTGGTTATTTGAAGTTCATCGTCAACTTTTGTTGTCAAATAGATAAATTGAGGTCGGTTAGAATCTCAGTACATACGGTAGATAGTTTTACTTAGAGATATCTAGTTATCAATTAAGGTTTGTAAGATGGATTGTTTTTGTTTTCCTTATTTATTTTTGCAAGCAATCCCCTATCCCTGTATAAAGGAGATAGTAGTCCGTTTTTTGAAAGCAAAGTTACGAAGCTATGTTACGAATTGATCATTGGTTTTGGAGAGCTCCTCCATCATTGTCTTCTCCTCCTCTCCTCTATTTTCGAGGGTTTCTACCTCTCAACTCTGTTCCTCTCTCGTCCCGTGAGCCTCGTCACCTCTTTTCTCTTCTCCCCTTAGCCCCAGGTTCCCTTTCTGCAACATGTGTGATGAGTTTTCTGGGCTTGAGAGATCATATGTTCTGAACAGTAGCATCCACTAATGGGCAGGATGCATTGGCCTGTCCTTTTAACCACTCCACACAGTTAGCACGTTATAGGTTCAATAAATAACTTGTAAGGCAGATCCTTTGACTTGCTATATGAGGATGATCTTAGCCAGGGTGCCCTTTAACAGATTGCTAATAACAACACTAACCTACGAGTCCTAGGTTATTTCAATGGTACTATAGATATCCTTTACCAGAGATATCCAAGGGTGAAAGCTGTAGGAGACATACACACACCAAGAAAAAGCTGTAGGGCTTATAGATATAGTTTCCAAGAGATGCGCAAGGGAAACAATGGCAAATCATGGTGCCGGAATTTCTGTCACCATATGATAGAGGAAATTCTGTTGTTTTCTGTGGAAAGAGATGGTGCAAGCTGGTGTGGCGATGGAAAACCCTGTGGCAACATTTATTTGTGGCAACATAATTTTGACTTGTGATGATTTAAATGTCATGCAAATTCGTTGTTAAAAGTAGGGTGGCTAAAATTGTGATCATGATGGGTTTGTTGCGACTACTTTGATATCATATAACTTTGTTTATATTTAATATTTAACGAAATGTCGCTAAAATTGTGAGTTCATGCTTAAGTGGGGAAATTGATAGTGCATAAGCATGCATATTTTGATGATAACAAAACTTGTGTTGTCAGTCAAATATTGCGCAGATAGAAAAAAACTTGTGCAATTAGCTTGTAGCTAGGTTAAGAGCAAGGCTCAAGAGCAAGAAAGCTACTGGACCAGGAAAAAGCTCAATCTACAAAGCTCAAGCTTAAGTGAAGAAGAAAAGCCAAGAAGCTCAAAGGAGTTCACAGCTAAGAAACTTCAGCTCAAACTCAAAGGAAGGATGTCAACCTCAAGAAAAAGATGGAGTCTTTATTTTATTGAGTCACACATTCTGTATTCTGTAATTGTTTTAGAATGTAAAAGAACTCAAATCATACATAATGCATTTCAACCTTTTGACTTTGACTTTGCCTTCGGGTCAAAGAATCAAGTTGATCGATCAACCATTCTGACCTGATTGATCACCCTTGATTTCCTAATCGATCACTATTTGAATTATAATGGCTATATTTTTGATCAATCACTATTTGAATGATAATGCCTATATTTCTGATTGCTCACTTTTGATCTCTGATCGATCATAGTTTCATTCTGATCGATCATCAATATCTACCTGATCAATTATTTTATATTGATCGATCACCTTTTGTACTAGATCGATCATATTCCATTTCAAGAATATTTTTGGAAATGATTTATTTCCTATTTTGTTTACAACAATCATATTTCTTGGAACCCTATAAATAGGAGCCCATACATCATTCTACAAGACAAAGAGTGCAATAAGCTCTCTACTCTCTGCTTTCCAATACTCCGAGAGAAAGATTCAAGAGCTATTTTCTGATGTGTTCTTCATTCCAACATCTCAGCTTCTCTGCGTTCGATTCTTGCGAGCACGCTCATCGCTCTGCAAGATTGTTTTACTTTTACCTCATATTATTCATTGTATATTTACTTTGATATTGAGATTATTAGGATTGTCTTCTTTTGGAAAGGAAAATGGGTTTTCACCATATAGGTGCTAGCCCAAAAACCTCATCATTTATCATAGAAAATTGTTTCAGAACTATCACACACATTAGTTCACCACTTTACATGTTCCAACTCTCACTCAATACATTGGCATGAGCCCATACATTCTCAGGGTAGAAGCATTCCCAACGGAAGATCACACCATTTCTGGCCGTCCAAATGGCCCAGATCACAGGAACACACCTCGATCTTTCCCTCTCTGTGTCGTTCTAATTCCTCTCGATAGAATCCCAGAAGCTAGCCATGTCGGTCGCAATCACATTGCCACCAAAACAGCTCTAGATATTTGCAGAATGTCCACAACCGAAGAAAAGATGATCCGCATCCTCCACCCTCTCTATACAACGTGGACATCCCGAGTCAGCCCCCCTGCACAAAGCGTGCAAATTTGTCCTTTGTCCGCACTTGTCATCTTCTCAAAAGCCAAAAGAAAACCTTCATTCGAGTTGGAACCTTCCAGTTTTAAATGCGTCTACAATCAACCTTGCACCCCTTGGGATTAAAAATCACAACGCCCTGTACTTCCTTGTAGACCTTCATGACCAAAAATGAACCATCATACCGGGACCGTCAATCCCGCCTCTCTGTGGGCCCAATCATCTCCTCAAGCTCATCAAGCATCACCATAAGCTCCTCCACCTGTTGCTTAGAAAGCTCAGATATGTAACACAAGAAAAAACACTGTTCGTCCCAGGAGTCTGCTAACAAGCACGTCGAATCCATTGCCAGCGCCTTCAACCGAGGGTACCTTGTCTCTTGTTTTCCCCTATCTGTCCAATCATCAGCCTAAAAGTGAAAGCCAGTCCCGCCACCAATCACATGCCGCATATAAGTCCGCATCTCCACCACCACATCACAGACACTTCTCCAGAACAAAGATGGCGAGTTACCAAGCCCGCTGGGGTCAGCTCATAAATATTCTGGAGAAGTCTGCTCTCCAGGCTATTACAGCCCCCCCCCCCCCCCGATGCGTGAGACCTAATTGCTGAGCAAAGCCTTGTCTATTTCCTCCAAACTATGCATACCAAGGTCACCATCCTCCTTGGCACACAACACCATGTTCCGGTCCACCAACTGGAAACCCTTTATCTGCCCATATGATGATAAGAAAAACACCTCATGATGGACTCAAGCCTTTTTCGCATACCGACGAGCATGATCGTAGCCGACATGCAGAAGATCAGCATCACCGAGACGATGGAATACAACAACACCAGCCTACCGCCCCTAGATAAACAAATCGATTTCCACCCAACCAATTTCCTCTCCAACTTTTCAACAACCGATTTCCAGTTAACAACACGTAACTTCCTAGTCACCAGGGATATACCATAGTACCTTAGCGGCAGGGTCATCCGCGGTGAGCGCAACCAGTTTGCATAGAGCTCACTCTCCTCCTCCGAAAGGCCGAAAGGGATGAACTCTACCTTGTCTCTGTTCAGTCTCAGCTCATATATCGTGCCAAAAACATCTACCACTGTTGATAAGCCTCTGCAACTGTTCTCCCACCTTCAACAAAGAAAAATGTACCATCCACATATTGCAAGATGGTCACAGAGATCTCATCTCTCGAATATCCACTGCAAAAACCACTGACAACGGCATGCCCTACCATTACTGACAAAGCGTCTGTGACAATAACAAAGAGCAACGATGCAAGGGGACATCCCTGTCGGACGTCCCGCTGAGGCTGGAAGAAACCCCCCTAGGTTGATCATTTACCAGAACAACGCAAGAGGCTGTCTTGATGCACCTTTTCATCCAAGCAATCCACCTATATGGGAATCCTCTCCTATGCAACAAAGCCCAAAGGAATCTCCAGTCCACACAATCGTAGGCTTTTGAAAAATCTACCTTCCACAACACATCCTTCACTTTTCGTCTTCGCCAGTATGCCACAATCTCCAAGGCCATAACCACACTATCCATGAGTTGCATACCTGGTATGAAAGCACATTGGGCCGGTGATATAATCATGTTCATAACTCCCTACATATGATTGGCCAACAACTTAGCCATCACCATATAAATTGCATTTGACAACGCAGCTGGCCTGTAGTCCTCAATATTTGTTGCCACATCTCTCTTCGGAAGCAAGAAAATAAAGGACTGATTGAGACGGTTGAACCCAAAATTCCCCTCCTCAAATTCTGCTGCCACACCTAGCACCTCATCCGCAGTGATACCCTAGAACTCCCTATAGAAAAAAAAATCAAAATCGTCTGGTCCAGGATATCCATCCTGATTCAACCTGAAAACTGCCTCCCGAACCTCCTCCAAACTGAAACCCCCTAGTTGCCATCTCCATATCCATCTCCAAGACACAGGTCATGCCCATGCCCAATCGCCGTGTCCTGCAATAGGGAAGGCGTCTGTTCATTCCCCTGAAGTGATCTGTAACCGCCCTTGTCGCTTCCCATTCACCGCTGAATTGCCCCCACCTCAATCGAATGTATCAGATTTCTCCTCCATCCGTCGTTTGCCACAATGTGGAAAAATCTAATGTTTACTTCCTCTTCTTTCAGTCACTTCTGCCTCGACTTTTGCCGTCATTTGCACTCCCGCTTCCCGGTCTTCCTCCAGAATTTTCTGAATCACCCTCCTGTTAGCCAGCTCCTCCTCATCCAACTCTCGCTCATCCTACAAACTGTCAAGCCTCCCCAAGTCTTCTTATGTATGATTCCTCCTTGATTCACGCACATTCCGAGTGTCCCTTTTGAACTCTAATAACCTGCACTGTAGAACAACAAGCTTTGACGCGAATCTCCTTGTGGTTGACCCATCAACCACCAATCTCGATTAGAAATAGCAAAACATATCACCCAACCCATCCTCCAGCAACAGACACCTCTCAAATCTGAAGTATGATGAACCGCCCTTGCTCACACAGGAGTCGAAGCAAAGCAGTGTATGGTTTGACCTAGATTTGGGAAGAGGGGACACAACTGCCAAAGGGAACAACTCTTGAGCCTTCAAAGATACGATGAACCTGTCAATGCACGAACGCTAGGAAGAATTCCTCCAAGTGTATCTACAGTTTGTTGTGTCCACCTCCAACCCAAGCTTCTCCATGACCTCACCAAAGACCACCAATCCAATATCTTGCTCCCCTCTCCCGTTCGTCTTGTCCTCCGCATACAAAGTTACATTAAATTCCCCACCTATCACCCATGCCAAATATGGAAATCTCACTCTAATCAATCTCAACTTCTCTATAACACCGTATTCGTGGAAGCACCTGCAATACCATAGACCAAGGTAATCACCAGTCGTGAATATCCGCCTTGCTCATCAAGATCACAGAAATAGAATGTGCCAAGATCAACTCATCCTCAAGATCAAAGTTGTCTCCATTCCAAGTAATGACCAGTCCACCCGGGCTCCCATTTGCCAGAATTGCTATGAACTCCTTTAGTAACGTACCCGATGTTGAGCTCCATTTGACCGATTCCCAGCATTCAATTTTCGTCTCCTGAAGGAACACAATGTCACACTTTTATCCTATCAGCATTGAGCCTAAAGCCAACCGATTGTCTGGTTGACGTAGACCCTTAACATTCCAAATTATGATATTCATTGGGAAATTGAGGGGGAAGCCCCACCATCAGCACCCCAACTGTTAGTGCAGTTTCTCGCTTGTACCCCCACTTGGCTTCACATACATCAACCCCTAAATTCTCATCATCGACAGGAACCCACCTCTTCCTTTTTCCCTATCATCTTTCTGCATTACCCTTCCCCCTTCTACCACCCCATCAACAACCACCTCTGCCTGGTTTGAACCTCTTCCCTGCCAAACCCCCCTGATGCCTCCTTTTGAGGCTCCATTAAACCCTCCTCTACGAGACCCAAAATTTTTCCGTCATCCTTGTCCCTAAAGGCAACCTGATCTCCTTCCAACAAGCACCATTCCATGTTCTCAGACTAGCGTCGCTTGCGCGAGAAAGGCAACGACTGAGCCACCATCTTTGAGCCCAAACTTTAACAGAAACCCCACATCATTTGTGCTATGTCAGCCCTAGCCTCTCATCGGTCGTCCTGCATTTCCCTTGGCACGAAAAGCCTCCACCCTTCTCAAGGCGCCTGATCTCCCCCGCCTTGGTTTCAGCCTACCCTTCCCAGTATCTAGATCACTGCTTGAAATCGACGTCCGTCTGGCAACCAGACCCTTGAGATGTCACTTGGGCTTCTCTGACCATTGATGATGCCTTCTTCGACTCTCCATCCACCTCCAAAGATTGTAGCTAGATTGAGATATGTTGTCGGCCGATCCACATCGTTAACTGCAAAGGGAGCAGGAGCTTTGCCCCCCCATCTCGAGAACCACTTACGATCCTTCACCCGGACTCAATCTGCTGCTGCAGATCTCCAGCACATCCGCGACGCGACCCAAAGACTCCCGCAAGGTCTCGATATTTATGCTTCTTAGTGGCACCTCGACCACCAACGGTTTCCATGTCGGGTCTTCATCCTCCAAGCCACCATCAAAGTCTTACATTTCTCGAATGAGGTATGCTGCTTTCCAATGCCCCTTCAATCACCCTCCTCGCCCCCTTATGGGAGAGGCCCCGAATACACAAGACTCCTCCGTGCATCCATACCGCATCGACCTCCGGACCATCTTCCATGGCCCTCATCAACAGGAACCACGCCTGGATTAATCTCAACGCCTCCACGTCCCCTTTACTAATCACGATGTTGTTCAGCGGGGAGTCCTTCGATGCGCCCACCGCCAAACATCTCAACAACCTACAAAGATCCTCATCGGAGCACATTTCAAGAGAGAAGGATGCTCCCTCTGAATTGACATTGGTTATTTCCACCTCACCCCCCAAGCTATCGGCTTCGCCACTAGCACCCTCGACCATTTTCACCTCACCTCGCAGTTCTTCCGAAGATGGCCCGACTTTTCGCAATGAAAGCAGAGCTACTCCCCGACTTTGCATGCCCAGGACAAGTGGCTCACATCTCCGCATCGGAAGCACCATGTCGAGCCATCGCGACCTTACCCTTCTTCTTTAGACGACTCCAGGGCCCCTCCCCTGCCAGTTCTTCCATAGCAACATTCTGGAACTTTCATTCTCTCTGTCGTAGTGGCCCTAGCTCGCTCTCTCGCTCCCTTTGTTTCCTTCTCTCTCCATTTTAATGGCTCTCATTTTCCCGCTTGCACTCCCACTCCCGCTGTTCTTCCTTCCGCCATCAACAATGTCACATGTAAATCCATCACAATCTAATGATGATTGGTGGTTTCAATGCCATAATTATTAGGATTGTTTACTTGTATACAATTGAGGTGACCGCATAATCATCTTATTGCTTTTGAATTCAATGTCATCTTAGCTAGTTCGGCAACATTGTAGCTTGTCTGCTCCTAGATAAATTTGGATTCCTTCCGCGTGATATTTCAGATTTAGAAATCTGATGACTGCAGGAAGATCATCATCTTCGTCTTCCAATTGGAGCAGATAGTCTCGTTGAAGAGCGATGGACGAACTACAGAGCTTCTCTCCAATTGCGATCTTGAAATGCTGACAATGTGGATATCATATGTTGATTTCCTTTACTCAGGCGAGGCTTTAATCCCAAATGTTGGTTTTTATATCCTGCGCGGACATCGATTGATGGGTGCGGGTGGATCGGATTAAATGACATGGATTGCTCCAATCACAATATTCTAAAAACAAGTACAACATTATGTAGCACTGTCAATCACATATAAACAATGAATCCACAAGTGCACAAGTATTTAAGGTGGAAATCCTTTTGGGTAAAAGCCACGACCTAAGTGTACCGATTCGAACTTTCAACCTGACTCATACCAGTTTTCCACTAACCTGAGTTGCTTACACGGGCAACCTAACCGTATTATGAGTATATTGAGCTCTATCCGAAGTTGAATTCAACCGGGTCTTGGATCCGAAGACAACTTACAAGATCTGGAAGGGCTTGAAGACAACTTACGCAAGGACAACAAAGGTGAAGGAGTCTCGCTTCAAAATGTTAACTCTTGACTAGGAAACCTTCAAGATGCAGAAAGGAGAAACTATCACAAACATGAATGTTAGGTTCACTGCTATAGTGAACGAACTGAGAAACTTGGGAAGAGTATTCCTTGTCGGAGAACTTCCAAGCAAGGTTTGAAAAAAACGAAAGGCGGAACGAGGCGGTCTCCTTGGAATCGAGGCGAGGCGTAGCCTCGAGGTGGTCGAGGCGTAAGCCTCAATTTATATAGAAAAATATGTACAAAACTACAATTATATATATCTCTATGTAATTATATGTTCTCTGCCCAATATATAATAATTTACACTACAAGATATGATGAAATGATAAAGATAAGAACCCCAAAATAGAAGATAGAACAACATCATATACATTTCTACACATTTTCATCCAATCAAAGAGGAATTCATTGACTATAGATA
Source organism: Ottelia alismoides (assembly GCA_037367405.1). NCBI lineage: Eukaryota > Viridiplantae > Streptophyta > Magnoliopsida > Alismatales > Hydrocharitaceae > Ottelia > Ottelia alismoides. Next base: position 409,064 of record JAZKJV010000729.1, on the reverse strand, counting down.
TTGTGAAAGAATTAAACAATACATATATGTCTATGAAATATTGTTGTAAATAAAAGTATGACTAAATATACATCAAAGAAATTTATGTTATGTGTCTAACATATAATATATGATTGCACGAGAAATCATGAATCATATCCATTTCGAGCAAATCTTTGAAATATTGTTGTAATTAAAAGTTCGATTAAATATATATCGAGGAAATTTATATTGTGTCTAATATATAATATAAGGAAACATGAGAAACCATGAACCTTATCCATTTTGTTTCGCTTGATATAATGCAAATCTTGTTAAGTTACAAGTATTGTTTAATTTAATATTTATGAATTCATTCATTAAGAGTGAAATAATAAGAGTTTGCCAAAATAGTTGGATACATTACTTGTAAATATAAAGTTATGTGCATGAAATAAACATCATATTTAGGCATTCATCTTATATAATCATTATCTTAAATAAACAGATATTGATAAGCTCCTCAAACTACTAAGGAAACCATAAAAATAATAAAAAATACTTCAAAAAAGCAAAAACGCCTCACGAAACGCCTCGACCGCCTCGACCACTCGAGGCGCATGCCTCACAGGACTGGTCTGAGGCGTAAGCCTCGAGGCTAAAATGGACCGCCTCGCCTCGCCTCGACCGCCTCGAGGCTAGCCTTTTCGAACCATGCTTCCAAGTAAGATCATTACCACTAGAATGGGAGCACAAGGCGACAACTATATAAGAGTCAACCGACTTTAACAAGACCTTGTTGGAAGACCTCATATGTTAACCTCCTTGCCTATGAAACAAAGCTGGAGAATAAAAGGAAAGAAGGAGAAAAGTCGTAAAAGATTCTTGCCCTAGCAACAAAGAAGGAATCAAATGAGGGTTCTGATAGCGATGATGATATCGTACTCATGACCCGGCAATTCAAAAATTTTCTCGAGAAGAAAAAGAGAGAAAGAGAAATCAAATACTTTCGTTGCAATAAAGTGGGGCACATGAAGAAGGACTGCCCTCAGTCGCAGAAGAACTTCAGACGGGAAAAGAAGTTCGACAAGAAAGTTATGCAAGCATCATGGGATGATGACTCAAGTAAGAGTGAGGAAGAAAGGGAAAGCGCCTTCTTGGGATTCGTTGGGATAATCGAATCCGATCCAAATACTGAGGTAAATAAACTTTCTTATTCTGAATTTTATATTACCTCTCAGGATCTGTTTAGACAAGTTATGAAGCGGGAAAAGGTTAACAAGAAAAAGAAACTAATGAAAGATAAATATCTTTTGCTTAATGGCTTAGATGTTTTCAAAAAAGAAAATGAGCCGCTAAACAAGACCTTTGTAGTTTTAAGGCTATCTTTAGAAAAAGAAAATGCTGAGCTTAAAAAGAAATTTACTTTTGTACCTTCTTCTCTAAAAGGGAAAGAGAAAATAGAAAATCATGCTTCCATCTTTAATTCCTTCCAAAAAGGGGTTTGGAAAACAAGGAAATTGAGCATTTCTAACCCTAAAGGACCTAAAAAGGCAAGGATACCAAAACAAAACTTTTCAGGTATTGAAGGCCAAAGAAAATGGAGGAGGCCATGCCAACAAAGGTGGATCCTGCCAAGGGCCCAACAACTTTCATAATCATGGATGGGTGCCACTACCATGGAGAAGTTACCAAGACTGGAGAAGTCCACCTCCAAGGATCCTAGACGACTTCTTATTTTTTTGTTTACTTGATCATGCATATCTTGCATTGATGGTAAACTCTCGACTCTTATCTTTAAGAGGGAGACTTTAAGCAAAGATTAAGGAGGAACTTTAAGGGGAGCTCGATTTTAAAAAATATTTTTTTAAACAAAAATGAGGAGAGATGTTTTAATTATCGCTTTAACCAACTTTTTCTATAAGTTTAGATCTTTTTGATTATGTCAAAAAGGGAAAGAAAAGATTGTTATACAAAAATTGTTTGTTCACATACATTAGTTTTTGCAAACACATCAAATATTTTGTCATCATAAAAAATTAGGAGATTGTGAATTCATGTATAAATGGGAAAATTGGTAGTACGTAAGCATGCATGAGTTATTGGACTAAAAGAAGCTCAAGCTGAGGAGCTCAAGCTTAAGTGAAGAAGAAGCCAAGAAGCTCAAAGGAGTTCACAGTTAAAGAATTTCTGCTCAAGATCAAAGGAAGGATCTCAAGTTCAAGAAGATACATTCATTTCTTTGTTAAGTCTTGCATTCTGTAATTATCTTAGAATGTAAAACACCTCAAGTCATCCATATTGCATTTCATCCCTTTGACTATCAGGTTAAAAAGTCAAGCTGATCGATCAATCATTCTGACCTGATCGACCATACTTGATCAATCACCATTGATTTCGTGATTGATCATTATTTGAATTATAACGGCTATATTTCTGTTCGATCAGTTTTGATGTCTGATTGATCATATTTTAAATCTGATCGATCATCAATATCCACATGAACGATCGTCTTTTGTACCGGATTGATCATATTCTATTTCAGGAATATTTTTGGAGCTGATTTATTTCCTATTTTGTTTCCAACATCTATATTTCTTGGATCCCAATAAATAGGACCCCATACCTCATTCTACAAGACATAACAAGAGCAACTAGTTCTCTACTCTATGTTTTCCACTCTATACTCTGAGAGAAAGATTCAAGAGATATTTGTTGCCGTGTTCTTCGTTCCAACGGCTTTGGTTCTCTGAATTCAATTCTTACGAGCACGCTCCTTGCTCTGTAAGATTGTTTTAGTTTTGCCTCATATTATTCATTGCATATGTACTTTGATATTGAGGTTGTTTACTTGTATATGGTTGAGTTGTACACTTAATCATCTCATGTTGTAATACGGTTGGGTTGCCCGCATAAGCAACTCAGGTTAGTGGAATACCAATGTGGGCCAGATTGAAAGCTCGAGTTGGAAGACTGATGTCGTGGTTTTTACCTAGGAGGATTTTCACGTTAAATACTTGTGCACTTGTAGAGTGATTTCTTATATGTGATTGAAAGTGCTACGTAACGATGTGCTTGTTTTTAGAATATTGTGATTGTAGCGATCCAGGTCATTAAGTCGGATCTACCCTCACCCATTAGTCGATGTCTGTATGGGCATGGATGTAAAAAAAGGTTTAAATGACCGTTTAAATGGCCGTTTAAACATATGCGGCCCTCACCCGCACCGACTAATCAAAGTCGGACTCGTATGCGGGTGAGCCTCATAAACGACGTTAAACAACCGTTTAAATGGTTCAGTTGCAGATTTTTATTTTATCCATGACTTTTTTCGATTCATGCTATGATTTGTAATTGTTTATGCTATCTATTTTGACATTTGGGTATGGATTCTAGTTGATTATACTATCTATTTTTACATTTGGATGAATTGAATTTGACAATATTTGATCTATATTGTGAACATGTGATTATATTTTTTTAAATTTATTTATACTTGTTTATTTTGACATTTGGATGATTATATTGCGTTAGGTAGTTGACAGCCAAGGTAAAAACAGTCGAATCTTTCAACATGGATTTGAGCAAGAATCCATGTAGTCGATCCTACTTATAGTGAGAGAAGGCTTTACCATTTTTTATAATTAGTTAATTATTTATATGTAATAATTTTTATTAATTAAAAAATGCAAAACCACATAACCTGTTTAATTTCTATTTAAACTCTCGGATACCGTTAATTAGTAATCAGTCAGCACAGACTGGATACTGACTACCGCTTTTTGCAACCTTGCACACGATATATAGAAACCAACAAAAATATCTTTCACATTATAACAACCAAAATTTTGTTGTAAAAGAAAGTAGCCAAAATTTTTTGATTGTCATAATTTAGTTGCTAGTAGAGTAATTTGTTGTATTGACATATGATACAAATATACAATAATCTATGATGAATGTTGAGAGGTGAACATGGACACACAGTCTACTCACCAATAATTGTCACATCCTATGATTGCAAAGTGGCAATTGCATATAATGAATGATCATTTAGGGTAAATGTGTAGAAAGTGTTGATTATAGGACATATTGTACAACTTTCACTTACTATGACCTCAACTAACAAAGCATATGAGACTTGGCTATTTTTTCGACATGGTTGTTCTTTGATCGCTTTAATGGTCTGGTGGTAGTGCAGTATACCTATCACTCAAAAAAACTAGGGTTCAAATCCTCCCTTGTGGGGGTTGCGTTAGGTAGTTGACAACTAGCGTAAAAGATAGTTGAATCTTTCAGCATGGATTTGAGTAAAAATCCATATAGCCGACCCTACTTATATCGGGAGAACGCTTTGTCATTTTTGGTTGTTCTTTGATCTATAATCTTCCATCCTCTATAAATCAATCGAGCTGATTTGTTGCAGTTATCATCTTTGTAAGCATAATCTCACCTATGGTATAAAAAGGCACGCCTCAAGGCGAGACATGCCATTTAGCCTCGAGGCATGCGCTGCAGTCCGTTCCCGTGAGGCACGTGCCTCAACTAGCCAAGGAGAAATGCTTCAATGTGAGGCGACGCATTTTGGTTTTGTGGAGCATTTTATTAATGCTTTTAATTGTCCACTTGGTAATTTGAGATGCTTATAAATGTCTACTTGTTTAGGATTAATTTATGCAAGATAAATGCCTACATATGATGTTTCTTACATGTTCATTACTTTACATTTACAATTAAATGTGTCCAATTATTCATGTAAACTCTTAACATTATACTCTTAAATGAACATATTCACAAAAAGAATTTCGTTCTAGGTGGGGTGTGCTGCCCTTGCATCCTTGCAGGGGAAGGGTGGCTCACCTGGTCCTTACCTCGTCGGCTCGCTAACTGGGCAATGAGACCCCTGTAGGACGGGCTTCGGTTGCCCTTCTTGTGGAGCGTATAAAAAATGATTCTTCAACTAGGTTAAGCAGAAAATATTTGATTAGGATTTACGACATATCAATAAGGATTTTTATGTTGTCATATATCATATGTTGGACACATAACATATATTTCTTCAACATATATTTAATCGTATTTTTTTATGTACAACAATATTTTAGTGCCAAATATTTATTGTTTACATTTATATTTGAATGAATCCCTTTTGGATTGGATGAAAATGTTATAAAAAGGGATATAAACATGTTATATCTTCACTTCCTATCTCTATATTTCATCTATATTATTGTGTTATTTATGATATGTTGGTCAGAAAATATATAATTGCATCAACACATATTTAGTTGTAGTTTTATTGCTTATTTTTAATTAATAAATTGAGGCTTGCACCTTGCCTCGATTCCAAAGAGAATGCTTTCTTTCGCCTTTTTTTAAAACCTTAGTCTCCTTTTTCAATGTATGTGTAATAATTTATTCCTTCATCCCACAAAAGAGTAGATCAGAGACACAACCTTCAACCATAGATAGATCGATCAATGGGAGGAAAGCATGCCACCATTTCTTTGTATGGTTCTTTACTTTTCTCACCTCCTCTTTTATGTACTTTCATATTCTCTCTGTCTTTGCATGAATACCTAACCAATATAGGCATTCCCACTAGTTAAGGCTCTATGAGTACTTCCCTTCTTGCCCAACTTTGGAGTGGTGTTAGATACACGCACGCACGCAGGCTTCTGGCGTGTGCGCGATAGGCGATAGGTGCCAGACCTCTGGCGATAGAGCGCAAGGCGCGATAGGGCGACAGAGCGCAAGGCGCAAGGGGAGGGCCTGGCATCTGCGCGAGGCACGGGGGCGGCGGGGTTTGGGGACGCTGGCGTGGAGCGTAGGGTCGGGGGGGGGGGAGGTGTCGGGCAGGGAAGGGTTATGGTTAGTGATGGGCACACATGCACACACAGAGAGAGAGAGAGATCTTGCACATGCAAAAAATTGCAATGCCATGGTTTTCTTTGCTTCTCTTCTCTACTCTTTAATTAGCTCTAATTCTTTTCAATTAATATATAAAAACTATTCTCAACTATCAGTAACTTGAGACGAGCACATACTTTTATTATCCACTTTAAAAAATTAGCAGCAAATGGTAAATAACTCTGCATTTTTTGTCATAAATAAAGAACTCGAGTGAAAATGATCTTAGAGACTCTTATCTTACTACAAGAACACACTCCTGTATAATTAATTGAAATAAAAGTCAAGACAAGGCATCTTGGATGTCAAGACTGACGTCTCTCCACATCGGTCAACATCAACTGTTTCTATAAAAAATGTAAATAGGGCATTTTGACATATCATGCACAAAAAATGAAACATGATAATGCCACGGCTAACATCGAGACTACTATCTAGACATTCACAGGTTGCAATAGAAAATAGTCATTCCTCACATTAACACATAAAATGTAGAAATATTGGCATCTGGACATATGCATGGACAAAATCAGTGTAGGAGCTGGAGGGGAAGAGGCAGTGATCCCTGTTGAACGATTATCCTATGAGACTATAATATGATCATGTATTTTTTTCATTTACCTTTCACATACCACATAACAGTTGCAAAATTTCCTAGTAGCCGTTAAAGTGTAAATTGAAACTTTACCTGATTTAGTGTGGAAGACAAGTTGATGCTTGTTTCCAAAAGGATGACCGAGCATGAAGGCCGGAGCTAACACACAAAACTCATGCAGATCAAAGCTATCACATGCTTCACATGTGAACCTCTTCCCAGCACCATACCCCTTGCAACCCATGCAAGTGAAGAGGTAGGGAAAGCTGACCTCTACTAATGGATGGTGAGGGTGGCTGAAGTGGAACATCTCCCTACCCTCTTTCTTCATGTTCGCAAGCTGCATGGGATCAGGCGATCTCGCTATGCGGAGTGTCTTCCCTCTTCTAGTGAGTCCAAAGTTGCTCATGGTGTTTGCTTTTCAAGAATGGTCCCTTGCCCGAGATTATATGCTAAGAGAAGTTTCTTATTTTTCCTTCTTGCACGTTCTCGTGCCCTCTACATGCTTACTGTCATGCATAAATCTCCTTAAGTAAGCCTTTGCACAGATGCCCCATTCTTTTTTATATTTCTCATTGGCTGCTACCATCTATGATAATTGTTTGGAATTAACTTATCAAACGAAATGAGTTAGTGAAGGCAGTTAGTGTTCTTCAGAGCTTAGGAGTACCTAATTAAGGAGACACATGGCACCTGACATGAGTGCTATTCTTGAGGCATAGATGTACAAACATGCAATCATTCAGATACGTTATCTGATTCAGACTCTTATTTTGTACCATTGAGATGCAGCTTTATGATTACATAAATTCATTTATCTCTAATGATGCAGAAAAAAAACAGTTTTTGTATTTTTTTAACTTTCTCAGCTTCTGTTCTCTTACATGCAATAACTTGTTCAAGAAGGACATGCATGCAATGGCCTGATTGCAAGTTATCTTTCAATAGGGAGGGGGGAAATATCCAAACGTTCATTTCCCAAAAAAGGATGCCAGTGCAAGAGCTGCCACCAAGTAACACCAAGTGCAAGCTGTAACTGTGAGTTTTGGCAGCTTTGGTAGGTAAAGGTAAAGTTTACTTTGTTTTTGCAGTGGATCTGATGCCTCTGAGATTCTCTTTTTTCTCATCACGTTTCCATCATTTGGGTTGAAGAAAATGATTGAGATGCGCATCAGCGCATAAGGGAGCTGAGTTATTCATGGATTGTCTTGGTATGTGCCAGATTTGACTCAACTATACTCGTAGTTATGAGTCGTGTACATATAGTGCAGAATGCATAGGCTTAAGTGCTTTCCAATTAATTGTGAATCTTACCTTTAGCTGAAAATGGAAGCATAAGAGAACATGTATAAAAAAATAGGCCAGTGGATTTCTTACACAGTCACACTAGGCAATTCTTTTCCTACTATATGAACTCTACAATCTGAGGTAGATGCAAATTGCTATCGGAATAATTGGATCATATCTTGATGAATGAACATGAACCAATCGAGGTGACGGACGATGCTATTGAAGGGGATGGAAAGCATCATTGTCCTCTGATGACCAAATGACAAGGGACATAGATTGGTAAGCAGATAAGGGATTGTTGGATTCTGTCTCTCTGCAAATGTTACTGGCTATATTTCGAACACCGCCTTATGGGGGAATCAATTTTACCAGCAATCATGTTTTGATTTGTTTTATCAAGACAGTAAATTAGATAAATGTTGTTAAACTTTACACTAATTCAGTATAGACTTGCTTTGAGGAACAGTTTAATGTGTCAGTTCCGCCATCTTTCCATATAAATAGCCCCCACCACTGATGTTCAAGCGGGGATTGCAGCTACGGATATGATTATTCGATGACCAGAAGGTTCGACGTGGCTGGGCTTGCTGTTGCTGCACCGAACACCATCCCCACGGCTACGTTGAATGAACCATGGGAAATGTGGAAGGAGGGTTAAAGGCGCTGGACAAAGATTCTGTTGGGAATCTTTTTGATCAGAAAATACAGATCACTGGCGAGAAGGTAAGTGTTGTATTTATTTGAAGAATGAATTTAATATATAATAGTTACTGTTAGAGCAAAAATACTTTGTTGTGTTATTCCATAGAGCCCTAGGGTCTCTTATATAGAGAGAAAACCCTTGGGTATTGCATAAATGTACATGAGGTAAATAAGAAATATGTAACGGTACATCATAACATAACGTAAACCTCTACACTCCCCCTCAAGATGGAGCATAGATATCGATCATGCTCAGCTTGGAAGAACATCTCTGGAAAGGTCCTCTGAGCAATGGCTTGGTAAATATATCAGCAGTCTGGTCCTCTGAATTGACGTATGAAGTGGAAATCAAGCCCTTCTGGATCATGTCTCTAGTGTAGTGACAATCTACCTCGATGTGCTTTGTTCTTTCATGAAAAGCTGGATTATTGGCAATGAACAATGCTGCCTGGTTGTCACATTGAAGCTGCATGGGTAAAGAAACATTTACATTCAAATATTCCAAGACTGCTCGAACCCACATCAATTCTGTGCTTGCTTGTGCCATGGCTCTATATTTGGATTCAGCACTGGATCTTGCCACAACAGTTTGTTTCTTGCTTTTCCAAGAAACCATAGAGCTTCCTATAAAGATAGCAAATCCTGAAGTAGACTTACGATCCTTTGGGCACCTTGCATAGTCTGCGTCTGCACAAGTGGAAATGGACAAATCTGTGTCCTTTCTAAACAACAAACCTGAGCCTGAGGAAGACTTTAGATATCTCAGTATCATATACAGGGCTTCCATATGGACTTGAATAGGCTGCTCCATAAATTGACTCACCCGGTTTACTGCAAAAGCAATGTTCGGTCGAGTTATGGTGATATATAGAAGCTTACCCACCATCTCTCTGTATCTTCTTTTGTCCACCTCTTCAGTATCATTGTCGTACAGTTTCATACTTGGGTCCACAAGAGTGCTCGATGGTCTGCATCCAACCATTCCTGTTTCAACTAGCAAGTCTGTAATATATTTTCTTTGGGTCATTCCCATTCCTTGTGCATTTCTCGCAAACTCCATCCACAGAAAGTATCGTATGATACCTAGATCCTTCGTAATAAACTGATTTCCCAAAAGTGATTTAGTCATCTCGATTCCCTGAGCATCATCTCCTGTAACCAGAATATCATCAACATATACCATGACAACAACTGTACCTCTGAGAGTCTTCTGGATAAACAACGAGTGGTCCGCATTTGATCTTTTGAACCCTTGTCGTTCAATCAGTTGGGAAAGCTTCTGTAACCATGCCCTTGGACTTTGTTTAAGGCCATAAATTGCCTTATGAAGTCTACACACCATGTGAATCTCCCCTTCAGCAGTAAAACTCGGTGGCTGCTGCATGTAGACTTCCTCCTGTAGATCACCATACAAGAATGCATTCTTGACATCAAGTTGGAAAATGGGCCAATCACGTACCACAACAACAGAAAGTAGAATGCGAAGCGTCGAGTGTCGAGCCACTGGTGAAAATGTATCCAAATAGTCGACCCCATAGGTCTGGGTGAAGCCCCGTGCAATAAGTCGGGTCTTGTACTGATATAGACGTCCATCTGCATGATATTTAACCGTGAACACCCACTTGCTACTAACCACAGAAGCACCAGGAGGAATAGGAACCAGGGACCAAGTCCCTCGAGATTGTAAAGCACACATCTCTTCCTCCATAGCTAAACGCCAACAATCGATCTTCATGGCCTCTTGATAGGTCCGTGGGATCTCAACCGTCGATACAACTGCTGCAAACCTCTGGAAATCACCAGTAAGACGATGAAAAAACACCTGAGACGCAAGAGGATAGGGCGCACATTGCCTCTTCTGCTTCCTATGTGCAATAGGACGATCAAGATCATTATCCACTGTACTGAATGGCGGATCCTCCCCCTGTAGCAAAGATTCCTACATCGGTACATTATCTAACCCATCATTAGTGACAGCGTCGGAGCATACCTGAGGCGTGATGGATGGTTGACGTGTAGTTTGAGTAGGCCCTGACCGCCTTGTGTAGAACTTAGGGAATGGTGGAATGGGATGATATGGAGGTGGTGGTGGTGTAATAGACTCAGATGGACCCAGACTTGGAGGTAGAGGAACATAGACATTATCATCTAGAGATGTGGAGGACACCAATCTGTCACCTGCTGGGGAGAAGTACATAACTGGCTCAAAAAATGTAACGTCAGCACTAACATAGTACTTGTCTTTAATAGGGTCATAGCAGCGATAGCCTTTTTGTGTCCGAGAGTAACCTACAAAGACACACTTAACAGCTCTAGGAGAGAGCTTGTCAAGTCCTGGAGTCAAGCGGTGAACAAAGGCGACTGTTCCAAAGACATGAGGGGTAAGTGAAAACAAGTCCTTATCAGGGAAGGGAACAGAGATTGGAGCTTTTCCCCCAAGAACGGAAGAAGGCATACGATTAACCAGATAACATGCTGTAAGTATAACATCTCCCCAAAAAGCAAATGGTGCACAACTTTGAATAAGTAATGTGCGAGCAATATCAAGAAAATGTCGATGTTTCCTCTCCGCGACACCATTTTGTTGTGATGTGTAAGCACATGTAGTTTGGTGAATAATGCCCTTAGAGGAAAGAAACTGAGCAAGAGAACGAGTGTAGAATTCCAATGCATTATCCGTGCGCACATATTTAACAGTAGAAAAGAAAACATTCTACACTTCATTGATAAGATTTTTGATAACACTTCCTGCTTCAGATTTATTCTTAAGAAGAAAAGTCCAAGAGACACGAGAGAAATCATAAACCACAACGAGATAAAACCTATGTCCCTGATGATCAGGGACACGACTAGGATCCCAAATATCTATATGAAACAACTCAAACGGGGAGCTACTACTCCGACTCTGACGAACAGGGAAGCTAGAACGATGATGCTTCCCTAACTGACAAGCTTCACAACGAAATGAAGAATTCGGAGAAATTTGTGACAGGAGGTGATGCACTTTCTGGAGCGGAAGGTGACCAAAGTGAAGATGCCATGCATACGGAGAAACGGATCTCTGAGAGTGAAGTGAGACGCCAGCATAGGAATTTCGGACTAGACGATAAGGCCATTATGCTCAGAACCACAACCAATCACCCTGCCCGTTAGTATGTTCTGAAAAATAACAGATGATGGGTCAAATATAGCACGACAGTGCAAATCTTTTGTAATCTGACTAATTGATAATTGTTAGAGCTATTAGATTTACATTTATGTTTGTAACCCTTCGGGTTCCGTAACCTCCCGTGATCCTTCGGGTTCTGTAACCCTCTATGACCCTTCGAGTTCCGTAACCCCCATGACCCTTCGGGTTCCGTAACCCTTGTACTCTCTAGGGTTTTCTCTCTATATAAGAGACCCTAGCTCTATGGAATAAATATCTCACTCGTTCCTCTTCTCCACATGTTGTCAGAGCAACGATCTTAGATCGAAGCCTAATATCCTAAATCCACCGCCACTACCAGCCCTCTCTTCACCGACAAGGAGAGAGGGCTGGACCTCTTGCATCACTCATGTATTCGATGGTCTCGCGCAAGGCAGTCCAAGTCCCCAGCAACACCAGCTGCCACCACCAACGACGCCTAAAGCATCGCTCGAGTCTCCAGCAGCTCCAACCGCACCTCCTGGAGCCCCTCCCCTTCAATAGCCCATGCTTCACCATAACTTATTTCTCCCAACTTTTTGTTTTTCCCAACTTGATGTTTTATACTTTTTATTCTATCAAGTATGGGAGAAAGGGGGAGTTAGAAATGATTCTTCAGGACATCTATTACCCTACCATGATTGATAAACAGCTGCTCCAGACTACTACTCAGATCATCCATCTTCACCGAGCATCGACTTCTTCATCAGGGCGTATACTTCTTCTTTTACGACCCGACTACTGCTCCGTATTGGACTTCTTTTATAGCGATTCTTCTCCAGGCACGACAGAGATATGTTCCGGTGACCTGCATGCACGACAGAGATACGTTTCGGTGACCTGATATCGCAGCGACTCTACAGGCATGGTAGAGATACGTTCCGGTGACCTGAAAGTCGCAGACCCGTCCTCGAACGTGGTCTTCTACCAGCAGCGAGCATATGTTCTTATGATGCATCGCGTGAAGATGTGGTGTATACTTTTTCTTTTTTATTACAAGTTGTAGGTTTCTCAGCTCCAACTTGAGGGGGAGTGTTAGAGTTATTAGATTTACTTTTATGTTTGTAACCCTTCGGGTTCCGTAACCTCCCGTGATCCTTCATGTTCTGTAACCCTCTATGACCCTTCGAGTTCCGTAACCCCCATGACCCTTCGGGTTCCGTAACCCTTGTACTCTCTAGGGTTTTCTCTCTATATAAGAGACCCCAGCTCTATGGAATAAACATCTCATTCGATCCCTCTTCTCCACATTGTAAATCTTTTGTAATCTGACTAATTGATAATAAATTCATGGAGAACTCAGGTGCATGTAAAACATTCTGTAAGTGCATATAGGGTAATAAGGAAGTCTCCCCCTGACCCACAATAGGAGAATGAGTGCCATCAGCTATGAGCACAGACTGACCGGACTGAATATCCCTGTAAGACTGCAGTATATCTCTGTCACGGCAGAGATGATGGCTGGCTCCAGAGTCGACAATCCAACCTGATAGATCGTGGCTATGACGAAAGGCAGAAGTACTACCTGAGGTACTGACAACAGCAGAGGTACTAGCTGATGCAGAAGTCGCAACGTCAGATGTATCAACAGCCTCTGATGATGACTGTGGCATAATGTCACGAAGCCGTGCCACCAGCTCCTCGAACCTGTGATCTGGAGTAGATGCTGAAGGAGACTGAACATGATTAGCTACACGTGCCGAAGGAGGAAATCCATGCTTGGAATAACATGTATCCTCGGAATGACTAGTGCGACGACAAAACGAGCATGTTGAACGCATACGACCTCCTCGGCCACGTGCAGTACCTCCACGGCCACGAAAAGAAGACGAACTACCTCGTCCTCTGGAAACCGCCATTGCCGAAGGAGGTAGAGTAGCTGCGCTGGAGGAAACAGAGATACGACTGAGCCTCTTGTAGACTTCCTCTATCGGAGGAATAGTAGCGTCGGCGAGGATCTGAGAGCGGGCAGCCTCGTACTCCGGATCAAGGGCAGCAAGTAATACTCCTACCATAGTAGCATTGCGAAATGTCTTCTGCTGCTCGGGGGTGGCTGTGAGCGGGATGATGCTATATAATTTCTCGAATATCCCTCGTAGAGACGTGTACAGAAAGTGAAGAGGCCGCCCATTTTGCTTCATAGTGAAAATATCATGCTGCAACTGCAGCATCTTAGTCTCGTTCCGTACTTGAGAATATGTCGTAGCCAGAATATCCCACATCGCTTTGGCGGTGGGCTGATGGAGGACGTCATTGGCTATCTCCATCGAAAGCGTCCCTGATAGCCAAACCTTGGCGTAGGCATCCTCAGCCTCCCAGGAGGCATATATCCCCGTCTTCTCCGCCGGCTCATCGTCGGTAAGAATGTGTTTCTTACCACATGACTTCATTAGGCTAAGGAACTGCATCGTCCAGAGCTCGTAGTTCGTCCCATCCATTTTGACTATTGATGCCGACCCTTTGAAGGCACCTATGGAGGGCATATCCACCTTTTGTTCTGACATGATGCCGGAGAAGAAGACCTAGGATTGATAGACAAAGGAACTGGTGTCTGCAAAGACCTGATTGGATTCAAGTGCATATGTATACTTCATGCACTTGAATCCATGGAGAAATAGGTGCCGGTCGACGAACGAAGGAGCCCGGGAGAGAGGGCTGGTCGGCAGCGGCGGTGGGTCTTCGGCGAGAGGGAGGCGCGGGATGGCCTTTGCGAGAAGGAGGCTGCGGGAGGGGAGGTGGCGGTGGGAGGTGGTGGTGGTGGGAGGTGAGGCGCCGACGGGAGAGTAGGTGGCGGCGGAAGAGAGAGGGGGGGGGTGGGAAAAAAACCCTAGGTTAGGGTTTTGGCTCTGATACCATGTTAGAGCAAAAATACTTTGTTGTGTTATTCCATAGAGCCCTAGGGCCTCTTATATAGAGAGAAAACCCTTGGGTAAATTACATAGATGTACATGAGGTAAATAAGAAATACGTAACGGTACATCGTAACATAACGTAAACCTCTACAGTTACTAGAGGAGGTTCCAAGGCTCTTTTTGAATCGTGGTTAGCACTATAATTATTTGATACCCTGAAAAACTCAAACTCCTTGGAGATTCACATGAATTTCCTGGCTGTCATCGCCTATCTATCTCACTGCTCCAACATTCCAACCCAGTTAATGTAGATAGGAAACTTGCTTGGAGTAAGAATCTTGATCATCATGTCTACAAAATTTTCAGATGCAGGGAGCTGCTTCAACAAGTTTCGACCTGAGCAGTCCAACCTCAAGTTAAATGGTATGTGACAATAATGCACCTAATCCTTTCATGGTGTTTCATCTTAGGTATGATGCTCGGATAACCTCAATGCATATCAACAATTTCTTTGCCTAGACTAATCTCTGTGTAGAGTCTTTGTAAACACACAGCTTCTTTGATTTTGTAGAAACCACCATGTATTCTATTTCTAAACTGGAAGGCTACATAGGACTGCTATGCAACCTTTCAAGCCACATGACAACATTTTACATGCATAACCAACATAGCCAACAAGATCATCCTTATTTCTCTAGAACTCCAAACTATTATCCATAGTATTTCGTAGGTAGTGACTACTTGTCAATGCCTTTTTCTTTGTGGATTTGCCATGTATCTTCCCATGACACCAAAGGTATAAGTGATGCAGATCATCATATCATGTAGTACCTTGAACTTGAAGTGAGCTGCGCCGATCCATATCTTGTCCTGACGTTCCATTAGTTGCTAAATCCATTCCATTATTGCTGTCATTTAGCGAAATCATTAAACTACACATGATTGGAGAAACTAACACAACATACTAATTTATTCCAACATCTCTAGGCAACCGAACACATGCATTTATAACCTTAATCAATGAATTATATTACTGTAAATTAGAATCTTATGTCTAAGTAAAGGCCACATTCTCTACTTTGTTATAAACAACACAACATGCATAGTTCTTTAGGCATTTGTTACCTCGGATCCATTTCTACCATTCCGTCTCCGAGTCGGCTTGGGTTGTGATATTCAACTGCTTAGCATAGTGTGCTAAAACCACACTCCTCGGGTTTTCTCCTCGAAATCATAGGCCTACTTAGGTTAGGGGGTGACAAATTAGTGCGTATCATTCCCTCAACATGCTTAAGTATGTACGAGTATATCGTAAATTATTGCCTATGCACCGTATGGAGTCTGCCTTAACCACCTCACCCTCTACTGGAGTCCTTCGGAATGATCAAGTCTTTAGGTTTGCATTTCGATGTTTAATCTAAAGGGGGCGTCTCATACACTTCATATTACAGTATTAGATAGTGGCAATTTATGCACATATAATTATGGATATGCATTTCTGTTCAGCATTTCATACCTCTTGAACACATACATTTAGTCGTTAATTCATGCACAATGTATATTATACCATGCTTAATTCGCACGCACGCACGCATATAGATACATATGTATACACACACATGTACAAATATGAGAAAAGGGAGGCTACTACATGGAGCAGCTAACCTTTAGCTACTACATGCCCATTTTTCGACACATTACCATCATGCATTTTCATCGCTATATCCATATACTGTCATTCCAATTTCATCAGAAATAGAGATCCTATGCCCTCCATCCAGAACATGTAATTTTAACGGTCTTAGATTTGCTGTAATCGGCATGTTCTGGATGGAGGGCATATGAATCTATGTTTTCGACACAATTGGAATGACTTATTAAATGGATATATTGATGAAAATGCATAGTGGTGTTTTAAAAAAAGCAAAAATGGGCAAGTAGTAGCTAAGGTTGACCACTCCATTTAGTAGCTTCCTATCCTCTAAACATACACATGCACACACACATGTAGACAAACATACGGGTAAAATGGGGATTTTAATTTTTCTTTCTATTTTGATTCCATCTCAATCCAATCTTCAACCATCCTCGAGATCTTGTTTCTCTTTGTTTTGTTTTTGAATCAGTGTTCTCGATTCACTCGTGGTTATGATTGGATGTTTTTTTTCGAACATCAATGATTATGATTTTGTAATTTATAACACATGATTGTAAAATGTATCAATCTTTTGTAATCTGATAACAATTATTTCAAAACACGAGCCTTTATTTAATCACATTTTTTAGGATATTCAACGCACTTTTTGTTTTTTTGAGTTCAATCATATTTTCTAGAATATTTAATCTTTGGTAAGTTTGAGTTCCCTTATTCTTGAGTTCAACCCATTTTTCATTTTTTTCTTTTGAGTTTTGTTTACATGTTGAATTCTTTAGAATGAGAATAAAAATATCACCTAAAAGGAAAAAATGCTAAGAATATAAATATTTGTTTACAGATTAAATATGTCCCAAGCTGTCAAGTATCAATAAATAATTTTTTATTATAGATGATTGTGCATCTTCTTACATTTTCGTCTAAAAGGTGATGTATTTGCAGAAAAAATTATATTGGATGAAACAAGATTAAATATTCCTACATAATGTTCTCAAAAGAGACTACAAAATGTTTCAAAATAAATCAAATGCAATTTACAAAAGATACTAAAAATTTACAAAAATATTATAGTTTACAAATTTTACTTCCACAAAATATTGGATGAAACAAGATTTAGCATGTAATATGTGTATATTTCTAATTTGAGAATTAAAAAAATACACCCCATATTTAAACCCCCTTAAAATACGCATGTGATGTGAAGAATATATAATGCATTTGTAATTTGCCTCATCTGATATATTAGCGAATATACTTGTAACAAAAATCCCATCATTGTAGGAATGTTTTCCACGTGTACATAAATTAATTAGGCCATTATCAAAGCATCTTATACTTTAGGAAACACAATTACATAGACCACACCATTTTTTGTTGAATTTGTGCTTTTTTTCATACATTAGTGGCTATGATTTTTGTCATTTACTACACATGATTACAAAACATATCAATCTTTTGTAAACTGATAACCATTATTTCAAAATGTAAATATTTATTCCATCATATTTTATGGAAAATAGAATGCACACTTCTCAAATTTGTCTAAATATAGAATGTTCAATAATATCATAGTAATTTTAAGCTCAAACACACATTTTTCATCCAATGGTTAAAATGAGCACCTAATCAAAATAAGGAAAGGTGCAACCTGAAGTGCTCCTTATATATATGTATATGTATGTGTGTGTGTGTGTGTGTGTGTGTGTGTGTGTGTGTGTGTGTGTGTATATAGGAGTGATCCTATGAGAGCCAAAATCTGTGAGAGCATGAGAGCATACATTCAGACTACATGATCCAACCAGGAGAGAGAAGATTAGGAGCGAGAAAACATAATCATTTGATCCAGAATGCATACTCTCATGCTCTCACATTTTTTTGCTCTTATAGGATCACTCCTCATATACATATGTATGTATATATATATATGTAGAGTTCAATGGGGCTGCCCCTTGGGAGGAGTTAACTTGACTCCCTCCGCCCCATTTCGTCCGGTTTTTTTATTTTTTTTGAAAATTTCTTTCGTGGAATTTCATCACTATATCCCTATATTATGTCATTAAAATTTTGTGGAAACAGAGACTCTTACGGCCTCCATCTAGACAGTCATTTTTTAATGGTAACAGAATTGCTAAAAACGACCACGTCTGGATGGAGGCCATAGGAGTCTCTGTTTCACACGAAATTTTAATGTCATAATATAGGGATATATTGATGAAAATCTGCGGAAGAAATTAAAAAAAAATGGACGAAATGAGGCGGAGGAGCTAAGTTAGCTCCCCCCATGGGGGCAACCCCATTTTACCCATATTTGTATGTATACCCCATTTTACCCATATTTGTTTGTGCGTGTGTGTGTGTGTATTCTATTAAAATTTCGTCAAAAATAAAGACTCCTAAGCCCTCCATCCAGACGTCATTTTCTTAACGGTCGCAGGATTTTTTAAATCGACCATGTTTGGATGGAGGCCGTAGGAGTCTCTGTTTCTGACGAAAATAGAATGTGAGAGGGATATAATGATGAATATACAAATTTTTATTTTCCAAAAAAATAAAAAAATGAGGGAAAAATAGGGGTGGGAGTAGCCAAGTTGGCTACTCCCTGGGGGCAGCCCCATTTACCTCATATATATATATATATGTATATTTTTATGTATATATGTAAGGGACTTTTCAAATGAGGTAGGTGTTTTTCTGAAATTGTAAAGGCTACTGTGAATTTAGTAAAAACTCTAACAGTTTTGTAAAAGTATAAACTGCACATTGTAAAAAAATAAATTTTGTAAAAGTATAAACTGCACATTGTAAGAAGAGGTAAATGGGGCTGCCCCCAGGGAGTAGCCAACTTGGCTACTCCCACCCCTATTTTCTCCTCATTTTTTTATTTTTTTGGAAAATAAAAATTTGTATATTCATCATTATATCCCTCTCACATTCTATTAAAATTTCGTCAGAAACAGAGATTCCTACGGCCTTCATCCAAACATGGTCGATTTAAAAAATCCTGCGACCGTTAAAAAAATGTCGTCTGGATGTAGGGATTAGGAGTCTCTGTTTCTGACGAAATTTTAATAGAATGTGAGAGGGACATAATGATGAATATACAAATTTTTATTTTCCAAAAAAATAAAAAAATGAGGGAAAAATAGGGGTGGGAGTAGCCTAGTTGGCTACTCCCTGGGGGCAGCCCCATTTTACCCTTGTAAAAAAAATGAATTTTGTAAAATATACCATCCAAATTTAAATTAACATTTTTGTCCAATATAATAATATTTTCATAATTCTATTGCACTACACATTTTATGTTAATATTTAATGTTATATGTATGAAACAAGAAATTGTAAAATATATTGGAAAGATGCTTAAATCGAGGGTGGCTCACCATATATATGGTGAGATCCCACCTCATTTGAAGTTTCTCCTATATATGTATGTATGTGTGTGTATAGGAAATATTTTCAATGAGGTGCACTTTTCCTTACATCAAGGAAAGCCACGAATCCTGACCGTTTGAATTACATCTACGGCCATCTGTTACTGATCATCAACCACTTAAAACCACTACATATACCACTCCCGGTATTGTATTTATAGTATACTATTTAATTTAACGCATGCACTGTCCACAACTAATAGACACTATATTTTTAGTATTTGCCGTATTGTGATTTAATTTGAAGATGCGTCCCATTTTTTATGGTCAATGTTTATCTCATTCTATATCCGTTCATTTTTTTATCACGTTCTACTTTTTTCACATTATCAAACTTTCTTTGTTATGGATGATCTATCAACTTTCATAAATTGACGTAAACATGTTAACGGAGTACATGCTAACAGAGTACATGTATATTCTATCTCTGTCACGTGTCCACATGTTAATAGGATACATGCTATTTCCGTCCTGAACTTCGAAATGTCTTCGTAGTTGAAATCCAAAGCTCTTCCTTCATACAAGTACTCCATTGTCTTCATCACGTAAACCCCGCAATCCAAACTATGGGGAGGTTGTTGGGGGCTGTCAATAACGTATACTATCTCTCAATCATTCATTGTTTCGTCCACCAAATTTATCCCGGAGTATTCGCACATCCAACCATGATAAAATAAAATATAGCTTGTTAAAATTACTTATAACTATAAAATGTTTTCAATAACTATATAGTTTAATGACACCTACCCATTTTTGCACATCTTTCTTGTGAAGTCTCGATTCTCTCATTGAATTGTGGACTTAAAATTTCCATGCGTTGAAGTTTGTAATCAAAAGATGCCAGTGTTTTTTCGTATTAATCACTGTGAAAACCTTTGCCAATCCCACGAGCCTTCCATCTTCTATTTCATAAAGGTTGTAAATTGATTAATCTCTCCTTCCGTAGCACGATCAACCGTATTTATAAAATATTGCTGCATTTAGAAGACATTAGTTATTTGATATTTATAGAGAATCTTATTTGATATTTTTTTGCTAACACTCTTTTAAATACATGTAAATAGAAATACAATTGTGTCACCGCTACAATGTCTGTGTCTTAGTACATCCATGAACATTTCCAAAATCTGTAATTGAAGTAATCATAACATCAATATTTTTCCTGATATATATAAAAATTTGATGTAGAAGATAAAATTATGTTGTCTTCTATCATTTTTTCGTATAAAAAAATGATGTATCTTTTTTCCTTTGCAAAAAAACATCAAGAGGAGTAAAGTATGTTGCGTTAAACCTGCAGTTTTGATCAAGATAATATTTTCTATTATTACATATTTCAATAGAACATGTTCTCTACCGTAAATGTTTACTTGTCAGCTGTGTCTCTTAGAAAATCTTGAATCAATGGCTTTTGATCTTCATTTATGTAATCATATCCGATGAAATCAGTTGCAGGATCACAGAGATACTGAAATTTATATTTAGTTGTCCAATTTTCATAAAATAACATTAACATTATATATTTATCATATATATATAAGAACATGTATTGTTTATTGTTTGTTTACAAAACTAAATCAAATACATACCTCGTAGTAAGTTTCATTGACAACAATTACTTCGGTCTCCTTTACGTCTCGTTTAGCTACATTTTCCTCTTTCACTCGTCTTGTCAAAGAGCTAGGATTTACTTTTGACGTTTCCTTCCTTTTTTTCCTTGATGTGCACTTATTTTTCTCGGTAACAATTGATTCATGTTCTTCAATTCCAAGATCAAAACGTGGAACAAATTTTTCAGTGATTTTACATGCATCTTTTTACGTCTCAAATTTGTCAACAGTTTCAGCATTATTTCCTCCACATATGAATTCTTTTGCTCAATAGCATCAAACTCATTTTTTCTCATACCATTCTCATTTTTTCATTGCTTTCTTTCTCCTCTTCATCAGTTTTTTTATTTATACAGATTGCATTTCAGATCATCATTCTCCCTTTCGAACCTTTTTGTCAGAATTTCATAAGAAGATATCCTTACATCCTTTTCTTGTATTTCATGCATCTCTTTCAACTTTTGTTGCAATTTATCCATTCCTTTAAAGAATTCTTCACACATGCACTGCTTTTCATTTCCTTTACCAACACGAATATTTGTTTCTGAATTTTCAGTTTTTATAATATCGAATGCACCCCTCTTGTATATCCCTCGTCTAACAGACCCATCTTCAGGTACTTTAATTCATGCACGGATGTTTATTTATGGTCTTGTAACTGCGGACCCGTTTAGAATAAATGGTTCATATGGAAAAACATAATCGTTGGCTCCAATTTTAAATATCTCATTTTTCTGTAACTGTATTCCTACTATCTATCAGCATTTCAATCGTCAAATATAAGTTATATATTGTTCCATTTGCAACGCTTATAAATAATTTCAGTAATAATTAGTATTAATTTTATTTATAAACGATTACATTTTTTAAATTATATATATCTGTTTATTTGTGAGTAATGCAAGACGCTTTAACAATCCTTTTATAGACCTTGCCCATTTCCTTATCCTTGAATGTAGATCTTACTTATTACAAGATCCTTGCAGCAGTATTTCAACATCCAAACCTGTTATAAATAAAAAATTAGTATTAATTAGTAACTTTATATATAAATAACTAAATAACAATGTGTTTGCTTACGTATGGACATGCTATACATCCTTTAAGATGGCCAAGCGTCGTTCTTAATGATCCCTGTCTCCTTTAATGTATTCTATGCAAGATGTCTTTCATGTTAAACAATATCATCTTTGCAACAATATCTGATCAATTAAAATATCTAGTATTCTTTAAAGACTCAACATAATGTAGTAAATCTTTAGAAAAAGAATATCCACAATCTAGGAACAAGAATGTTGAAAACATGAACAATATTAAGCATGTCACGTACACAACTACTGAGTTATCATCGTCTCTTTTGTAGAAATCCACTAAAATGCTGACTAATTTTTTCCTATTGAAAACTATTCCAGATTCAAATATTTCTTCTGAAATGAAGCTTTTCCATTAGAGGTGTCGCCCTTTTATCGATACCGCAAAATCTGTGCTTGCTATTCCCAATATTACTCCTATGTCCTTGTCACTGAAGTTGAAAACCCTGTTTTCAATTCTAAATTGTCGACCTCCTTAATACTGTTCCACGATCCACTGTAGATTTCTCCTCTGTATATACTTTTCTAATGTTAATTAACTTAGAAAATGCTGTCTTATTAATAAGTGATTGTTGCTTCGGTGTTGGCCTCTGAGCATCAATGAATTCCACAAAATGCTTCATAAAGTATCTATGCTGGATGTATCTTTTACCTTTAAAAGTTTAAGAGCTTTTTCGAATATATTTTACATAAAAAATGTAAAACCTAACAAATAATAAATTTTTAAAATTTCGAAAAAAATAGATATCATCAGCTCATTCTCATAGTTCTCAGTCAGGAATTCATATATAGCCTCATCTGTCATTTCTGATTTAGTTCTTGGGCTTATACCCTTTACTGCATTTTTTGATTAATTAAGAAAATATTTTTTTAATATGCATGTATAAAATAAGTTTTATATTATAATTAAGGCACCTTTTATCACAAATGAAAGTAATTTGTTATATGCAGCAACTTCATTCAGTTTATTATCCTCAGAAGAATTTCCTACTAAATCTTCAATTATTTTATCTTTTCCTTTATTTCTTCAAAGTCCGAATCAATACAGCTCATGTCTTCTAAACTTTGCTTCATCAAAAATTGATATTTTCATCAATAATTCTACTCAAATATTATGAAATGAAAGTGGTCTATTATTCTAATGATAAAGATTTGCATTATATATTATAAATCTCTTCATCATATAACAAAGTTTTTCTTCAAAAGTTACTCTTTTTTACTCATCTTTGTGCATGAATGTATTTATATTAGATAAATTTTTAAGACTTTCCTACACTCTAATATATTTCATAATAATTTCTAACGAAAACAATAAGACGATGATGTAAAACTCCATCGTTTACATTTAAATATCGACAGTATTGTTCTAAATGATTTTAGTTGACGATATTTTTTTGGTAAACGAAGATTAATCAATATAAATAAGATTTTAATCGAGAAATATGTCTGACTTGGTTATATATTTCTCAAAAACTTCCACTATTGTCATCATCGCAGCGCAACGCTTGTCGTCGATTATCGTAGAATATAGACCTTTATTGTTGGTATCTATTCAATAATAGAATTTTTTAACCTTCAAGAAGTTTTTTAGTAGTGTTTTTTAGTAGAAAAACTTTTAGAAAGGTTTATCCTCTGCGATCATCGACAATAATCATTGCGCTGCCGACGACAATAGTGGGAGTTTTTGAAAAATATATAACGAAATCAGACATACATCTCGATTAAAATATTATTTATATTGGTTAATCTTTGTTTGCCAAAAAAATGTCAACTTCGATCATGTAGAATAATATTGTCGACATTTAAATGTAGATGATGAAGTTTTAATCATCGTCTTTTTGTGTTCATTACAAATTATTATGAAAAAATATTAGAGTGTAGCAAAGTCTTAAAAATTATGTAATATAAATATATTTATTCACGAAGATCAGTAAAAAAAAGTGTAACTTTTGATGAAAAATTTTGTTATGTGATGAAGAGATTTATAATATATAATACAAATCTTTATCATTAGAATAATATATCACTTCCATTTTATAATATTTGAGTAGAATTACTTAGGAAACATATTAATTTTTTGATAAAGCAAAGTTTAGAAGATATTAGCTGTAGTGATTCAGACTTTGAATAAATAAAGGGAAAAGACAAACAATTGAAGATTTAGTAGGAAATTCTTCCGAAAATGATAAACTGAACAAAGTTGCTGCATCCAACAAATTACTTTCATTTGTGATGAAAGGTAACTTGATTATAATATAAAACTTATTTTATACATGTCTTTTAAAAAATACTCTTAATTAATTGAATAATGCAGTAAAGGGTATAAACCCAAAAACTAAATCAGATTTGACAGATGATGCTACAGATGAATTCTTAACTGAGAACTATGGGAGTGAGTTGATTATATCTATTTTTTTCAAAATTTAAATATTTATTATTTGTTACGTTTTACGTTTTTTATGTAAAATATATTGAAACAAGCTCTTAAACTTTTAAAGGTAAAGGATACCTCCAGCATAAATGCTTTATGGAGTATTTTGTGCAATTCGTTAATGCCCACATGCCAACACCGAAGCAACAATCATTTATTAATAAGACGACATTTTCCAAGTTAATTAACATTGGAAAGGTAGATATATAAAGGAGAAATCTGCAGTGGATCGTGGAACAGTATCAAGGAGTTCGACATTTTAGAATTTAAATAAGGTTTTGAACTTCAGTGACGAGGACATAGGATCAATATTAGGAATTTCAAGCACAGGTTTTGCAGTATCTGTAAGAGGGCGATACTGCAATGAAAAAGCTTCATTTCAGAAGAAATATTTAAATCTGAAATGATTTTCAATAAGAAGAAATTAGTCAGCAATTTAGTGTATCACGAAAGAGACAATGATGACTCAGTAGCTGTGTATGTGACATGCTTAATATTGTTCATGTTTTCAATATTTTTGATCCCAGATTGTGGATATTATTTTCCTAGAGATTTACTACATTATGTTGAGTCTTTGGAGGATACCATATCTTTTAATTGGTCAGATGCTGTTGCAAAAATTATATTGTTTAACATCGAAGACGTCTTGCATAGAATATATCAAAGGAGACATGGATTATCAAGAACGACGCTTGACTATCTTACAGGATGTGTATCATGTCTATACGTAAGTAAACATATTATTATTTACTTATTTATTTAAAAGGTTATTAATTAATACTAATTTTTTATTTATAACATGTTTGAATGTTGGAATACTACTGCAAGGATTTGTAGTAAATAGAGATCTACGTCTAAGGATAAGGAAATGAGCATGATCTATAAAAGGATTGTCAAGGCGTCTTGCATCACTCACAAATGAACATGTATGCATAATTTAAAAAATACTCGTTTATACATAAAATTAATACTAATTATTACTGAAATTATTTTATAATCACTGTAAATGTAATAATATATAACTTATATTTGACGATTGAAATGCTGACAGATAATAGGAGGACCACAACAACAGAAAAATGAGATATTTAAAATCGGAGCCGACAAATATGTTTTTCCATATGAACGTTTCATTCTAAACGGGTTCGCAGTTAGAAGATCACAAATAAACATCTGCACGAATTAAAGTACCTGAAGATGGGCCTACTAGGCGAGGGAGATACAAAAGAAGTGCATTCCATATTATAAAATCTGAAAATTCAGAAACAAATATTCGTTCTGGTAAAGAAAATGAAAAACACTGCATGCGTGAAGAATTCTCTAAAGAAATAAACAAATTGCAACAAAAGTTGGAAGAGATGCATGAAATACAACAATAAAAGGATGTAAGGATACCTTCTTATGAAATTATGACAAAAAGATTAGAAAGGGAGAATGAAGATTTGAAATGCAAACTGAATAAAGAAAAAACTGATTAAGAGGAGAAAAAAAGCAATGAAGAAATGAGAATGGTAGGGAAAAATGAGTTTGATGCTATTGAGAAAAAGAATTCATATGTGGAGGAAAACAATGTTGAAACTGTTGACAAGTTTGAGACGAAAAAAGAAGGTGCATGTAAAATCACTGAAAAAGATTTTGTTCCATGTTTTGATCTTGGAATTGAAGAGCATGAATCAATTGTTACCGAGAAAAATAAGTGCACACCAAGGAAAAAAAGAAAGGAAAGATCTACAGTGAATCCTATCTCTTTGACAAGACGAGTAAAAGAGAGAAATGCAGCTAAACGAGATGCAAAGGAGATCGAAGTAATTGTTGTCAATGAAACTGAGTACGAGATATGTATTTGAATTAGTTTTGTAAACAAACAATAAATGATACACGCTCTTTAATATATATGATAAATATATACTGTTAATGCTATTTTATGGAAATTGGATTTCTAAATATAAATTTCAGTATCTCTGCGATCCCGAAACTGATTTCATCGAGTATGATTACATAAACGGGGATCAAAAGTCATTGATTTAAGATTTTCTAACAGACCTGGTTGACAAGTAAGTAAACATTTACGGCAGAGAACATGTTTTATTGAAATATGTAATTACAGAACAATATTATCTTGATCAAAATTGTAGGTTTCACGCAACATACTTTACCCCTCTTGGTATTTTTTTGCAAAGGAAAAGAGATCCATCATTTTTTATACGAAAAATGATAGAAGACAACGTAATTTTATCCTTTACATCAAATTTTTAAATATATCAGGAGAATCATTGATGTTATGATTATTTCAACTACAGATTTTGGAAATGTTTATGGATTTAATAAGACACAGATATTGTAGCGGTGACACAATTGCATTCCTATTTACAAGATGGTTAGCAAAAAATCAAATAAGATTCTCTATAGATATCAGATAACTAACGTCTTCTAAATGCAACAATATTTTATAAATACGATTGATCGAGTTACGGAAGGAGAGATTATCAGTTGGACAACCTTTATGAAATAGAAGATGAAAGACTCGTGGGATTATCAAAGGTTTTCACAATGATTCATATGAAAAATCACTGGTATCTTTTGGTTACAGAGTTCAACGCAAGGAAATTTTATGCCTACAATTCAATGATAAAATCGAGACTTCACAAGAAAGATGCGCAAAAATGGGTAGGTGTCATTAAACTATATAATTATTGAATTTTATAGTTATAACTAATTTTAACAAGCTATAATTTATTTTAACATGGTTGGATGTGCGAATACTCCACGATGAATTTGGTGGATGAAAAAAATGAATGATTGGGAGATAGTATATGTTATTGATAGCCCGCAACAACTTCCTCATAGTTTGGATTGCGGGGTTTACGTGATGAAGACAATGGAGTACTTGTGTGAAGGAAGAGCTTTGGATTTCAACTACGAAGACATTCCGAGGTTCAGGGCAGAGATAACATGTACTCTGTTAACATGTGGACACATGGATAATGCAAGTGGAAAGTAATTTAAGGCTAGTAGATGTTCCTTTTTTTTATTAAAAGACTTTAAAAGATTTTGTAGGAGATGAAGTGTATTGCTGTTTGATTTTGAAACTTTATTTAGTAGATTGTAATTAGAAACAACTCCTAGAACAATGCCTTTTGTTAGTTGGTTTATGTTATTTAATTTTCATATTTTAGACATGTTATGAATTTTATGTAAGATCTTTTGTTTGCAATATATTGTGATAAATCCTAATATAATTCAATATGCAGATGTCAAGATATTCACATGTAATATTAGCATAATTTGAATGAGATAAGTATTGGAACATACTATAGTTTTCACTATAGAATTTTCATCAGTAAGTGAAAATGTCTTGATAACAAACAATTGATATCTATTAGAACAATACCGAAGAGGAATATGCTAGATACATCATTTGTATAGTAAGAATATATGTATTAGTTGTTGATTTTTTAAATGATGGAAATACTATGAAAATTTCTATATGAGAAAGCGATCATTGCTGCTTATTTTAGATTAACATTATTTAGTATTAAGTAGTTAGCAGAAGCTTCGACATCAATGCCTATTATAACTTAATCATGGTTAATGAATTTTGATATTTGATACATACAACGAGTTTTAATAAAACGCATGTTTGTTACGTATTGCTCTGGGTTAATTTTTGATATTCTCCAAAATAGATAATGATTAAAAATAACAACATTGAATAACAAGAAAAATGATCATAGCCCATCAAAGATAAACAAATACCGATATTTGATGATATTGTAATAAATGATATTCCAATTATTTTACATTTAGTAACTTTAAAATAGTACACAAGTATTAAATTTAACACTATTAATTTCATTGATATTGAATTCAATTCAACACTATTAATTTTATCGATATTGAATTCAAATTGACACACATAATAAAAAGAGAATGACAACATAATATTATCATCTAACGAAGAAAAATGAAATAAGAATAGCAAAAATATATAATAAATATACATTTTTTGAATAATATTAGAAAATACAATCAAGACAATATTATTCAAGACCCTAGTTTTACAATAAATAAATTTGAAAATTGGGTGAAAGCATCAGACAAGATCTATTAAAGACCGCAACTATGTGATAATCCATATCGAACAAGGAATGCTTGTAAAAAATATGATAAATAAGTATAATTGAAGAAAATATTGTATTGAATATAAATAATTATTGTGGAAACATTTAAATAATTTAGATAATATTTCATTTACCTAAGTATCAAAATAGAGAATTTAACTACATACTTCTATGATCAATCTGAAACTGAATGTCCTGAATCATCACTGTAGTATAAATTGAGAGTGTTATCAAATGTCTAAATAACATAAAAATGAATTATAATGTTGAAAACTCAATACCAGTCTGATGATGAAGGAATTTGGTTTGCAGGACAGTTTCTAGAATCATGACCAGCATTGAACTTCATACATGCTTTGCACTGTCTGCCTCTATTTTTTCTTGATTCGTGTTGAGATATTTGATGACTGCCAAACCCTTTAGGTCTTCCCCCCTTCCACTTCCTTTTGTCTTAGCAGTAAGCGGAACAAGTACATGGTTATTAGTATCATGCGATTCCAAATGAGATTGATCGTGCAATACATTTGATAATATTTTTTTTTGCATTTAAACTTTGAACTTCTTCTAGCTATTTCACAAGCTTCGCTTTGACAAGGAAAAAATGTCATCATAGTCTAAGCTGCATTTAACCACAACCTGAGAGCATATATTGTTTAACTGCCCAGACCTTTCATGTTGTGGATTTTGGTTGTAAATTGGATAATTACCAAACCTCTTTATGTTCCGGGTCCAACGAGGAAGAATGAAAGAGCTTGGAAGAAATACATCGCCTATGAACATGATAAGAACAAGTATGTGCATGCAAGGTATTCCTTGAGATAACATTTTTTTGCATTCACAATAAAGATAATCAGACTGTTGACATTGAGATACCAGTCTATCCCTAACATTCTTATCAATGGAAGAAACATTGTAACATGATAATCCATCTTTAATTTCAGAAACACGAACATTCAACATCATTAACTCCTTCAATTCTTTCTGAAACTTGTAAAAAAGCCTTTTTGTATAAACATCAACTATTTGTTCTTCCAAAGTTCATTTGGTACTTATCATAGGCCTTTTCATCTTTGAATCATGGTTCATATCATTCTCACGTTCTCTTAATCTTTGAATGGCTGTCTGAAATCTGGAAACAAACTCTAAAATAGTATTATGTTTATAAATAGAATTTTGTAAAAATGAATTCATACTTTCACACCTTTGAGTGCTACGCATCTCAGCAAAGAATGTATCGTTTGTGTATACATCCATCCATTTATGTCTTATCTCATACTTCTCTGACATCCATTTATTCTCGAGCAATCCAAACTCAGAAATGGCTGATGACTAATCAAATTCAAAATGATCAATAAAATCACTTCGCCAAACAAGCCTGCTGAATGTTTTAAGAGCCATGACAACTTCCTTTATTTTGCCCAATTTAAGTTTCAATTTTGACATAATGTACCAGGTGCAAAACTTGTGGACAGTGTTAGGAAATGAATGACAGATTACAACACATATTGAAGGATCTTCATCCGTAATTATAGAAATGAGGTGCTTTCCAACATCTACAAGAAATTGCTCAAATAACCAAGTAAAACTTTATGTTGTTTCTCTGTTGATAAATGCATTACCAAAAAAATGTGCAACCATGGTGGTTAACTCCACAGAAAGAACCAAAAATTAGTTTGTATTCATTGGTTCTGTATGTCGTATCAAATGAAATTATATCCCCAAAAACCTTGTAATCTTCTATTGATATATTGTCAGCCCGGAATAAATGAGTGAGCCTATCATCATCATCAGTTCGATACGAATAAAAAAATCAGGTGTCATCTTTTTACAATCATCAAAAAGATCCAACACAAGTTTTGCGTCCAAACAATCACGATGCCTTCTCTCATCCCTACGAAGGTTGTATATATCACGCACTATGCCACCAACCTTGTTATTTGCGACGAAACCATTATCTAGAAATGCATATTGCTTTGAGGCAGGATTATTTACATCAGTCATCAACTTGATAAGCATTTTAGCAGCTTTGCTTGGGGATATAAGGTTATGATTGTGCTCTTGAAAAGAAAACACGATTCAATCATGTTCATCAAACCTATATTTTACTGACATCATGGGCTTACAACCAATTCGAACAATACCAGCAACTCTCTCTGCTCTTTCAAACATAATTTCATCACTGCAATCACTGCCAACAGATTAAACATTTCTTGATGAAGAAGCTCTTGATTTTCCTTCTTTCCAACATATAAAACTCTTAAAGACAAGGGTCATGTTCTTAGTTAATCTATCAACTCTATGTCTTGTACTACTTTTGCGTACGTTAAAGCCCACTTTCGTAGCATATGCTTCATAAAAATTATATGTGTGTTCAATAGAACCAAAAACCATACCAACAGAGGGTATATGTTATTGAATATGACAATTAGCACGAGGGGATCTTGGTTCAATTGCATAAATATAAATATAAATGAACTACAGTAAAAAAGTGGGAAAAGTTTTTCAAAGAGATCAAATGAGATTCGTAATTATGTGCAATAATTATATAGAATGTAAAATGAAGCATAAAAATTTAACCCAAAAAATGATGGTAGATTTAGAAAAACTGAAGGAATTTAACCTGAAAAAGATGCATCTATTTCAACGCACTTCGAAGACCTACCTAAAATTTTGGAAAAATATCTTCTGAGATAGATTTAGAAGAACGTGCTTTAGAATATTGACCTAGAAAAATATAGAATAGATCACTGAAATATAAGAAAATAAAATTTAGTTTGGATTTTATTGCCTTGCGAAGGAAATTGTAATATTAAAAAACTTCAATAGTATGTTAATTGTACGATAAACATGGACTATTGTATAGTAAATAGAAATATTTTAAAAAATGATGCTGTAGAATAAATTTGCAATTTATAAGAATAATATAAATATAAGAGTGACAATTACATGTAGCTATATGTCAAATTGAATATTATCTTACATAGCAGACTGATGTAAAATACGAAGTTATAAATTAAAATTGAAAATATTATTGTAATATAATCTTAATATACATGTCAAATTGAATATTGTCAAACAAAGCAGGCTAATGTAAAATACAGAGTTATAAATTAAAATTGAAAATATTATTATAATATAATGTTAATATACATGTCAAATTGAATATTGTCATACAAAGCAATCTAATGTAAATTACGAAGTTATAAATTAAAATTGAAAATATTATTGTAATATAATAACATAATATTTAATTTATAATTCAATGAAATGCGAATAAAAGTATAATATAGAAAATTATCTAAACGTCTACTGAAATGTAAAGTAATTACGAACTATTGTAATGTAAAGAAAGATATTTTAAAATTGAATACTAAAATTAAATTGAAATTGATACAATTATTATAAATCCAAAAAGGATTATTTTCATATAAAGAGATTTAATACTGAATTTAAAAAGTCCAAATACACTTACAAGCAAGATTATTTAAAAGATAAAAAGGAATTTTGTGGCGTAAGAATATAACCTGTGTTATGAGAATCGATATTCAAAATATCAAGGGCTATAGCTTTGATGCTGTTTCAAACCTAGATTAGATAAATAACATTAAAATGAAAATAGAATTAAAAAAATACATTGAACATAAAATAATCTGAAACACTTCTCTAAATAATTAGATATGAACTCAGATGTTGAATCATTGTCGATTGAAGTTGACGGATCATCCATAACAAGGAACGTTTGATAATGCAAAAAAATAGAACGTGATAAAAAACGAATGGATATAGAATGAGATAAACATTGACCATAAAAAACAAGATGCATCTCCAAATTAAATCACAATATGTCAAGTACTAAAAATAGATTGTCTATTAATTATATACATTACATGCGCTAAATTAAATAATATACTATAAATAGAATACCGGGAGTGGTATGTATAGTGGTTTTAAGTGGGCGAGGATCAGTAAAAGATGACCGTAGATGTAATTCAAATGGTCATGATTAGTGGCTTTCGTTGGTGTAAAGAAAGGTGTGCCTTATTGGAAATATTTCTTATATATATATATATATATAACATGGTTATGTAAAATATGGGTAAATATAGTACAATATAAGAGAAAATTGTGAACACATTAAGGAACGAATGAAATGGATACATAAAAATCATATTATTTTATATTAAAATGAAAAATTAGTATCATAAGAAAAACACCTGTGTGGAGAGAAACGATATCAGAATTGTCATGGCCTGTGCCCTTGATGTGATTATCCTGTTTCAAATATTATTATATACATCAAAACGAAATGATTACAACAAACAAATATAACGTAAGAACATGGAAGATTTCTTCAAAATAATTAGACATAAACTCGGATGCAGAATCCTCGTCTGATGAAGATGACGGATCATCCATAACAAAGAACGAATGATGATGCAAAAGATTAGAACGTAAAAAAATGAAATAAAAATATTTAGACAACACTTACCGTAATACAAGGGATAATTAAGTAAATTAATTATCACAGGAACTATCTAAATATAGCATGTCGATTACTCATTGACGAAAGAGCCGATTTAAATTAATTGATTGTGTCTTAAATATTATAATTTACTATAAAAAGAAAACCAAGAGTAGTATATGGAGTGGTTTCGCATGGTTGTAAATAGAATTATGCTAGCCATAGATGTAGATCAGACGACCATAAATCGTGACTTTCCTTATAGCAAGGAAAGGTGCACCTCATCTAAAATATTTTCTCTCTGTCTCTCTATATATATGAAAAAAATGAGGTTGCCCCAGAAGGGAGCTAACTTAACTCATCTGCCCCATTTTCTTATTTTTTTATTTTTTTTAAAATGAACCCGTAAAAATTCATCACCATATCCCTTTATATATATCCTACACATTACAATCATTCGATAGTTAAGAACTCCTCCAAAGATTGGATACATCAAAAGGCAAAATTCAGCTTTTGACATCTTTCTTTTCTTTCTAAGCACTATCTTTGTTATCTTTGATTTTTGCAATGTCATGCCAAAGATATCATGAACTAAAGAGAGCATTCCCAAAGACAGGTAAGGCACCCTATAAACACAAAGACGAAGCATAAAATGAAAGGCTAACACATCTTTGCATGCACCGCATGGAGGTGACCGAAGATGATGCAAAACACGCATTCAAAAAGAAAAGCGTTAAAATAATGACGATAGAAGATTAAATTAACGCAATAGCCACTAGACATTTCAATTGTTGAACAATACAACCATTGGATTGCGGAAAAAAGGCAGGTATACCATTTATAAAAGTCGAGGAAAGCATTCAACAGCACAAGAATGAAGAAACCATATGTAATTGTTGTAATACGCCTTTGGTCGGAAACATCAGAAGGCGTATGGGGAAGCTTTGACCAAGCATTTTTATCTTCTGAAGGCAACCAGGCAAACATACTTTTGATACATTACCAAGAACAATCAGGCTCAAATATGTCGACCATAGACAACCCGGCACCGCGTGACATTCTAGGACTACATCTGTACACATACATGGAAATAGCCAACAGATAACTTATCAAACGCAGGAAATATCAGCATCTCACATTTCCTTTCTCAAAGAAGAGGAGGGGATGAAAGTAAAAGCTAGATCTTAAAAGGTTTCCGGGATTTCTAGGTATAAATCTTTATCTTCCCAATGCTCATCATTGATTGGGGATCCGGATTCAGGCACATACAATTCGAGAGGGGCATCGAGCTTTGGTGGGTCCTGCAAAAGACATGTAATTTATAGTATATCTTTGAACCGAAAACTATAATCAATATAATAAGTCTTCAAACTCTTGTCAAAAGCGAAGACAGAAAAGAACTGAAAGCATCAACATGCTTTACCCGTCTGACAATGACATATCACAAATATGCAGATTAAAGGAACTTGAACCACCAGTACTAACCTGAGATCTCTCTCCACAAATCATGTATGTAGTAAAAATGGGAGAGATAAAGAATGAAGACTCAAAACGAACCCTTCCTATATAGCCTTGTGAAGAAAAAATCACTTGTTCTGAAAACAAGACTATGGCATAAACTACAACAGAGTTGATGTGGATCACGTATGCCCTAGGTCTCAATACTCCCCTTCAAGCTAGACCAAAGCATGCAAGAGATTATATTTCGTCCACTAATATTACTGCAGTTATTTCAAATGATATACAAAGCTACACCAATGGGCCTGAGGACCTTTTTCATTATAGGACAACCCCATTAAATATTCGACCGTTGATTATTAACCCGTATTAACATATATCTTAATGACATCAAAAAAAACTTTCTTTATGGTGATAAGCACGAAAATGTCAACAGGTCACATCCACTTTGATATGAGGTTGATCGGCCCCCATGCCTGGTTAGCAATGCTATATACTGAGATGACAAAGATTGATTTCTAGAGTCCCCCAATTGATCATTGTTGGGAAAACTGAATGACTTGTTTATTCCATGAACCCTAGGCTCCCTTATATAGGAGAGTAGCCTATGGGTAAATTACATAAAGCATACCATGAAGAAAAACAAATAAAGAAGAGGTACAGATACTACTACTACTGTATGCGTCAACACTCCCCCTCAAGATGGAGCATAGATATCAATCATGCTCAGCTTGGAAGCACACTTCTGAAATGGCCCTCGTAGCAATGCTTTGGTGAATATGTCTGCAGTCTGATTCTCTGAGGTAACATGAGATGTAGCAATGAATCCTTTCTGAATCATATCACGTATAAAGTGACAATCCACCTCGATGTGCTTGGTCCACTCATGGAATGCTGGGTTGTTTGCAATGAACAAGGCAGCCTGATTATTGCACTCCAAGTTCATAGGAAGTGGTACATCTAAACATAGGTCTGTAAGCACAGCTTTCACCCACATCATCTCTGTAGTAG
Organism: Ottelia alismoides; assembly: GCA_037367405.1. Classification (NCBI taxonomy): domain Eukaryota; kingdom Viridiplantae; phylum Streptophyta; class Magnoliopsida; order Alismatales; family Hydrocharitaceae; genus Ottelia; species Ottelia alismoides. The sequence continues at coordinate 373,304 of JAZKJV010000729.1, read as the reverse complement.
CCTGGGCATGGAAGGACATATCGATATCGATATCGTTTCGATATCGTGTCGATATTGATATATCGCCGATATATCGTCGATATATCGCTATATCTAGGAATCTTTCTGAAGAAAATGCCTGAAATCGGATATATCGATATATCGATTTCGATATCGGTCCCATGTCGATATGGATATATCGACGATATATCGCCGATATATCGGGATACGACCTTCCATGAGCCTGGGCCATAGCCCTATATTCGGATTCAGCACTAGATCTAGCTACCACCGTTTGTTTCTTACTTCTCCATGAGACTAGTGCATCTCCAACATACACGGCATACCCTGAGGTGGACTTCCTATCCTTGGGACATCCTGCATAGTCTGCATCTGCACATGCTGAGATAGAGATCCCCTTTCCTTTCTTGAATAGCAGACCTGCACCTGGAGAAGATTTGAGATATCTAAGAATCATATGTATTGCATCCATATGCACCTGGCGTGGTTGCTCCATGAACTGGCTCACTCGACTCACAGCAAATAATATATCTGGTCTAGTGATCGTGACATACAACAGTTTGCCTACCAGTTCTCTGTATCTTCTCCTGTCCACCTCCTCTGTGTTATCTTCGTAAATCTTCATGCTGGGATCCATTGGTGTTGTAGCAGGTCGACACCCAAGCATACCTGTTTCACTCAACAGATCTGTAACATATTTCCTTTGTGACATTACTAGCCCATATGAATTTCTAGCAAATTCAAGCCCCAGAAAGTATCTAAGGACCCCAAGATCCTTAGTGACAAATTCACTACCCAACATTTCTTTTGCCTGCCTTATGCCCTGCTCATCATCTCCTGTAATCAAGATGTCATCAACATAAACCATAATGACAATGATACCTCTCGCGGTCTTCTGTACAAACAAGGAATGATCAGCATTGGAGCGTTTGTATCCTTGTTTCTCGAAGAGATCCGAGAGCTTCTGAAACCATGCTCTGGGGCTCTGCTTGAGGCCATAGATAGCCTTATGTAACCTGCATACCTTGGGACACTCCCCCTCAACAACAAAACCAGGTGGCTGTTGCATATAAACCTCTTCCTGCAAATCTCCATATAAGAATGCATTCTTCACGTCCAACTGATGAAGCGGCCAGTCTCGAGCAACTGCAACTGACAACAGGATCCGTAGAGTGGAATGACGTGCCACAGGCGAGAATGTGTCAAGATAATCTACCCCATATGTCTGTGTGAATCCACGTGCAACCAGACGCGCCTTGTACCTGTCAATAGTGCCATTTGCATTTTGCTTTACTGTAAACACCCACTTGCAGCTCACTGGGTTCACATATGGAGGTATAGAAACCAAACTCCAAGTTCCTCTGGACTGAAGTGCCGCCATTTCCTCTTCCATTGCTAGCCGCCATCTACTATCCTGCAGAGCCTCATGATGATTCCGTAGAATATCTATAGCTGAAAGTGCCATAACAAACGACCTGAAATCTCCAGATAGCCGCTCAAAAGTTACAAAAGCTGATAATGGATAGTTGGCACAGCTCCTCTTCGACTTCCGTAAAGCAATGGGAATATCCAAAGCCGCTGTAGGCTCATCTGGCTCCTGCACCATATCCTGCTCAGAAATGTCGTCAGATCCATCAACATTAATATTTTCATTACATACCATAGGCGAGCTAGTTGACGAGTCATGACCATGAGCTGGAGGAAACCTGCGGGTATAATGGAACGGGAACGGTGAGATAGGCTGCAGTGGTGGTGGTGGTGGTGGTGGTGATGATGATGGTGATGATGATGGATTCTGAGGTGGTGGTGTCATGTATATGGCATCAGGAGGTATAGGTGATAGCTGTTTGTCTCCTGATTCTGAAAAATACATAACAGATTCAAAAAATGTAACATCTGCACTGATCATATACCGCCGACGCAGAGGATCAAAACACTTGTACCCCTTTTGAGTTCTGGAGTACCCAACAAAGACACACTTGACAGCCCTAGGAGAGAGCTTGTCAGTACCCGGCGACAACTGATGGACAAAGGCAACCGACCCAAACACACGAGGAGTGAGGGTGAACAAATCCTTGTCAGGATGAATAAGTGAAAACGGGATCTGTTCATTCAAGACAGACGAAGGCATACGGTTGATTAGGTAACATGCAGTGAGAACTGCATCACCCCAGTAGGAGTAGGGAGCATGACTCTGTATAAGGAGAGATCTTGTGACATCAAGAAGGTGACGATGTTTTCTTTCAGCAATCCCATTCTGTTGAGATGTATGAACACAAGATGTTTGGTGAATAATCCCTTTTAAGGAGTAATAATTGGCAAGAATATTGGTGCACAACTCTAAAGCATTATCACTTCTCACAATTTTCACAGATGTGGAGAAAACATTTATTATTTCATTCAGAAAATGGATAATGATATTTCCTGCTTCAGATTTATTTTTCATCAGAAATACCCATGACACTCTAGAAAAATCATCCACAAATACTATATAAAATCTGTGTCCCTGATGATCGGGAACACGACTCGGACCCCAGACATCAATATGGAATAACTCAAACTTGGAGGTACTACTCCGACCTGGACGACTGGGAAAGGACGACCTGTGATGCTTTCCCAACTGACACGCCTCACACTGAATAGGTGTGTGAGGTAGACCATAGGGTAAAACTTGACGCAACTTTGGAAGCGGTAAGTGACCAAAACACAGATGCCATAACAAGGTTGATACTTGTCCAGAAGGAGAGGATGAAGATCCAGCAAAAGGAGTCTGATTCAAGCGGTAGAGGCCTCCTTGCTCATAGCTACGACCAATCACGTTGCCCGTATGGATGTCCTGAAAAAACAAAGAAGATGGATCAAAAATTGCACGACAATGTAGATCTTTCGTAATCTGACTAATTGACAATAAGTTCATAGAAAAATCAGGCGCATGTAGCACATTCTTGAGTTGCATAGAAGATGTCAAGCTAATCTCCCCCTGACCAGTGATGGGGGAATGAGTGCCATTGGCAATCACTACTGTCCGACCTGGAGGGATCCGAGTGTATCCTGAAAGCAGACGCTGGTCGCCACATAGGTGATGTGTAGCGCCCGAGTCCATAATCCATGGTAAAGTATCTGATCTACTACTATTCAGTGCAAGTATACTACCTGAGGTACTGGTAGAAGCGGAGGCGGAAGCAGCGGCATCAGACTGAGGCTTGTTGGGCCAGATGATGGAATAATGCCCCTCAGACGGGCAACTAGATCGTCGAACCGTTGGTCTAAAGTAGCCGCAGATGGGGGCTCTATCTGCTCAGCAGCTCGTGCGGATGCAGGAAAACCATGCTTTGAGTAGCATGTATCTTCATTGTGTCCAACTCGGTGACAGTAGGTACATGTTGGCCTAGTGCGGCCACCCCTTCCACGAGGTCCACGTCCACGGCCCTGGTGATGAAATCCACGACCTCTGCTAGCTGCCATAGCTGACGAATTCTGACTCACGGCTGTAGAAGGAACTGTGATCCGACTCAATCTATGAAAAGCTTCCTCCATGGAAGGAATAGTTGAGTCAGCCAAAATCTGTGATCGTGCTGCCTCATACTCTGGATCGAGTGCAGCCAGGAACACACCCACCATTGTCGCATTCCTGTACGTCTTCTGCTGTTCTGGCGTGGCAGTAAGGGGCATGAAGCTATAAAGCTTCTCGAACATTCCTCTCAGTGATGTATAGAGAGAATGTAAAGGGCGACCATTCTGCTTTATTGTGAATATGTCATGTTGAAGTTGCAGAATCTTAGTCTCGTTCTTCGCCTGAGAGTACGTTGCCGCAAGAATATCCCACATATCCTTAGCTGTGGGTTGATGTAGGATGTCATTGGCAATCTCAATAGTCAACGTACCAGATAGCCAAACCTTAGCATATGCATCATCAGCCTCCCAAGAGGCATTGGCTCCAGTCTTCTCTGCAGGCTCAGGTTCGGTAAGAATGTGCTTCTTACCCGTTGACTTCATCATACTCACGAACTGCATTGCCCACAGTTCATAGTTTGTACCGTCCATCTTGACAATAGGCGCTGGACCACGAAAAGCGCCAATAGATGGGATATCCGCCTTGCTTTCTGACATACTGGAGATGGAAGACTGGAGCGATTGACCGAAGATAAGATTTGTCTACAGTAACATAGACGGGATTAGTTGCATGTGTAGACCTCAAGCAACTATCCCCATGAAGATGTACACGCTAAGCCCTAGCCGCACGCAACTGTGCCCTAGACGCACGCAGAAGTCACGCGCAGGCACATGTGTGCACTAGAGATGCACAGGAATCCCGCGCTGGAGTTGCGTGGATGCGCACAGATGGTTGTGTGCACTGGTGATGTGCACCGGTGCTACAACACGCGCAAGGATGCACAGGGAGATGCGCGCACAGGCACTGGAGATGCGCGTGCACGAAAGCGCAGGCGCATGCGCAAGAAGATGCGCGCACAGGGACTGGAGGTGCGCGTGCACGGAGGCGCAGGCGCAGGCGGGGCGCAGGGCGCTACAGCGCTGGGCGCTGCGAGGCGCAAGGCGCTACAGCGCCGCACAAGCGCGTGCGTGTGCTGCTCGCGGCGGCGCGACTTAGGTTGGAGAGGCGGCGCCGATAGAGCAGAGAGAAGAGGGCTGGAAGGTGTGGTAGGGTTAGGGTTAGGGTTTCGAGAACTCCGGTGTAGGACCGTCGCTCTGATACCATGTTGGGAAAACTGAATGACTTGTTTATTCCATGAACCCTAGGCTCTCTTATATAGGAGAGTAGCCTATGGGTAAATTACATAAAGCATACCATGAAGAAAAACAAATAAAGAAGAGGTACAGATACTACTACTACTGTATGCGTCAACAATCATCTATTCTTATTATCTTCTATCCTGGCTGTTGTGAGAATGATACAATGCTAAAAGGTAATGGTAGCTCAAGTATAGAAAAGATCAAAGCATTCTTGCAGAGCAGCTTTCTAACAAAAGACCCAGATGAACTAAGATATTAGCAAAGCACTGAGCTGTGGGAGACATAAAATCTGTCAAAAATACAGATAACGGTCCTCATGTTATCTCAAAGAAAACTGCATTTTGGAGATTCTCGTGAAGCTGGCCTTCTGGAAACAGACTCTCTGTGCCTCTTGAAAGTAAGTTATAGTGAAGAGGCAGTGTCGATATACTGTTTGAGAATGATGCATATAGATACAAAATTATGGTTAAACCAGTAAAGACGTAATTTGGTTTTGCAGTCTACAAATGAATCAACAAATGGATAACCACTACAAACGCAGGATGTGTCTTGTAGAAATATTTGAAGAAACCTCTTAGAGTAAGTTGCGATATTGAAGAAATGGAAACAATAATTGGTTATAACGATGGTTATGCAAGAATAATTAAATGATCAGAACTTTAGAAGTCTGTTAGACCATAGGTCCTAGGAAACTCATATCACATGGTTCAATGCCAAGGTTTTTGCATAATTAATTGCCAAGACTGAGTACACAAGAATGGTCCATACCCCTAGTGAGGTCATGCAGTCTCTTTTGCTAACACATGGTTCAATGCCAAGGTTTTTGCATAATTAATTGCTAAGACTGAGTACACAAGAATGGTTCATACCATGCAGTCTCTTTTGCTAACAACGATCTTGACATGTCATCGATTTATAATGTATGTATTCATGTTCTGGATAATATATCAACCATCAACATAGCTTCAAATCTCATCTTCCATAAGAGAACAAACAATAATATTGAGGTGGCCCACGACTAATTCATAATGCAGCCTTGAGCGGAAAATATACCATGTCACTCAACTGAGTTCCAACTTCCAACACGCCATTATTCTTATTAAGGCTCCACCAAAAGCTCGTTTTTCTATCTAGAAAGTTGGGATTCTTCACCCTCTAAGTTCCAACTTGAGGGGAACCTTTAATGAGCACTTAGGGGGCTGTTCGGTGGTGGAATGGATCCTAGGAATAGGGTGGAATGGGGAGAGAGAAGTGCGTATGTCAATTCTCCCTCGACGTCCTTGCTCCTTGCCTTCCCAACCGTTGCTATTCCACCCCGAGCCCTCTCCCTCCCGCCCTGTGACCTTCCTCCTCAACCGCATCTCCTGCGAAAGATGCCCTCGCCCCTCCCCTTCGTCGTCGATGATTGCAGGTGCTTCGTTCTTTGATCGTACTTGATTGGAATATCTGGCATGCACGACTTTAATTGATTGAGTGAGCTTTGAATGGAGTGGATGTGGAAGGTATGACTTTACTCCTATCTATTAAATCCTCGTCCTAGAGGCTTGTCGTCCGTGGCTTTCTTGAGCTGACAACTCGACTATGGCTTAGGATGAAGCTTCTAGGGTTTATGTCTCCGCCCCAACGAAGGTCTATAAGAGGCCATTGCGAAGTCCTCATGAGCAAACTTGTGTTGTTCCTGGTGACTTGTTCTTCCTGGTTGTGTATGTGCAAATCTCATTGTTTTTGTGGGCTTCGTGATGTACGAGGTACTCTCGATCTTCTGCTCTTGGTTTCGATTTCATATATCTCCAACATGCTCAGTCGATTCCGTTTTATTGGTTGGAGCCGCTCTTGAGTTGTGATGTATTCTTGACGAAGTCTTTCAATCGCTTCTTGCTTGTTCGATCCATGGTTGCTTTGATTTTCCTACCCCTTTTTGATCGATTTGCTCTAGCTTTGGCCATTATGATCGATTGAATGCTTGGAGCTTCTCTTGCTACTCTGTTTGCAGCTTGACATTCAGGTGATGGTGCTTTCGATTACTGCTATGTTTCTCTGTTAAGTGCAATTTTACTGTAGAGATTGCACTTGTTGAATGTGTGTATTTTAGTGCTGCTATAATGTTTGAATGCTGCTCTAATGTGGTTTAAGTGCCATTATGCTCTGTTTAAGTGTTATAATCTTTGAATGGTGCTCTAACGTTACTACTGCCTATTTTCAATGCATTTGCTCATTTACCACTGATTTTGATACTTCTACTTTTCTCATTTGGATTTCTAGCCGCATTCACTTCTTGTGTTTGGTCATTTGGATTTCTAGCTGTAATGTGGTTTAAGTGGTTTTCGTTTGGATCCTTTGTGTTGTTTATTCTGACACTGCTTTAGATCCTTATTGTGCTCATTTCACTCTTTATGACAGTTTTGCTGCATTTGGATCTTGTATTTGGTTCTTGCTGCTTTAGATCCAGTTGTGTTTGTTGATGTTCAATTTGAAGCTACTTTATATGCTTATGTTACTCATATAACACTTCATGAAATTGTTTTGCTGCATAAGGTTCTTGTGTTTGGTTACTGTAATTTTACTGCCACATTTGGCTTTCAATTCGTGATGTTCTTTAGGTCCTTATGGTGCTCATTTAACAGTTCATGACATTTATCTTGTTGTTCGATATTGTTTGGATTCTTTACATCCAGCTGCATTTTGGTTGCTGCTAAGTTGCTAATTTGAATACCCAACATCATTTGGTTATTGTGTTCAAGTACTGCTCCTTCAAATCCAAATGCATTATTTGGTTTTATATATTGGAAGCTATTGTCGAACCTTATTATGGTGCTCATTTACCTTTGATTTTGTTACTGCTACTTTTCTCATTTGGATATCTAGATATATTCGATTCTTGTGTTTGGTTGCTGCTACTTTAGATGCAGCTGCATTATGTGATTTTTGATTTGACCCTTAATTGTGCGATGCTTATTATGGTGCTGCTTGAGGTCTTGTGTTTGAGATCCTTATTATGTTACTGCTACTTTTCCCAATTGGATATATAGCTGCTTATTATAGACATAGCTTTGCTGCATTTGACTCTTGTATGTGGTTGTGTTTGTTGATGTGGTTGTGTTTGTTGATGCTTAATTGGGAGCCGCTTTATATGCTATGGTTATTGCGATATTGATTATAGAATCTTGATCACTCAAACACTGCTCACAGTTGCAATTGTTGATGCTCATTTGGGAGGTGCTTTAGATCCTTGTTACATCACTCTTCTAGCACTTCATGACATAGCTTTGCTGCTGCTCAATTTTCTTTGGTTTCTTGACAAACAACTGCATTTGGTTACTTTTAGTTTTCTATGTCGGGAGATCCAACAACCTTTGGTCCTTGTGTATAGTTCAATGTTTAGGAAGGCGGTATGCGATATTCAGTCGGAGGGGTCACTGCATAGAGAGTATGTGGTATACGGGAGAGTACGCGGGGAGTATGCAGTTTTATATGGTTTGATATTTTTTAATATTTAAAATATAAATAATTTTTTAATATTATATTAATATCCTCTGAATATTATATCTCTTGATTATAATAATAAAGAATTAAAGGTTAACATAACAAAACTATTGGGATAAAAAGTAATATAGAGTCTAATGAGCAAATTGAAAGAGCGTTAAGTTGGGAGTTTGAGTTTGGGTTTTAAAAAAATGTTTATTCGAAATCAGTCACATATACGGTATACTCGACCGAGTATGCGGTTTGACCCGCCTAGATGCTGATTTGATCATGTAGCGATATATTATTTATGCTTTATGTATCGTTTCTTTATTTTCTTTCTACTTATGTATGACTCATGTAATTTACCCATAGGCTCCTCTCAAGAGAGCCTAGGGTTATGGAATAAACTATGAAAAGGTTTTCTCCCAACATGGTATCAGAGCAGCGGTCCTAGACCGAAGCTCCGAAACCTTAACCCTAGTCCCTCCACCATCTCGCCTCTCTGCGCCGCCCCTCCGGCCAACGTCGCCTCCTGTGGTTCCCATCCCCAGCCCAGGGCTCCCAGCGCCGCGTCAGCGGCTTCCAGCGCCGCCCCCTACGACAGCCAGTGCCGCCCCAGCGGCCCTCGGCGACCAGCCCCTAGCTCCGAGCGGCCCTCAGCCCGCCACCAACCCCTAGTGGCCCTCAGCGAAACCCCATTCCTGTTGTTGGCTGCTAGGAAGCTCGTTAACATCTCGTTCTACATGAGAGCGATTGCATAAATTTGCATATGCAATTGACTCTCTCTATGTCAAGGTAGATAACACGGTATGTTATCTTCATCACTGATCTTCTCAAGTCATCATGTCAGAAAGCATGGCCGACATTCCCTCCATGGGCGCCTTTAGAGGTCCTGCGCCCATAGTAAAGATGGACGGGACCAACTATGAACTGTGGGCTATGCAGTTCATCAGTATGATGAAGTCTACAGGTAAGAAACACATTCTTACCGAGGAAGAACCGACCGAGAAGACTGGAGTCAATGCCTCATGGGAGGCAGATGATGCTTATGCCAAGGTGTGGCTGTCAGGCACATTGACACTAGAGATTGCCAATGACATACTTCATCAACCCACGTCCAAGTCAATGTGGGACATTCTTGCTGCTACCTATTCACAAACCAAAAACGAGACGAAGATCCTACAGCTGCAGCATGATATATTCACCACTAAGAAAAATGGACGCCCACTCCACTCCTTATATACATCTCTGCGTGGGATGTTTGAGAAGCTCTATAGCTTCATGCCTCTCAACTCCACTCCTGAGCAGCAGAAGACTTATCAGAATGCCATCATGGTTGGTGTCTTCTTGGCAGCCCTGGATCTTGAATATGAGGCAGCTCGCTCGCAGATACTGGCGGATTCGACCATTCGTCCAATGAAGGAAGCTTTTCGTCGGCTTAGTCGGATCATTGTTCCATCTTCTCTCACTAGCCAGTTCTCTTCTGCAATGGCCGCCTCTCGCGGTCGAGGGGGCTCCTATCATTCTCGCGGACATGGACCTCGCTGCAGAGGTGGTCGTATACGCCAACCTTGCACCTTCTACCATCGTTCTGGGCATACCGAGGATACATGCTACTTCAAGCATGGATTTCCAGCTTCTGCTCGTGTGGCTGAGCAGATTGAGCCTCCTGCTGCTTCTTCTGTGGATCAACGGTTCGATGATCTCGTGGGACGATTGAGAGGTATCGTACCTCCAACTCCTCCACCAGTGTCTTCCTCGGCTCCTGGCGGTCACTCTGATGTGGCAGCGTCGGCCTCCACCAACGACTCATGTAGTACTTTTGCACTCACTAGCAGTTGTGGATCGGATGTAGTCGAATGGATTATGGATTCTGGCGCCACACATCATCTGTGCAGCGATAAAAATCAGCTTACAACATACAGGTCCGTTCCTCCCGAACGTACAATAGTTATTGCAGACGGGACTCACCAATTACAGGACAGGGGGAGATCAGCTTGACATGCTCTATGCATTTACATAATGTTCTACATGCCCCTGATTTTTCCATGAACTTGTTGTCTATTAGCCAGATTACAAAGGATCTAAATTGTAGAGCCATTTTTGACCCTCCCTCTCTCGTGGACATCCTTACGGGCAAGGTTGGGTGTGGCCGTGAGCAGGGTGGCCTCTATCGTCTAGTTCGAGCACCTTTTGCTGGATACTCATCTACATCTGCTGGATCTGCTTCACCGTTCTTGTGGCATCTACGCTTTGGTCATCTCCTGCTCCAGAAACTATCGTGTTCTACCACATGTCTCGCCTCACACGTCCCTCCGATGTGAGGCATGTCAGTTGGGCAAGCATCACCTCTCGACTTTTCCTAGTCGTCCGAGTCGGAGTAGTAGCTCCATTTTTGAGTTATTTCATGTCGACATTTGGGGTCCCGGTCATGTTCCCGATCACCAGGAACACATGTTTTATCTAGTTGCTGTTGATGATTTTTCTCGTCTGTCGTGGGTCTTTTTATTAAAGAATAAATCTGAAGCTAGAAATGTTATCAAGAATTTCCTGTCTGAGGTTAAAAATGTTTTTTTGCTTCTGTGAAAATTGTGAAAACTGATAACGCCTTGGAATTTTGTACACATGCTCTATCCAAATATTTTTCAACCCAAGGTATCCTCCATCTAACTTCATGTGCATACACGTCTCAACAAAATGGCATTGCAGAAAGGAAACACCGGCATTTGCTTGATGTTACGTGCACGTTCCTCATCCAGAGTCGTGCTCCTCACTCATTTTGGGGTGATGCTGTGCTTACAGCATGTTACCTTATTAATCGTATGCCCTCCTCAGTCCTAGGTGAGAAAATCTCCTCAGTCCTCAGTCCATTCTCCCTTGCATTGCATGATAAGGAATTGTTCTCACTCACCCCTCGTGTGTTTGGCTCCATTGCATTTGTCCATCAGTTGTCACCAGGTGTTGACAAGCTCTCTCCTAGAGCTGTCAAGTGTGTGTTCGTTGGGTATTCCAAGACACAGAAAGGGTACACGTGTTATGACCCATTACGTAGGAAGTATTATGTTAGTGTCGATGTCACCTTCTTTGAGTCTGTGATGTATTTCTCTCCTACAGGTGATCGATTGACTCCCTCAGACATTGATGACAACATATACATGCCGCCACCACCTCTACCACCTACCATACCACCACCACCACCACAATTTACACCTACGCCATCACAACCATCTCTATCAGTCCCAGTTCCACCATTACCACATCATTATACCCGTCGGCCCGTTCCTGCTCATGGTCAACGCTCAACATCAAGCACGAATGAGGTATGTTCTGATAACATTTTCTACTGATGGGTCTAATGGTTTACCTGAGCAGGATTCTATAGATGAGACAGATATGGAGCATGAAGATTTGGACTTACCCATTGCACTTCGGAAGCAAAAGCGTAAATGTGCATCCTATCCTATGGCATCTGTGGTGTCCTTTGATCACTTGACTGATTACTTCAGGTCCTTTGCAGTTGCATTATCCGAGGTGGTAATTCCAAGAAACTATCAGGAGGCGATGCAGGACGGTCGGTGGTGATTGGCGATGGAAGAAGAGATGACTGTTCTTTGGTCTAGAGTAACGTGGAGTCTTGTACCAGCTCCTCGCTTCTACAGTTAGCTATAAATGGGTATTTACAGTTAAACAAAATGCAGATGGCAGCATAGACAGATACACGACATGACTAGTTGCACGAGGATTTACTCAGACGTATGGTGTCGATTATCTAGACACATTCTCCCCTGTCGTGTGTCACTCTACCTTACGGATACTTCTCTCAGCGGCTGTAATTCGTGATTGGCCATTGTTTCAATTAGATGTCAAGAATGCATTTCTTTATGGGGATCTTCATGAAGAAGTCTACATGCAATAGCCACCTGGATTTGCTGTTGAGGGGGAGTGTTCACATGTAGACTTTATAAAGCGATCTATGGCCTGAAGCAAGAGCTCTAGAGCTTGGTTTCAGAAGCTCTCAGACCTGTTTGGGAAACATGGATACAAACGTTCAAATGCAGATCATTCCCTTTTGTACAGAGAACATCCAACGGTATGGTTTCTATTATGGTGTATGTTGATGATATTCTTATTACAGGAGATGACATGCAAGGAATAAAAAGGGAAAAGGAATTATTGGGTCATGAATTTGTTACCAAGGATCTTGGAACTCTTAGATACTTTCTGGGACTGAAGTTCGTCAGAAATCAACGGGGACTTGTGATGACCCAAAGGAAATATGTTACTGATCTGCTAAGCGAGACATGAATTCTTGGGTGGTGTCAACCGACCACCACACCTATGGATCCAAGCATGAAACTATACGATGGTGACACTGATGAGGTTGATAGGAGGAGGTACAATGAGCTAGTAGGAAAGCTCCTTTATTGACCATTACCGAACCTGACATCTCATTTGTTGTTAGTCGGGTGAGCCAGTTCATGGAACAACCACATCAGGGCCATACGGATGCTGTACAAATGATACTCATGTATCTTAAAACATCTCCTGGCGCAGGACTACTATTTTAAAAGGGGAAAGAGGTCACCATTTCAGCATGCGTGGATGCAGACTATGCAGGGTGCCCAAAGGACAGGAAGTCCACAACTGGATTTGCTGTATACATCGAAGATTCTCTTGTCTCATGGAGAAGCAAGAAGCAAACTGTTGTAGCGAGATCTAGTGCTGAGTCAGAATATAGGGCAATGACCCAGGCTACTACAGAAATGATGTGGATCCGAGCTGTGCTTACAGATTTACATATAGAGGTCCCTCTTCCTATGGTACTTGAATGTGATAATCAGGCTGCTATATTCATTGCAAATAATCCAGCATTTCATGAACGCACCAAGCACATTGAAGGTGATTGTCATTACATACGAGATATGATTCAGAAAGATTTTATCTGTACATCTCATGTCAGCTCAGGGGATCAGACTGCGGATATATTCATCAAGGCATTACTCAGAGAGCCATTTCAGAAATGTTCGTCCAAGCTGAGCATGATCGACATCTATGCTCCATCTTGAGGGGGAGTGTAGCGATATATTATTTATGCTTTATGTATCGTTTCTTTATTTTCTTTCTACTTATGTATGACTCATGTAATTTACCCATAGGCTCCTCTCCTATATAAGAGAGCCTAAGGTTATGGAATAAACTATGAAAAGGTTTTCTCCTAACAGATCATATTCGGAGCGCCAAGGCTTTCGAGTACGAGTATGCGGCTGATCATGCGGTATATTCAACAGAAACACGGGTATGGTTACTTCAACTTTTGTGCATTTGTTAATGCTTTGTTGCTTCGGTCAGTGCCATGTTTTCATGGTTACTACCCGTAAACTATGGTTAAATCACTAGATGATCTTGCATGCTGGTTTTCCATAGTCCTTTAGCTTGGTTAATGCCATGCCACCTATGATTACTGCCATAGATGGACACATATGGTTAGCTGTATTCAGTAATTTTATCATTGTGTAGCTGGTGCAATAGTTTATATTGCTTCCATTCGTGATGTTGTTCTTAATTAAATCACGACTTCAATGAAATATGCTTTCCAGAGTCCAGACCTGGATTCAATTGTTTTATGGCATGATAAATGAGTTAAAAGTTAGTGTCCCTAAGCTTACGTTGCCAATGATTCCTGATTCGTTGGGTTAGACTTTAGGAGCAACACCCCCACCAATTTATTGGTTTCATGATAAATTGCCTGTGTTTATAGGATGAGCATGCATAGTGGATCTACTTTCGAGATTCAAATCTCGCATGCCGATTGCTCGGAGCGTCGTATCACCTGGACACTGACGATGGATGAATGCTTCCTACTCATCTTTAAACATCACTAACATAGGCGACTAGGTAGGTGGTACATTCACCCCCTTGCCTAGTAGAGCATCACAACGCATTTAAACACGCAAACCGGGAAGAACTTCGACAGGCCCAAGCTCAATAACAGGTTAAAGACCATTAAGAAAGAATATGGTGGATTTGTCTACCTGATGTCGAAAAATGGGTGGGGCTGGGACCTAGTTTTTTGTACATTCGTCGCCCTGGACGACGATGCATGGTCGACAGTATGCTTATTTGAATTTCATTTCATATCTCGAATGGTGGATACTAACGATCATCACACACACAGAACCCGTTGCAGATTGACAAGGCTTACAAGGTCTATAAGAGAAGTATTTCCCCCATTACAACCTTGTGGACGCCATGATTGGAGAAAGTCTACACATGACAACAGACGCGAGGACGCCAACTGGACTTGGATGAAAAACTACCATGGTTGCATAGCTTAACCGACAATTGCATCTCTAGTCATTGCATGATGATTTGCCAATCTGAGCGGAATTTTTGACTTTTTTCTCGATAAGAGAAATCTTTGAATCAAGATTGACTGTTGTTGACAAGCACTAATTTTTTTACAACCTCGTGGCCTCGATTCTTGAAATATATATAGGGTGTCATTCTTGCGATGTAATAGGACTAGGAGTTACTGTCAAAGTTGTTACTACCTAGCTGTAGGAATAATCGCCTTTGGTACATATACCCATGGAACATGAGTAAAGTTCTTTACTCGATCCTTCATAAATCCACCTTTAGGTGACAATGTTTATAAATGTACACCTTTCAGAAGACATGCATATTCAGATCTAAGGCACCCTCATTTCAATCGATGATGGAGTCATTGGCTACGGAGAATCTCTTCCTGACGAACATTATCAGTGGCGTTTAGTCTGCGGATGATTTACACCGGGAGAAGTTGAAGGAAACCGACAGATTGCAGTACGAGAGAGAGAGCGACAGATAAGGCATCGAACTGGCGGATCAACCTTGACAAGTGACATCGTCGATGAGCTAGTGTGCGACAAGCATGTAGTTATGCAGTTTTATTATTTAAAAATGCAAGGCCTCCTCATTTATTTAAATATTGATGGATATATGATGTTCAAATCAATTGAGAAATCAGGTTTTATACAATGATTCTCGGATTATGATACATGAGCTTGCAATTGAACTTATTTAACATAAACAAAATAAATACAAGGAACAACTTTAACTAACTTTCAAACCTTATTCCACAAACCTTATTCCACTACCGAACAAAGAATAGCCCTTATTCTACCTTATTCCAGCTTATTCCTCTCCTCCAGTCGAACATAAACAATACCCTATCCCATCTTAATCCAACCCCTTACACCTTATTCCCCTACCGAACGGGCCCTTATAGTTCTATATTTACATCGTTATCGTGTACTATTTACTTTATTACCATGACCTAGATTGTACTTGTCATTCCATGTCCTTGTCTAAGAAAAGTTATGCTATGCCAAAAGCTTTTTTCAACAATCCATAACATTGGCAATCAGCTCCTCGACTAAAAATCTTAAACGAAACAACTAGATCAACAATAACTGCAATGGTGCTAGTGGACACAACAAAGACCGTGACACAACTTAATGAGGGAGCAAGTGTAGGATAGTGGAGTAAGATGCCATGACAAAAGGGTCCAAGATGAGGCGGGTGGTATTTTAGAGTGGTCGTGAGGGGGAAGAGGACCACATGGACAAGGAACAATACGATGAAGATTTATCTTTTTCTTCTCCTCCCCCTCCATTACACCCATCTCCATAATTGTCGAAGCTTCATCAAACAAAAAAGGAAAAACTTTGATCCAAAGCTCTAGCATTGCAAGATCCCACTTATCAAACACTCCTCACACCAAGTCTCCCGCACCCAAGTGCATCAGATATGCTGCGCTCTGAGACCTTGCACTGAGCTCCCTCCACCACAACCACCTCGCAATTGACTCCACTGCATTCATGGCCCGCTTCTGCCTTGTTCACCACAAGCAATTTATATGTCCACCCATGTAATAGATTTAGATTTCAATACCGACAATCATGGGAGAAATTTTGATAACAATAGATAACGATAAGAAAGATTAACATACCATGCAGCGGATTAATGGCCAATTGATTTCGCGAAAGAAAGCATGTTGTTTGATTTCATTTGCACCAGTTTTTGACCCTAAACGATTATTCGGATCTCTCTGCAACAGCGCGTGAATTAATTGCCTGGCAGAAAGACTAACCTGCACGAAGTAAAAAACCATCAGTTAAAGGCCAATAAACAAATGAAAACCAGTTCACACCTCGCTTCCCTTCCAACAGATTATTAGAATGTAGAGAACAATATATTCTGTACCAAGGTAATCAATAATTTGGATTTCAAGCCTTGATTTAAAATATTAAGCACTGTTCCAAAACTGAAATATCAGGACTCTCAACTAGCTAACACCACTTATAACTGGGAGAACCAGCAAGCACAACCACTTACAACTTGAAGGAAGAGCAAGGGAAGCTTATAACTGGGAGATCCAGCTAGCACACCCACTTATAACTTGAAGTAAGAGCAAGGGAAACATGAGAAGCTGCTACATATCCCTGGTATAATTCATGGGTTGAAATTTCACTGCAATTTCGGTGAAATTTGAGCTTCATATATTTAAGGAAATCGAATAGGGCATGCCATTTTCTCATCCGTCGGTGATATATCACGACATATCAATGATATATCGCTATGTCAAAGATAGTACTCCCTTGGCACAATACTTCTATATAATAGATCAAAGCACATGTACCCCTTCCCTTCCCAGTCTGGGAGTAGCCAACAATGGATGCACTTGACAGGGAGAGCATGTCATGACCAGGAGTTAGATGATGGACGAAGACCATACAACCAAAGAAACGAGGTGTTATAGAGAAGAGGTCCTTTATGGAAACACAATCGAATAAGGAACCTTTTCTACTAAAATGGAAGACATCATACAATTGATGAGGTGTGATACCTGAATCCGAATAACCCGAATCTGACCCGATTAGGGTCCATATGATCCGATAAAACTATTGATCGATATTAAGTAATCTGAATTGATTTAGAAATCGTAAATTGAAACTTGTTTGAGATCAATCGATCAAAAATCGATTGCATTGTAAAATGTACCATCGTAAAAGCCGTGACACAATCGGGAACCACAAAAATATTTTAAGGCCACCATAAAATTCGTATTGATAAAATAAGACCAATAAAATTGACCGTTCATCAATCGAAGGTCGTTGGCCATTTAAATCACATAAATAATCATAAATCAAGACTGTATTTCGTCAATTTCCATATCCACTTAGGATCAGAAAAGTATAAATTTTATATCATTTGATCGTCATTCTGAGACGATTGAAACGAGATATCGATCATCTGAATCGAAGATTCAGGGTGCAAATGCAGATGATATTTGTATTCCAGATGAGAGAGGGATAAAAGATTTGAAAAAATATATAAAATAAAATTTAATTTTGTTGAGGAAAAAAGAATGAGTTATATTATGAGAGGTCCTAGGGTTCTCTTATATAGGAGAGGAACCTATTGGGCAAATTACAAGGAGAAGGAAAAAGAAAAAGAAAATAAGAAAACTACAATACAAATAATTAATATCTCAACACTCCCCCCTCAAGCTGGAGTGTAGATATCAATCAGACTCAGCTTGGAGCAACATCTCTGATAATGTCCTCTGGCTAGGGCCTTTGTAAGAACACCAGCTGTCTAGTCTCTAGAGCTGACATGCGTAGTGGCGATGAGACCCTTCCGTATCATATCACGAGTGTAGTGACAATCCACCTCTATGTACTTCATCTCTCAAGAAAGGCTGGGTTATTGGCAATGAAAAGAGTAGCCTGATTATCACATTGGAGATGCATGGGAAGAGGCACCTCTATAGTCAGGTTAGTAAGAACAGATCTAACCCACATCATCTTTGTGCTAGCCTGCGCCATGACCCTGTATTCTGACTCAACACTTGATCTGGCAATCATCGTCTACTTTTTACTCTACCATGAAACAAGAGAATTCCTCAAAGCCTGATGTAGACTTCCTACCCTTTGGACACACAACATAATCTGCATCTGCACATGCAGTAACTGAGAGAGATGTACCTCTGCTAAAAAGAAGTCTTGTACTAGGTGAAGTCTTCAGGTATCTCAGAATCATATGGACTGCATTCATATGTGCCTGTTTGGGCTGCTCCATAAACCAACTCACTTTACTCACAACAAAGGATATGTCGGACCTGGTAATGGTCACATATAGTAGCTTGCCAACAAGTTCTATGTACCTCCTCTTGTCGACCTCCTCAGTATCATCATTATAGAGCTTCATGCTCGGATCAATAGGAGTAGTGGCATATCTGCAATCTGCCACACCTGTCTCTGAAAGAAGATCCGTAACGTACTTGCTCTGGGTTATCACAAGACCTCATTGGTTCTTGGCAAACTCCAGTCCAAGGAAGTAACACAAATGTCCAAGGTCCTTGGTCACAAACTGTTGACCTAGGAAGTTCTTGACACCCTGAATGCCGTGCTCGTCATCTCCTGTAACAATGATGTTGTTGGGGTATTTGTTTATATGCGTCACTTATGTGGGGAGATGGGTAAATGGATCTCTCCAGGATCCATTTATGACATCTAATTGTTTAGTCCCACATCTACCAGTTTGGCGATGTGGAGACTCAATAGGGGCTATATATAGACCCCCCATACCCATTGTATCCAATGAGAAAAAGCAATGAAGTATATGACCCTTTGAGGCATTCTCTCGTGGTTTCATCCCGCTTCTTAAGGAGTAGGGTTGCACGTTAAAAATCTCTTGTTCTTCATGTTTTATCTTTATTTCTCTGATATACTTCCGCATTCCTATTTTCTAACAAATGTCATCAACATAAACAAGAATGACAATAATACCTCTCTGGGTCCTCTGCACAAACAAGGAGTGATCCGCAGTCGATCTCACAAACTCCTGCTACTCTATCAAGTCCGAGAGCTTTTGGAACCATGCTCTTGGACTCTACTTAAGGCCATAAGTAGCCTTATGTAGCCTGCAAACCTTCTGACACTCCCCCTCAGTAGCAAACCCAGGTGGCTGCTGCATGTAAACCTCCTCCTGTAGATCACCATAGGGGAAGGCATTCTTCACATAAAGCTGATAAATGGAGCAATCTCGTGTCACAACAACAGAAAGTAGAATACGCAAAGCGGAATATCTGGCAACTGGAGAGGAAGTATCTTGATAGTCCACCCCATATGTCTGAGTGAACCCATGTGCCACAAATCTCGCCTTATAGCGATCCACGTTGTCATCTGGATGGTGTTTCACAGTGAACACTCATTTGCATCCCATACAGATGCATCAACTGGAGCAGAAACAAGATTCTATGTACCTCGTGACTGTAGCGCATCCATCTCCTCCAAGGCTAACCTCCACTGACTACCTTTAGGGCCTCTTGATATGTCTGTGGTATTTCCACGACTGATAGTGTCGAGGTAAATCTCCTGAAATCCTCTGACAACCTGCTCAAGGAGAACCGGCACACAAGAGAAGATGGATAAAAAATGGCATGGCAATGTAAATCTCCAATCACCCTGCCCGTGAGTATGTCCTGAAACACAAGAGAAGATGGATAAAAAATGACATGACAATGTAAATCTTTTGTAATCTGACTAATGGACAAAAGATTCATCTGAAGTTTTGGAGCATGCAATATATTCTGCAATCGCATCGAGGGATCTAGGACAATCTCCCCCTGACCAACAATGGGTAGGTGAACCCCGTTAGCAATTGTTAAGATGATTACATATGTTTCACTGTCTATTTTATGTTATTATCTTTTCTCAGGACTTAGCATGTAATTAACCCAAGGGCTTTTCTCCTATATAAGAGAGCCCTCGGTCTATTCTAATAGATGAACAATGTTTCTCCGAACATGGTATCGGAGCAACGGTCCTAGACCGAGGTTCCTTTGTCCCACCCAAAACCCTAACCCTACACCCCCCACCCAGCCAGCCGCCGCCCACAGCCAGCGCCGCCGTCGTCGGAGGAGCTCCCAGCCCTGCTAGTAGCCCCCGCCTGCGCTCCAGGCCTGCTGCTCTTCGCTCCTCGGGTGCCGCTGCGGCCTCCGGATCCACCATAAGGTGCCCGGACTGCCGCTGGGGACGACGCAACCCATCGGAGCTGCCGCCGAACGGCCTGGGGAACCGTGCACTGCCTTAGGCATGTAGAAACTGCTGCTGCACCTGTTCTTTCGGCGCGTTTGGTGACTCCGATCTTCCGCTAGAGGGCCCAGAGGTTCATGGGGGAGACAGAGATGGTTATATGAGTCTACACATGCAACCTATCTCTTCTATGGATTTGTAGACAAAGAAATTTCTATTTATCCCTCAGTCGTTCCGCGCTTCGTGGCTCTTTCGTACCATGTCAGAGAACAAGGGTGATGTTTTCTCCTCTTCGGGTGCCTTCAAAGGACCGGCCCCAATTGTAAAGATGGACGGGACCAACTATGAGCTTTGGTCCATGCAGTTCTGTACCCTCATGCAGTGCCACAATAAAGAGCATATATTGACAGACTCTGAGCCGGCGGACAAGACGAGGGCAAATGCGACATGGAAACAAGATGATGCTTACGCACGTATATGGCTCTTCGGGATACTGACTACGGAGATAGCCAATGATATTGTGAATCAGCCAACTGCGAAGGCGATGTGGGACATACTGGCAGATACATATGGCTAGTCGAAAAATGAAAGCAAGATACTTTAATTGCAGTTCGATATCTTCTCGACCAAACAGAATGGTTACCCGCTCCATGCTCATTTATCTCACCCGCGGGGCATGTTTGAGAGATTACACAGTTTCATGCCCATCACCACCAGCACGGAGCAACAACTGGCATATCGAAATGCCACGATGATTGGAGTTTTTCTATCATCTCTTGATCTTAAGTATGATGCAGCTTGTACTCAACTTCTGACTGGAGAGACTATTCTACCAATGGAAGAGGTCTATAAGCGCCTGAGCAGGATCACTACTTCAGCGAGCACTGCGCCAACTACTCCTTCGGCTATTGCTGCTACTACAGGCAGAGGCGGATCATCTCACTTTCGAGGTCGTGGACCTCGTGGTCGAGGGGGTGGTAGACATCGTGGTCCATGTACTCATTGCCATCGTCCAGGTCACTCTGAGGAGACGTGCTTCCATAAGCATGGGTATCCAGTTTCAGCACGAGTTGCAGAACAGACTGAGTCTTCCGCCGCACCTACTTCAGACACTCGCCTTGATGACATTGTATCCATGCTTCGTGAGATGATGACCACTCCAGCATCTTCGTCTCCAGGTTCCACAGAGGCTGCAGCATCCGCCAGAGCGTCGTCTAGCTCTTCAGGAACTCACTATGCGTTCACCAGTAGTTCATGTTCGGACCTGACAGATTGGATTATGGACTCCGGGGCATCCCATCATATGTGTGGCGAGAGGATGCAATTTACTACCTACAGAGCCCTTTCACCTGGCAGATCAGTTGTTATTGCCAATGGGGTTCGCTTGCCCATTGTTGGTCAGGGGGAGATAACTCTAGCGCATTCTCTCAGTCTTCAGAATGTCTTATATGCACCTGATTTTCAGATGAATCTGTTGCCAATTAGTCAACTTACAAAAGATCTCCATTGTAATGCCATATTTGATCCATCTTCTTTTGTGTTTCAGGACATACTGACTGGCAGGGTGATTGGACATGGCCGTGAGCAGAGGGGCTTGTATAAGCTTTCCTTACCATCATGTGTTGGACTTGCTACCATTCCATCTGGACCCGTTTCACCACTACTCTGGCATCTTCGCTTTGGCCATCTTCTGCTACAGAAGATGTGTCATGTTCTACCACAGATATTTACCCATACTACATTGGATTGTGAAGCTTGTCAGCTTGGGAAACATCACCGCTCTTCCTTTCCGAGTCGTCCAAGTCGTCAAAGTAGTCGGTATTTTGAGTTGTTTCATTTGATATTTGGGGTCCGAGTCGTGTACTTGATCATCAGGGACATCGTTATTATATGGTTGCTGTCGATGATTATTCCAGATTGTCGTGGGTGTTCTTGATGAAACACAAGTTTGAAGCAGGTGGTATCATTACAAAATTTCTTCTGGAAGTCAAAAATATCTTCTCTGCAAATGTCAAATTCATTCGTACGGATAATGCATTAGAATTTTCAACTCTCCATTTATCTGAATTTCTAAGTTCTATGGGCATTTTTCATCAGACTTCATGTAGTTGTACTTTACAACAAAATGGTATGGTTGAACGAAAACATCGCCAACTTCTTGATGTCACGCGCACATTGTTGATACAGAGTCGTACCCCTCATTCTTTTTGGGGGGATGCTGTTTTCACCGCTTGTTACTTGGTTAATCGTATGCCCTCGACTATTCTTGGAGAGAAGGTTCCTTTCTGATTGCGTTTCCCGAGAAGGACCTATTTTCTCTCACACCCAGAGTCTTTGGGTCTGTGGCATTTGTCCGTGATTCCTCTCCTGGTCGTGACAAGCTCTCACCCAGAGCGGTCAAATGTGTGTTTGTTGGATATTCTCGTACCCAAAAAGGGTATAGATGTTTTGATCATGTTGGCAAAAGATACTATGTGAGTGCTGATGTTACCTTCTTTGAATCCGTTATGTATTTTTCTCCCACAGGTGACAGGCTATCCAATAGCAATACTGGAGAGGAAGTTGTTGTTCCTCCTCCACCATCGCTTCCACCAAATGGCTCCCATGATACACAACACCATACCCCACCACCACCGCCACCACCGCCACCTCCAGCTATTCGACAACGATTCCTACCTTTGGTTTACACTCGCAGGTCTTCTACTGGAACCTCTGCTCATACTCATAGGCCATCCACATCATCCAGCACGCCACATGTATGTCATGATAACATTGTTTCAACTGATGGTATTGGAGTTCTTCGTGACACAGAGGGTGACTTAGGCCACCAAGACAGTGGGGATGTTGATCTACATGTTCCTATTGCCATTAGGAAGCCTCGACGCAAGTGTGCCACCTATCCACTTGCTGCATATGTTTCTTTGGATCACCTATCTGATGACTACAAGAGGTTCGTAGTGGGACTCTCCGCAATTACTATCCCATGTACTTACACAGAAGCCTTGCAAGACAAGCTGTGGTGCCAGGCAATGAAAGAAGAAATAGCAGCGTTACGATTACGAGGAACATGGAGTATTGTTCCTGCTCCCAATGGTGCCTCGATTGTCAGTTGTAAGTGGATATTCTCCATTAAGCACAATGCAGATGGCAGTGTGGATCGCTACAAGGCAAGGCTTGTGGCACGTGGTTTCACCTAGACATATGGGGTGGATTATCGGGACATGTTTTCTCCAATTGCGAGACATTCGACACTGCGAATTCTACTTTCTGTAGCAGTTTCATAGGATTGGCTGTTATATCAGCTGGATGTCGAGAATGCCTTTCTCTACGGAGACCTCCAGGAGGAGGTCTACATCCAGTATCCACCTGGGTTTGCTGTTGAGGGGGGGGGGGTCCCAAAGTGTGTGCAAGCTACATAAAGCGATTTATAGGCGGAAGCAGAGTCCGATAGCTTGGTACCAGAAGCTATCGGAGTTGATTGAAAACCATGGTTTTGTGAGGTCTACAGGGGACCACTCACTGTTTGTTCATAAGACAGAGAAAGGTATGGTTGCCATTCTTGTTTACGTAGACGACATTATTGTTACAGGTGATGATGCTCATGGCATTCGACTAGCCAAGGAATTTTTAGGTCAACAATTTGTGACTAAGGACCTTGGTACTCTTCGATACTTTCTGGGGCTAGAATTTGCAAGAAACCAATGTGGTCTAGTGATGACTCAGAGGAAGTTTGTGATGGATCTTCTTTCTGAGACAAGTATGACCGGATGCAAGCCTGCCACTACGCCTATGGACCCAAGTATGAAATTATATGACCAGGATACTGAGGAAGTAGATAGAAGGAGATACAGAGAATTGGTTGGGAAGCTGTTATATGTTACCATCACCGGGCCAGATATTATGTTTGCAATGAGCGAAGTTAGCCAGTTTATGGAGCAGCCCAAAAAGGTACATATGGATGCCATTCACATGATTTTGAGATATTTGAAGAATTCACCTGGTACTGGTTTATTATTCAGTAGTGATACATCCCTGGAGGTGATAGCATGTGCTGACGCAGACTATGTAGGTTGTCCCATAGACAGAAAGTCTACGTCGGGATTTGCAGTTTTTTTGGGAACTCGTTTGTCTCATGTGTAGTATTTGGTTGTGCGCCTATTGAATTGTAGCAGGGTAAATGGATTCTGGAGAAGATCCATTTACCCCATCCATGTGTTTAGTCCCACATCGTCTAGTGGTGGGACTTGGAGGCTCTGGAGAGGCTATATAAGGAGCCCCAGACCTCCTGTACCCATTGAGAAAGTCAATAGACAAACACACCCTATTTGAGGGCTTCTCCCGTGGTTTCATCCCGCTCCTCACGGAGTAGGGTTCCACGTTAAATCCCGCATTCTTTCTTGTTCTTTATCATTTTTCCATGTTCGCTTCCGCATGTTTATTTTCTTAACATCATGGAAAAGCAAGAGGCAAACTGTGGTAGCCATATCGAGTGCAGAATCTGAGTACAGGGCCATGGCACAAGGGGGTGCAGAGATGATGTGGGTTAGATCGGTGTTTGACTGATTTTGCTATTGAAGTCCCTCTTCCAATGCGACTTTTATGTGATAATCAAGCTGCATTATTTATTGCTAATAATCTTGCTTTCCATGAGCGAACAAAGCATATTGAGGTGGACTGTCACTACACCATAGATATGATATAGAAAGGGCTCATTGCTACCTCTCATGTCCCAACAGGGGATCGGACAACCGACATCTTCACCAAGGCTCTATCTCAAAGTCCATTTCAGAAGTGATGTTCCAAGCTGAGCATGATAGATATATACGCTCCAGTTTGAGGGGGAGTGTTAAGATAACTACATATGTTTCACTGTCTATTTTATGTTATTATCTTTTCTCAAGACTTAGCATGTAATAAACCCAAGGGCTTTTCTCCTATATAAGAGAGCCCTCGGTCTATTCTAATAGATGAACAACGTTTCTCCGAACAACAACCACCACTGATCTACCAGGAGGGATAGACTTGTAAGAACTGAACTGTGCTCGATCACCAAATATATGATGAGATGCTCTAGAGTCTATGATCCAATTAGTTAAATTTGAACTACTACTACTGGTAAGCGCATAAGCAATACTTGATGAACTCGAAGAAGCTCTAGCAACAGCTACAACATCTGAAGAATCTGCAGCTGAAGTGATTGGAGTAGTCATCATCTCTCTCAGTATGGAAACAATATCATCAAACCGCGCATCATGAGGAGTTGAAGTAGGCTATCTGCTCAGCAACACATGCAGACGTAGGTTACCCATGCTTCAGATAGCATGTCTCCTTCGAATGATCTGAACGATCATAATGTGAGCATGGACCATGCTGACGTCCTCCTGCTCGGCCATGGGGTTCACGCTTGCGAAATTGTAAAGTACCCTCTCTGCCATGAGAAGCTGCCATAGCAGAGGGAGTCTGGGCCATGGTAGTAGATGAAGTAGTAACCCTGCTCAGCCTCTTGTAGACCTCCATTGGAGGTATCGTCTCTCCAGTAAATAGTTCAGTACGTGCTGCATCGTACTCAGAGTCATGATAAAAAGACTCCTGTCATAATGGTGTTTTGGTATGCATGTTGCTGCTCAGTGCTGGTAGTAATAGGCATAAAGCTATGCAGACGCTCAAACATGCCTCTAAGATGCAAGAAGTTGGCATGAAGAGATCGACCATTCTGCCTTGTCGAAAAGATATAATACTGCAATTGTAAAATCTTGCTCTCATTCTTGGCCTTCCCATACGTGTCTGCTAAGATGTCCCACATAGCCTTTGCTGTGGGTTGATTAACGATGTCATTGGCAATCTCTGTGGTGAGCGTCCTAGAGAGGCAAATCTGAGCATAGGTATCATCTTGCTTCCAAGAAGCATTAGCCCCAGTCTAGTCCACCGGCTCTGAATCCGTCAAAATGTGTTCCTTGTTATGGCATTGCGTAAGGGTATGAAACTACATGGACAACAACTCGTAGTTGGTCCCATCCATCTTCACGACGGGAGCCGGACCCTTGAAGGCACCAGACGATGAAAAACATCACCCATGTTCTCTGACATGGTAAAAAGAACACCGGCAATCCGGAACAAAATTGAGTAGACTACTCTGAATGAGTCTACACAATCATATGGAGGATTGGTTGTACGAGTAGACCCATACAACCATCCTCGTCAATCCTTGTTGTAGTACAGGGTCGGAAGACGTGATTTATACATTCGAAATCACGAAATCCAAACAAAATCAGACCGTATAAGCATGCAGAAATGACCGAACTGCAGCCCGTATAATGTGAGACGATCATGTTGGGAGAAAAGAATTGTTTATTCATGAAGAGACCCTAGGGTTCTCTTATATAGGAGAAAAGCCACGTGCTAATTACATAAGAGGTACATGAAGAAAATAGAAATAAGAAATGAATATAACGAGATACAAATATCTCAACAATTTTCAACAGAAAAAATAGGTTACAATTTATGGGGCCTTTAGGGAAAAAAATTAAAGCTTAACAGCTATTATTTAGGGTTCCCCATCGGGAACCTAACTCACGATCACACCGGCCCGGGTGGGGCTCCCTTTACATCATTGGAAGAGGGGAGAAGAAAACATGATTTGGTAGGATTTTTTCTCTCTACTACCAAATGTAGCACGACAGGATGATGCAAATTCTAGGAACAAAATGAAATATAAACGAGAAAATTATACAAAAATCCCTGAAGTATACACTCAATTCCAATGCCATACTTGAACTTTAAAAGATAACAATATGATATCCGATCTTTAATATTTATCTTAATGTTGGAGACAAATTCCTAAGTAGTACCTTGGATTTACTTGAATCCCTAGGTATTACGAAATGTTTTTTTATCTGATAGCTACAGACGTGTCGCATGTTCAGTATGCGACACTAGTATTATTATTTTTTTACCCGGAACTACAAACGTAACGCATCTTCGATATGCGCTACTTGTAGATATCGCCACAAATGCCAACTTTTGACCAAGGCGGTGCAAAACCCTCGCAAATAAGTATGATAGATGACACAAATCGTTTGTTACCCTTTGATCTGTGTGATACAACGAGGACATATCAATGAAGAAGGCGTTGAGTTGTAAACTTCTAAGTTGTACTAATGTGTAGTTGTTCCCGTGAGACAATTATATTAATGTACATCATTGTGGACAAACACATCAATATATAAATTATGTGAATGTGAATGCCTGTGAATAAGTCTGTCAATTATGTGCATGTGGAGATCATAATTCCGTGGAAGTATTGTGTTTGCAGGTTAAAATGCAAGTTAGGTGAAAGTTCCTGGAAATGATGCACACCCAGCGTCAATGTTGGAATTCCTGGACAATTACAGGGTGATGCTCATATAGCGCATGTTGAATATGCGTTATATGTGAAACTTCCTGAAATTGTTCCGGGAATGTTCCAGGAAGATTAGCATATAGCGCATGTTCAACATGCGTTATATGTGAAACTTCCAGGAATTATTCCGGGAATGTTACAGGGAGATCATCATATAGCGCACGTCTAACATGCGTTATATGTGAAACTTCCTGGAATCGTTCCGGGAATGTTACAGGAACGTCCTTATATGACGCATGTTCAACATGCGTATATGTGAAAGTTTCTGGAAATCACAGGGTTTATCACGGCGGGATAACGCATATTCGACATACAAGTAGCGCATATCGAAGATGCGCTACGCTTGTAGTTCCCGGGTAAAAAAAATAATACTAGTGTCGCATACTGAACATGCGACACGTCTGTAGCTATCAGATAAAAAAACATTTCGTAATACCTGTGGATTTAAGTAAATCCAAGGTATTACTTAGGAATTTATCTCCTTAATGTTGATTTAAGCTATTAAGATTTAAGGTAAGTGTTAGAAAATAAGAAATGCGGAAGCATGACCAGATAAAGAAATAAACAATAGGAACATGAGATTTTAACGTGGAACCCGACTCTCTACGGAGCGAGATGAAACCACAAGAGAATGCCTCAAAGGGCTGACATGTCTATTGACTTTCTCACTGGATACATGTGGTCTGGGCTTCTTATATAGCCTCCACAGATCCTCCAAGTCCCACAACTGGTAGATGTGGGACTAAACTCTGGATGTGGTAAATGGATCTTGGAAGGATCCATTTACACATCTACATGACATGACACATACTCTAACACTCCCCCTCAAGCTGGAGCATGGAATGGTCAGCTTGGACAAACTGAAAAAAATCTCGACTCAGAATACAAGAGACTACAGACAATATCAACTCAACGCGTACAACTGTTGACAACTGTCGAGGACGTTGCTTCTCATGCCGTGCAGGCGAAGAGGATAAACATGCTAGAGAGTGAGTTAAACTGAATCTCATCGTTGGAGAGCATGTGCTCTGTACTGTGCCTGTCAGAGTCACTACAATTGGAAATGAGTCTCCTCGTCGGAGTACTCTGGCCCGCCACAATATGTGGACAACCGCTCCATCTCTGAAAGGGCCGAACTGAAAAGGTCGTGGAGACATCCTCGTCGGAGTCGACGGTTGTCGGAGAATGGAGTATGAAAAGTCTCCTCGTCGGAAAATCAGGTCTCTCCCATAGTAGTTCAGAGAATGGCATCTCTACTCTGGAGTTCCTATGAAACCACATGAAAAACCCTAACCCACATGGCATAGGGAATGAGATCTCTACTTTGAAGTTCCTATGGAACACATGAAAACTCCGACCATAAACAAAAATGGGGACCACAAACAATGATGACAAAAATGTGCACATCTGATTGAGGACTCGGAATCTGATCATCGAGTTTGGAACTTCTGTAAAGTCTGGAAAATATGGCTTTTGGACTGGAGAATCTAAACATGAAATTTGTCCTGTAGAACTCTACACAATAATCCCCCTTTCTCCCGTACTTGTTGGAAAACAATGACATCGAAAAAGTTGGGAGAAGACAAGAAAATGTGGTGAAGAAACAACATACATAAGCCGATCTCGATTTTCTTTTCGGCTTTTTTTCAACTCATCATTTTTCAACAATAATATATATTTTTTAATGAGCCGACTCTTCCTTTTTTAGAAAATAAAATGTTCTCGATTTTTTATGGCTTTTTTGCAATTTTTATCAAGTTTCGCCTCCCAAAGGAGGTGTCTCCTGGAGGTTTCGTACTTCCTGGAGCTTGTGATCAGAAGAGGCGACGCATGGAGGTGAACTGGGAGTGTCTCCTGGAGGCAGTGATGCTTCACCTGGAACATCGAGCTCTGCCTGGAGTGGCAGAACTTTGCCAGGACCACATAGAGGTGTAGGCTCGCTGCCTGCATCTCGTCGCCTACGCGTGGAGCAGGAATTCTTTGGGGGCGATGCCGTAGGGCTTATGGCTTGCCTCCTGGAGATGGAGGGTGGCAGGAGGTGCCACACAGAGTTGTCGAAGAGGCGCCCAGATCTCATGTCAATGCAAGATAGAGATGGATCTGGAGAAGCTCCAGATCACCACTGAGCGTCTTCATTACCTGGAGATGTGTCGCGCAAGGATCCCCGCCTTGCCATCGATGGCATCGAATTTGAAGACCGTGTACAGGAACCTGAAGGGTCGATCACTAGATGATGTGGGGGTTCGGGCACAGATGCCGGGGAGGTTGGGAACTCCATATCTGTTGAAAAAAATGGCTAGAGAGGAGGTGCCACCAGGAGGAGAGGGTGTGGTCGCTTGGTGCTGTGCGGGATCTCATACTGCCTGCGTGATCGATCCTTGGGATCTGCAACTGCCACTTGGATTGTTGGCTAGGGTTTTTAGAAAAAACTTGATGTTTTTGATGATCTTCTACATATGACAATATTGCATAAGAGAATAATACTCTTCATCATAATAATTTCTAAGAACAATGGAAGAATCAATTCTTGACTAAAACATGAATTAGGGTTTCAAGAAAGCCAAAATTGAAACACGAATTTGAATGATTTCGAAAAAAAATTCAAAAAAAATCCAATATCAACCAAGAACGGCCCACTCTGATACCATATTAGAAAATAAGAAATGCGGAAGCTTGACCAGAGATAGAGAAATAAGCATCAGGAACACAAGATTTTAACGTGGAGCCCAACTCCCTAAGGAGTGGGATGGAGAACGCCTTTAAGGGTTGATGTGTCTATTAGATTTCTCACTGGATACAGGGGGTCTGGGGCTTTTTATATATCCTCCATAGATCCTCCAAATCCCACCACTGGTAGACGTCAGACTAAATTCTAGAAGTGGTAAATGGATCTTGGAAGGATCCATTTACTCATCTACATGATAATGACACATAATCTAACAGTTAGAAAGACCAAACAATCAATTAAGTTTCAACAACCAAGGACAACATTGAGACAAATCTTAAATATTGACTACTATATTGTTACCTTTTAAAGTTTGAGTATGACATTTAAAGCAGGTGTATAGTTCATGAACTTTTGTGTAGTTTACTGAATATAAAATGAAAACATGATTTGGTAGGACTTTTTCTATGCACAACCAAAAGTAGCATGGCAAGATGGTGCAAATACCTAGGAATGAAGGCTTCAATAAAATGTAAAATAAGAAAATTCAGATGGCAAAGAATAATACACATGGATTCATTGACACAAATCATGATAGGAGAGTACTACTCTCTAACTAGGGTATTAGCTAATCTACAATAAGAAAATGGTGCCTGTGAGTTTTGTTTTGTTTGTAACCATTTACTACTTCAAGCCAACGGGCAACTAGAAACTCACATCTTATGTCAATCACATAAAGTTTACATTAATCTCTAATGCATTCTAATCTGTTTATATAGCAATATCTTTCATTATTCTGCGTTTTTGGCTGTCTACACGGCCATTGTTAGCAGATATAGAATTCTTTGAACTCAAATATTGTGCCACTTGGGTTTACAAATGCTTAGTGTAGAGATATTTCTAATATTTGTGTACTCGTTTGTTATATCTATTTCTCCTGTTCCACCTTATGTAATTTACCCATAGGCTTCCTCTATATAAGAGAGCCCAGGGTTTCCTGGAATAAATATGTTCTCATTTTCTTCCAACATGGTATCAGATCCTCCACCTTAAAACCCTAACCCTAGCCCCCGCCGCCGCCATCTATTCTCGGCGCCTCCTCCCACAGCCCGCCGCCCCTCCTAGCCCACCGCCCCTCCCAGCCCGTCGCCGCCCCCCAGCCCGCTGGCAACCCCCCCCCCCCTCATTTCTCGGCGGCAACCCCCCTCCCCTCCTCTTAACTCGACGCCGTTCCCTTCTCTTTCTCGGTCTTCATGGAATTGAGTGCATAAATCTACAAATGCACTCAACTCCATACATGTTTATGTAGACAATTATTCATTGGTCTAGAAACCCTCGTTCTTCGTCTCCGGCAACAATGTCAGAAAACAAAGTCGACATGCCCTCCATCGATGCTTTCAAAGGTCCAGCGCCCATAGTAAAAATGGATGGGACAAATTACGAGCTCTAGGCGATGCAATTCATGAGTCTCATGAAGTCCAATGGTAAGAAGCACATTCTTACCGAAGATGAGCCGGCAGAGAAGACTGGGGTTTATGCCTCATGGGAGGCTAATGATTCGTATGCCAAGGTCTGGCTTCCAAGCACTCTTACGATGGAGATTGCTAATGATGTCCTCCATCAGCCCACGACTAAGGCCATGTGGGATATTCTAGCTGCCACGTACTCGCAGATAAGGAACGAGACCAAGATTCTCCAACTTCAGCTTGACATATTTACGGTCAAACAGAATGGTCGGCCATTGCATTCGTTGTATACATCCCTACGAGGTATGTTTGAGAAGCTTTATAGTATCATTCCCCTGACGGCGACCCCTGAGCAGCAGAAGACGTTCCGGAATGCTACAATGGTGGGGGTCCTACTAACGACACTTGACCCAGAGTATGATGCGACTCGCTCGAAGATCTTGGCGGATGCTACTATTCCTCCAGTGCAGGAATCGTATCGTCGGCTCAGCATAATCGCAGTTCCTTCCACTGCCAATACTCCACCTCCTTCAGCGATGACAGCTCCAGAGGCCGAGGTGCATCTTCATCTTTTTGTGGTCGTGGACCTCATGGCCGAGGTGGCCGATTTCGTCAGCCATGCACCTTCTGTCATCGCCCAGGTCATGCGAATGAAACATGCTATTTTAAGCATGGTTTTCCGGCATCAGCCCGTGTAGCCGAGCACGTTGTGCCTACGCCCACATCTACTTCAGATTAGGGGTGCTAATCGAATCGAATACATTCGAATCCAGGAGGATTCTGATTCAATTCATTATACAAATTTCGAATTCGAACTCGAATCGAATTTCAAACGAATTTACTAACTTAAATTCAGATTCAATTCATTTTGAGTTTCGAATATTCAAATTCGTTTCATTTTATTTCAAATTTGAAATGTTAATTAATGTTTTAGAGCTTATATAAATAATATTATATGAATAGTAATATAATACCAAATTTTTATTGTAAAATTTTAATTTTGAAAATATACTACTAAGATAAGTTGAAAAACTATAAAATCAAGGAAAATATCAAACCAATACGATACATTGGATAAAAGTATATACTATTTACAATTATTATGTATTTTTTACAATCTAATATACTTTTTTCTATGATGAAAGAATGTATGCATACAATATATTTATTTGAGCCTATCAAAGAGATAGAATATCATAGACGAAAAAGATGGATAATATAATTACTATTGTATGTTAAAGCAAGATAAGATAAAACTTTATATAGAAAGTTGATACAAATTAATATTATTATTTGAAATAATGGGAATCGTAAAAAAATAATGTAGAAAGATAAAACATCTACATTGAGCATGAGCATTTTCAATATCAAAAAAATAAGCCATGGAAATGAATATATGAATTTTTGATGTACAAAGGAACAACTTACATTATGATGAGAAGAACTTGTATATTGCCCATGTGATGATAAATTTCACCTTGACAATGATACTCATCATGGATTTCCATGCAAGGAAAATCCAAACAACAAAAAAGTAAAGAAGATATATCTAGATAAATTTTGAATCACGATAAATGTTACAGAGGAATTCAAAGTAGCAAAATCATCATTTTCGCATGCTAGAAGAAAGGTCAACATAATCTGCCATAGATTTTTAGGATCTTTGTTAGATAATGAAAGGGGGAGTGGAAAAGACAGTGTAAGAAATGTGGGAACATGAAAATAAATGTGTGGATGAGGATTTAGAATAACAATATTAGACATTTAATTTTTCCTATTAGATTTTATAACCAATATTTTTTACTATTTTTATATTCAATAATAGTCGTTAAATAATAGGATTATACATACATATATGCATATAAATTGGATATGTCTCAGAGTGCTTTGTATCCTCTTAATGCCTCGAAATTTTTTGCTAAAATTGATTATTGTATTTATACAAAGTAATAAGAAGCAAATACATAAACTTCAATGTTTTTTATTACCGATGCATGAAGGACACATATCTTTAACTCATAACATATTTTGCAGTCAAACCACTTGAACTTAGTTATAAAGAGGAAATGAAAGAGATTGGATCTCATTAGGGGGCCTAATGTTGCATATACACGTCATGCATTCACAAGTCATATTGGTGTAGTGTAGGAGTATGGAAATCATAGATGTGATTGCTTCACATGATAAATCATATCAATGGATCCTAGACATGATTAAAAGTTTAAAATTAACCACTTAATCAATGTAGTAAGTTCATTTGAGAGTATCTTTATTTGCTTGCACATCTTATGCCTAATGATATAATGCAAATGCTAAATTTTTCAATGTAAACTAAATATAGTATCTTTTTTAATACATATTCATATACTCTTTTTTGCATCGATTTACATACAAATGTCAATCTTTTGATATAATTATGCTATAATTCATTGTACATGAATATTCAGAAAAGATCATAATTAGCCAAGAGTGGTTGTTACATGCATGTATGTAAATATGTATATATTATAAGGATATATATGTATGCACTATGTATATATAAATACATGGACACATATATACATATATGTACATATATACACATGTATATAAATTCCGAATGGAATCAAATTATTATCGAACGAATTAAGGTTAATTCAAATTCGATTCAATTGAGAATCGAATCCACAATTGAAATTCAAATTCAGTTCATTTGATTTCGAATTTAACTTTTTTCGAATTTTTATTGAACGAATCCTAATCGAATTCGAATGATTCAGTTCAATTAGCAGCCCTACTTCAGATCAGAGGTTTGAGGATCTTGTAGCAAGATTACGAGATATCATGCCTCCTGCCACTACTGACTCGCTAGGAGGTCACTCAGACATAGCAACTTCCGCCTGTACCAGCATGTCAGCTACAACTAGCACATCAGGTAGCGTTTATGCATTTACATCATGTCACAATACTGATGTTTCAGAATGGATTATGGACTTTGGTGCGACACATCATCTCTGTCGAGACAGAGATAAGTTTACATCATATAGGGAGGTTTCACCTGGGAGATCGATGGTAATAGCAGATGGGCTCATTCCCTCATCATTGGACAGGGGGAGATCAGTTTGACACCCTCCATACAGCTACATAATGTTTTGCATGCTCCAGCTTTCTCAATGAACTTACTCTCTATTAGTCAGCTTACTAAGGAGTTGCATTGTGGGGCTATTTTTGACCCATCGTCTCTTATTTTTCAGAACATTCTAACGGGTAGGCTGATTGGCTGTGGCCGTGAGCATGATGGTATCTATCGGTTGGTTCACACCTCCTATGCTGGTGTCTCCTCTCAGTCCAGTGGAACTGCTTCTCCCTTTACTTGGCATCTGCGTTTTGGTTATCTCCCTCTTCAGAAACCGCGACATATCTTGCCCAGGTTTCACCAAAGTCTTCTTTTCAGTGTGAAGCATGTCAGTTGGGGAAGCATCGCAGATCTACTTTCCCTCGTCGTAAGTCTTGGAGCAGTAGCTCCCCTTTTGAGTTGTTGCATGGTGACATTTGGGGTCCGAGTCATGTTCCTGATCACTAGGGACACATGTTTTACCTAGTAGTTGTTGATGATTTCTCTCGATTGTCTTGGGTCTTTTTATTGAAAAATAAATCTAAAGCAGGGGATGTAATAAAAAATCTTATCAATGAATTTCGGAATGTTTTTGCTTCTAATGTGAAGATTGTGCGCACAGATAATGCCTTAGAATTTTGCACTCATGCTCTATCACATTTCTTCTTGTCTCGTGGCATTATTCATCAAACAACGTATGCCTACACATCTCAACAGAATGGTGTTGCAGAATGAAAACATCGTCATCTTCTTGATATAACCCAGACTTTACTCATTCATAGTTGTGCTCCTCTCTCTTTTTGGGGTGATGCTGTTCTTATGGCATGTTATCTGGTCAATCGGATGCCATCCTCTGTATCGGGCAAGAAAATTCCACTGTCGGTTGTTTTTCCGGACAAAGAATTGTTCTCCCTAACTCCTCGTGTTTTTGGCTCAGTTGCTTTTGTTCATCAACTCACTCCAGAGATTAACAAACTCTCCCATAGGGCTGTCAAGTGCGTATATCTTGGGTACTCTCGTACTCAAAAGGGTTACCGATGCTATGATCCTGTGCACAATAAATATTATATTAGTACCGATGTCACCTTCTTTGAGAATGTGATGTATTTTTCGCTTGCAGGTGACAGGATGACTCCTTCCACTACTGATGATGACATTTATGTACCACCTCCTCCCTGCGTCCATCTGATAACATACCAACTCCTACTGTGTCACCACCACCATCACCACCACCACCACCACCACCCCCGCAACCACCAGTCCCACCTTTACCGAAATTTTATACCCGTCGTCCGCATCCTGCTTATGGAGGTCGTCATTCATCCACCACGCCCTAGGTATGTCCAAATGAAATTAGTAATGATGGGACTGACAATGCACAAGTGCAGGAGAATGACTTACAGGTGGACACTGCGGATGATTTGGATGTACCTATTGCCTTGAGGAAGTCTAAGCGGACGTGTGCATCTTATCCACTTGCTTCACAGGTTTCATTCCATCGCCTCACTGGTGAATTTCAGAGATTTGCTATTGCCTTATCTACCGTGGACATACCGCGGAATTATAAGGATGCCTTTAAAGAAAGCAGCTGACGATTAGCCATGGAAAGAGGAAATGGTTGCCTTGCGATCTCGTGGTACATGGAGTTTAGTTGATGCTTCCCCATGAGCTTATGTGGTCAGTTGTAAATGGGTCTTTACTGTCAAATATAAGGTGGATGTCAGCCTTGATCGATACAAAGCAAGGCTAGTGGCCCGTGGCATCACTCAGACCTATGGTGTGAATTACATGGACATCTTTTCTACGGTTGCACGACATTTCACTCTATGTGTTCTTCTGTCAGTCGCTGTGGTACGCGATTGGCCTTTGTTCCAACTTGATGTTAAAAATGCCTTTTTATATGGGGATCTGCAGGAAGAAGTCTACATACAGCAGCCTCCGGGGTTTGCTGCTGAGGAGGAGTGCCAGAAGGTGTGTAGACTTCACAAGGCCATATATGGTCTTAAACAAAGTCCGCGAGCATGGTTTCCAAAGCTTTTAGATCTAATCCAGAAGCAAGGGTTCATAAGATCAAATGCTGACCATTCTTTGTTTGTCCAGAAGAATCTCGGAGGTACTGTTGTTATTATGGTATATGTTGATTATATACTTGTCACAAAAGATGACATGCAGGGGATAAAGATGACAAAAGAATTTTAAGGCCATCAGTTTGTGACTAAGGATCTTGGTACTCTACGATACTTTCTGCGATTGGAATTTGCGAGGAATGCGCAGGGTCTTGTGATGACCCAAGGAAAATATATTACAGATATGCTTGTTGAGACATGTATGATTGTGTCTTGTGATGACCCAAAGAAAATATGTTACAGATATGCTTGTTGAGACAGGTATGTTGACCCTCCACTACTCCCATGGATCCTAGTATGAAGTTATATGGAGATGATACATAGGAAGTTGACAAAAGAAGATATAGAGAAATGGTGGGAAAACTTCTCTAGATTACTATCACTAGGCCTGACATTGCCTTTGCGGTTAGTCGGGTGAGTCAGTTCATGGAACAACCTAGACACGTGCACATGGATGCTGTATATATGATACTAAGATATCTAAAGTCGTCTCCAGGGGTAGGATTATTGTTCATGAAAGAAGCAAATCTCTCTATCTCTGCATGTGCTGATGCGGATTATGCAGGATGTCCTAGATACTGGAAATCTACCTCAGGTTTTGCAGTGTTTGTTGGCAGTTCCTTAGTTTCTTGGAAAAGTAAGAAACAGATAGTGGTGGCTAGATCTAGTGCTGAATCTGAATACATGGCCATGACACAGGAGAGCACGGAAATGATGTGGGTTCGAGCCGCATTAGAAGATCTGCATATAGATGTACCTCTACCCGTGCAATAATTACAATGTGACAATCAAGCATCGTTATTTATTGCTAATAATCCTGCATTTCATGAAAGGACGAAGCATATTGAGGTAGACTGCCATTATACCAGGGATATGATTCAGAAGGGTTTGATCTCTACTTCCCATGTCAGTTCAGGAGAACAGACTGCAGATATCTTTACTAAGCCGTTGCTCAGAGGGCCGTTTGAGAGATGCTCTTCCAAGCTGAGCATGATTGACATCTATGCTCCATCTTGAGGGGGAGTGTAGAGATATTTCTAGTATTTATGTACTCGTTTGTTATATTTATTTTCCTATTCCACCTTATGTAATTTACCCATAGACTTCCTCTATAGAGAGAGCCTAGGGTTCCCTAGAATAAATATGTTCTCATTTTCTTCCAACACTTAGCATATATATTACCATGTAATTGCTGCAATAGCCAAAATAAAAAAGCCTTACAGATATAAGAGGCATAAAAACAAGGCATATATATCATTAATTTCGAGTTCGAAAAACTTATACCGGTCCCACAGTTACATATCTTTCTGTAAATCAGTAACAAATAGTGCAATAGTTTTCTCCAGCAAAGTTTACTGTGTCAGATATGTATAAAATCGAATTGGATACAAAATTTCAAATTAAATAGGCATTGTCTACTTGTCATATCATCGACATAAATAAGGACTATCTCAGCAACACCATCGTATTATTTCTTACTGGAATACTGCTGGGAAAAGCGAGCTCTTTATGCAAAATGTTGTCAAATGTTCTTTGCCTGTTCTTTCCTCTGAAAGGTGTACGCCCGTAAAGCATTTCATATAGCAGAATACCTATATTTCAGAATATCCATTCCAAAAAAGTTATAATCTCACAATTCCAGAAGGATCATCTACCAAAAAGGAAAGTTTTTTTTGAAGGATACCACAGAGGAAAGTTATAACATTATTCAAGATCATATTTCTGATGGAGTAGATAGAACCGAGCATGAACAAGAAAGTCATGTGATCACGCCAGAAGTAAATTTATTTATGCCAGTATAAGCATGTCAAGATTAATAAGAAACAGATTAACATTCCATGACATCCTATACTGTTTCAGTGAAGGGCTTTAAGCAACAAAAGCCACGTCTCAAAAAGCACACCCCCATTAGAATCATATAATACACAGACACAATAATTAGTGTATGCCATTTATCTGTGGTCCCCGTCCAGCTGGAATACGGATATCCATTATGCTTGGATTGATTACGAGGATAAAGATGCATGATTGCAAAGTGCGATTAATATAACAGACTTGCTCATTTGGGTATGATGGAAGCATCTATAAAACCATTAGCCTGGGTAAAATTGATGTCGACTTCCAAGTCCTTTATTTATTCAAGGAACAGAGAATTATATGTGCACATTTGGCAGATCCATTACTATGCACGATTTATTGTCAATTTTTTTAGAATTATAAAGGGTACAAGGACAGATTACACCAACGCATTTTGGTAGTTATCTCAGCCAATGCAACGTATCAAAATTTGTCAATATTGAAGATAATAAAGGTTGAGTTCATGGGGTAACTGGATTGAAGAAAACGTAACTTGAAAGCAATAATTAGATTAAGAACAATAAGCAATGAAGAACATAGAGATTCTGTATGTAACCCTACTCCCTAAGAAGTGGAAGGAAACTAAAGGAGAACCGTCTCAAAGGGCTGATTTATCTATTCAACTTGCTCAATGAACACAAAGGTTTGAACCTCTTTATATAGCCCAACCAATATAACAAAGTCTCACTACTCCACGATGTGGGAATAAACATGATTGTGTGTGGTAATTGGTTCGTGGAGAGATACAACTACCCACTTATGTATATTTCATAGCACTCTCCCTCAAGCTAAAGCATGCAATGTTCAATATGAGTTGAATATTGTCTTTTCTAACAAGCTGTAGCGGGAGTGCCTGAGTATTTTTTAGATGGGCAATTGAATATCTACAAGATCCAATTACACTACTTGGACTTTAGTCCTGTAAGAGTATGCACCACATATATAGATGGGTAAATGGATCCTTCCAGGGTCCAATTATCACATCCACATGTTTAGTCCCACGTTTACTGTGAGTGAGACTCGGTCTAACTGACGGGGCCATATAAGAAGCCACACACCACCTATAATAGATGACAGAGAGATCAATATAGACATAAGCCCTTTGAGGTGGTTGTCCTGTAGTTTCTTCTCACTCATGGAGTAGGGTTCCATATAAAATCCCAGTGTTCTTTCAGCTATTTTATATTTTGTTATCTCTGATATGATTCCGCACTATCATTTTCCACATAGTATCCGAGCGGGTTCAGTTCTTGGATGTTTGATCGTGTAGATTATTCTTATGTTCTTGAAGATTTCTTTTTGAAGATTATTATTATGTATTATTATTCATATTCATGATCAAGTTCGAGATTCAGTTCTAGGATTTCTTAAAACCCTAATTCTCTGTCGTCATCAACAATGTCGATTCGATCGGCTGCTTCAACATCGATCTTTTGCTTCAATTTCTGGAATTCATGCACATGACCTCAACACAAGTCAATCTACAGATTTGTGACTTTCAAGATTCATCTCAATATTATACTGAAGGGATTTCATTATAGAGTTTTTTGAAAAATTGAAACCCTAAATACTGACGCATGTTCTGCACTTCTATGAGAGTTCTGCAAAAGATCACACGGACAAATCCTCTACGACAACCCTATGCAGTTCCAGACCGACTGATGGGTTCCTTCGTAGAACCCTATTCGATGGTGGCGTTGACCAATGAAAAAAAGCCCCAGCAGGGGTGATGGGTTCTCGTGAACCCGATCATGCACCCTTTGCATGAGGATCCCACACGCTACAACCTCAGATCTCCAGGATCCCGATCTCCTCCAGCCGAAGGCTCCAGATCTCACACAACCCCGATCGCCTGACATCAACCCTCGCAAAGGCAACACCGCCCCTTCTTTAAGAGCACCTTGAAGTAACACTTCCAGTTCACTCCTTGTGCCTCATGGTTCGCGAATCCAGTGGCCAGTACATTCCCCTATGATGCTGCTCTCCCTCTTCTCACCTCTCCTCTCAGCGTACTGAAGGGAGACAACTCCATCAGAGGGTTCCCATCGTGGGAGCCCAACTTTTCAAGAATGGGTAAAAGGAGCTCGATACCCTTCATTAAAATAAAAGGCTGGGACGGTCTGCTTGATTAAAAAATGTTAGAGTATGCATCATATGTAGAGATGGGTAATTGGATCCCTCCATGGTTCAACTACCATATCCATTGATTTAGTCCCTCATCTATTGTAAGTAGGACTCAGTCTTACTAGTGGGTCTATCTTTTTTGATTGAAAGTAGGGTGATCCCCCATTGTAGGCGTCACCGTCGAAAATAATTCATTAAAAAGAGTTTAAAGTACATTACTGTGAGATCCAAAAATTATAAAGTGCATTACAGTGAGAAGCTACATTCTCGTAATAAAACTATTGGTTATTGAAAATCAAATCGTTCATCCAGTCCAAATAGCCCAAAGAACAGCAAACGACTTTGAGCAGTCATCAGTTGAGTTGGTATCGGTTGCCCGTATTGATCTCCAAAGTTCCATTGTCCCTTCTCTCGCAACCCAAGGTAAACCAACCTTCCTCCAGACCCGTTCAGACGCTGAGCAATTGAAAAACAGATGATCAGAGTCTTCCTCCGTCTCCTCGCACCTGTCGCACTGTGTGTGTCAGTCCTAATAATCTCCCCCTCCGTACTTTATCACATAAGCAACCTCTTCTCAAGCACCATAGGAATATTTTGACTATGTTCGGGATCTTCGACATCCAAACTACTTTCATGTCCTGGCACAACTCCCCGTCCTGTTCCTCCGCCCTCCGTCTCAACTCCTTGTAAGCTTTCTTCACTGAGAATTTCGTGCCCTCCCACACAAAGTGATCTCTGTCCAGCGAGAAGTCTCAAGATGGGGGGAGTTCAGCCTACATCCTAAGATAGTCCTCCATGCGATGATTCGAGAGGATCGCCTGAAATGGTGGTGACCACGATCCTGCATCTGCCATCTGCGAGAGCGTAGCCCCTTTCGAAGCTGCCAAAGAAAACAGACGCTGAAATCCACCCTCCAGCGAACCCTCCCCAGTCCAATCATCGCACCAGAATCTAAAAAGGTGACCATCACCCATCTTAGGCCATCGTCTGCGTGGCAACAACGGTAACAATTGAGAGAAAGGAATAATAAATTATTGTACCCTTGAGAGGCTATATAAGAAGCCCAACAACCATTGTAACAGTTGAGAGAAAGTAATAATAAATTATCGTACCCTTGAGAAGCCTTCTCCTGTGGTTTCATCTACGTAAAATCTCAGTGTTCTTCTACCTTAGCTACGCTTCCACAATATCATTTTCCACATGGTATTAGAGCTGGTTCGATTCTCGAAAATTTATTTTTATGTTCGTGATTTGTTCGAGATTTGATTATCATAGCATGCTCGATTCTGGGTTGTTCTAGAAGATTAATTTTTGTGAAGTTCATGTTCGTGATTTGTTTAAGCATTACTGGGATTTACAAAACCGTAATTCTGTGAAACATGCAGGCACCTTGTTCAACTTCTGAAGATCAGTTCATGTCATTGTTTTCTACGCAAAGTGATGCTGGAAGATTCGAAACCCATTTTGCACGATATACAGGCAGTGATGAAGTAGCCTCACAGTTCACGTCACAACACCTCCCCTAGATCAAGTCACAACCACCAACGCCCCAAGCATCATTGAAGAAGATGTGATGGCCACATCATCCAACACTACTTCCAAGTACAACAATATTCCCATACGAGATACCTCCGTTGGTTCTTCGAACCCTAAAGCAGAGGTACATGGGATTCAATCTAGCACCGAAGCCCCTCTAAATCGCCAAAGCACCTCTAGATCATCGCCAAATTGCCATAGCCCTAGTGCTAACACCCTTCCAGATTGTTGCTAACCTCAACGTATTCTCCAGCTTGCACCCTTTTCTGGCGAAGCCCTCAGTTCCATCGTTCCCGCACAGGTCGCGATGTCCTCACTTATTGCACGGACGGTGCTCAGTCCTCGCGCAAGCCCTTTCATGTTTAGTCCATCAGAGATACATACTGTTACGATGTCAGAGTTCTCTAAGTGGAGACTCATTCAAGTTTCAATGACCTCGACAGACAATGCATAACACACTTTCACCGATGAGGAGACCCGACTCAAATCACATTACAACCCTTCAATTCCTCCTCACTAGCATGACAAGAGAAGCAACGTCCTCAGCAGACAACCATTGGAGTTTATGTTGAGTTGATATTGTCCATAGTGTCTTGTATTATGAGTGAGTGATTTTGTTCTATTTGTCCAAGCTGTGCATTGCATACTCCAGTTTGACGACGTGTTATATTATGCGTCATATGTAGAGATGGGTATTTGGATCCCTCTAGGGTCCAATTACCACATTCACTAGTTTAATCTCACATCTACTGTGAGCGGGACCTAGTCTTACTAGTGCAGCTA
Organism: Ottelia alismoides; assembly: GCA_037367405.1. Classification (NCBI taxonomy): domain Eukaryota; kingdom Viridiplantae; phylum Streptophyta; class Magnoliopsida; order Alismatales; family Hydrocharitaceae; genus Ottelia; species Ottelia alismoides. The sequence continues at coordinate 329,957 of JAZKJV010000729.1, read as the reverse complement.
TATAAGAAGCCCCACATCCATTGTAACAATTGAGAGACAGGAATAACATAGTATTAGACCTTGAGAGGTTCTCTTGTGGTTTCATCCTGCTTCTCACGGAGTAGGGTTCCACATAAAATCCCAGTTTTCTTCTACCTTCTTTATATTTTTCATCTCCAATATACTTCCACATTATCGTTTTCTACAAAAAAGAGAAAAGTGGGTTTATGAGGGCCCAACTATAGGTTGATCTACTACAAATATAAAAAAAAAGAGGGAGTGAAAGCATTTTCAGGTACCAATTGGGGCGAAGTCTGACACAAAAAAGAATTACATAAAAGAATTGAGGCTAAGATTGGACTTAGTTAGATTGTAGTAATTTTGAAAAAATGGGTATCATACAAAAAAACCTATATGAGAAAAAAAGGGAAATTTTAAAAAAAACATAGAATGACTTATTACAAAAAAAGAGAGACAATCATTAAAAAAAGAGGAAATAGCCATGATTTTTTTAAGATCGCTTTCCCTCATCTTCATGTCTTCTCCCAACTTAGTCGACACCATCTATTACGACTAGTATGAGCGAAAGATGGTGTATTACGTAGAGTTCTACAAGAGAGATTCAAACTCTCCAGTTCAGATTCAAATACCTAGATTTTAGAGTCTATTGTTCAAGGTGCACATATATGCGATCATTATTTGAGAGGTTCTCATCTTTGATTTGGATTCAGGGTTTTCATGTGATCCATAGGGACTCCAAAGTAGAGATCTCATTCTCTGAGCTAGTGTGGACTTAGGGTTTTCATGTTGATTCACATTGGCTATAGAGAAGAGATCCCACTCTCTAAGCTAGTATAGGTGAAACCTAGTTCTCTGACGAGGAGACTTTCATACTCCATTCTCCAGTAACTCCGATAAGGATGTTTCCACGACTTTTTTCAGTTTGTCCCTTCAAAGAGATAGAGCAGTTGCATGCTAGAATTCTACATGTGGAGACTCATTCCAGTTCCAGTGACTCTGACAGATGTAGAACAAAGCATAAATTCTCCGATAAGGAGATCTATTTCAGTCCACACTCTAACCCTTCAATTTCTCCTCACCAGCACGATATGAGAAGCAACATCCTCAACAACCAGCCAATAGAGTTTGCGTTGAGTTGATATTATCCGTAATGTCCTGCATTGAATGAGAGAGTGATTTCTTAATCCAAGCTAAGCATTGCATGCTCTATCTTGAGAGGAAGTGTTAAAGTATGCATCACATGACTAAATGGGTAATTGAATCCCTCCATCTTCCAATTATGACATCCACAAGTTTAATCCCACATCTGCTGTGAATGGGACTCAATCTTACTGGTGAGGCTATATAAGGCGTCCCCCACCATATGTAAGAAACGAGATATGAATCGATATAGACATCATCCCTTTGAGGTAGTTCTCCGATGATGACATTCCGTTTCATACGGAGTAGGGTTCCACGTAAAATCCCAGTGTTCTTTTCGCTATTTTGTATTTCTTTTTTTCTGATATGCTTCTGCATTATCATTTTCTACAAGTCTCATACCACCTACTGATGGAACTTTGGTGTGTTGGTGGAGCTATATAAAGAGCCTCACATCCCTTGTAATCTCTTGAGAAATTTAATAGAGTATTCAGACCTTTGTGGTTTTCTTTCATGATTTCATCTCACTCCTTACGGAGTAGGGTTCCACGTAAAATCAAGCTTTTTTCTTTCTTTTCTTTCTGCATTATATATTCTTATACTTTCAACACAATGGATGCCTAGTCACATAGATAAGTATCAAACGAAGGTTCAAATGACAAAATATAAGAAAAAGGAATGGGAATATGCTTAAGGTTGTATGGTCATGAGCAAAGAAGGTTCCTTTGAGCTCCAATTTAAGTTGAAAGAATGCTGGGACAAAGAAGATCAATGAAATACTTGAGAAACTATGAAGGTTATAGCTTTTTTTGGATTCAAGAAAGGGTCCCAAATAAGATTTGTTTGGAAGGAAAGAATCGATGTAGCCAACCCCATTTAAAGTGGGAAGAGTCAAGATTAATGTGAATGGTAATGGTTTTAGGGGAAGTGTGTATGTATGTGTTGTTGGTGGAAATGAGTGATTTGTTTATTCCATAGAACCCTAGGGTCTCTTATATAGAGAAGACCCATGGGTAAATTACATAATACAGATACAGGAAAAACATAAATAGATAAAATGCTACACAGACTTCATAATATTCTCTACACTCCCCCTCAAGATGGAGCATAGATATCAATCATGCTCAGCTTGGAAGAACATCTCTGAAAAGGTCCTCTGAGCAATGGCTTGGTGAAGATGTTAGCAGTCTGATCCTCAGAACTAACATGTGAATTAGAGATCAAGCCCTTCTGAATCATATCTCTAGTGTAGTGGCAGTCTACCTCAATATGCTTTGTTCTTTCATGAAATGCTGGATTATTGGAAATGAACAAAGCTGCTTGATTATCATACTGTAACTGCATTGGTAGAGGTACATTTATATGCAAGTCTTCTAGTACAGCTCTAACCCACATCATTTCCGTGCTTGTTTGTGCCATGGCCCTATATTCAGACTCAACACTGGATCTTGCCACAACAGTTTGTTTCTTACTCTTCCAAGAGACCAGAGAACTACCGACAAAAACTGCAAAGCCCGAAGTGGACTTATGATCTTAGGGCATCCTGCGTAGTCAGCATCTGCACAAGCTGAACTAGACAAATCTATGTTCTTTCTAAATATCAGTCATGAGCATGGAGAAGACTTTAGATACCTTAGTATCATGTATATAGCATCCATATGTACCTGTCTTGGTTGCTCCATAAATTGACTCACTCGCTTACTGCAAAAGCAATATCGGATCGAGTTATAGTGATGTAAAGAAGCTTACCCACCATTTCTCTATATCTTCTCTTGTCCACCTCTTCAGTATCGTTGTCATATAATTTCATGCTTGGATTCATAGGAGTGCTCGATGGTCTACATCCAACCATGCATGTTTCAACTAGCAAATCTGTAATATACTTCCTCTGGGTCATTACCAGACCCTGTGCATTCCTGGCAAACTCCATCCCCAGAAAATATCTTAGGGTACCAAGATCCTTCGTGACAAACTGACTGCCCAAAAATGCTTTTGCCATCTTTACCCCTTGAGCATTATCTCATGTAACCAGAATATCATCAACATATACCATGATGACAACCATACCTCTAGAAGTCTTCTGAATGAACAACGAGTGATCTACATTTGATCTTTTGAAGCCCTGTCGTTCAATCAGGTGGGAAAGCTTCTGAAACCACGCCCGCGGGCTCTGTTTAAGGCCATATATCGCCTTGTGAAGTCTACACACCATATGATTCTCCCCCTCAGTAGTAAACCCTGGTCGCTGCTGCATGTAGACTTCTTCCTGCAAATCTTCATACAAGAAGGCATTCTTGACATCAAGCTGAAATATGGACCAGTCACGTACCACAACAGATAGAACGATGCGAAGAGTAGAGTGACGAGCCACTGAAGAGAATGTACTCAAATAGTCCACACCATAAGTTTGAGTAAAGCCTCGCACCACTAGCCGTGCCTTGTACTGATCAAGCCTCCCATCGGCTTGGTATTTCACTGTGAACACACATTTGCAGCTGACAATAGATGCTCCTAATGGAGCGGTAACCAAGCTCCATGTGCCCCTGGATTGTAAAGCAGCCATTTCTTCTTACATAGCCAACTTCCATCAGTCAATTTTCATAGCATCCTGATAATTCCGTGGTATCTCCACGGAAGACAAAGCCGCAGCAAATCTCTTGAAGTCTCCTGTGAGACGACGAAAGGAAACCTGTGAAGCAATAAGATACAATAAGATAAGATGCACAAGTACGTTTCTGCTTCCGAATAGTAATAAGGACATCAAGATCATCATCCACTGTACTCGATGGTGCACTCTTCTCCTGCAAAGAAGAATCCTGCACAGGTACACTATCTGACCCATCGTTAATAATAGCATCTGGACATACCTGAGGCGTGAGGGATGATTGACGTGCCTCCTGAGCAGGACCTGACCGACGTGTATAGAATTTAGGGAATGGCAGGATAGGTGGTTGTGGTGGTGGTGACGTTGGTAATGACGGCGCGTCAACCAGAACAGGGATGGACAAAGATGGACTCAGACTAGGAAGAGGAGGAACATAGACTTCATCAGTAGATGTGGAAGAGGCCAACTGATCACCTGCGAGAGAGAAGTACATAACAGACTCAAAGAATGTAACATCAACATTGACAAAATATTTCCTGTTTACAGGGTTGTAACAACGGTATCCCTTCTGAGTCCGAGAGTAACCCACAAAGACACACTTGACAGCACTAGGAGAGAGTTTGTCAAGTCCATGAAATAAGTTGAGAACAAAAGCAACAACACCAAAGACACGAGGAGTAAGAGAAAATAATTCATTCTCGGGGAAAATAACAGAATGGGGAATCTTCTCCCCAAGTACAGAGGACAATATACGATTGACCAGGTAGCAGGCTGTAAGAACAACATCCCCCAAAAGGTGATAGCGCACAACTCTAGATAAGCAGGGTTCGAGCAATGTCAAGAAGATGACGATGTTTTCTTTCTGCCACACCATTCTGTAGAGATGTATAAGGACACGTGGTTTGATGAATAATACCTCTGGACAAAAAAAACTGTGAGAGAGATTGAGTGCACAATTCCAATGCATTATCCGTACAAACATATTTGACAAAAGAGGAAAAACATTCCGCACTTCAATGATAAGATTTTTAATAACATCCCCTACCTCAGATTTATTCTTTAAAAGAAATACCCACGATACACGAGAGAAATCATCAACGACTACAAGATAGAACCTATGCCCCTGATGATCAGGAACACGACTTGGACCAAATATCAACATGAAATAATTCAAAAGGGGAGCTACTGCTCTGACACTGACGATGAGGAAAGCTAGCTCGATGATGCTTTCCCAACTGACAAGCTTCACATCGAAACGATGAACTTGGAGGTATCTGAGGTAAGAGATGACACAGCTTTTGAAGCGGAAGGTGACCAAAACGTAGATGCCAGGTATACAGAGAGATTGCTCCTGCGGAATAGGAAGAGACGCCAGCATATGAATTCCGTACCTGACGATAGAGACCATTTTGCTCATAGCCATAGCCAATCACCCTGCCCGTTAGTATACCCTGAAAAATAAGAGAAGATGGGTCAGCACGACAGTGCAAATCCTTCGTAAGCTGGCTAATAGATAGTGTTGGAGTATTCGTTGTATGCATCATGGGTTGTAGCAGGGTAAATGGATCCTGGAGAAGATCCATTTACCCCATCCAGTGTTTAGTCCCACATCGTCCAGTGGTGGGACTTGGAGGCTCTGGGAAGGCTATATAAGGAGCCCCAGACCTCCTGTATCCATTGAGAGAAAGTCAATAGACAAACACGCCCCATTTGAGGGCTTCACCCGTGGTTTCATCCCGCTCCTCACGGAGTAGGGTTCCACGTTAAATCCCGTGTTATTTGATGTTTACTTTTTTCCATGTTATGCTTCCGCAAGTTTATTTTCTTAACATGGTATCAGAGCGAGTTTGATTCTCGGGATTTTCATGTTGTTCATATTTGTTTTCGAGATTCATTTATGAAACTCAGTTCTTGATATTCTTGTAATTTCTGCTAGTGAAAGTTGTTGGAGAAGAATATTATTATTATGAGTTTTTCCGTATTTAAGAACCGAGTTCTAGGGTTCAGAACTGAAACCCTAATTTATGGTCATGTCATGTGGCATCTCCACTCATCCTGCTGTGCAATGACCAGACATCCTCGCGCAATAACCTTCTATGCGCACTGATCTTCTCCAAGTGAAGCCGTGACTCGCATGAACATCCTCCTGATGCTCCTAGCGGCGATGCCGCCCTCTCCATATGCTCCAGGCGGTGCTGCCCGCACCCATCTCGGCAACCCAGACAGCCCCTCCTGTCGATGGCGGCTCTTCCTTCTTCGTGCCAGCAGTTGGCGCAACCCTTTGCCACGTCGCACCTTCAGCAGTTGACGAGGACCATCTCCCAAGCGATGTGCGGAGAAACCCCATCACGCAAACACATCTGCAGGTGGCCGCGGCGAGTCCCCCTCAAGGCGCCGCTCTCCTCCCCAACAGGCGGCAAAAGCCCGAGCAGTGCGAGCCTTCAGACCGCAGGCGCGAGTGGCGATGGCGAGACCGCCTCTGCGCGTGCCTCGTGCACCTCCTCCTCTCGATGGCGACGCTCCAGCCTCAGGCAACAATGATGGGCCTCTAGCATCCCCAACCTCCTCCCAGTCGGTGACGCCATCTGACACCGCATCAGGCGCGCAAGCCTCCCTCTCTCTGATCGAAACACCCAGCAGGTGGCACCTCCCGCGCGAACACTCTCTCCACGAGAGCAACCCCATCGACAAGCTCCAGGCGCAAGGCGGAGCTCTTTTCCAGCGCTGGCGGCGTGAGATGAGTCCCAACAAGGGGGCAGCGAGGTTTAAGGTTTTCTCAGAACCCTAGTGACGATTCAACGGTTGGGCCTGCTGTGCTCGAGTGGGCCTAAGGTTTTTTTAAAAAAAATGAAATAGTGATTCTGAGATTCTGTTAGAGAGAGAGAGAGAGAGAAAATCGAAAAAAAAGAAAAAGAAAGAAATAAAAAAAGGAGATTGAACGGCTTAAATGTTTTTGAAAGAGGTACGTACAATAAAAAGCGGTACGCAAATATGTTTAAAAAAACAAGAAAAGCCGGGAAAAAAATTGTTGAAACGGCTTATAAAAAAACTAAAAAAATTTGAAGAATGTTTTTGAAAAGTCGACAAATGTGTGAACGGCTTATTGATCTTTTGTTTTCCCCATGTCATTGTCTTCTCCCAACTTTGTCGATGTTGATTCTCCGACAAGTATGGGAGAAAGGGGGAGTATGTGTAGAGTCACATGCAAGTATGTCAGATTTTTCAGATTCTCCAGACTTCATATTACAGGCCAACAAGATATTCCAGACTCTACGAGTTTTTCAGATGAAGATTATCCATGCGCAAGATTCAGACTCGACGTCAGATGTTTTTCCGAGTCTTCTTCAGTTTCAGACACGCACGAGTTTGCGGTCATTTTCCATGCGCAGTGGTTCAGACTCGACAGATTGGTCAGAGTCCAAGTTCGAGACACTATGATTGAGAGGCCCATTTTTCGAGTTCTCAGAGAGACTCAATTTCAGACACACACGAGTTTGCGGTCATTTTCAGATGAGCACATGTATGCCATCAATTGTCATGGTCCCCATCATTATTCTTGTTGTTTTCGGCCAGAGTTTTCATGCGGGTCATAGGGACTCCAGAGTAGAGGACCATTCCCTATGCCATGTTGGCAAGGGTTTTCATGTGGTATCATAGGTACACCAGAGCAGTGCACCATTCTCTGAGCCAGATGGGAGAGACCCAATTCTCCGACGAGGAGACTTTTCAGACTCCATTCTCCAGCGACCGTGGACTCCGAAGAGGATTGCACAGCCACGACCCTTATTCAGTTCGGCCCTTTTCAGAGATGGAGCAGTTGTCCACATTATTGTGGCGGGCCAGAGTGCTCCTACGAGGAGACTCATTTCAGTTGCAGTGACTCTGATAGGCGCAGTTCAGAGCACATGCTTTCCGAAGAGGAGATTCAGAAGACTCACACTTCAGCCCGTTTGTCCTCACCTACACGACATGAGAAGCAACGTCCTCAACAACAGCAATTGTGCGCGTTGGGTTGATATTGTCCATAGTGTCATGTAGCGTTGAGTTGAGTTTCTTTCTGTTAGTCCAAGCTGAGCATTGCATGCTCCAGCTTGAGGGGGAGTGTTGGAGTATTCGTTGTATGCGTCATGAGTTGTAGCAGGGTAAATGGATCCTGAAGAAGATCCATTTACCCCATCCAGTGTTTAGTCCCACATCGTCCAGTGGTGGGACTTTGAGGCTCTGGGAAGGCTATATAAGGAGCCCCAAACCTCCAGTATCTATTGAGAGAAAGTCAATAGACAAACACGCCCCATTTGAGGGCTTCTCCAGTGGATTCATCCCGCTCCTCACGGAGTAGGGTTCCACGTTAAATCTCGCGTTCTTTGATGTTTATTCTTTTTCCATGTTATGCTTCCACAAGTTTATTTTCTTAACAGATAGGATATTCATAGAAAACTCAGAAGCATGTAAAACATTCTGCAAGCGCAAGGATGGTGATAATGTAACCTCCCCTTGTCCGATGATAGGGGAATGAGTCCCGTCAGCTATGAGCACCGAGCGTCCATGTGGAATGTCTCTGTATGACTCAAGTCTATCTCTGTCGCGACAGAGATGATGGGTTGCACCAGAGTCCATAATCCAATATGAGAGATAACGATAGGAAGTAAAAGCAGAAGCACTACCTGAGGTACTAACAGCGACAAAAGTACTGGCAGATGCTGAAGCAGCAACATCTCAAGATCCTCCTGGAATCTCTGTAGATGACTGAGGCAAAATATCGCGTAATCGCGCCACAAGCTCCTCGAACCGATGATTTGAAGTGGATGCCGAACGAGATGGAACATGTTCAGCTACACGTGCCGATGCCAGAAAACCATGCTTAGAATTGCATGTGTCCTCGGAGTGACCAGTGCGATGACAGAAAGTGCATGGTTGGCTAAAACGACCTTCTCTTCCACGAGGTAAACGACCACGAAAGGAAGATCGACCACCTCGCCCTCACGACACAGCCATCGCCGAAGGTGGAGTATAAATGCTGGAAAGAACAAAGATGCGACTAAGCCTTCGGTAGACTTCCTCCATAGGAGGAATGGTAGAATCGGCAAGTATTTGAGACTAGGCTGCCTCATACTCATGATCAAGTGTTGCTAGCAGAACCCCCACCATGGTAGCATTCCGGAAGGTCTTTTGTTGCTCAGGGGTAGCCGTGAGAGGTATAGTGTTATATAGCTTCTCAAACATCCCCCTCAGGGATGTATACAAGGAGTGGAGCGGCCGCCCATTCTACTTCATCGTAAAAATGTCATGCTGAAGCTGTAACATCTTCGTCTCATTCCGCAACTGTGAATATGTTGCGGCCAGTATATCCCACATCGCCTTAGCGGTGGGATGATGGAGGACATCATTGGCTATCTCCATCGACAATGTGCTTGACAGCCAAACCTTGGCATATGAATCATCTGCCTCTCAGGAGGCATAGATCCCAGTCTTCTCTACGGGCTCATCCTCGGTAAGAATATGCTTCTTACTGCTCGACTTTATGAGACTCATAAACTGCATAGCCCAAAGCTCATAGTTCGTCCCGTCCATTTTGACTATTGGAGTTGAACCTTTGAATGTGCCTATGGAGGGCATATCGACCTTGTTTTCTGACATGTCATCGTAGATGAAGAACTAGGGATTGTAGACAAGAAACATGTGTCTACAAAGACTTGATAGGATTTGAGTGCATATGTAGACATTACGCACTCAAATCCATGAAGATAGAACGATCGGCGGAAGGAGAGGCATCGGCGTGGAAGGAAGGGGAACCTGGTGGTGGGGGTCCCCTACCTTAGGTGTTGATCGGTGGTGGAGAGAAGGGGGCGAGGGAGGACCCAGCGGAGAGGGAGGGGGTCCGGCGGCGTTGGCTACGGAAGAGAGGGAGAGAGACGACAACGGCAACGACCTAGGAGAGAGAGGCAGCGACGGCGGCCTAGGAAGAGAGGGAGGGGTTTGGTGGTGGAAAACTCTAGGGTTAGGGTTTTGGCTCTGATACCATGTTGGTGGAAATGAGCGATCTGTTTATTCCATAGAACCCTAGGGTCTCTTATATAGAGAAGACACATAAGTAAATTACATAATACGGATACAGGAAAAATAGAAATAGATAAAATGCTACACGGACTTCATAATATACTATACATGGACTTCATAATATACTCTACATGTGTAACCTTACACTTATGTCGAGAAACAATATAAAATGAATTCACATGTTTCTAAGTTTGTAAAACTACTAAGTTCATACTCAACTCCTCATTTTTATTCCAACTCCCTATCGTCCTTATTCCTGAACAACATGGCGTCATAATTGTCGTGAGATAAACCTCCATCAGCACAACATGGCGTCCGTTCATATGTTGCTCTGAGAAGCACCTTGTCCACGTTTATAAAATGCCGCCTTAGTAAAAGCATAAGGATCCAGTTTGGATATAGCTATTAACAAGCTAAATTATACATATAAATCCTGTAAAAAAGATGAAACCCTACCATCAAATAAATGGCTAATGTCTACTATCAGTTTAGCCCTGATGATTGCAGCCTTTTTGTTATTGTAATGAATTTGCAGTGACTCCCACCTCGGGAGGTCATCCTCTCTTTCAGAAGGATTAGCCAATAAAAAAAAGTAATATAATGAATATTTGATCACGCCCAATTACAGATCCTTCATTGAAAGGCCTTAAAAGATGATTATTGGAAACATGAAGGCAGAAAAAAATGCATCACAATAACAGGAAAAAACGTTCTCTTTGGCGGACAACTTCTAATTCTTCTGATGAATCGAGACAACTCAAAGCAAAGAAAAATTGCAAGGTCCAGATGCTTACCAAGTGACCACCAATCGATCGCACTGGTATGTGCAGCTCCTGTAATAATCTCCTGTAAACCACTTGAATTAGAAACAAAATAATGTTACTTAGGTGTCCTATGAAGGAAATGCACAAACATACAAAATACAATGTTTACTACGATAAAAAGGTTTGAAGTCCAAATAACTGACAAAATTTGCAGACATTAGAATAGATCTCATCGAGATAATTTGAATTGGCTGGCTCCTTTTTACATTATGCTAATTCCAAATTATTAGATTTGGAAATACCTAATTCTAGGTTTGGGGTCTCTTTTTCGGAAAAGGAAAAGGGTAAAATCCCGAGTTGGGATCCACCCAAAGGTAATATTAAAAATATAAAGTTATTGTTAGAGCACATGTCATAGATGGGTAATCAGATCCCTCCACGGCCCAATTACCACATACACAGGTTTCGTCTCACATTGTCTGTGAGTAAGACTTGGTCATATTGGTGGAGCTACATAAGAAGCCCCACATCACCTGTAACGGATGACAAAAAGGAATAATAGAATACCCGACCCTTTGAGAGGCCTTCTCCTGTGGTTTCATCTTGCGACTTAGGAAGTAGGACTCCATATAAAATCCATGTATTCTTCCAATGTTTATGTTTCTTTATCTCTGGTATGTTTCCACATTCTCATTTTCTACATGGTTTCGATTCGATTTTGGGATTTTTATACCTGATGATTTATGTGGATTTTGTTCTTCAGAACTAGTGGTATGTTCTTTTTATTCAAGTTCTAAAGAACACATCAAATTTAAGAAAAACTAGGGTTTCAGATGAAAACCTAATTCTGTATCGTCTCCAATGACTTCTGAAGAAAATTTAGGCTTCCTAAATGAACTCAAACTCTGCAAGATGACGATGGTGGTTCGACTGTGGGGCCCTCTTCTCTAAGAAGCGAGATTGAGAGCCTCATCGACCTCGTCACCATCCAACGTGCATGCACAATCACCGGCGTACCTTTACAGGCTGCATCTCAGACCACATGCATGATTCTTCTGTTGGACATGCGAGCCCACGGTAAGCCATTTTGCAATAAATGTTATTGCAAGTATCATTCCCTGATCTGATATGAAGAATAAATAATTTGCATGATAGGTCCCTTAGTACAATTAGGGTTATGTACTATGGCCATCTTGATGATCATACAGCTGTTTATTCAACTATTGAATCATAGAGGCTAGTGCTTGGATGAATATCTAAAGAGTTAGATTGAGGACTCATCAAGCACCGTCAAATGATTGTTAAGAGATGATCTTCAGCCTGAGTAGGAGATGGCAATCCTTATCTCTAAAGGTTGATATCTGACCGACCTCTTGATGCAGGTCCTCTGCATACGAAAAGAGATTCGGAGGTATCAGATTAGTTAGGTCAAAGATTTGACTTAACGAGATCGAGATAACCAAAGTCCTATATCGTATGCTGTCACGATACAGGCACGCCTCCTCTGACCGGAGACAGATGTGTTGCTATATGTCTGAGTATGTGCATTTGGCAGACCAATAGGTTTATGACCTAACCAAGGTCTATACACCGGCGCATTGGTGTACATATAAGGGCATATGAGTAATACGATCTCTCAAAGGGATCATACGGGTTCATTTACTGAACCAGAAGGCATGAGCTCACTCATGAGATATTGGGAAGAATCAAATTCCGTGCACGGTTGTCTCGCTTTGGAAGCTTGACTGAATTTGTACGTTTGATATATACTTTTGGAAAGTATATGATCAAGACATAGGTATGATATATGCTTTTGGAAAGTATATGATCGATACCAACTCCCAATGATCGAATGAGAAACTTACTGATAAAACCATGAAGTAGACAGTATAAAGTTGATCAAATACTTCAAGTTTAATCTGAGTCTTCCAGTATGCAGGATGTACAGGTATTGGGAATACCTGAGGGTGATGTGATCATAAACGATTGTATAACCATGACGCTTCCATTCCTAGGGAGTGATGAAACGGGTCTGGATTTTAGTGAATCCTCTTAGTAGAGAAGTGCTCTAATCTTGGTCCAAATGTTGGACATTGATCTGAATGTGATTCAGATGCAATAAGAAGATTAGATTTGCGGTCTTGATTTAATCAAGCATCTATGGGAGGCCCGCGATCTGGATTTGAGATATGATCTCAATATCCAAGTCACTATACGTGGAACAATACAATCGCCCTGTCCTTATCTCTAAGTATTCGCGGAGAAAGCGCATTATCCTTGAATGGGTTCAGGATATATCACTGTCGATAATATGTATCCGAGCATTGAGAAAATGGATAATCAAATGTGATTTAATTATCATGAGTAATATGAATTTGATTCATATTATAAAGAGAGTTATCTTAGATAATTAAATGAGATTTAATTATCAAAGATGTAAATAATATGAATATGATTCATATTATTTGGGCACAAGAGAATAGAGATCCAAGATGATTAAATGTGATTTAATTATTATGGATATGAATAATGTGGATAGCACTATCCATATTAGTCATATATATTATAAATGAGATTTATAATATATAAGAGAGAGCCATTTGTAATTTACATTTGTTAATTAAATGTTGATGTGAATTGGATTCACATTGGACATTAAATTGAAAATGTAATTTACATTTTATTTTGGGTTGTGAATATGATTCACAAATTTCCAATGGCATGATTGCAATGTTCACAAAATAAATTGGATTTATTTTTTGTGAAATAATTTGCAACAAAAAGTTGTTGCAAATATTGGAGAGAATCATGGGATAATGCAATCTCATGTAAATAGAAAGGAGGCTCCCTTCCTAATAAGGAGAGGGGACGACCACCAAGTCCTTATAGGACTCATGGCCGTCCACCTCCCTTTATGGAAGGAGGCTTGCCTCCTTTCCTATTTCTCCAACGGAGATTGATTTGATAAAAATCAAATTATATTTAATATATATTTGATTTTTTATTAAATCAATTGTTGTCGTGTTTTTAGCAACAAATCATAACCATTGAAAGAAACACAAATCAATGTGAACCATTGGATTTGTGTTGTCACGTGGATTGAGATCCATGGATCCTAAAATATTATAAAAGGAGAGGCATCCCTTTACTCTTCTGTACACATAAGTGAGATAGCAAGCCTCTCTCTCTTTCTCTCTCCCTCTCATGGCCGTCCACCATGGATGACCTAGAGATGTTCTCCATCGCCGCAGCATTGTCGTTATGCTGCCCGATTGCTCGTGGATCTCCGTCTCCTTCGGTGCGCCTCGCTCGTGAAGAAGACGTCGGATCTCGTGTGTCAAGATCAGGAGATCCTACCGCTTGGATCATCAACATGGATTGCGAGAAGCACGCGGTTCATCCCCGCGCTCGCAAGCGTCTCTTCCGTCGGATCGGACATGAGACAGGAGGTCTCTTTGTTTAGAGTCTCGATCGCAACCACGCTTCAAGAGGTAACCCTAATACTTGTTTGTGGTTTAGACGAAACGATCCGAGAAGTGTTCTTGGATCATGTGGTTTCGTCGCATAATAATTTTTAATCTCCGCTGCATAGAATAACTAGTGCGACTAGTCGTTATTCGTCGTATCCGATACGAAGATCACGCTTCCGAGATGCGCTTGATGATCGAACCATATCCTTCCAGTGGTATCAGAGCCTTAGGTCAACGGTTTCGAATATGATTCGCAAACCGAGGACGACTCGTGTTCGTTAAGGTCGCGAAAGTTTTATTGCATTTGATTTCGCAGATCTGTTTAGTAAATAATTTCGGCCATGTTTAAAATGTTTAAGCACGAATTATTTCTTTGGATTTTGTTCCCCATTAAATAAGGAAACCATAGGATCTGAGTTTGCGTAAATCGGATTTCGTATGCTCGAGATATGGTTGTTTTAATGAACATGTATGCCCTGTTGCGGGTTGCGGGAACTGTAGATCTTAACATGATTAAAGAGTTAATTACTGTTTTGATCTGCCTCGAAATGCGTGAAACATCACTTGAGTTCTGTCCTAAATCAAGTTAGCAATCTTTGAAAATTGAGTTTGTCTAATTTGGATTTAAATTGATTGAGATATGTTAATTTTAGTGAGTAGGGGTCACTACTAAAATTGCAGTCCTAATCTAGAACCAAGTGATTGTTAATTAGTGAAATTAATTGTTAATTTAATGAAATAATCATGAAAAATATTTGTGAAATATTGAAAGATGATTATTTACTTAATTGACTTGGCCTCAACCAATTAATTGATTAGATTTGATCTAAATCTTAATTAGAAACACAATCATCAAACTTGATGCTTGAATAGGATTGGAAATTTGTGTAGCAAATTTCCTTATAATAAAAAATGTTTTGATTATTACTATATGGTATAATTTTGGTTGAAAAACCGATGATCATCTCAAGTACAAATTGATATATCTGGCATTATGCTTTCCCGAGGTGGATATGGTGTCTAGTCGGAGAGCATTGGGGTTGCGGGTTGCAACGTATGTGGTTCGTTCCACTCTCGTCGGTACAGGCCATGACATCGGGTAGGGACTGTATAATGCTGGAGAAAATCAAGGTGTATTTTTCTAATTATTAAAATTCGAATTAATACGTATTTTGAGATATTACCATATATATATTCAAGTAAAAATGATCAAGTTTGTTGATTGAATTGGATTGATAATTAATTTAATATGATTAAATTGATTATGTCCAATTGAGACACTCTATTATGAATAAAGTTATTATTTCCCTTGGAAGAATTAATTATATGAATGTGATTCATGATAATTAATTAAAATTTGAATACGAGATGGAGGATCAATCCATGGTCTCCCGTCAAGGCGAAGAGTTCCGTCACCAGATATTGTATGTAGGAGACGCATGTCCGAAGTGACAGCTCCTGCATACGATCCATTTGGATCGGGCTCTTCACTTCTCGAAAGAGTAAGGACGTATGCGTAGTGACCCCAATATCGGGTTCTCATATTATTGGGGCGATATCGGATTGCGCATAGCGAGTTGTATTCCTGTTGACGGTTGGTTCAATTAATGACGGGTCAACATTGCCTTAGGGGTGGTGGGCCCGGGTGTTAAAGACCGAATTGGGAGATGCAAGTTGGACTTGCAAGGCGAAATGTGTTCCCGCTTCTTTTTATCTGAGTTGTAGGTTCTCATATTATTGGGATGCAACAAAGATAAGGAAGGAGATCCCAGATCTTGCTTGAGATATAATGGTAAGTATATCTGTTACATAATTACATTGAAAGTGATTAAGGAATGAACTTTCAGTGTTGACAAGGCAAGACAACTTTGATATAAAAAATTCCTAAATCAAAGTAAAATATGCATATATATAAATATGTACACTTATGCAAATTTCTTATTTCAGATAATCCTTCATTAAACCCACTCAATGTTATACTCAATAATAACCAATAAAATATCATGGATTGGACTCATGATCCAGATATTGTACTTGCAGTTGGACACATAATGTATGTGGTTGCAATGTGCAAGTTCCCTCATAATATTGAGGAATGACAATTAAATAGATAATAAGACTACAACCCTAGGGTTTGTATGTCTCTATAGCCTTGAGCTCATCGGATGTACTTTGCAGGTGACATGTCGATGATGATCATAATTGTCAATTAATCCTTATAAAATCTAAGAAGATGTTCTGGCATACATATGTGCTCTCAACCTTTAATCATGAATGACATGGTTCTCTGCATCATGCAGAATGGTGGCTCCATAAGAGATGATGTATTCAAAATGTCTGAATACCTACCTGAACCAATATTTTAAGGGTCTAGAGGGATGTAGACATGATGAATGTCATCATTCTACTGTCTATACTCTAGTCATTCATGAAGCTTAATAATATTCATATTGTATGAATTTAATGAAGCATGTATAAATGTTGAAATGCTCTTACATTGAATTCTTTTGAATTTAACATAAGAGATCCTTAATCTTAAGCAATGGTTATTTATAGATAAAGGGAGCGCAGTGGAAGCATGGGTTGGACCCGAGTAAGAAGTATGGTCAAAGAGTTGACTGTACATCTATGACTTCCATATGTCATCCGAAGAGTTGGATGAATGCCAATACTGCAATAAGTTGATGTGTTGATATTATGACTATCAAGTCTGTCTAGAATCCTTAGAGAAGGACTCAGATAGAGCATCAGTATAATCTACATAAATCATTGATATTGACTTGCTTATTGAATAAGATAAAGTCTTGTAATTGTATCTCAATCTCCTACAACACTTGCAACGGATTGCATATGTTTTAGAAGACTGGAAAATTTGATCTTCAGGTTTTATAGTTATCCACATGGATATTGATGCAATTGTTGCAACAATCTCTGTTGGATTGATAGACTTGTTAATTTCAGTGGGAGAGCCCTTAGTCTTAGAGAATGTCTCTATGACCTGGATATTAGAATACATTCATTATTTATTTCTAAATGTTGGAAATAAACATGAATTCTGTAATAAATCTATCATAAAGAGTTATGATGAAGATATTTCAGATAGTAATCTAAAATCTAGTGGACTCTACTAAATTAGAAAATTAATGAATGGTTCATTAACATTTCTAAATACTGGAATTAAACCTTAAGATCAATAGGAGGACGAAGATCATTTGACAATGATCTAGCATCAAGCCTTGGACATTTGTCTATTGATTTGATCAATAGACTAGTAAGAGATGAAACTTTAGAATATCTAAAAATTCAAAACTTACATACTTATGAATATTGTATTCAAAGTAAAATGTCCAATACACCCTTCTTTGGGAATTGTGTAAGATGTCATGGTATTCAGGATCTCATACATATTGATGTATGCGGATCATCTATACCATAGTAAACATTATGGATATAGGATATCTACTGATGATTATGTATGATATGAGATTTCTTCTCTTCACTTAGAAACCTTTGAAATGTTCAAAGATTTCACATAATTTTGGTCCACAACTAAAGTTTGAAGGAAGATAAAATGAATTTGATCTAACCAAGGTAGCCTGCACCTGTTAGATGAATTCAAAGGATACCTTATGGAGATAAGAATATCATTTCTATCTCAATCCTCCTAACACACCTTATCTCAATAGAGTTATAGGGAGATACAATTGGATCATGTGTGACATGATCTTATCAATGATGATTTTTTAGCATAATTATCCCTTAGTTTCCAGGTATATATGTGTAGTAGATACTACAATGTATATCCTTAAAAAGGTTCCATGCATGATGGAATCTAGCACTTGAGAGTGCTGCTTCATTAGAGGATGGTATTGGATACCTACTTTATGATCTTGAGATTCTTAAAATATCTCATCTCTTAGAATGTGATTCTTAGAGGTTGAGACTCTTAAGAATCAATATGAAAATGAAGTGTAGGAACTCATTTAATCTTGAAAAGATAATGAGGCTCCTGAAAATGGAAACTAAAAGGACGATTAAAGATGAAACACTAAAACCTCTTCGAATGAGTTTGAGGAAGGATTCCATGTGTCAGAGAAATTTGACAATGATCGAACTTCATGTGATGAAGCTTCTGAAGATCATAGCATGATAGATGGATGTTAGCAATAAAAGTCTAATGTAGACTTCATATACAAGTGTTGTATATGGACCCTCGAGGATCCACCTATATGGGTAAGACCTGTAAAGGTGTAAATGGATCTTCAAGAGAAAGGGAACCTTATGAGAAGGTAGAGACCATCAAAGCACGGTTCGTAGCCATGAGCTACACACTGGAATTGAAGACATTGCTTGCAATGAGACTTGCTCTTCGGTAACCATGCTTAAAATCATCGGAATATTGCTAACTATGGCTGCACAACTTGACTATCGCATCTTCAAGATGTAAGTCAATATTGCATTCCTCTATGAATATCTCTCTGAGGATATTCACATGAAGTAGCCCCAGGGCTTCATGGTTGAGGAAAGCAAGGTGTGCAAGCTAGCGACTCCATCTATGGACTCAAATAAGCTTCTTGAAGTTGGACCATAAGATTTGATGAAATTATAAATGTTATGATTTCAGATGGAATCTTGATAAGCCATGTGAAGCTTAATGGGAGTGCCTTTGTGTTCATCGTGCTAAATGTAGATGATATCCTAATCATTTAAAATGATATAAGGATAATAATGAGTGTTTTCTAATCTGGGCGTTCCATAACTTGAGATATGATCTCAAGGATACCTCTTGGATCTTAGTTCTGAAGGTATTCAGGAGCAAAGAGAAGAGGGTATTGACACTGTCACATTAGTAGTACACCTTGGACATATTCTAACTTTTTTGGAAAATTCCAAGAAAGGCTTCCTTCCCTTAAGATGTGGTAGTGACCTATCTAAAGGGATAGCACCTCAAAGAGTTGAGGAAGTGAATGCTAGAACTGCTTGTACTTGTGCATCAATTACGAAAAGCTGAGTGTATGCTAGATGTGTACGAATACCAGATGTCTGCCATGCAGTGGGAGTAGTAAACTGTTACTAATCCTACTGTGGAGATAAAACACTTGATTGCAGTAATAACAAAATCTTCATAGAGGACAAGTTTTTTGAGATAGTGATATCAAAGTCTTATCTTCAAAAACTTAAGACTTTATAGATAGAGATCTAAAAGGTCTTAACTGCGGATACCTTAGGAGATAGAGATCTCCATGAATAAGGGTATTCTGATAAGGATTATGGAAATATTGGTTATGATAATTGTTAAGCTGTAGTGTCAAGGACACTGTAGCTAACAAAATTGAGTATTGGTTGCACGAGATGCAACATTCGCATTAAATGCGAGCACTGTTACTGGGGCTATGCAAGTGCCGTAAAAGGACTTGGCATAGTCTCGCGGGAACAAAGTGACTGATCAGCTTACCTAGCTATTTTCTAAATAGCCTATGATTGTCACATGAGTGAGGGTTTAAATGATTAGCCCATTAATGGCTCTTTGGGCTAGTGGGAGATTGTTGGACATGCGAGCCCACGGCGAGCCATTTTGCAATAAATGTTATTGCAAGTATCATTCCCTGATCTGATATGAAGAATAAATAATTTGCATGATAGGTCCCTTAGTACAATTAGGGTTATGTACCATGGCCATCTTGATGATCATACAGCTGTTGATTCAACTATTGAATCATAGAGGCTGGTGCTTGGATGAATATCTAAAGAGTTAGATTGAGGACTCATCAAGCACCGTCAAATGATTGTTAAGAGATGATCTTCAGCCTGAGTAGGAGATGACAATCCTTATCTCTAAAGGCTGATATCTGACCGACCTCTTGATGCAGGTCCTCTGCATAGGAAAAGAGATTCGGAGGTATCAGACTAGTTAGGTCAAAGATTTGACTTAACGAGATCGAGATAACCAAAGTCCTATATCGTATGCTGTCACGATACAGGCACGCATCCTCTGACCGGAGACAGATGTGTTGCTATATGTCTGAGTATGTGCATTTGGCAGACCAATAGATTGATGACCTAACCAAGGTCTATACACCGGCGCGCTGGTGTACATATAAGGGCATATGAGTAATACGATCTCTCAAAGGTATCATACAGGTTCATTTACTGAACCAGAAGGCATGAGCTCACTCATGAGATATTGGGAAGAATCAAATTCCGTGCACGGTTGTCTCGCTTTGGAAGCTTGACTGAATTTGTACGTTTGATATATACTTTTGGAAAGTATATGATCAAGACATAGGTATGATATATGCTTTTGGAAAGTATATGATCGATACCAACTCCCAATGATCGAATGAGAAACTTACTGATAAAACCATGAAGTAGACAGTATAAAGTTAATCAAATACTTCAGGTTTAATCTGAGTCCTCTAGTATGCAGGATGTACAGGTATTGGGAATACTTGAGGGTGATGTGATCATAAACGATTGTATAACCGTGACGCTTCCATTCCTACGGAGTGATGAAAAGGGTATGTATTTTAGTGACTCCTCTTAGTAGAGAAGTGATCTAATCTTGGTCCAAATGTTGGACACTGATCTGAATGTGATTCAGATGCAATAAGAAGATTAGATTTGCGGTCTTGATTTAATCAAGCATCTATAGGAGGCCCGCGATCTGGATTTGAGATATGATCTCAATATCCAAGTCACTATACGTGGAACAATACAATCGCCATGTCCTTATCTCCAAGTATTCGCGGAGAAAGCGCATTATCCTTCAATGGGTTCAGGATAATTTCATTGTTGATAATATTTATCCGAGCAATGAGAAAATAGATAATTAAATGTGATTTAATTATCATGAGTAATATGAATTTCATTCATATTATAAAGAGAGTTATCTTAGATGATTAAATGACATCTAATTATCAAAGATGTAAATAATATGAATATGATTCATATTATTTGGGCACAAGAGAATAGAGATCCAAGATGATTAAATGTGATTTAATTATCATGGATGAGAGTAATGTGGATAGCAATATCCATATTAGTCATATATATTATAAATGAGATTTATAATATATAAGAGAGAGCCATTTGTAATTTACATTTGTTAATTAAATGTTGACGTGAATTGGATTCACATTGGACATTAAATTGAAAATGTAATTTACATTTTATTTTGGGTTGTGAATATGATTCACAAATTTCCAATGACATGATTGCAATGTTCACAAAATAAATTAGATTATTTTTTGTGAAATAATTTGCAACAAAAAGTTGTTGCAAATATTGGAGAGAATCATGAGATAATGCAATCTCATGTAAATAGAAAGGAGGCTCCCTTCCTAATAAGGAGAGGGGACGACCACCAAGTCCTTATAGGACTCATGGCCGTCCACCTCCCTTTATGGAAGGAGGCATGCCTCCTTTCCTATTTCTCCAATGGAGATTGATTTGATATTAATCAAATTATATTTATTATATATTTGATTTTTTATTAAATTAATTGTTGTTGTGTTTTTAGCAACAAATCATGACCATTGAAAGAAACACAAATCAATGTGAACCATTGGATTTGTGTTGTTACATGGATGGAGATCCATGGATCCCAAAATATTATAAAAGGAGAGGCACCCCTTTGCTCTTCTTTACACATAAGTGAGACAACAAGTCTTTCTCTCTCTCCCTCTCATGGTCGTCCACCATGGATGACCTAGAGATGTTCTCCATCGTCGCGGCATTGTCGTTATGCTGCCCGATTGTTTGCTCGTGGATCTCCGTCTCCTTCGGTGCGCCTCGCTCGTGAAGAAGACGTCGAATCTCGTGTGTCAAGATCAGGAGATCCTACCGCTTGAATCATCAACATGGATTGCGAGAAGCACGCGGTTCATCCCCGCGCTCGCAAGCGTCTCCTCCGTCGGATCGGACTTGAGACAGGAGGTCTCTTTGTTTAGAGACTCGATGGCAACCACGCTTCAAGAGGTAACCCTAATACTTGTTTGTGGTTTAGACGAAACGATCCGAGAAGTGTTCTTGGATCATGTGGTTTCGTCGCATAAAAATTTTTAATTTCCGCTGCATAGAACAACTAGTGCGACTAGTCGTTCTTCGTCGTATCCGATACGACGATCACGCTTCCGTGATGCGCTTGATGATCTAACCATATCCTTCATCTTCCCCATGCTCACCTCCCTTCACGAGCATGTTACTCCCCTAATGGCTTACATACAACAACCCACCAACATCGACGATACCCCTTGATCCCAGGCAATCTCCCTAGGAACTCACCAAGGCAAAGGTAATGGTTCTCCAAACAGAGCACTCACATGTCTCCAGATTGGCGCCAATAAAGATCAAATTGAGGCGAAACCCTCACGGTCGCAAGTCTCCCCAAGCGACAACGACATCCAAGTCCAGACGGAGCCCTTGTGCTTTGAAACCGTCTCCTCTAAGCAGTAACGCCCCTAATGGAGAATCCTTCTCCAAGCGACACTACCTATCGTACATGAACCCTCTCACCTTGCTCCACTACAAAAAAAAAGATGAGAGAGTGTATTGTTTATTTCAAGCAATATGCCGCACCCAACCTGGTCGATGTCATCCTTTTCCGACAAGGGAGAAAGCGGGAGTATTAAGCAATGTTCTATGGTTCATATTTCACTCTACCAGTTCAAGGCGTACATATGTGATCATTTATTTGAGAGGTCCCCATACTCTTGATTTGGGCTCATGGTTTTCATGTAGACCACGTATGTCAGTGACCTATGTTAGAGGCTCGATATCAGAGTTCCATAGGGTTTCCAGAGTAGAAATCCCATTCTTTGAGTCAGTATGGGAGAGACCCACTTCTCCAACGAGGAGACTTAATTTCAAATTCCATTCTCCAGTGATCGTAAATTCAGTATGAGATTCTTCGAGTTTCTTATGAGAGAGAACATACTTCGAGGTCCTATAAGAGAAACCCATCTTAAGAGATCTATGCATGGATATTCCTATGATGCATTTTGTTTGTCCATTCATAGAGATGGAGAAGTTGCAAGCCAACATCCTCCGACGAGTAGACTCATTCAGTTCTAATTACTCTGCTAGGCTCTCTTATATAGAGGAGAGACCTATGAGTAATTACATAAGATAAAGAAAACAAAGAAATAGAAAAAACGGTACAGAAACATAAATATAACTCTACAATAAAGATATAATCTTTTGTATAATGGGCATGATACTACGAGAGGTTTGAAAGTGACGTCTCACAGATAGCTTTACATCTAACTCAGGAAACAAAGAAGGATGCCACTTTTGTGTAGCCAAATACATGTGATGGACTAATACATAGATGTTCAAGGAATGATTGCCGACCATACATGTCCTTGATACCTTGTGTCACTGAGGGCTACAAGTCTACGTGGATGCAATCAAAGAGGGACTTGGCGTTATTCTAATAAATTAATAGAGAGTGGTACTTTATGCATCATGTCAACTGAAGATGCATGAGCGTAGCTACCCAACTCACTCTAGAGCTTACTGTTGTTACTTTTGTAGTTTTCGCTCTGAAGACATGGGCATACTACATGCACTATGCTCCCTTGATTTTCATCAATAAAAACATGAAAATACATGTTTAAGTAAAAGATGCTCAACATAATACGGAGGCATAGGTTAAAGCTTCTGAGGGACAATGACAATTATTTCCTACCATCGCGGTTAAGAAAATGCTATAGCATATGTTCTGAGTAGGACATATCCTTTTGTCGCTAATAGCTTCACTCTAGTTCTGGGATATACTCATATCTTTTAGTGAGTGGAAGCCTTTTGATAGCAGTGCATATACAATTATGATCCTTTAATGCTACATGCCAGATATCTAGGATAGGATAGAGCAAGGTCCGAAGGATGGACTGCTCAGTTCAGACCAACTTATTAAATTACACATCAAACATGTGGCTTATCTCCACAATTTACCCACGGAACAAAGATTCACGATCCACTCTGCACTAAGGGACAAGTTGAAGAAGGCACCTTATATGTAGCTTTGCCGCCGCCATCGGATTGACATATAGCAAGATACACTATTCATACCATTAAAGATCTGTTGAAGGCATATGCCTTAAATTGCAAAGACGTGGTTAGAGAAAATTCACCTACAACCGATAACAATAACACAAGCCTGGAAATAGCACCTTTCAATGCATTTGTTACAGTGTGAGCATTATAATTAAAGTTTGAGTACCAACCTATTCAAGGTGGTTATGTATTTTGTTTTGTTTGCGCTTTTGAAGCTTCATCTATCACCGAGCCTGATTCAAGAAGTAGGTATGGAAAGAACATATCTAGTATGGCATACCTCTGTGGTCAATAGTTCCGGGAGGTGCCTTTATGGAAAAGAACTAAACCCTAATCCTAGACTCTCTTTACATGATAAGTCTAGCGTATGCTATTCATATATATAAACCGTATTTCATTGCACATGGTTTGAAATGAGTGATCTTACACGTGTCTTGAACCACAAATCCATCCATAGCCTATCCTTGTACTTATAATTTCCACCATCAAAACAAGTTTCACCAATGTCAAACCACTATAGGGGACCATCGCAGCTTGGTTGCATGATCTACGATCATCGCTCATTATGGCCCTCTCTAGGGGCACCGTTGTTGCTAATCCGACCACCTCAACACGGTTGAGCAAGAAACGTTACCTCGTGCTTCCCGTACATCTCCAGCACAATGTTCGTAAGCCATTCAAGGTTCAATTTGTAGCAGATTATGCCATTTTCTAGGCAATTCAGATCTAATTTTTTATGTAGTGTATGGTGGTTTCCCTATAGAAGAAGATGCTTGAGAGTTTATCAACTTAGGGATCCGAGGTGACATTGCAAGCTATGGATATGTAGTATGAGGATTTCATTTATGATCTACTCATCAAGCTAAAAAAAACCAACTATGCCAGATGGTCAGATATCGTCCTGATGTTGATCATAGGATAAAGGAAGTTAGGACTTTCTCTCGGAGCTAGAATAGGAGAGCAAAAGATGCACACATGACTGTAGTCACAGAACATCATCCTCTAAGATTACATCCATGGCTATGAGACACACATGAAATTAGTAGCCAGAGAGAGGATCACCTAAAGATTAGTGAGAAATCACTAGAAAATTAACCTAGTTCATCAATAAAGATGAATATATTGGCGGATCAAGTAAATTGAAGAGCCATTTTACCGCCCTACTATAAGAACAAACTCAACATGTACGGAACACTGGTGAGAGCTGCATGGTATTATTCCTTCCTTTTTAAGGGTATGTGTGTTGGAGATAACGATGAAGAACCCTAATTCAGACGTATCTTTTGGAGATGAAGTCGAGAGAAATTGGGTTATCTATGGTTGGAATCTTGTTGGAGGGGTTGTATGCCATTGTAGGAGATGTCAGGATCTATTTTCATAAATTGAGAGATATCGACAATGGATTGATTGATGTGTTGACGTGGATCGATCGTCTGGTCAAGCATTCACCAAGTCCCCGGTGGTGAAAGGGCATAGGTGATGAAATTGAAGAAGCCCCACTAATCAAGTTGAAAATCAGGATGGGACCTTGGGCAATAAAGGCCTATAATCAGATTTTTGAACCCTAAAAGCAATGGACATTTGAGCAACAAGGATGATGAAGCCCTTCAATGGGAAATTTGTAAGTTGCCCATTTTCCTGGCAGATGATGAAGCTCTTCAATGGGAAATTTGTAGGTTGCCCATTTGCCTGGCAGCATTAGTTGTCTGGCCGCAATGTCAGTGGTGGGCTAGCCTGTGTTGACATAAAACAAGGTCAACCGCAAGGAGTGATAGTGGGGCATTTAGTGGGTATAAGACAGCCATATAAGACCAATGCTCTTGTATAATGTTGGAAAAGAGAACTTAATTTATTGTGGAAGGCCTACACCAGCGTACATAGGGAGGAGTGGTGATTGACAAAATTGTACAAAGATACAAACAAAAGATAAGGGACACAATGGATACATAAATAAGAAAAAAAGTTCAAACTGTATGCTATCTTAACATAAATATTCTCAGAGTTTCTTCGCAAAGAAGTTCACATGATAACATGTGAAAAGCCATACATGTTTTTGAAAGTCATGCAAGTAAATCAGGCAGAAAATACATACAGGAGCTATATATTCTTCTGTTCCCACAAATGAATTTGATTGTGAACTTGGTTCAGCAAAAAAGATTGGAGGTGTTTGATCTTTAGATTTCCTTCTTTTTCCTTGCAATTGATGTTGTTTAACCTGCCATGGACATAGTGACTCAGAAAAATGAAACCAGTCGCAAACTATGATATGAAGATTGTGCACAACCTGCTGTTACGGGGAACACATCACATGTGTTCGCTTGTCACACACATACTAACATGCACATACAGATTGAGTAGTGGATGCTTATTATAAACAAGGAGCAACAAATGTAACGAAGAACACGGCTTTCTGAAAAATGCAGAATGCAGAAAAGGAAAATTCTTTTAAAGTTCAATTCCGGTTAAGCTTCATCTTTAATTGGTGTCTGTGTCGTTGCCTTTTTTACCCGTGTTGACTGACTACTATGTCATGAATCACCTACAGTCAGTTCAACTGAAGCATCAACCAAATGAATTGGCTAGCACCATAAAAACTCACAAACTTAAAATTAAAGCATAAAGAGTACACCGATATGGAAAAAAGGGCTCAGACAAGCAAAGAACATTCTCATTTTATGGAGAGAATGAGTCCATGAGACACAAGTTTAAGAATTTAACAATATGCAACTACATGTACGTAGGGGCAACATCATGAATGGTGTAGAATAGGACTTGGGGTTAGGCATGGAAAAGAGAGACCTAAGCTTTCTTATATACTGCAGACCATTGGAAGAGTATCGAGACAGTCCACTGTTGAGAATAAAGAATGATTTAGACTTTTAAAAAAACTGGATCTTGTGGAAGATCCACATATTTTATAGTAGGAGTCACATCACTTATTGTGAGAGATTAGGGTGAGTGTGGTCATTAATAAGCTCTTCTATTAATGATTTTAGTGAGAACATATGAGAATATATGATGGTGGTTGACGGTGATGATGAAGTTAAGGATTCAGTAGATGGGATGGATGCTTATTTGGGCAGGTATTACACCACCATATAAGAACCATTTATATAATAGGATGTCGGTGGAAATGGATGTGATGTTTATTATGAGAGTCTAGAATCCCAGGGGTCTAGAGTTACGGGGAATATAAAGATGAATGTGGTATATAATACTTAAGATTGGTCCTCTAAAGAGATGTAGAATTCAATAAAAGTGCACAATGTTTGAAGTGGAGACTTCCTGTCTTATGTGAGAATACCTACGAAGCTAAAAGGTAAATATTAGAGTACACTGCAACGTTAATATGGAACAGTGCATAGAATATCCATGATAATGACATCACATTGGATGATCTGACAACATAAGAAGGATTAAATTCGTAACATGAGTTAACAGAAAAGGCTCTTAGAAGATAAAATAAGAGAAGCTTGCTTTAAGTATTTTGGCTACAAAGAACAACACAGAGTTCCAGGTTTGTGTGACAAATTAGTTCAAGACCCATAAAGAAAGTGGTAAGGCAACAAATTATTCCAAGAAACTACAAAGAAAAATAAGAACTTTTTTAGATAAAAACTCAGATATAACTAAAATGAATTGTGCTAAGAAAAATACAAACTTTTAGATACAAGCCCAGATATGAGTAAAATCCATTATGCTGGAATGCCATAAAATTATATAGCCGACAGCATAAAGTGGGGAAAGTCTTAGTAGTTTTTCATCTCCTTCTTAACTGGACCATTTTTTTAAAACGGTGCCCACCAACAAAGATAAGTAAAATAGAGTGGTGTAAGATAAGTACAACAAATGCATCATCAATTTTGTGAAATGGATCATGTCACATACCTGGGGTTCGCATGATGTTAAAAATGAAAGATCAAAGTCAGTCAGTACAATATGTCCATCTTTCTGAAGCAAAATATTTTCAGGCTTGAGGTCTCTATATAGTATTCCTGCACAAAAACACAACAAACTGTAGTCAAATACAAAATTAACTTGAAACACTTTAAATTTCGTTTGTATTATCGACAGCTTATATGTGATTTCAAATTATCATCTAAGACAAGACTTTGCTCAATTCAAAGTGCACAGGAAAACTACATTTAATTTTAAGAAACAACTATTGGTTTTTCAGTAAGGATAGGGTTATCTAGTTTCTTCTTTTTTAAAAGATAACCTAGCATCATGTGGAAACCAGACTAAGTTATGTTAAAAAAATTACTTGACAACTTTTTCAATACAATTGAACAATGATTCCAGTTCAGAAATGAACCTTATCTCTGTCAAGTATGGAATACTTATAGACAATGTTGCAAAAGCCGGTACTCGGTGAGTCGGCTTCAGTCGAAACAGTCAACGAACAAAGAAAAACAGCATTCCGGCGACTAACCAAATTGTCAGTTAGGTACTTTAATCATTTTAATGTTTAAAAAGTATGTTAATAACTATAATCTTATATATTTATACATTTATGGTCAGTAGTTAACTATGTTGAATTAAAATTAAGCTATACAAATATAACTTTTACTCCAAATTAAGAGATTTTTATCCCCACGAACCCTAGAAGCTTTCTAAATTACCTTCTCAACCATGTAAACATCATTATAATTCCCTCAACCCCGTAAAGTTGCTTTGTCTTACATCACGAACCATGCTGTTAGTTTTACTTTTACTTGAATCCATGTCACAGGTTAATATTAAGATAATCTAACCAAAAGAGAATTGGATGGTGGATCTTTCACATCCCAATCCCCTTCCTCTTCTTCTTCTTCTTTATTTTTTCTCTCTTCACTCCATCTCCATCCATTCATCAAATCATCAAAATTTTGTATTTTCATAAATAAACCATACATTCCAATCACAAAAACGTTTTTTCCGAAAAATTCGGGATGATTTCTTGAACCGATTGATCAAATAGTGGACAAAACATAGGTGACGTAGCTATGTTTCCTTCTCTGCTGCCATCGCCTGAGAACAAAGCATCTCTGCTCGGGTTGAGCATCGAAACAGAAGGCGTGATGAAGTAGCTGCTCCTCCAACTTAACCCTACTCCAATGCCTGCGTCCAGCAACCAAGACCAAAATAAAGAATGAGGAAGTGGGATTCAAACTATTCTTCCCTAGATCTCCTCCTCCCAGCAGACACAATGGGTTCGAATTGAAGGAGTCACAGTTATCTTTGTTGAAGCATCGATGAGAACTTAGAGGAAGAGATCTGTTAGACGACTCGATCTAGATCTTCCGTCCGCAGCCTTGCGGACAGAACAAAGAAGAAGACGACAACGGCTTTGATTTAATGTCCGCCGTTGATAAGGTATGAATCCAACCCCCTCGAGGGGTCGGGTCGATGTGAGGGAGGTAGGGCAGAGGCAAGGAGGTGCTGGGGGGGGGGGGGGGGTTGGAGTTTGGAAGATACAGGGATGGGTGGTGGTAACACGAGGGTGGTGGGCGAAGGTTGAGAAGTTCCGAGGAGTGTGGCCGAAGGGATGGGGGCAACACGGGAGAGGTGAGGTGGAGGTTGGGAAATGCTGAAGAGTGGGTAAAGTTTGGGCGATGCAGGGAAGGGTGGGTGCGGTGCGAGGAAGGTGAGGCAGAGATCGAGATGTTCTGAGGATGGAGGGCAAGGGGTGGGTCGGTGCGAGGGAGGTGGGGTAAAGGTTGGGGTGAAGATGGAAGGGGTAGGGCAACGTTGGGGAGGAGGGCTGAGGTTGGATGGTGCTGGGGAGGGGACGTGAGGAGGGTGAGAGGGGAGGTCTATTTGTAAAAATTTGGTAAAGCAAAAGTGTAATATAGATATTTTTGACAGAATTTGTTTCATTTTAATGGCCTAATGGATGGGAGTTAACCACAAGATCAAAGCGATAATAATGATGTTTGCATAGTCGAACATGTAATTTAGAAAGATTCTAGGGTTTGTGGGGTAAAAATCCCTTAAATTAAAGTAAAGTATGGAAATAGAAAATAGTATAGTAAATATATTTTCATAAGTCAGACCACTAGTCTATTCAGTTACCCTACTAAATAGTGAAGTCAGATTGACTAATCGTTCTGGTCGAATGATTCTTGCAACACTGCTTATAGAACAATATAACAAAAGCTTATTGTAGCTTATGTTGATTATTGTTCATTTCTCAAAAAAAGTTTGGTTTATTACTTGGTCCACTCTCACCAATTTGGTTAGATTTGGTAATGACCACACTATAGAGAAGTTATTTTTATATTATGTGTTTTTATTTAATACAAGTTATTTTGTGTTATTTCTAGTTTCATAAAGTATTGCCATTTTTGCCACTTATACACACGGAGGCAAAAGGTTTGAAGAAGTATTTGATGGAGAATTATCAACCTCAATCCGAATACAACAACGACGATCATCCTATAGCGATAAGATGTTGCTCCATTAAAAGCCCAACATGCAATATCACGACGTGCTGCGTAAAGCAAGGCAACATGCAGATCAAGTACGCGGCACATGAACCTAAGCAATTTGAACTACGAAAAACCTTACATGATAAAGGAGCATTATCAGAGAAGAAAACAACAAGAAGCAACGTTGTTCATCAACCATAGGGAATGGGTAGGATGAGGCAATGTTGCCCTTCCATTGTTTCCACAGAGAATTGTAACATCCGGGTCCGAATAAAACAAACCCGACCTGATGAAGAGATAAAATGGTCAATTAATGTTTAATTAATATTGAGTAACCCCTAAATAGATCAATTGATCATAAATCAAAAGTCTTTCGGTCGCAATCGACCAAAAGCTGATCACATTGTAAAACATACCATCAAGAAGCCGCGAGATAAATTCGGAAACTGCAAAACAAATCGAGACTGCCCGAAAATCTGATTCGACGAAATAAGAACGGAATCGCTCGTTCGTCAATCGGAGGACGTTTTATATCATAAAATTTAGTCAGAAGTCAACAATCGTATCTCGAGAATTTCGGAAATTCATCCTCGATTCAAAGTATATGAATATTATATTCATTTTGATCGTCATTCAGAGACGATCGAATCTAGCTATTGCACATCGAAATCCGAAACTCGAGGTGCGAAAACGATCAACTTTAGTACGACAAATAAATAAAGAGAAAATAGTAAAAAATAATATATACCCTATTATTGTGACATCAGCTTGCTGATGTCATCCTAAAAGCAACAAATGGCCCCTTTTTCCCATGTAAGTCTCTCCTCTCCCCTTTCTTTCCTCCATTTTCTTCTTTCCCCAAATTCCCCATCTCTTCTCGACAGTTTTGCCCCAATTCCCTTTCAATTTCACAGCCGTAGGAATCCAAAACCCCACAAATTCTGCTCCTCTTCTGTCCATAGATGCTGGAGAACAGCTGCATGTTGCTGGAGCTTCTTGATTAAGCCAACTACTGCAGCAGAGAGCTGTTGTCCTGCTGCTTCTGGAGCTAAATTTGAGCAGCAGAAGCTGTTCCTCTTTAAGCAAACCAAAGCCCCTGGAGCTGCTCCAAATTACCAGCCATCGCATGCAATTAGATCTCCACTTTCGAGATCTAATTAGGTACAATCCATTCCTCTACTTCTTGCTGGCATGCATGGTGTTCTTGATTCTATAATTAATGCTTTTCTTGAGAAATATATGATGGGTTTTTGGAGGATATATTCTTGAGAGCATGAGGCATTTACATGCTAAATCATCAAATTCAAATGTGCAATCCATCCATTCATGCTCTTAAAAAGTATAATCAATATTACTATTTCAGTAATCAAAAGATAAATTATTTTTTTATTATTCAGTTATAAAAATTTGGTTTCTGTTGTGTTCTCTGCTTAACTGATAAATTAAAAGATTAATTTTTTTATAATTTGGTTACTGTTCTATGTTCTGTTGTCTGTTGTCTGCTTGAGTGATAAATTAAAAGATTGAAATATTTTTCATGTTATAAATTGGTTACTGTTGTCTGCTTAAGTCTTAAATTAAAAAGATTTTTTAAAATTTCTTAATTTATTTGAAATTGAGCACCTGCATGTAAAATTGATCTTGGTTAAAGGATTTTTTTAAAAAACCAAAATCTGCTACTGTTGGCTTTTCAAATTGAAGTATTTATTGTATATTAAATCAACTCCTTGAAGATCTTATGGGGATTACTCTGTCTTAATTACTCATTTAATCTTCTTAAAGTTTTCTATACTTTACTTAAAAATCAAGCAGACTAAGCTCTGACACTCTGACTGCATAAGAAATGTATTCCTCGTTATTGCACTGCAACGGGTCATAAAGTGCACGAATCATAACTCACAATTGGTCACATCCATCTTCACGATCGGCGTCAGGCCCTTAAAGGCACCGGATCAGTCTTGATTCCTGACATGATGATAGAGAGACCAGAAACAGGCATAACCAGGATTGTAGACTAGCTTGAAGGTGTCTACATAATCATATAGGAATTGGTTGTGGGTGCAGACTCGTACCACAACCATCCCCTTCAACTCTGGATCCAAGCTAGGACCAAAGGAGTGATTTATTGGTCCGAAATCACCTTACTAGAGCCCAAATCATACTGTAAACAGTCCTAGGGCGATGAAACAGTGTCGAGGAGAGGAGAGAGATGATCTGCAGAACTCTAGGTGGCAATAGGGACTATCGTTGGGTCCTAGCAACATGCGAGGAGACCCAGGTAGTGACGACGAGGCTGTGGGGGTCCCTAGGCGATGAAGGTGGTGTTGTTGGGGCCATAGATCGAGAAGTAGCCTCATGGCAAGAGGGGACCCCAGTGACGAAAGAGGGGTCTGCAACTGTGACGAATGGCATGGCCTCGTATGCGAGGAGGCGACAGAAAGGTTCCCTGGAGCCGGCAGCAGCGAACACAAGATGTGGTAGGGGTGGGTGAGATGGGATCGAGGGGTACAAGAACTCTGATAGGACCATCACTCCGATACCATGCGGAAAAAGAATACTGAATTGATTATTCAAGAGGTCCTACGGTTCTCTTATGTATAGAGGAGAAACCACTTTGGGAAAATTACATAGTAGAGATAAAAAGAAAAGAAAATGAATATATAGGAAAAGATAAATATATCTCTCAATATTAACTAATAACCATAAATATATAAATATAAAAGAATACTTTATTTGAGACGATTTTATATTTAAAATAATAAAAAATATATAACCAAATAGTTCGAACATTGTTTATTGTATGTTTAATGGTCAATTCGATTAAATATTGACTTTTCCAACATTAACTGTATCGAATCTGATCATATCTATGTGACTATAATAAGTCTGATTATGTTGGGTTCACGTTAGAATCATTTTAACAACTTAACATTGGCTCATTAAGTTGAAATTGTAATAAGATGCCAAATTAACAATCTATCATCTTATTATAATTTACAATTTCAAGGTTTTGAGTCTACTAACAGTAACATTTTGATTTGGTTTCATTGTTGTGAATTGATTCATCCATCCCATTCACTTTGGCGGGTGAAGATCATGGTTCTAGTGACACCAAACAAACTAGATTTAGAGGGTATATGGAAATGAAGTATACAATTTTTTATGAATAGAAAATAAAGCCTCAAAGCACCAAACTATCTTACATTATAAAGTTGGAGGAGGTGGGATTTACTATAATGAAGCAACAACTCGTTGGCTTCAAGAATATGCCTACTTGCCCAAGAGAGGTCAAAGATGAAGTGAAGGCTAGCTTCGAGGGGCATTTGAAAAACGCACATGATTTAAAGGATAAAAAAAAGATCATTGTATCGACCAAGTGAATTTTAGCAAAAAAAATAGTTTTTTATTTATACTCCAAAACTTAGATGTATAGTGAAAGTACGGGTGCGTCGAACTCAGGGTGGTGAACTGTTTTGAAAACTAGGGTAAAATTATTGGTTTCTTATTTTTAATTTCTTTTTATGTATTTTTGTGAATCTTTATTTGATTTTTATGAATTTTTTATGTTTTAGTAATTTTAATACACCTATGCAATTTTAATAACCGGTACCTCATGCATTTTGCACGTGAGGGCGTTAGGCGGCGGACTCGATCCGTTGTTGACACGAGGTGTGTCCACAGTTGTACGATCAGAGTTTGATCGTAGGGATGTTTGCGAATCCGTTTCTCGCTAATGGTCGTGAAGATAGAGTGATGTGCTCTCCAGTTATAGGTATCGAACGTTCTCAAATCTCCGGTTCAGATGAGCTCCTGACGACAATGCTTCGAGCGATCGATTCCAGATGCTTGTGATGTTGATGCGTGTTCTTCAATTAACGACGAGGATGCGTCGATTGATTTAGAATCAAATCAACAGGTGAATCGTGTCAAGCTCTGGGCAACGATCGACATCAGACGATGGTGCTCAATCGGCTGACGCAAATACTCCTTGTCTGTGTGTTTCCAGGTCCTGATGCGAAGCAGGTGTTCGTGCTCTTCAACAAGATAGAAATTGTCTATATGATCTCCAAAGGGTTTGTGTAGACCTGCAAATTGAACTAAGGCTCGAAGGAAAAGCTTCGGTCGGATGTTACACATAAATAATGGGACGGAATGAAGTTCAATGAGATGAATTTGGATGGATTTTAGTTTAAAATTGGATCAAACACTAACAGATAAAAATTGAGGAGGGGGAACAGATCATATGCGGAAGAGAAGCGGAGAGGTAGAGAAATTGGAGGAGAAGAAGAGGATTGAGGGAAGAAGAGAAACAAAAGGAGAATCAGAAGATAGAAGACCTAACCCGGGATGAAAATGAAGGGATTCTCCTGTGGAAATGGAGCTCGAAGGAGCTCCGGGATGATTAATGCCTCGACGTTGCGGCGTGCGTGGAGGCTAGAACTCTCCCCGGAAGAGCGCAACGGAGTAGTGATCTCGTCGCACCTCGCCAAGTCTCGCTCAATAGCGCGGGGGGGGGGGGGGGGGAGATGTTGTCACCGTCCTCGAGTATCTCTCTCTCAGAGCTCACGGTGGAAGGAGGTATGCTAATGGCGGATGGCGATTTGGGAGGAGATCTAGGGCTTTTATAGGCGGCAAAACATGGGGAGCAAGGATGCGGCTCCGCTCACCGGCGGCAAGTCCGGTGATCGCAGGTTCATTGGGGAAATGACCTAACGGCCGAGGACGATGAACGGCCGGAGGAGGTTGGAAGAAGAAGCGATGGCAGACGGAAGGAGGAAGAAGAAGAGGGAATCGGGGGAAGAATGGAAAGAGAAAAGGAGAGAGAAAATGAAAAATAAAAAAAATAATTAATGTAAATGATTAATAAATGATTAAATTAATTATTAGATTAAATAAATCTATTAAGAAATAATTAAATAGATAATAGGTAATTAAATAGGTAGTTGAATAATTAAATAATTACATGTATAGTTAAATGAATAATTAAATTAATTAATACATAATTTAATAATAATTAATTGATTAAATAAATAAATACATAAATTTTATTTTTTTTAATTTAATAATAGATTATTAATAAAGTATACAAACAAAAAAACAACATATATTAAATATAAAGTTAAGGTACATTGTACAATATATATCAATGAGGTCCTAAAACCCACATTTTGCATATTAACTCTGATTTTAGCGAAGCCAGTGTCATTTGGTAAATAACTTAGTAAAATGAACTTTAAAAGTGACTTTGCTTAGTTCGGAGTCCATATGGCTGAGTTATGAGGTCCAGAGAATTTAGGTCACAGCTTTTGTGGCTTTGAGATTTATTGGCATTTTGACTTAAATTATATATTTTTATACTTTTCTAATGATTTTTAGAAATATTTTAGAGAAGAAATTAAGTTAACAAGGTTAAGAATAATTAATTAGAAAATTGGGAAGTTTCTACATATAGTACATATAAACAACGGGGCCCAAATGCCAAAACTCACCCGTTTTATTCAAATATTTTTTTGATATTTTTAACAAATAATATTAGTTATAAAACGAAGTTTAAAAGAGAGTTTGGTCAACTTGGAGTTTTCTATAAATAGTTACTGTAGAAATAGTTAGTTGTGTTATTATCTCTTTATGGAGTTTGTTGTTATTTCTTTCTCTTCTATAGACCTCTCTGTAATTTACCCTAAGGTCTCTCCCTATATAAGAGAGCCTAGGGTTTTCTGAATAAAGAACGAAGTCTCTTTTCCCAACATGGTATCAGAGCCACCCTAGGGCTCTCCTCCCTCCCGCCGCCCCTTCCCCACCCGCCTCCCTCTTCTCGGAATCGCCGCCCTCTCGCCGCCGCCTTCTCCTTAGCGACAGCCTTCTATCGCCGCGGTTGGATCCAGCCCTCCATCTGGTTGGATCCCACCCTCTTGCGGCTCCCGCCAATAGCCCCTGCCAGCCGCCGAAGGGGATCTCAGCCCCCAGCGGCCTCCGCCAATAGGCGGCATCTCCATCTGCTGCCCACACACGGCCTCTGGGTGCGTGAACAGCAACAAGCACAAGGTCTTCTAGCGGCTCCTAGCCGCTGAAAGGGCTGTCAGCCTCTTGTTAGGCGTGCCCTAGTTTCTTCCACATCCATTCTATGGATTTGAGTGCATAACGTCTACATATGCACTCAAATCCGATGCAGTTTTTGTAGACATCCAGCATCACGTCTACATATCCTAGTTCTTCTCCAAGCGGCAGTATGTCAGAAACAAAAGTTGATATGCCCTCCACCGGCGCATTCAAAGGTCCTGCGCCAATAGTCAAGATGGATGGGTCTAACTACGAGCTCTGGGCTATGCAGTTCATGAGCCTTATGAAGTCGAATGGTAAGAAACATATTCTTACCGAGGATGAGCCCGCAGAGAAGACTGGGATTTATGCCTCATGGGAGGCTGATGATTCCTATGCAAAGGTCTGGTTGTCCAGCACCTTAACGACGGAGATTGCCAACGACGTCCTCCATCAGCCCACTGCTAAGGCAATGTGGGAAATTCTTGCCGCCACATATTCGCAAGTGCGAAATGAGACGAAGATGTTGCAGCTTCAGCACGACATATTCACAATGAAGCAGAGCGGCAGACCTCTCCATTCTCTTTATACATCCCTAAGAGGGATGTTCGAGAAGTTATATAGTATCATCCCTCTGACTGCAACTCCTGAGCAGCAGAAGGCGTTTCGAAACGCCACCATGGTTGGTGTTCTTCTTGCGGCCCTTGACCCAGAGTACGATGCAGCTCGATCTCAGATTCTCGCTGATGCAGTTATTCCTCCAGTTGAGGATGTTTACAGACGGCTTAGCCGCATTCCAGTCTCCTCCAGCTCTTCTACTCCGCCTCCTTCAGCGATGGCAGTCTCGCGTGGGAGAGGTGGACCACCGTCTGGCCGTGGTCGTGGACGTGGCCGTGGACCCCAGGGGAAGGGTGGTCGCTTTAGTCAGACATGCTCCTATTGTCGTCGCACAGGACACTCGGAGGAGACATGCTATTCGAAGCATGGATTTCCAGCATCAGCACGTATTGCAGAGCACTCTCAGTCTCCACTGACTTCTACTGCAGATAGTCGATTTGACGAACTTGTCGCCCGTCTCCGAGAGATTATGCCACATGCTTCTGGTGATTCGCCTGGTGGTTCCTCAGATATTGCTGCCACTGCCTCTGCCAGTTCTTCCGCAGCCGCAAGCTCCTCAGGTAGATCTATTACATCTCATGATATATCCGACTGGATTATTGATTCTGGAGCCACACATCATCTCTGCCGAGATAGAGGTAGATTACAGGACTACAGGGACATTCCTCCCGGACGTTCAGTGCAGATAGCAGATGGTACCCATTCGCCCCATATTGGATAGGGGGAGGTTTTCCTGTCCTCCACTTTGCATTTACAGAATGTTCTGCATGCTCCTGAGTTCTCAATGAATTTGCTATCTATTAGTCAGATTACGAAGGATTTGAACTGTCGTGCCATATTTGACCCGTCTTCTCTCATTTTTCAGGACATACTCACGGGCAAGGTGATTGGCTGTGGCTCTGAGCAGAATGGTTTATATCGGTTGGTCCGGGATTCATATGCTGGTGTCTCCTCTCATTCTACTGGACCAGTCTCTCCGTACATTTGGCACCTCCGATTTGGTCACCTTCCACTTCAGAAAATGCGCCATCTTCTGCCTCAGATCTCTCCTAGTTCTTTGTTTCAATGTGAAGCGTGTCAGTTGGGAAAGCATCACAGGTCGAGCTTCCCACGTCGTCTGAGTCGGAGCAGTAGCTCCCCTTTTGAGTTGTTACATATAGATATATGGGGTCCAAGTCGTGTTCCCGATCATCAGGGACACAGGTTTTATCTTGTGGTAGTGGATGATTTCTCTCGTGTGTCATGGGTCTTTCTTTTGAAAAATAAATCTGAAGCAGGAAATGTGATCAAAAACTTGATTAATGAAGTGTTCAATGTCTTTTCTGCAA
This sequence comes from Ottelia alismoides, assembly GCA_037367405.1. Taxonomy (NCBI): domain Eukaryota; kingdom Viridiplantae; phylum Streptophyta; class Magnoliopsida; order Alismatales; family Hydrocharitaceae; genus Ottelia; species Ottelia alismoides. The sequence continues at coordinate 291,470 of JAZKJV010000729.1, read as the reverse complement.
ATGTCAAATATGTTCGGACTGATAATGCCCTTGAATTTTGTACACGCTCACTGTCACAATTCCTGTCATCAAAGGGCATTATTCACCAAACCACTTGTGCATATACCTCACAACAAAATGGTGTCGCGGAAAGGAAGCATCGCCATCTCTTAGATATTACTCGTACATTGTTGATTCAGAGTTGTGCCCCTATTTCTTTCTGGGGCGATGCTGTCCTTACTGCTTGTTATCTGGTCAACCGTATGCCATCCTCAGTCCTTGGTGAAAAGATACCTATGTCCATTATTTTTCCAGATAAGGAGTTATTCTCACTAACTCCACGTGTCTTTGGCACTGTTGCTTTTGTGCATCGTCTATCTCCCGGACTTGACAAACTCTCTCCTAGAGCAGTCAAGTGCGTCTTTGTTGGTTATTCCAGAACTCAGAAGGGCTACCGGTGTTATGATCCCACAACTAAGAGATACTTTGTGAGTGCCGATGTCACTTTCTTTGAGTCTGTCATGTATTTCTCTCCTGCAGGTGACAGAATGGTACCATCCACTACCACTGATGAGATCTATGTTCCTCCACCACCTACATTGAGTACACCTGAGTCTTCCCCTGTGTCTGTCTCCACGCCAGCACCACCTCCACCACCCCCACCACCTCCTCCACCTCCATCCAATCCACGGCCTATCATATCACCGTTACCGAAATTCTATACGCGCCGGTCAGGTCCTGCTCAGACCACACAGCAGCCGATCATCCCGCCTCAGGTATGTTCAGATGGCATTACTACTGACAGGTCAGGTTTGGTACATGTGCAGGATCCTTCAGTTCAGGCCGACACTAGCCCATCTCGTACAGCAGATGATGATCTTGATGTTCCGATTGCTATTCGGAAACAGAAGCGGCAATGTGCCGCTTATCCGTTTGCTTCACAGGTTTCTTTTCACCGTCTCACAGGTGATTTTCAGAGATTTGCCACAGCTTTGTCTTCTGTGGATATACCACAGACATACCAGGAAGCTTTGCGGAATGAATGCTGGCGATTAGCAATGGAAGAAGAAATGAGGGCCCTGCAGTCTCGTGGCACATGGTCTTTGGTCCCTGCACCTTCTGATGCATCCGTTGTGAGCTGCAAATGGGTCTTTACAGTCAAATACCATGCAGATGGAACCTTGGATAGGTACAAAGCACGCTTGGTCGCTCGTGGGTTTACGCAAACCTACGGTGTGGATTACATGGATACATTCTCTCCAGTGGCGAGACATTCTACCCTTCGTATTCTCTTATCTGTTGCTGTAGTCCGTGATTGGAGTATATCTCAACTAGATGTCAAGAATGCATTTTTGTATGGAGACTTGCAGGAGGAAGTCTACATGCAGCAGCCACCTGGGTTTACTGCTGAGGGGGAGAAACAGATGGTCTGTAGACTTCACAAAGCGATATATGGCCTCAAACAGAGCCCCAGAGCATGGTTCCAGAAGTTGTCCAACCTGATTGAGCAACAAGGATTCAAGAGGTCAAATGCCGATCACTCATTGTTTGTCCAGAAGTCATCGGCAGGTACGGTTGTTATTATGGTCTATGTGGATGATATTCTTGTTACAGGAGATGATGCACAGGGCATAGAAAAGGCAAAGGCATTCCTTGGCCGTCAATTTGTTACAAAAGATCTTGGGACCTTGAGATACTTTCTGGGGTTAGAATTTGCAAGGAATGCACAGGGTTTGGTAATGACCCAACGGAAGTATATTACAGACTTCCTGACTGAGACGGGCATGGATGGTTGCAAACCATCAAGTATTCCTATGGATCCCAGCGTGAGGTTGTATGATGGTGATACTGATGAAGTAGATAAGAGGAGATATAGAGAAATGGTGGGCAAACTCCTCTACATCACCATAACTCGCCCAGACGTTCAATTTGCAGTTAGCAGGGTGAGTCAATTTATGGAGCAGCCAAGACAGGTTCACATGGATGCTATACACATGATACTGAGGTATCTAAAGTCTTCTCCAGGTTCAGGGCTGCTATTCAGAAAGGGCACGGACTTATCTGTCTCAGCATGTGCAGATGCAGATTATGCAGGATGTCCTAAGGACCGAAAATCAACCTCAGGGTTTGCAGTGTTTGTTGGAGGCTCTTTGGTTTCTTGGAAAAGCAAGAAACAAACTATTGTGGCAAGGTCTAGTGCCGAATCCGAGTATAGGGCCATGGCTCAAGCCAGTACGGAAATGATGTGGGTTCGCTCAGTACTAGAAGATCTACATGTAGCGGTACCTCTACCTATGAAGCTTCAGTGTGACAATCAGGCAGCATTGTTCATTGCCAACAATCCAGCTTTTCATGAAAGGACCAAGCATATTGAAGTTGACTGCCATTATACTAGGGACTTGATCCAGAGAGGATTGATATCTACTGCACATGTGAGCTCAGGAGATCAGACTGCAGATGTATTTACCAAGCCACTGCTCAGAGGACCATTTCAGAGATGTTCGTCCAAGCTGAGCATGATAGATATCTATGCTCCACCTTGAGGGGGAGTGTAGAAATAGTTAGTTGTGTTATTATCTCTTTATGGAGTTTGTTGTTATTTCTTTCTCTTCTATAGACCTCTCTGTAATTTACCCTAAGGTCTCTCCCTATATAAGAGAGCATAGGGTTTTCTGAATAAAGAACGAAGTCTCTTTTCCCAACAGTTACGAACCTCAGAAGTCAACTTTTACAACTTTTTCGATTCATTGTAATATTTTATTTTCGTACTGAACAATTTTTCTGATATTTTTATAAGTTAATATATATTTTTGTAAACAACTTTGTGAAGAAAAGATTTTGACTTGAGATTTTCTAAATGATAAATAAAATAGGTGAAATATTTACAAGGTAAAAAATGAATAAAGGTATTTTTAGGTTCTCAGTTTTCTGACATTTTTATAAATTGTGATCCTTATCTCCCCCTACTTATTTATTTTGTCGATTAAGTCAATACTGACCCCGTCTCAGGATAAGTCTGTATATTTTATATACATCCTTCCTTTTCTTTTATTTTTCATTTTTCTCTTCATTATTTTATTTTGGATAAAATAAGGGTTAAATATATAATATTAATAAATATTGTTAGACTGTTGATTAATGGAAATTAATGAATATTTACATTTATTTTACGAAGGATTTTATCGAAAATGAAAGAATAAAGGAGATGAATCATAGATTCATCAGCATATTAAGAAGGAAATGGATGAAAGAGATGAGCAGGTCGATGAATTCAAATATGAAAGAGAGTTCAATGTCCTGCATTTTGATAAAGATAAGGATTTCTCGTATCTAGATGACATTCAAACTACAATTGAAAGGAATGTGTATAATATAACAATGCGGGTCTTCGTGAGAATTCAACGGTCATGGTGGTCTTGGACCTTTTGGTGAAAGAGCAAGTTTCCCTATCAATGTTGGAGCAGAAAAGAGCAGTTACAACAAAAGGTATGCAACAGAGGCACCACTGAAGAAGCAAACGGGTTGTTAAAATTAAGAATGTGCAAGCATAATATGAACATAAACGAACAAAATAAATAAATATAAAATATGGAATGCTCGAGATTTTACGTGGAACCCTATTTCGTGAGGAGCAGAATAAAACCACATGAGAAGGCCTTAACGGATTGGATCTCCTGTATTGAGTCACTCAATGAGTACACATGGTGTGTGACTTCTTATATAGCCCCACAAATAAACCAGAAGCACACAATTAGAAGATGTGAGACAAACATGAGTGGAGGTAAATAGATCTTGGAGAGATCCAATTACCAACTATTACATACTCCAACACTCTCCCTCAAGTTGGAGCTGAGAAAGATGCAGCTTGCAATAAAAGAAACTATACAACACATCTTCACTCGATATATCTGAGAGAGACAGGGATGGAGACACCCCGATTGGATGGGGATGGAGACACCCCGATTTGATGGGGATAGAGACACCACGTTTAAAGTAAGTGTTGCTAGTAAAATACCTCCCTCAAGGAGGGATCGGAAAGAACATCAATCGTGCATGTAGTTGTCACTGCAAAAACTATGTTGTACCAAGAGTAGAGTCGTTGTAAAGGAAGAAAGTCCAGCGTAGAGTAATAGTCAGGGATAGAGACACCCCGTAAAGTAGTCGATACTCGGTGAATACGGCTGATAGTAATAATAGTCTAGAGTGTTGGTCTGTCAGTCGTGAGTGTGAAGTAGAAGTCAAGTAGACACATCTCAAAAAGAAGAATTTATGACATATCTAATTTCATCTTTCTTTATAATTGATAGAATAAGAGCATGGATCATGAAGTTGGGAGAAAACAAAACATGCATTTCTTCTTTTTTATGTGCTTTTTTGCACCAATCATTTTCTTTGTTGTAGTCATTTCCTTTTTTCTCGCCTATTTTCTTTTTTTGTAAGGCTTCTTTTTGTATGGTAGAGTTTTTTCATAAAATCCCCTCTTTTTTCCAAAAAAATGGGTTCCCCTTTTTTTGCTCAAAACTCATGCCCCTTTTTTAATTAGGCCTTTTTTCTTTTCCTTTTTTAAATAAATTTTAGTCCATTGGGTTTGAATATGCAGCCCACAGTTTCCCCCTCCCATTTCTTTCTTTTCCAATATAGTGGCCCACTTGGGCCCAAAAAGTATCTCCTTTTCTTTAAAGTACAGCACCGGCCCCCTTCTCTTCAATGTATCGAGTAGGGTTTCCCCATGGAAACCCATCCCAGATATCATACGAGGAGGGGATGCTAGAAGGTACACTGCCCGGGTTTCTCAGAGGAGTTGCTCACGGGGGTTGCATAGTATGAAAGAGTGGGCTCACAAGGTGGCACGTTGGAGGCCCATGGCGACATCTGGAGGTGTGATTCCCGAAGGGTTGGCATCGCATGGAGCCTTGAAGGAGGTAACAGCGCCGCCTGAAGGAGGTGCCCTCCCTTATGTGTGTTGCAAGCATGTATGATCTAGGATTCTGATGGGTACTACTGGAGATACCAAGCACAACCTAGAGAGAGGAGCGGTTATAGGGGCTAGAGACCCGTTGCTAGAGAAGATCTCTCAATGAGGAGAATTACACATGTAGCTTAAGGAGGTGTACACGAGATCTGTGTGCTTGGGAGGATGCGGCCGGTGCGTGATGCGCTGATGGGTGGAGGTTGTGCACTTCTTCTTTCATCATATTATTTTTTACAACCCTAACATCAACGAGAAGAGGGCTCACATTGGAGCTACCAACAGTAAGTTGGGCATGGAAAGGGTGCACACGAAGATTGCATAAAACATCGTCTAAAGAATAGGCGTTAAAGGTAGGTGTGCCTGGAGAGGATCTCTGATCAAAGATGAGCCCTGGTGGGGTTGTCAGATAGCAGAGGTGCCACCGTTAATGGCTAATCAGGGTTTCCCGCAGTGAGATCTAGAGCAGCGCCAAAAATAGGGTTTCAGAAAGAACCCTCGATGATACTTTCTCGCCTGAACTCGTGTCGGCACATAATTTGGGTTTCAAAAATCCCTATGTGAAAATGAACCTAACTTGCTAGAGATTTCAATACCGATAGAAAATAGATCTGAAGAAAAATATGAAGAATAGAACCTGCTGGAGGTCCTAGCCGTCGTGCAAACCCTAGAACTCTCAGATTTGAACAAATCTTGAAAGGAAAAAAATTAGAACAAATCCCTAAAAATGAATCCGCTCTGACACCATGTCGAAAATAACAATACGGAAGCGTAATCAGAACAAGAACAAACAAAATAAAGAAATATAAAACATAGAACGCTCAAGATTTTGCGTGGAAACCTACTCTGTAAGGAGCGGGATAAAACCACAGGAGAAGGTCTCAAAGGGGTGGATATTCTGTATTGAATCTCTCAATAAGTACAAAGGGTGTGGGGCTTCTTATATAGCCCCACAGACAAACCGAATTCCCACAATGAGAAGATGTGAGACTAAACATGAGTGGGAGTAACCATATCTTGGAGAGATCCAATTACCCAACTATTACATACTCCAAAAAGGGCAAAGAGCTTGATTAATTCCTTGGAAAGACCAACCTAACTCACTATGTTTCGAGCAATGATCCGAAGCGAATGTTGTTAAAGGGATGGGTTGGGAATGCTAGGTTGCGAGTCAAAAGGGCAACTACCAAGTTGTTCAATGGAGAGGGCATCCGACAAATGTGGCAAAAGAACCATTCTTGCAATACAAAATTGACTAGATTGTGAAAATAGGTAGGTGTGTGAAATCTCCAATCCCAACGAGATAATGAACAGATATCTCCGCACATAGGAGGAGATTCGTGAATACACTACTGAGTTGAAGAAGTGGCTTCAGTACGAGGTGACCCTCGTGCAATGTGTGTATGAGCCATAAAGGACGAGACACTACACGACTAGAAAAGGATGCATGATCTACAATTCTAAAGTATTGAAACTAATAATCACTTTTTGTCACTTAGATCCACTGCCCCCTAACTAAACACCAAGCAGACACTTGTCTCCTTTAAACATTCGTGAAGTTTCATAAGGCAAATTTTCATTTTAGATGCAATGTTTTCTAATTAGTATGAAATTCCATGAACCACCTCAAAATATTGTGAAGTCTGAAATTTCTCCCTTTCAGATACATTTAATATTAAAAGGTTGACATGCACTTCACAATTCACACCATCCCTCAACAGTTCTGGCAAAAATTTTTGTTAAACTTCGACAAATTTATATTTGTTAGAATCAGTGACATTTTTTCCATATTACCAAGGGAATTGCCATCATTCCCTATATAAGATGCCCCGAAACGCCATAAACTTGATTATGAAAGCAGTCCAAGAAGGTAGATCGTTTTCTTATACTTATAGGGATTTTGTTAAAGTTTGCTAATTCACATATCAGGTGTTCGTAGTTATAAGCAGGTAACATCAGCTGGAAGTTTATAGGGATATGCAGAGAAATATGATAGAAGGCCTTTTGTGCAAAGCGAAAGAATTACCTAGACAGTGAAGATATTCCAAACCTACGACAACTTCTGCAGCATAAAACCTGAAAAAATGTAAAAAGAGGGAAAACTGAATTTGATTTGACAATTCTTAGCTATAAAGATATATCAAATAAATGACAAAGAAACTAAAGCTACCTCTTAATACTGCTACTCACTCTGAAACATATGTATCTAATGTACTCAACTTGGAAGTAAAACAATCAAAAACATGGCTCGAGATGGCCTTGGTAAACATAAAAAATTGAAGATGAAAGATGGAACAAGCACAACACAATTATTTGTGAGGAAACAAATGATGTGCGACAAAAATATATCTATTATAATCTAAATTATACCTTCTTGGGGGTCCTTATGTATTTTTCCTTTAACATGGTGTCCACCATAACCCTAGTATCTCTCTATGAAAAAGGACAAGGTTCTTTTCTCAATATTTCATAGCATATATTGAGTGGCCTGGTGGTCCTGGACTCCTGAAGCAGAGCTCTATACCTTATTGACTTAGATCCTCACTACCAAAACCCTATCGCCTCTGAACAACACCCCCCACATGGCCCCATGCACCCCCATACGACATCAAGGTCCACGAATGCCACATGTTCATGTACACCTCGAGCCACTGATGATTGGCGATCAAAGTATAAGTTACAGAAGATAACACCATGTTCTAGCCATTTTAAGATCTCATTTCCATTCTTTGGCATGTAGCTCTATCATAAGATAAAATGTCTGGAAGTTTGTCGAGCATGAGATCCAAGGTGACATCCCAAATGCTACATTCGTGAGTGACTGAGGATTTTTATGTGGTGGAGAGAACATGAAGTCTTAAAGGTTCGCCAATTCAATGCTAGGTGTTCTACACCTCATTTGGAAAGTGTTGTTACTATTGTAAAGGTATATTATAAATTTTGAGTTTATGAGACTTTCTTTTGAATAAAAATACGGGTGGCCTCCCGGGATGGGATCCACCTCAAATCATATTATATATAAGAGTTAGGGAAATACATCGTTACATGCTCCAGGTTCTACAAAGCACCCTGCAGTGTTCAGTTACATTCTCAGAACGGAATCCTTCCCCTTCGAACAAAACTGCATTCCGCGGACACCAGATCGTCCAAAGCAAACCAAAAGGAGGTATACAATCCTCGTGGTTGTTTCCACAAACCGCTCTTATATCCATCCAAAAAGTCTCACAGCCCAAAGAGTCGAGCCAAGAGATGTCAGCTCTGCCCTACACATCAGAAGAGAGAGAGCACGAAAAAACAAAGGGCCTGCATCCTCCTCCTAGACGCTGCATATGTTGCAAATAGTATCGTCCATTCGAAGAATCCGCCCCCAGCGTGCCTTCGTAAGAGTCGTTCCAAGCCTGAACAGCCACAGGAAAACCTTGACGTGAGTGCGCACCCTGCTCCTCCATATCAGCTTTACATCCTCTGCAACCTCCCCTTCGATAACCTCCTCCCCATCCCTGGCAAAGAAACTGTAAGCCTTCTTGATTGAGAAATTCCCGTCGACCCACGCATAGTGGTCCCTACCCATTGAGGGGAGCACTCCTTGCACCAGCTCAACCTACAGTTCGAAATATTCCTCGCATTTCTGTTCCGAAAGCTTTGACACAAAATTAGGTGAGAAGAAACCTCCTCCCCACACCTCCTGCACAAGCAACCTCCAATCCACCGCCATTTGCTTCAATCTGGGATAAAGACCCCCAAGAATCCCCTCCCCTGACCAGTCATCTTCCCAAAAGCAGAAACACCCTCCATTCCCCAAAATGGGCCTCAAATTCAATCTCAGCTCAGGTGCCACCTGCGCGATAGCTGATCTCATATTCCCCAATATGAAGAATGACCTCACCAAATGAGCTAGTTGATACAATTTGAAACGACTTAACATTCTTCATTTTTCAACCTCAACATTCCTTGTTGAGGTCATTCTTCATATTTAAAATGATGTCATCCAATTTAAGCTAGTCGATGCAATTTGGAATGACTTAAAGTAGTAATACTCATAGGAGACTGTTGGAAGAAATGAGTACCATCCTATTTCTGAGAACCCTAGCTCTCTTAAATAGTGGAGAAGCCTATGGGTAAATTACATAAGGTGGAAAATAAAAATAAAAATAAATAAAAGATACATATAGAATATAGAAATATGTAAATATCTCTACACTCCCTCTCAAGATGGAGCATAGATATCAATCATGCTCAGCTTGGATGAACACTTCTGGAATGGACCTCTGAGTAATGGCTTGGTAAAGATATCCGATGTTTGCTCTTCTGAACTAACATGAGAAGTAGAAATCAAGCCCTTCTAAATCATATCTTTCGTGTAATGACAATCTACCTCAATATGTATTGTCCTCTCATGAAACGTAGGGTTGTTTGCAATGAACAGGGTAGCCTGATTATCACATTGTAACTGCATGGGTAGAGGAACATCTATATGCAAATCCGCTAATACTGCTTCAACCCACATCATTTTTGTACTTGTTTGCGACATAGCCCTGTATTCAGATTCAGCACTTGATCTCGCTACAACTGTTTGTTTCTTGCTCTCCAAGAAATGAGAGAGCTGCCAACAAACACTGCAAATCCTGAAGTCAATTTTCTATCCTTAGGACACCCTGCATAGTCTGCATCCGCATATGCGGATACTGCGAGAGTTTCTCCTTTCTTAAAAAATAGTCCTGCACCTGGAGAAGATTTTAGATATCTCAATATCATATACATAGCATCCATATGTACTTGTCGAGGCTGCTCCACGAACTCACTCGCTCGACTTACTACAAAGGAGATATCGGTTTGGTAATTGTAACATAAAGGAGCTTTCCCACCATCTCTCTGTATCTCCTCTTATCGACTTCATCTGTATCATCATGATATAGCACCATGCTAGGATCCATTGGAGTAGTAGAAGGTCTACACCCGATCATGCATGTCTCAGCTAGCATGTCTGTAACATACTTTCTTTGGGTCATCACAAGACCCTGTGCATTTCTAGCAAATTCCAATCCTAAGAAATACCTTAGGGTACGCAGATCCTTAGTCACAAATTGACTGCCTAGAAATTCTTTCGCCATCTTGATTCCATGTTCATCATCTCCTGTAACAACTATATCATCTACATAAACCATGATAGCAATTGTACCTCTAGATGTTCTTTGTACGAATAAAGAATGGTCTGCATTTGACCTCTTGAACCCCTGTCATTCGATCAGATCTGAGAGCTTTTGAAACCATGTCCTCGGACTTTGTTTAAGGTCATATATTGCCTTATGGAGTCTACAAACCTTCTGACACCCCCCCAGCAGCAAACCTCGGAGGTTGCTGCATATAGACTTCCTCCTGTAGATCTCCATACAAGAATGCATTTTTAACATCAAGTTGAAATAAGGGCCAGTCACGTACCACCGCAATTGAGAGAAGAACACATAAAGTGGAGTGTCGAGCAACTGGAGAGAACGTGTCTATATAATCAACACCATAGGTCTGCGTAAAACCACGTGCCACCAATCTTGCTTTGTAACGATCAAGGCTCCCATCTGCATGATGTTTTACAGTAAAACACCCATTTGCAACTGACAACAGATGCACCAGGAGGAGTAGAAACCAGACTCCAGATACCACAGGATTGCAAAGAAGCCATTTCCTCTTCCATAGCAAGACACCATCAGCTATCTCTCAAAGCATCCTGGTAAGTCCGTGGAATTTCCACGGCAAATAGAGAAACTACAAATTTCTGAAAATCTCCTGTCATGCGATGAAAAGAAACCTGAGAAGCAAGCAGGTAGGATGCAGAAATACGCCTCTGCTTTCGAATGGCAATCGGTAAGTCCAGGTCCTCGGGAACCTCATCCTGTATTGATCCCTGTACAGAAATATCTCCAGACCCATCGTTAGAAACCATGTTGTCAGAACAAACTTGGGGCATGCTTGATGACGGGTATGACCATGAGCAGAAGGTGGCTGACGAGTATAGAATTTTGGTAACGGTGGAACAACGATCGCAGGGGTCTGTGTAGATGGCAGCGGTAGAAGTGGTGGTGGTGGTGGTGGTGGTATGACAGGTAAAGGAGATAACTGACTCGTAGGAGGAGGTGGCATGTAGATTTCAATATCAGATTCGGAAGGAGTCAACCTGTCATCTGTAGGAGAGAAAAACATCACAGATTCAAAGAATGTGACATCGACGCTAACAAAGTATTTCCTACGTAACGGATCATAACACCGATATCCCTTCTGAGTCCTGGAGTACCCCACAAACACGCATTAGACAGCCCTAGTAGGAGAGAGCTTGTCAAGACCTGGAGCCAACTGGTGGACCAACGCGACAGAGCCAAAGACACGGGGAGTAAGAGAGAACAACTCCTTCTCAGGAAAAGCTATAGATAAAGGAGTCTTCTCACCCAAGACAGATGATGGCGATTTACCATATAATATGCTGTGAGAACTGCATCACCCCAAAATGAATGTGGAGCACGACTCTGAATAAGCAGGGTCCGAGTGATGTCAAGTAGATGTCGATGTTTCCTCTCTGCAACACCATTTTGCTGTGAAGTGTAAGCACATGATGTTTGATGAATTATACCACGAGATGAAAAGAACAATGAAAGTACACGAGTACTGTTGTAAAAAATGAGTAATCTGTTATTCAAGGGAACTCTAGGCTCTATTATATAGGGAGAGACCTCACGGGTAAAGTACATAGTAATCCAGAGAATAATAAGAAATTACGAAAAGGTACATAACATATAATAATATTGGTCTCTACACTCCACCTCAAGGTGGAGCATAGATGTTGTTGGGAAAAGAGAAGAAGATGTTTATTCCATCAGCCCTAGGCTCTCTTATATAGGAGAGTAGCCTATGGGTAAATTACATAAAGCATACGGCAGAAAAGAAAATAATAGAGAAGTACAAAAGTAACTAATATATGTTTACACTCCCCCTCAAGATGGAGCATAGATTCAATCATGCTCAACTTGGACGCACACTTCTGAAATGGGCCTCGTAGTAATGCCTTGGTGAATATATCTACAGTTTCATTCTCTGAACTAACATGGGATGTAGCAATGAATCCCTTCTGAATTTTGTCACGTATGAAGTGACAGTCAACTTCAATGTGCTTGGTTCTCTCATGGAATGTTGGATTGTTTGCATTGAACAAGGCCGCCTGATTGTCACATTCTAAGGTCATAGGAAGTGGGACTTCTAAACATAAATCTGTAAGCACAGCCTTTACCCACATCATTTCTGTGCTAACCTGAGCCATATCCCTATATTCAGATTCAGCACTAGACCTGGCTACCACAGTTTGTTTCTTGCTCCTCCATGAGATTAAAGAATCTCCAACGTAAACCGCAAACCCAGAGGTGGACTTCCTGTCCTTGGGACACCCTGCATAATCTGCATCTGCACATGCTGAGATAGAGATCACCTTGCCTTTCTTGAATCGCAAACCCGCACCTGGAGATGATTTGAGGAACCTGAGTATCATATGTATGGCATCCATGTGAACCTGACATGGTTGCTCCATGAACTGGCTCACACGATTCACAGCAAAGGCTATATCATGCCTAGTAATAGTGACATACAACAGTTTGCCCACCAGTTCTCTGTATCTTCTCCTATCCACCTCCTCTGTATCATCATCATATAGCTTCAAACTGGGGTCCATTGGTGTTGTAGCAGGCCGGCAACCGAGCATTCCTGTTTTACTCAACAGATCCGTAACATATTTTCTCTGTGACATTACTAACGCATATGGATTGCTGGCAAACTCCAGCCCCAGAAAATATCTAAGGACTCCAAGGTCCTTGGTAACAAATTCGCTACCCAGCATTTCTTTCGCCTTCTTTATTCCTTGTAAATGATCTCCTGTAATCAAGATGTCATCTACATAAACCATGATTGCAATATTACCTCTTGAAGTCTTTTGTACAAACAAGGAATGATCAGCATTAGAGCGTTTGTATCCCTGTTTTTCAAAGAGGTATGAGAGCTTCTGAAACCATGCTCTGGGGCTCTGCTTAAGGCCATAGATAGCCTTATGAAGTCTGCACACCTTGGAACACTCCCCCTCAACAGCAAAACCAGGTAGTTGTTGCATATCCAACTGATAAAGCGGCCACTCACGAGTAACCGCAACTGACAGCAAGATCCGTAGAGTAGAATGACGGGCTACTGGCGAGAATGTATCAAGATAGTCCATTGTTGGGAAACTGAATGACTTGTTTATTCCATGAACCCTAGGCTCTCTTATATAGGAGAGTAGCCTATGGGTAAATTACATAAAGCATACCATGAAGAAAAAACAAATAAAGAAAAGGTACAGATACTACTACTACTGTATGCGTCAACACTCCCCTCAAGATGGAGCATAGATGTCAATCATGCTCAGCTTGGAAGCACACTTCTGAAATGGGCCTCGTAGCAACGCTTTGGTGAATATGTCTGCAGTTTGATTCTCTGAGGTAACATGAGATGTAGCAATGAATCCTTTCTGAATCATATCACGTATAAAGTGACAGTCCACCTCGATGTGCTTGGTCCGCTCATGGAATGCTGGATTGTTTGCAATGAACAAGGCAGCCTGATTATCGCACTCCAAGTTCATAGGAAGTGGTACATCTAAACATAGGTCTGTAAGCACAGCTTTCACCCACATCATCTCTGTAGTAGCCTGGGCCATAGCCCTATATTCGGATTCAGCACTAGATCTAGCTACCACCATTTGTTTCTCACTTCTCCATGAGACTAGGGCATCTCCAACATAACGGCATACCCTGAGGTGGACTTCCTATCCTTGGGACATCCTGCATAGTCTGCATCTGCACATGCTGAGATAGAGATCCCCTTTCCTTTCTTGAATAGCAGACCTGCACCTGGAGAAGATTTGAGATATCTAAGAATCATATGTATTGCATCCATATGCACCTGGCGTGGTTGCTCCATGAACTGGCTCACCCGACTCACAGCAAATAATATATCTGGTCTAGTGATCGTGACATACAACAGTTTGCCTACCAGTTCTCTGTATCTTCTCATGTCCACCTCCTCTGTGTTATCTTCGTAAAGCTTCATGCTGGGATCCATTGGTGTCGTAGCAGGTCGACACCCAAGCATACCTGTTTCACTCAACAGATCTGTAGCATATTTCCTTTGTGACATTACTAGCCCATATGAATTTCTAGCAAATTCAAGCCCCGGAAAGTATATAAAGACCCCAAGATCCTTAGTGACAAATTCACTACCCAGCATTTCTTTTGCCTGCCTTATGCCCTGCTCATCATCTCCTGTAATCAAGATGTCATCAACATAAACCATAATGACAATAATACCTCTCACGGTCTTCAGTACAAACAAAGAATGATCAGCATTGGAGTGTTTGTATCCTTGTTTCTCGAAGAGATCCGAGAGCTTCTGAAACCATGCTCTGGGGCTCTGCTTGAGGCCATAGATAGCCTTATGTAACCTGCATACCTTGGGACACTCCCCCTCAACAGCAAAACTAGGTGGTTGTTGCATATAAACCTCTTCCTGCAAATCTCCATATAAGAATGCATTCTTCACGTCCAACTGATGAAGCGGTCAGTCTCGAGCAACTGCAACTGACAACAGGATCCGTAGAGTGGAATGACGTGCCACAGGCGAGAATGTGTCAAGATAATCTACCCCGTATGTCTGTGTGAATCCACGTGCAACCAGACGCGCCTTATACCTGTCAATAGAGCCATCTGCATTTTGCTTCACTGTGAACACCCACTTGCAGCTCATTGGGTTCACATCTGGAGGTATAGAAACCAAACTCCAAGTTCCTCTGGACTGAAGTGCCGTCATTTCCTCTTCCATTGCTAGCCGCCATCTACTATCCTGCAGAGCCTCATGATGATTCCGTGGAATATCTATAGCTGAAAGTGCCATAAGAAACGACCTGAAATCTCCAGATAGCCGCTCAAAAGACACAAAAGCTGATAATGGATAGTTGGCACAGCTCCTCTTCGACTTCCGTAAAGCAATGGGAATTTCCAAAGCCGTTGTAGGCTCATCTGGCTCCTGCACCATATCCTGCTCAGAAATGTCGTCAGATCCATCAACATTAATATTTTCATTACATACCATAGGCGAGCTAGTTGATGAGTCATGACCATGAGCTGGAGGAAACCTACGGGTATAATGAAACGGGAACGGTGAGATAGGCTGCAGTGGTGGTGATGATGATGGTGATGATGATGGATTCTGAGGTGGTGGTGTCATGTATATGGCATCAGGAGGTATAGGTGATAGTTGTTTGTCTCCTGATGCTGAAAAATACATAACATATTCAAAAAATGTAACATCTGCACTGATCATATACCGCCGACGCAGAGGATCAAAACACTTGTACCCCCTTTGAGTTCTGGAGTACCCAACAAAGACACACTTGACAGCCCTAGGAGAGAGCTTGTCAGTACCCGGCGACAATTGATGGACAAAGGCAACCAACCCAAACACACGAGGAGTGAGGGTGAACAAATCCTTGTCAGGATGAATAAGTAAAAACGGGATCTGTTCATTCAAGACAGACGAAGGCATACGGTTGATTAGGTAACATGCAGTGAGAACTGCATCACCCCAGTAGGAGTAGGGAGCATGACTCTGTATAAGGAGAGATCTTGTGACATCAAGAAGGTGACGATGTTTTCTTTCAGCAATCCCATTCTGTTGAGATGTATGAGCACAAGATGTTTGGTGAATAATCCCTTTTGAGGAGTAATAATTGGCAAGAATATTGGTGCACAACTCTAAAGCATTATCACTTCTCACAATTTTCACAGATGTGGAGAAAATATTTATTATTTCATTCAGAAAATGGATAATGATATTTCCTGCTTCAGATTTATTTTTCATCAGAAATACCCATGACACTCTAGAAAAATCATCCACAAATACTATATAAAATCTGTGTCCCTGATGATTGGGAACACGACTCGGACCCCAGACATCAATATGAAATAACTCAAACTTGGAGGTACTACTCCGACCTGGACGACTGGGAAAGGACGACCTGTGATGCTTTCCCAACTGACACGTCTCACACTAAATAGGTGTGTGAGGTAGACCCAAGGAAGGAAATATCGGTATCGATATCGTTTCGATACAATGTCGATACCGATATATCGCCGATATATCGACGATATATCGACGCATATCGCCGAATCCCGGTATCCACCAAGGCATTTTCTCCTATCGATATCCGATATCGTCCATATCGGCGATATATCGGTGACCTGTCGATACCGATATATCGCCGATATATCGACGATATATCGCGATATGGTGATCCCTGGGTAGACCATAGGGTAAAACTTGACGCAACTTTGGAAGCGGTAAATGACCAAAACGCAGATGCCATAACAAGGTTGATACTTGTCCAGAAGGAGAGGATGAAGATCCAGCAAAAGGAGTCTGATTCAAGCGGTAGAGGCCTCCTTGCTCATAACCACGACCAATCACGTTGCCCGTATGGATGTCCTGGAAAATCAAAGAAGATGGACCAAAAATTGCACGACAATGTAGATCTTTCGTAATCTGACTAATTGACAATAAGTTCATAGAAAAATCAGGTGCATGTAGCACATTCTTGAGCTGCATAGAAGATGTCAAGCTAATCTCCCCCTGACCAGTGATGGGGGAATGAGTGCCATTGGCAATCACTACTGTCCGACCTGGAGGGATCCGAGTGTATCCTGAAAGCAGACGCTCGTCGCCACATAGGTGATGTGTAGCGCCCGAGTCCATAATCCATGGTAAAGTATCTGATCTACTACTATTCAGTGCAAGTATACTACCTGAGGTACTGGTAGAAGCGGAGGCTGAAGCAGCGGCATCAGACTGAGGCTCTGTAGTGGGTGTTGGGCCAGATGATGGAATAATGCCCCTCAGACGGGCAACTAGATCGTCGAACCGTTGGTCTAAAGTAGCCGCAGATGGGGGCTCTATCTGCTCAGCAGCTCGTGCGGATGCAGGAAAACCATGCTTTGAGTAGCATGTATCTTCATTGTGTCCAACTCGGTGACAGTAGGTACATGTTGGCCTAGTGCGGCCACCCCTTCCACGAGGTCCACGTCCACGGCCCTGGTGATGAAATCCACGACCTCTGCTAGCTGCCATAGCTGACGAATTCTGACTCGCGGCTGTAGAAGGAACTGTGATCTGACTCAATCTATGAAAAGCTTCCTCCATGGGAGGAATAGTTGAGTCAGCCAAAATCTGTGATCGTGATGCCTCATACTCTGGATCGAGTGCAGCCAGGAACACACCCACCATTGTCGCATTCCTGTACGTCTTCTGTTGTTATGGCGTGGCAGTAAGGGGCATGAAGCTATAAAGCTTCTCGAACATCCCTCTCAATGATGTATAGAGAGAATGAAAAGGGCGACCATTCTGCTTTATTGTGAATATGTCATGTTGAAGTTGCAGAATCTTAGTCTCGTTCTTCGCCTGAGAGTACGTTGCCGCAAGAATATCCCACATATCCTTAGCTGTGGGTTGATTTAGGATGTCATTGGCAATATCAATAGCCAACGTACCAGATAGCCAAACCTTGGCATATGCATCATCAGCCTCCCAAGAGGCATTGGCTCCAGTCTTCTCTGCAGGCTCAGGTTCGGTAAGAATGTGCTTCTTACCCGTTGACTTCATCATACTCATGAACTGCATTGCCCACAGTTCATAGTTTGTACCGTCCATCTTGACAATAGGCGCTGGACCACGAAAAGCGCCAATAGATGGGATATCTGCCTTGCTTTCTGGCATACTGGAGATGGAAGACTGGAGCGATTAACCGAAGATAAGCTTTGTCTACAGTAACATAGACGGGATTAGTTGCATGTGTAGACCTCAAGCAACTATCCCCATGAAGATATACACGTTAAGCCCTAGCCGCACACAATTGTGCCCTAGACGTACGCAGAAGTCACGCGCAGGCACAGGTGTGCACTAGAGATGCACAGGAATCCCGCGCTGGAGTTGCGTGGATGCCCACAGATGGTTGTGTGCACTGGTGATGTGCATCGGTGCTACAGCACGCGCAAGGATGCGCAGGGAGATGCGCGTACAGGCACTGGAGATGCGCTTGCACGAAAGCGCAGGCGCATGCGCAAGAAGATGCGCACACAGGGACTGGAGGTGCGCGTGCACGGAGGTGCAGGCGCAAGGCGCAGGCGTAGGCGGGGCGCAAGGCGCTACAGCGCTGGGCGCTGCGAGGCGCAAGGCGCTACAGCGCCGCACAAGCGCGTGCGTGTGCTGCACGCGGCGGCGCGACGTAGGTTGGAGAGGCGGCGCCGATAGAGCAGGAAGAAGAGGGCTGGAAGGTGTGGTAGGGTTAGGGTTAGGGTTTCGAGAACTCCGGTCTAGGACCGTCGCTCTGATACCATGTTGGGAAAACTGAATGACTTGTTTATTCCATGAACCCTAGGCTCTCTTATATAGGAGAGTAGCCTATGGGTAAATTACATAAAGCATACCATGAAGAAAAAACAAATAAAGAAAAGGTACAGATACTACTACTACTGTATGCGTCAACATCCACCCCGTATGTCTGTGTAAAGCCACGAGCAACAAGGCGAGCCTTGTATCTGTCAATACTGCCATCTGCATTCTGCTTGACTGTAAATACCCACTTGCAGCTCACTGGGGACACATCTGCAGGTATAGGAACCAGACTCCAAGTTCCTCTAGATTGAAGTGCTGCCATTTCTTCCTCCATTGCTAGACACCATCTACTATCCTTCAGAGCGTCTTGGTAATTCCGTGGAATCTCTACAGCTGACAAAGCGACCACAAAGTTCCTGAAATCCCCAGATAGTCGTTCAAATGACACATAAGCTGCTAAAGGATATGAGGCGCAGCTTCGCTTCGATTTGCGTATAGCAATAGGAACATCTAAATCAGTTGTGTCCTCGTCTGTCCTCTGTAACGCATCTTGCTCAGAAACATCATTAGATCCATCAAGAGTAATATCTTCAGAACATACCTTAGGCGAGCTAGGTGATGAGTCATGACCATGAGCTGGAGTAGGCATGCGGGTATAATGAAATGGTAGTGGTGAAACAGAGATAGTAATAAGAGGTGCAGATGATGGTAAATGAGCTGGTGGTGGTGGTGATACTGGTGGTGGTTGTGGTGGTGGTGTCACATAGATGGCATCGGTAGTAACTGGAGGTAGCAACTGATCACCTGAGGATGAAAAATACATTACAGATTCAAAAAATGTAACATCTGCACTAACAAGATACCTCCTGCGCAATGGATCATAGCACTTCTACCCCTTCTAAGTACTGGAGTACCCAACAAACACACACTTGACAGCCCTAGGAGAGAGCTTGTCAGTACCGGGAGACAACTGGTGGACAAAGGCAACCAAACCAAACACACGAGGAGTAAGGGAAAACAGATCTTTACCAGGAAAGATACGGGAGAAAGGAATCTGTTCACCTAGTACAGAGGATGGCATACGATTAATTAAGTAGCATGATGTGAGAACCGCGTCACCCCAGTAAGAATAAGAAGCATGACTCTGTATAAGAAGTGACCTGGTGACATCTAGTAGGTGGCGATGTTTCCTCTCAGCGATCCCATTTTGTTGGGAGGTATAGGCACAGGATGTCTGGTGGATAATCCCTTGGGATGAGTAGTAATTTGCTAGGACATGAGTACACAATTCCATGGCATTATCACTTCTTACAATTTTAACAGACGTGGAGAAAACATTACGAATCTCATTAAGAAAATGGATAATAATATTTCCTGCTTCAGATTTATTCTTCAACAAAAATACCCATGACACACGAGAGAAGTCATCCACAATAACTATATAAAATCTGTGTCCCTGATGATCAGGAACACGATACGGACCCCAGATATCAATATGAAATAACTCAAACTTGGAGGTACTACTCCGACTCTGACGATTGGGAAAGGTAGACCGATGATGCTTTCCCAACTGACAAGTCTCACATTGGATGGATGTGTGAGGCAGACCCTGGGGTAACACACGACGCAACTTCTGAAGCGATAGATGTCCAAAGCGCAGATGCCATAGCAGAGGAGATACGGGTCCAGTAGGTAGGGATGAGGTTCTAGCAAAAGAATTCTGATTGAGGCGATAGAGGCCTCCTTGCTCATAGCCACGACCAATCACGTTGCCCATAAGAATGTCCTGAAAAACAAGAGAAGATGGATCAAAAATTGCCCGACATTGTAAATCCTTTGTAATCTGACTGATTGATAATAAATTCATTGAAAAATCAGGCGCATGTAACACATTTTGAGCTGCATAGACGATGTCATTCTAATCTCCCCCTGACCAGTAATTGGGGAATGTGTACCATTGGCAATGACCATTGTTCGGCCTGGAGGGATCTGAGTGTATCCTGTAAGTAAACTCTAATCGCCACAAAGATGATGTGTAGCTCATGAGTCCATAATCCAAGGTAAAGTATATGATCTACTACTAGTGAATGCAAGTATGCTACCTGATGCACTGGTAGACGTAGACGCAGATGCAGCAGCATCAGATTGATTCTCAGTAGTAGGTGTTGGGCCAGATGGAGGAATAATGCCCCTTAGACGGGCAACTAGATCATCGAACCGCTGATCCAAAGGGAGTAGATGAAGGCTCTATCTGCTCGGCGACTTGTGCAAATGCAGGAAATCCATGCTTAGAGTAGCATGTGTCTTCATTGTGTCCGACGCGATGGCAGTAGGTACATGTTGGCCGAGTGCGGCCTCCTCTACCGCGAGGTCCATGACCACGGGTCTGATGATGAAATCCACGGCCCTTGTTGGCAGCCATGGCTGAAGCATTCTGATTCGTAGTCGTAGAGGAACAGTGATCCGGCTCAGCTTGTGAAAGGCTTCCTCCATAGGAGGAATAGTAGAGTCCGCCAAGATCTGAGATCGCGCTGCCTCATACTCAGGATCAAGGGCAGCAAGGAAAACTCCTACCATAGTCGCATTTTGGTAGGTCTTCTGTTGCTCTGGCGTGGCTGTCAGGGGCAAGAAGTTGTATAACTTCTCGAACATCCCACGCAGAGATGTGTAGAGTGAGTGTAGAGGACGACCATTCTGCTTAATGGTGAATATATCATGCTGGAGTTGCAGAATCTGTCTCATTCTTCGCTTGAGAGTATGTTGCCGCCAGAATATCCCACATGTCATCAAGGGCAGCAAGGAAAACTCCTACCATAGTCGCATTTCGGTAGGTCTTCTGTTGCTCTGGCGTGGCTGTCAGGGGCATGAAGTTGTATAACTTCTCGAACATCCCACGCAGAGATGTGTAGAGTGAGTGTAGAGGACGGCCATTCTGCTTAATGGTGAATATATCATGCTGGAGTTGCAGAATCTTTGTCTCATTCTTCGCTTGAGAGTATGTTGCCGCCAGAATATCCCACATGTCTTTAGCCGTGGGCTGATGAAGAATATCATTGGTAATCTCGATTGCCAAAGTTCCAGATAACCAGACTTTGGTGTATGCATCATCTGCCTCCAATGAGGCATTAACTCCAATCTTCTCAGCAGGCTCTTCTTCGGTAAGAATGTGCTTCTTACCAGTTGACTTCATCATACTCATGAACTGCATCGCCCACAATTCATAGTTCGTACCATCCATCTTTACGATAGGCGCTGGACCACGAAAGGCGCCCATAGATGGAATATCCGCCTTGCTTTCTGACATACTGGAAACAGAAGACTGGAGCGATAGACTGAAGATAAGGTCGTCTACACGGACATAGACGGGTTTAGTTGCAAGGTGTAGACTTCAAGCAACCAAACCTATTCTTTTGGAGTTGTGCGCGCTAGACAAGATGCCGGGCTGATTCACGGCTTAGATGCGCACAGGAAGGGGCGCGCGATAGAGCGCGCAAGGAGCACGCGAGAGATCGCGCGAGAGAGTACACAGGCGTGCGCTGGTTGCGTGAGGGGATGCACTGGAGTCTGTGCTGGATGCGCAGAAGATTCACACTCAGCGCACGGCCGGGAGCACTGGAGGATGCGCGTGAGGCGCACTGGATCTGTGCGTGAAGCGCGCTGGAGACGCGCGCTGGAGCGTAGGCGACTCGCGCGGGGCGCAGGCGAGTCGCGTGAGGCGCAGGGCTCAGCGCAGAGGAGGCACGCTAGGGCACGGGACGGTGCACGGCCAGCGGCGCGCAAGGGGTCGAGGCGCACAGCCGGCGACGCAAGCGAAGACAGGGAGGCTTAACGGTGGGGCTAGGGTTAGGGTTTCAAGAACTCCGGTCTAGGACGTCGCTCTGATACCATGTTGGGACAAGAGAAGAAGATGTTTATTCCATCAGCCCTAAGCTCTCTTATATAGGAGAGTAGCCTATGGGTAAATTACATAAAGCATACGGCAGAAAAGAAAATAACAGAGAAGTACAAAAGTAACTAATATATGTTTACATCTCATATTAGTGTGATCCCCTGAGCTCACCATACAAGAATGTATTTGGGGAGCATGACGTTCATTGTCGTGAACTTCCAGGTTTTAAATATAGACTTGATCTTGTCAGGGATGTTCTTTTTGTTGTACTCAGACATGTGGGAGTTGCTTCAAAAAAAAGAAGCACCGGTGAATTTTTTGACTGATCCACAAGAGTGGAGATCGGCACTTAGACCGGCAGATGTTTTAATATTTGTATGGGTTGGAAGAAAACATGCATGTGTTGATTTGACTGGAGTTTCTCCATTGATGTGTCTGATAAAGAGTGATTTTGTTGCGGATATGTGCACAAAAAACTGCCTCAACTAAAGTGACTATGCATGAGAAGACCTGCATTGACCATCAGCATGCATTCATCCCCTTTGGTTTTGATACATTTGAGTTCTTGGCAAGCTAAGCAGTGGAGCTCCTTAAGAGGATTCAAAAAATCATGCATAGCAATGTTATGATTCCTAAGTCTATGAATGTTGTATTTCGAAGGATTGGATTTGCCATTCAAAAGGGATTGGCGGCGCAACTTGTTGCCCGTCTCCTGTCAATTTCTATGTAATTTTTCAAGCGACTATCTCCTATTGGTGATATAGATTATTTACGATTGAAACAACGGCCAGTCACATACCACTGCAATTGCAATCAGAATCCTGAGTGTAGAATGACGTGCAACAGGAGAGAAGGTGTCTTGGTACTCCATCCTGTAGGTTTGGGTGAACCCACGAGCAGCTAATCTGGCTTTATATCATCCACAAAGCCATCATCACAATGTTTTACAGTAACAACCCACTTGTTGCCAATAACAAACACACCTGATGGAGCTTATACAACACTCCATGTACCCCGAGACTGTAAAGCTGTCATTTCCTCCTCCATAGCCAGACGTCACTGCCTACTCTACAATGCATCATGATAGGTCCGTGGTATGTCCACAGCAGATAGTCCCACAACAAACCACTGGAAATCCTTGGAAAGTCGTTCCAAGGAAATATGTGAAGCAAGGGGATGCATAGTACATGCCCGCTTCTGTTTTCTAAGAGCAATAGGGACATCCAGATTATCATTATGCGGAGAAGGTATATCATCCAAGTTGTCCCTTACCTCAGTCTATACATACAAATCACCAATGCCATAAGAAGAACTCAAATGTTCAGAACATACCTCAGGCGTACTGGATGATGGAGGAGGCACAAGAGCATGAGGTCGACGCTGGTAAACATGCGGATAGAAAATGGGTGATGGTGGAGGTGGCGGTGGAGGTAGTGAAGAAGGTGGCAGTGATGGAGAAGGTGGTGGAGTGGACAGTGTACTGGAGATCGGAGGTCGAGGCATATAAATCTCTTCCCCATCCTCTGAAGGAATGAGCTTATCACCTGTGGGAGAAAAGTACATAACGGACTCAAAGAATGTGACATCTGCACTGACGCAGTACCTTCGTCATACCGGGTCGAAACAACGATATCCCTTTTGGGTCTTGGAATAACCAACAAACACACATTTGATAGCTTTGAGAGAGAGCTTGTCAAGACCGAGAGACATCTGATGAACAAATGCTACAAAACCAAAAACACGAGGCGTAAGTGAGAAAAGATCCGTCTCGGGATATGCAATCAAGAAAGGGATCTTTTCTCCCAAAATAGAAGAAGGCATTTGATTTACCAGGTAGCAAACGGTTAGAACCGCATCCCCCTAGTATGAATGAGGGGCACGACTCTAAATCAAAAGAGTCCAGGTAACGTCCAAAAGATGGCGGTGTTTTCGTTCAACCACCTCATTCTGTTGAGAAGTATACGCAAAGGATGTATGATGAACAATAGCATATGGAAAATGAATTCGTTGTTATTCTCAAAGCCCTAGGAAAATGAAAACTCCTTTGGATGGCTAGGGTATTTTAGATAATCGAGTCACACCCTAGGGGACCAAATTCGAAGCCAAAAATTGCAGTCTTGTAGTGTTACACAGATGCGTGGAAGCAATGGCACCATTGGGAATATACGAGGAGGTACGAGGATCGCCAAGGCTGTGCGCAGAGGCGCGAACAGCACCAAGCCACCGCACGAGTAGCGTTGGGATCAGGCGCGAGTGCGCGAGATGCGCTGGGGATGGGCGTGAATCGCGCGAGCCGTGAAGACGTGCGACTGGGGCGCTCCGACGGAGCGTGGAGCGTGAGGAATGAACGGTGGTGGCGGCGCGTGTGAAGCACGTGACGGTGACAGCACGAGGGGTTTTTGGTGGGGATGGGATTTAGGGCACAGGCTTCGGTCTAGGAACGTCGCTATGATAGCATATGGAAAATGAATTCGTTGTTATTCTCAAAGCCCTAGAGCTCTCTTATATAGGAGAAAAGCTCTAAGGGAAAATTACATCAGATAGACAGGAGAAATAACAAATATAAATAAAGGTCAAAAGATACATGAATCTCAAAAGTAATTATTATAATGATCCACATAGCTTTGATTTGAATATATTTGATGTCGAATGGGCATTTGTATTGGAGAGAGGGTCAAACAGTGAGACTCTGATTCCAGAAGTGGTTCCAATCCTAATTGAACAAACCATTTTTTAGTATAGTGGGCCGGCCCGACCCATGTACTTACAGTCGGGCTCGGGTTTGGGCCGTATTTTCAGAAATATTGTGGGCTTGGGCCCGGCCCGTGGGTCCAAAAATTGGAATCGGGCTCGGGCAGGGCTGGGGTAGGCCCGGCCCAACCCGACCCGATGCTCATCCCCAAAGAATGAGGATTTGGGACCGATCGAATCATTTCTCTTTCAAACTTCTATCTATCCCTATTGGTTGATTATTGGTGGTATCTGGTGGGATCTCACAGTGCTAATACTTTATTCAGACCGAACTCAGTATGCTATTTCATACGAGAAGGGGCAACTAGGTTTAATAGGAAAATTATAGCAGATGCCAAACAGAATAATAAAATAAACATACAATCAGCAAATTCTGGCACAAGACATCCTTCACAAAACAGGGAATCAGCTTTCAGCTGACTAGCAGGCATACTTTATAATTTTGAATTGCATTAGTTGTCAACAAGAAAGAGCAACGTTTTTATAGAAAATCACAATCTGAATCAAGCAGTGAGAAAGTACCTTGCAGCTTCTTCTTTAAAAAATTTCATGGGTTGTTTGTCAAGCAATGCAAACAACTCTCCACCGGGACAGAAATCGGTTATCAAACAAATGTGTGTTGACGTCTGTGGGAAAGAACACACTGTTTAAGATAAAACGAACCGAGATTCTAACATCCAGTTAAGAAGAAAACTGTACCTGCACAATATTTTTGCAGTTCTAAAAATGTAAAAGAGTTCCCACGAACCCCAGCAGTTGGGACAATATTTTATCAAATAAAAACTGCAAGGGTATGTCATAAACGGGACGTGATGTGGAAAGACTCAAGGACTCGTTTGGTTGTCAGGTCACCCGGGGTAACCTGGCATACCCCAGCTCTACCCCTGCATTCCAGTGTTGGAATTAGTTGTATGGACACCATAATTCCTTTGTTATAATTTTTTAACATGTTCAAATAAAAAAGATATCACAAAAAAACATATTATAATCGTAGAAAAGTTAATATAACACATAATCAATGTGACATTACATCACATTTATCATTCCAACCCTTCCACTATTCACAGGAGGTTACTCCAACCCAACCCAGTTACCAAACATGCCCTCAAGGTCACATCAACTAAACACTCTTAAACAAAGTCAAGGTTCCAGAAGTCGGTAGTCCGTACTGATCGGCGGGGTCACTGACTAAAAATCCATCGGCAGTTAGCCGATTGATCTGATTTAGTCGGTTGTTAATCGGTTTTGAACTATTTAGTTATTTTAAATAAATAAATCATTTTTATACTTACATTTTTATATATTTGTAAAGATTTAAATATTTTCAATACTGTAATAGATTCATGAAAAACATAACAAGAGTACTACAGGTATTAAAAATTGTGGAGATGTATTTATATATTGCGTATTATTTCTTTATTTATCTTTTATTATGCATGTCTTATGTAATTTACCCATAGGTTTCCCCTCTGTATAAAAGAGCCTAGGATTCCCAGGAATAAACAACTCTTTCATTTTTTTAAATTAAACATGGTATCAGAGCGACGGTCTTAGGTCGGAGCTCTCGTACCGTTACCCTAACAACACCAGTTGCCCCTCTATCCTCTTCAGCACCGTCGTCGTCGTTGCCATCTCTCCCTCTCTTGGGCCGCCATTGCCAAGCCATCTTCCTCTCTTGGGCAATCGCCGGGCCAACCTTCTGTCGTCGCTGCCGAGCCAGTCTCTATCTCGTCGGATCGGCCTTTCTCTCATCGGCCTCTCTCTCTACCCGTCGCCGGATCGATCACCTTTGTGGGCTCATCCCCCGCTACTATCAGCCTCTCTTGCTCATCTCGAGGCCCGATCGTGTTAATGGGACTGACTGAATAAATCTACATATGCTATCATATCATCAGATGTTTGTGTAGACAAACTTCTATTTGTCTACCAAAACCCTAGTTTTCTTCATCAGGTATTATGTCAGGGAGCAAGGACGATGTTCCCGCCCCTGACGCTTTCAGAGGTCCAGCGTCGATTGTCAAGATGGATGGGACGAACTACGAGCTATAGGCTATGCAGTTCATGAGCCTCGTGAAATCTATAGGTAAGAAGCATATTCCTACCGAAGAGGAGTCGGCTGAGAAAACATGAATTAATGCATCATGGGAGGAAGATGATGCATATGTCAAGGTCTGGCCTTCTAGTACATTGACGATTGAGATTGCCAATAATGTCAGCCCACCATCAAGGCGATGTAGGATATCCTCACCGCAACTTATTCCCAGGCGAGGAATGAGACCAAGATACTGCAGCTACAACATGATATATTTAGCATCAAGCAGAATGGATGCTCCCTCCATTCTCTATGCACATCCTTGTGTGGGATGTTTGAGAAGTTACACAGTTTCATGCCCTTCGCGTCTACTCCTGAGCATCAGAAGATGTATATGAATGCTATTATGGTTGGTATCTTCCTTACGGCACTAGACCCTGAATATGAGGCAGCTTGTTCACAGATTCTGCTAGATGCCACTATTCCTCCTATGGTGGAAGCTTTCAGAAGACTTAGTAGGATCAGTGTTCTATCTAATACCTCGAGTCAGACTTCTTCTCTGATGGAAGCCTCCCAAGGAAGAGGGGACTCTTCTCAGTTCCGTAGGCGTGGACATCGTGGTAAAGGAGGTCATATTCGGCAACAATGTACTTATTGTCATCGTACAGATCACACAGAGGAATCATGCTAGTCCAAGCATGGTTTTCCTGCATCAGCTCGTGTAGCAGAGCAAACAGATTCTCATGCTACTTCTTCAGATTAGAGGTATGATGACTTCGTTGCTCGACTAAGGGACATTATGCTTTTGGGGAGTTCCCTGGACTCCTCACCTAATCCAGGAGGCCATTCAGATGTTGTAGCTTTTGCTTCCTCCAGTACCTCAGGTAGCACCTAAGCTCTCACTAATGGTTCCGATCTTACAGAATGAATTATGGACTCTAGGATGACACATCACATCTGTGGCGATCGAGATCAACTTGCAGTTTACAAACAGGTTCATTCCCCGATCACAGGACAGGGAGAGATCAATTTGACGACGTCAACGTATTTGCAGAATGTATTGCATGCACCTGGCTTTTATATGATTTTATTATTTATTAGTAAGATTACGAATGATTTACATTGTCGGGCTATTTTTTATCAATCATCTCTTGTTTTTCAGGACAAGCTCACGGGCAGGGTGATTGGTTGTGGCTGTGAGTAGGGTGGCCTCTATCGACTGGTCCGAACACCCTATGCTAGCCTATCTTCTCAGTCTCCTGGATCAGTCTCTCCATTCGTGTAGCACCCGCATTTTGGTCATCTTCCACTCCAGAAGATGTGTCATGGCATGCCTTAGATCTCTCCTCACTCTTCCTTCTAGTGTGAGGATTGTCAGTTGGGAGAGCATCATCGATCTGTTTTTCCTAGTCGTCAGAGTCGGAGTAGTCGCTCCCTTTTTGAGTTGTTTTATATTGATATTTGGGGTCCAAGTCATGTTCCCAATCCCAAGGACACAGGTTTTATCTTGTCGCAGTTGATAATTCCTCTCGTTTTTCGTGGATGTTTCTTTTGAAGAATAAATCTGAAGCAGGGGACGTTATCAAAACTTTTATTAATGAAGTGCAGAATATTTTCTCTTTATCTGTGAAATTTGTGAGAACTGATAATGCTTTGGAATTCTATACATATGCTCTCTCAAAATTCTTTTCATCATGTGGTATTATTCATCAAACATCGTGTGCCTATACTATTCAACAGAATGGTGTTGCAGAGAGAAAGCATCGCCACTTACTCGATGTCACATGTATTATGTTGATTCAGAGCCATGTCCCCACATTCGTTCTGGGACGATGATCTTCTTACGACATGTTATCTTGTAAACCGCATGTCCTACTTTGTCCTAGGTGAGAAAAAGGAGTGTATGTTTGGTTCGGTTGCTTTTGTCCACCAGTTGTCTCCAAGTACAGACAAGCTCTCCCCTAGACCTGTGAAGTGTGTTTGTTGGGTACTTCAGGACACAGAAAGGATATCGTTGCTATGATCCATTGAGTAGGAAATATTATGTGAGTGGTGATGTTACATTTTTTGAGTCAATTGTGTATTTTTCTCGTATAGGTTATAGGTTAACATCATCAGCTTCAGATGATGAGGTTTACATGCCAGCTCCTTCTATGAGCCCACTACCAGCCCAACTTGTGCCGGTTATTCCAACCCAACCACCGCCACCTCCTCAACCTACGTCACCCTCTTCTTTACCTCCATTGATGCCTATTGTTCCATCATTCCCACATTTCTATACTCGTTGGCCATCTTCTGCTCATGGTTAATGCCAGTCATCTAACATGCCTCGGGTATGTGCTGATTATGGTTTCAAACGATGGTTCTGGAGGTGTGTCTGAGCAGGCATCTATGCAGGAGAATGTTACTCCAGTTGAAGAGTTATTTGTTGGCCTGGATGTTCCAATTGATATTAAAAAGCAAAAGCGTACATGTGCCTCATATCCACAAGCTTCTCACGTTTCCTTTGATCACTTAACATGGGATTTCAAGAAGTTTGTTGCTACTCTATCTATCGTGGCTATAGCACGAAATTATCAGGAGGCATTGAAAGACAGTCAGTGGCATCTCGATATGGAAGAGGATATGGCTATCGTGCAATCCCATGGTACTTGAAGCATGGTTCCTGCTCCCACTAAGGCATTAGTTGTCAGTTGCAGATGGGTATTTACAGTAAAACACAATGCATATGGTAGCAATGGTCGTTACAAGGTTAGATTGGTTCTATAGGACTTTACTCAAACATATGGTGTGGATTATATGGACAACTTTTTATCAATGGCTTACCATTCTACTATGTGAATTCTTCTATCAGTTGTAGTGGTACGTGTTTGGACTTTATTTCAACTTGATGTTAAGAATGCCTTCTTGTATGGTGATCTTCAAGAAGAAGTCAACATGCAGCACCCTGAGATTTGCAGCTGAGGGGGAGTGCCAACAGGTTTTTAGACTTCACAAGGCAATTTATGGCATGAAGTAGAGTTCGAGGGCATGGTTTCAGAAGCGCTCAGATTTATTTGAGAAGCAGGATATAGAAGGTCAAATGCAGACCATTCACTATTTGTTCAGAGAACATCTACATGTACAGTCATTATTATGGTCTATGTTAATGACATACTTTTCATAGGAGATGATGTGCAGGGGATAAAAAGGCAAAGGAGTTTATAGGACGCCAATTTATTACCAAGAATCTTGGAACTCTAAGGTACTTCTTGGGATTAGAGTTTTCAGCAATTAGCATGGTCTTGTGATGACCAAGAAGAAGTACGTCACAGATATGCTTGTTGAGACAGGAATTATTGGGTGTAGACCTACCACTACTCCTATGGATCCCAGTATGAGACTATATGATGAGGAGACGGATGAAGTAGATAAGAAAAGATATAGAGAGTTGGTGGGAAAGCTTCTCTAAATCACTATCATTAGGCCTGAAATCTCCTTTGCAGTTAGTTGGGTGAGTTAGTTCATGGAGCAACCCTGACAGGTACATATGGATGTTGTTCATATTATACTGAGATACCTAAAGTCATCTCTAGGTGCAGGATTGTTATTTAAGAAAGGGACATATCTTACCATTCCAGCATGTGTAGATGCAAACTATACGGGATGTCCCAAGGACAGAAAGTCCATTACAGGTTTTGTTGTATTTGTTGGCAACTCTCTTGTATCTAGGAAGAGTAAGAAGCAAACTGTAGTTGCCAGGTCAAGGTTGAATTTGAATATAGGGCTATGGCACGAACAAGCACAGAAATGATGTGTGTTCGAGCAGTTCTTGCATATTTACATATAGATGTTCCTTTTCCTATGCAGTTAGAGTATGATAACCATGATGCACTTTTCATTGCCAATAATCCAGTATTTCATGAAAGGACGAAACGTATTGAGGTGGGCTGCCACTATACATGGGACATGATCCAGAAAGGTTTTCCCTCTACCACGCATGTCAGCTCAGTATATCAAACTGCAGATATTTTTACCAAGGCCCTGCTCAGAGGATCTTTCCAGAAGTGTTCATCTAATCTGAGCATGATCAATATCTATGCTACATCTTAAGGAGTGTGGAGATATATTTATATCTTGTGTACTGTTTCTATATTTATCTTTTCTTATACATGTCTTATGTAATTTACCCATAGGTTTCTCCTCTATATAAGAGAGCCTAGGGTTCCCAAGAATAAACAACTCTTCATTTTTTCCAACAAAAAATTTAAAATTCACAAAATGAACAACATAAATATATTAACTGATAGCATTAACAAAAATATATTAACCAATAGCATTAGCAGTGAATGAATAGCATACAAAAATAAAACAGTCATGTGTAGTTGTTTATAGTAAACAATAGCATTAACAATAATACAAAACATAACAAGAATACTACACTTATTATTGTGAGGCAGGCCAAGAAGGATCAGGAATTCACTTGGTTGACTAAGAGACAGGTACACTTCCGAAGAATGATGGCGGACTCGGAATATCCAACCTAGAGACAATGAACAACACTCTTCTACTGAAATATGTGAGTACACTATTGGGCAACAATGATGACCACTGTTGCAGATTAGTTCGACATATATGTAACCTCAGTACCCAACCACTTCATCCACTCAAGATACTATGCATCTGCGTTCTGGAAGACCATAAAAGCAGTCATGCCTCATTTCGATGAGCTTTTTCTACCAATGCTTGGGGATGATAACTCATTTAGGTTCTGGAGTGATAATTAAATAGGAAGTGGTCCCTTGTCTACCATATTTCTGTGCCTATTTGCTTTATATGTGAATCGAGAGGTACGAGTTTTGGATTGTTGGGTTGATGAAAGTTGGATGCCTTCTTTTCTAGCAGACTTTTCAGACCAATGGCCAGAGGAATTTCTCATCTTGCTTGTTGCTTTACAAGATGTGGAGAGACCGACAGAAGGTCGAGATCATTGGATGTCGAAGGAGAATCCATCTTCAGTTAAGCGGACCTACAAAGCCCTCTCTAGACCTTTACAACCCTTGTCTGGTACGCTAGTTTGTGACTGCAACTTCATCTGGGAACTAAAGACCACAAGAAGAATCAGTGTTTTCTTTTGGCTACTAAGAAGGAAGAAGATTATGATACGAGATCATTGTGCTAGAATATTCACAGGTGTTTCTGACTTAATTCCACAGTAGAACATCTCTTTTTCCACTATGAAAAAAACTCTCGGATCTAGGAAAAACTCGGAATGTCTGACCGAAAGACAAAGCTTAGATCTATTATGGGAGTCCTTCCTGCAAGCGAAACATGGCCCAAGAGAAATACTCCATCTACTAATTGCTACAACATGGGCGACTTGGCTAGCTAGAAATGTCGTTCTTTTTCAATCTCGACGCTTTTATTCTGAGAACGTAAGCTTTCATGCCAGGTCTCTTGTGGACTCTTGGCTTCTGAAAGCTTTTCTATAACTCCTTCCTTTTTCTAATAATATAATGGGGCAGATACCTTAGCTTGTTTACCTCATTTTTGGATTAAAAAAAACAATTACAAAGCTGAATAGTATAAACTATTGGCATGCCTTTGAATAATAACCATATCATGTTCCTCGTGTGTCGTCATTCCCTACGAGCATGGGGGTCAGCGAACACTGGGGCGTAAGGGGAGCAAGTGCGCCTCCCCCTCCTTGTGAGGGATGCAGGGGGCAACACTCCCTTCCCAGATTTTTTTTGGTATATGGTTCTATTTATAATATAAACTAAATATACAACATGATAGCATCGTTTTTCAAAAAATGACTGGTTATAAATGGCTGAAGCCATGCATGGATGACTTCTACAATCTTAAAAGATCATAAAAACTAAAAAAACAACCAAGAGAAACATGGGCCAATGGGAATAACAAAAAAATAAAAAAAAATCTCACATAAAAATTGATCAACTAGTCCTAGTCGAGTCGGGTATCTCTCCCCCCTCCCCCCGACACGGCTGATTTTTACAACAATGAACAAAGTTAGGGCTTCTAAATGTGACTCAAAACATAAAATAAAGGGTAGCTCCAAAGTGTGGGGTATATATCATAAAAAGGCCTAATAAAGTATTGTAACATTTCGGGATCATGATTTCAACATTGTAATACATTCCCAAATCATGTTTCTTCATGAAAATGATAAATCTGACATTACGATGACATCACGAATACAAAACTTCCATAGACAATGTTTGATGGATTGTATGTCATTGTTTCTATTTATTATATTTATCATCAAATCTTTGAAGGAATGTCGTATATGTTATGGTAATAACAATAAAAATGACAAATAGTCAAGCAACCATTATCTATATAAATCTTGAATTACATAGATTGTATCTATAAGGTTAACTTTATCATTTTCATGAAAAAATAGGATGTCGTTGGGAAAGTATTACAATACTGAAGTCTATGCACTAATATGTTACATTTTTATCCGGCCCCTTTCTGTTATTTACCTAAAACTTTGCATCTAATTTTCGTAACTTACCCGAAAATATATTATTAACATATGCCTATAGTTTCATTAGTTTCAAAAAATAATGTTACATAGTTGCATCAAATTAGAGAGTTATTCTTCAAGTAAAACATCCACAAGCAATTCGTTTGGTAGTGAAACTTGATTTTGATTTCAATGTTAAAACTAACTGTTTTACTCTACTAAATTTATATTTTTTTTCTCATTTTGTTTCAAAAAGCTTGTCTCCATGGTGAACTTATTTTGCACATCGAAAGAGGCAAACCAGTGCATCGTAATTCAGCCACCAGCCATTTTGAATTACAAAAAGAAGGAATACCTGAAAAGAAGTATATAACGTTGGAAGGAAAGGATGGTCTAGTAGAGAAATTATTTCCCTTTCCATGCGTGCTCGATGGACCTGTGCAGATAATCAAAATATAAGAATTTAAGCTGAAAAGGAGAGAAATAAATTCCGAAATAAGATATAGGAAAGTTAAATGTAGTGATACAGCATTGAATGGATTAATCAAATCAAGCAATATACATAAAAATAACTAGGAAAAAAGAAAACATAGTAACTGATGTGGGGAAAATGCATCAGTGCATGCTTAAAAGAAATTGCCTCTCCGTTCAGGAGGTAATGATTACTGTTATAAAATATGAAGAATGCGGAAGCGATTGATAAACAGAGCATAAACAAGAAAGATAAACATGGAACACCATGATTTTACGTGGAACCCTACTCCGTGAGGAGCGGGATGAAACCACGGGAGAAGCCCTCAAACGGGTGTGTTTCTCTATTACTTTTCTCAATGAGTACAGGAGGTCTGGGGCTCCTTATATAGCCTTCCCAGAGCCTCCAAGTCCCACCGTTGGTCCATGTGGGACTAAACACATGATGGGATAAATGGATCTTCTCCAGGATCCATTTACCCTGCTACAACTCAATAGATGCACTACCAAATACTCCAACACTCCCCCTCAAGCTGGAGCATGCAATGCTCAGCTTGGACAAA
This sequence comes from Ottelia alismoides, assembly GCA_037367405.1. NCBI lineage: Eukaryota > Viridiplantae > Streptophyta > Magnoliopsida > Alismatales > Hydrocharitaceae > Ottelia > Ottelia alismoides. The sequence continues at coordinate 256,898 of JAZKJV010000729.1, read as the reverse complement.
CAAACAGAAAGAAACTCAACTCACGCTACAGGACACTACGGACAATATCAACCCAACGCGCACATGCTGCAGTCGAGGACGTTGCTTCTCATGCCGTGCAGGTGAGGAGGACGAACGGGCTGGAGTGTGAGTCAACTAAAGACTCGGAATCTGACCATCAAGTCTGAAACTGCACCTGAAGTCTCCTCGTCGGAAAACTGGGTCTCTCCCATCTGGCTCAGAGAATGGTGCACTGCTCTGGTGTACCTATGATACCACATAAAAACCCTTGCCAACATGGCATAGAGAATGGTCCTCTGCTCTGGAGTCCCTATGGCTCACATGAAAACTCTGGCCGAACAACAACAAGAATGATGGGGACCTCGAACTGATGATGGCAACATATGCTCATCTGACAATGACCGCACACTCGTGCGTGTCTGAAACTGGACTCGGAAGACAATCGTCGAGTCTGAAACCGAACTGTAGAGTCTGAACAACGTGCACTAGCCTGGAATATGAAGATCTGACATCTGGAGCATCTGAATAGACCTGTGACTCTACATATACACTCCCCCTTTCTCCCATACTTGTCGGAAAATGAACATTGACAAAGTTGGGAGAAGACAAGATAGAAGGGAAAAAACATACTTGCGGCTTTTCATTTTTTTAAGCCGTCAAAACAATTTTCTTTCTATTTTTTTTAATAAGCCGTCACATTTTTTTTCGGCTTTCGATCTCTTTTTTTTTGCATTTTGTTGTAAGCCGTTAAAACTCTTCCTTCTTTTTTTACGGCTTTCACAAATCTTTTCAACTTGCGTACGATTTTTTTTCTTTGTGTACGCACCTTTTTTTTTACAAACACCTATCTCTCCCCCTTTTTTTCCATACAAAGCAGGCCCAGTTGGGCCTGAATACTTGCCTGCCCCCTTTTTTTTCTTTTTTTGTTAGGCCCAATAATGCAGCCCCCTTTTTTTGTTGTCAAATACACGGCCATTTTTTTTTACAAACAGGGCAACGACTGGCCTTTTTTTTTAACGAACCGGCCCACTCGGGCCCATGAAAACGTGCGCCCCTTATTTTAGGGTTCCCCACGGGAGAACCCTTCTCATCAATTGCCGCCGCCAGAAGAATGCCGAGGAGGAGGCGACGCCAGGTAGGGGACGAACCTACGACTTTCTGCTTAGGAAACAGACGCTCTATCCGCTGGCGTCTGCTGGTGCTGGAGGGGGCTCCCACCTGCGGTGTAACCGCCTGGGCTGCGCGAGAAGAACGAAGGGATGCAGAGGCCGCCGTCTTGTGCGGCTAGGGCGCGCTTGCGCGCGATGACTGGGAGCGCGTAGCCGCCTTGGGGTTCGCGCGCGTCTGCCGCATGAGGGTTCGCGCGCGATAGGAGATGGGCGTAGATCGGCAGCCTGGATCGCCACCGAGGACTGCCTGCTTGAGGCGTTGCCGCGTGAGGGGGTCTGCGTCTTTTGCTGCGGGCTTGAAGGCGGTAGGGCCTGGTGCGGCTGATGGAGATGAGGGGGGGCCCGCCAGGGTTTCCACGAGGGCTGGACCTATGACTGGAAGGGATCTGGAGACGCTGTCGCAGCCTGGAGTTGAAGGCTTAGAACTTGACGCCCCCCTCTGAAGATGCTTGTTGCGGAGAGAAGCATCATATCTGGATGGCGGCAAGGGCACGCTTGACCGATGAGGACGATGCCGATAATCCTGAATGATCTAGGGTTTTGAAAAATCCATATGAACTTAAACTTTCGAAACATATATGATCTTCAAAACAATAACTCAAAATCGAAACTCGAAAAAAAATATAACATTATTCCTCGAGAATCGAACCCGCTCTGATACCATGTTATAGAATATGAAGAATGCGGAAGCGATTGATAAACAGAGCATAAACAAGAAAGATAAACATGGAACACCATGATTTTACGTGGAACCCTACTCCGTGAGGAGCGGGATGAAACCACGGGAGAAGCCCTCAAACGGGTGTGTTTCTCTATTGCTTTTCTCAATGAGTACAGGAGGTCTGGGGCTCCTTATATAGCCTTCCCAGAGCCTCCAAGTCCCACCGTTGGTCCATGTGGGACTAAACACATGATGGGATAAATGGATCTTCTCCAAGATCCATTTACCCTGCTACAACTCAATAGGTGCACTACCAAATACTCCAACAATTACCATAGCGATTAGTGAAGGATTGAGATACTTGAGGTAACTATGTAATGAAATATTGTGAAAGATCCATACATTTTATAATGTAGAATCTCACATCACCTGTTGTAAGAGAATTGTGTGTGTGTGTGTGATCTTTTTTTTGAGAAAAAAGGGTGGCGTCTCACGTTGTGACCCACCACAATGTGTATGTATAAATATCAAATGTGTGAGTGAGATCTTATATTACAGGATTTAGTGAGAAGAATGAATACGATAACATGGTCATTAGGTCACTTCGTCCAGGGATAAGGATGATACTCCTGACTATTTCGAATAACATAAATAAATTTTTGATATTGTTGTTTTTGTGGTTTCGCTTCATTTCATATTGTTTATCATAAGGTCGTGAAAAATCTAGGTGTCGGCAATTGACGCGAATGGAAACGTATTCATGTGACATGTGAAGAGGAGACACCGCCAAATATAGTGGTGCATGAGCACATGGGGGCAGTGAAGGCAGTACAGTGCAATGATGAGATGGACCCAAGAGAAAGGTGATGGCAGCACAATGCCAAGCAAGCACGAGGAAATGGAGAAAAGGAGCATCATGGCAATGCTTGAGAATAAGGAAAAGACGACAAGGAAGCAACAGTAGAAATGAATACCACGTGTACAATGGTGGTTTGAGGAAGAAGGCGGTGATGGGACCCCATATGGGGAAACCCTACTCAATGGAGAAGAATAAGGGGGCCAAAGTTAAATTGGTAAAAGATTGTCACAAAAAATACGACACAAATAAAGGTGAAATGTAGGCCCTTAAAGCTAGAGCCAACAGTTTGTCCAATTCAAAGACGAGCTACGAGGAAGATGAGGCCATGTTGATATTCTTAAACAAATCCAAAATATACATAAAGATGAGGAAGACCCACAAGAAGAACATGCTAAAGGATAATCAAATAACAAGTTTTACAACTACATGAAGGGCCACATGATCAAGAAGTTACTCTTTCCAAAAGGGAAAAAGAAGAAAACTGAAAGAGATCCGAAAGAAGAAAGCATTCAAAAGACTTCCTTTCAAATTGGGATTCGGATAGCAGCTCAAGCAAAACAAAAGCAAGGATCTCAAGGAAGATGAAATGAAGAAATCGTGCAGCTTTGCCTCGTGGGAAACGAAATCGAACTAAATGAATCCCTAAGTTAAATGAAATGTGGACCATGTATAACAAAGACTAACAAAAGAGGTTAGGCATGGAGTGATCCATAGGGACCCCGGGAAGAGATCTCATTCTCTTAGCCAATATATGGAGGGGCTAAATTTAAAGCTCTCTTTGAGAGGGACCCTTTGAAGCATGTTCATGGTAGAAGCCTACTGTATCCATATCATTTCAAGATCAACCAGCAGTATTAGCAATTTCCCCAAATCACATGTACGAGAAGAAGCATTTGAGAGTCCCATAGTTGTATTTTAGATATATTCTCGGCTTGTATGTGTTGAGTGTTTTATTGCCTAAGCCGAACATTCCATGCACCAGCTTAAGGGGGAGTATGAAGAGAATAGCAAATTGGGCCAATTGTGCAGTAGAATGTTCAGTCCCGCATGGATGAGTAGGCGGTGCTACACACACACATACACTAATGTACTCGTTTTGAAAAATATAATAGAAAACATAGTCATTGGAGAGTTCTACATAAAATCATATTTTTCTACTGTTCATGATCGTGCTCGTTTTTTTATAATTTCACGTTATAACTTGTAACACGTTCCAGATTTTCCACTTCCATTTATATTCTTATATGAGAGTGATATTTCTTTAGTCATGTTTTGGAATGTAAAAGCACAGGAATACGCCCTTCATGATTCAATTCTCATCAAGTATGGAATTTTACACTTATGACCACGTATAGTTTCATTTTTATGCGCATAACTCTCCATAATCGTGAATTATACCAGAAACCTGAATAGTTGTTAACCATCACATGGCATAACCCTTCCAAAGCCTGCCCAACCCCCATTCTTTCTTCTTTGTCTCTATCTTCTGCTTCTTCTATTATTGACTGCCTTCTAGATTGTTTGCCTTTAAGGCCTGTTGTTCTCTGTCCACTATTGTTTCAAAAAAATTTATAAATAAACATCCATCTGTTATTATCTCAGTAGGATTTATTTCATATATGATTTGAAGCCATAAGATTTCATACATGAGGGATCTTGTTTCTAACTGTAAACAAAGCGGATTGTGATCAAATAAATTAATAATTAGAAGAAAAATGGTGACTATAAAGATCCTACTTTGGATGTGAATTATGTTATACTCAAGAGTGTTGGTTTGGAATGATTCAGAATGCATCTATAGAAGGAGGATTTGCATGTAATTGTCGGGATTTGATTGTCACGGACCATATGGATCATCTGGAGCCATAGTCTCGGGTTTTCCTTTGAAGATTACAAAGATTGGATTTCACGCTCTGATCTTTGTTATTAGTTTGGGTAAACTAGTTGCAGGTGTTCTCGCATGCCATTCTTGAGGATTTTGAGCGGAAGGGTCAGATTTCCAACAAGACATCGATAATACCACTACCGAAAGTATGTGGGTCAAGAATGAGAACTTCTATCTCCCCCACTTCCTCAAGATTGCCATTCTTGACTTCTTGGAGTCAGCAACCTCCCGATCGCCTTATGACGCTCCACCATCACCTAGAGGACATCGCTATTTGTTGGGAGAAGCGTTTTTCATATCATAGAAGAGACCCTAGGGCTCTCTTATATAGGAGAAAAGCCCTATGTTAATTACATAAGAGATATATAAATAAAACATAAATAGAAAACTAAATAGTCATGAAACATAATTATCTCAACAAAACATAATTATCTCAACACTCCCCCTCAAGCTGGAGCATAGATATCTATCATGCTCAGCTTGGTGCAACACTTCTGGAATGGACCTCTAGTAAGTGCCTTGGTGAAGATATCAGTTGTCTGATCTCCAGTAGAAACATGAGAGGTGGATATGATACCCTTCTGAATCATGTCTCTAGTGTAATGGCAATCTACCTTTATATGTTTAGTTCGTTCATGGAAAGCAGGATTATTAACAATAAACAGAGCTGCTTGATTATCACATAACAACTACATAGGAAGAGGAACATCAACAGCATGGTCCGTCAACACGGATCTAACCCACATCATCTCTGCACTTCCCTGTGCCATTGCCCTGTATTCAAATTTTGCACTGGATCTTGCAACCACTGTCTGCTTCTTGCTTTTCCATGAAACAAGGGAGTTGCCCACAAAAACAGCAAAGCCAGAAGTAGACTTCCTGTCTTTAGGGCACCCTGCATAATCTACATCTGCACAGGCAGTCACCTCAAGAGATGTATCCCTACTGAAGATAAGACCAGTACCAGGTGAATTCTTCAGGTACCTCAAAATCATCTGAACAGCATCCATATGCACCTTCCTGGGTTGCTCCATGAACTGGCTAACTTTGCATACTGCAAACCAAATATATGGTCTGGTGATGGTGGCATATAAGAGCTTCCCAACAAGCTCTATGTATCTCCTGCTGTCAACCTCTTCAGTGTCATCATCATACAATCTCACACTTGGATCCATAGAAGTAGTAGCAGGTTTGCATTCTGTCATACCTGACTCAGAAAGAAAATCCATCACAAACTTTCTCTGGGTCATCACAAGACCACGCTGGTTCCTAGCAAACTCCAGTCCAAGAAAGTATCGAAGAGTGCCAAGGTCCTTGATCACAAACTGCGTACCAAGGAATTCCTTGGCAGTCTGAATGCCCTGCTCATCATCCCCTGTGACAATGATATCATCTACATAGACAAGAATAGCAATGGTACCTCTCTGTGTCTTCTGGACAAAAAGTGTATGATCTGCAGTAGACCGTACAAACCCCTGTTGCTCTATTAGCTCCGATAGCTTCTGGTACCAAGCTCTAGGACTCTGCTTAAGGCCATAAATCGCCTTATGGAGCCTGCATACCCTCTGGGACTCCCCCTCAGTAGCAAACCCTGGTGGCTGCTGCATATAAACTTCCTCCTGTAGATCCCCATATAAGTTTGCATTCTTCACGTCAAGCATATAAAGAGGCCAATCCTTGAAAACTGCAACTGATAGAAGGATACGAAGCGTTGAGTATCGGGCTACTGGGAAAAAAGTATCCTGGTAGTCCACCCCATAGGTTTGGGTGAACCCACGTGCCACAAATCTCGCCTTGTAGCGATCCACACTGCCATCTGCTTTGTGTTTGACTGTAAAGACCCACTTGCAGCTACGGAGGCACCCAAAGGAGCAGGCACAAGACTCTATGTACCCCCGCGACTGCAAGGTTGCCATCTCCTCTTCCATGGCCATACGCCACCTATTGTCCTGTAACGCCTCCTAATATGTTCGTGGGACAGTAACTGCAGATAGTCCCACAACAAAGCGCCTGATTCTTCAGAAAGATGATCCAAACTAACATGTGCAGCAAGAGGGAAAGTAGCACACTGACGACGAGGCTTCCTCAAAGCAATGGGAACCTCCAGGTCATCATCCACATTGTTCTGTACAATTAACTCAGCCTGTGTACCATCCAAAAGACCAGCACCATCAGATGAAACAATATGCTCATGACATACCTGAGGCGTGCTGGATGATGTAGAGGGCATATGTGGACTGAAATTTTGCGAAATTTCACCAAAATTTCGACGAAATTTCGGTTTCGATGGGTCCCGGGTCTCGAAACTACACTGTATATCGATTTCCAGGGGTTTCGGTCGAAATATCGTGAGATATCGCCAATATCTCGGCTCGTCTCGATATCTCGCCCGACATATGGAATCTTTGAATAAAAAATTCAGGGAAATGTCGAAACATACCGAAATTTCGGCCGAGACATCCCCATTTCGCCCGACTTCATGCAGAGGCTGCTTCTTCCTCTTCCAAGGTCTTCTTCTTCCTCTTCCTTTGAGGTAAGCCAAATTAGGATAAATCTTCTTCAAATTCATTAATTTTTTTAGGGATTTCACTGTTAGGATGTTGATACAGCTTGCCATGGTGTTTAATTTGAGAGATTTCCCCAAAAATAGGTATAAATTTGGAGAAGAAAATTGGGGCTTTTGTTTTTTTTTTTGCACAACAGTGCTAGCTATGATCATTGTATCGCATATCTGAAGTTAACATGAAGTAAAACATTGTTGGAGAACATTTTCTTGGATCTATGTTAGAGGAAATAGGGGCTTTTGCGGTTTAATGTGGAACGATACTGAGTTGTGGTATTATATATTCGGATCTTGAGTTTTGGAAGTAGAAATCATAATCAGGATTTTTTTTGGATTTATAAAATTTAAAAATATAGAAAATCCGAAAATCATTAGTTAAATATTTACGTTTTTGTTCATATTTTGTGTCACTTACGTAGTCTTTCTTGAAAATGGTCCCCTAATTTGTAGATCTAAGATCCTAATGTATAGATCCAAGGTCCTTTTTCTGAAAATCGGAAAAGTAGGTGTTAGAAAAATTAAATATATAATAATTCCGAAATTAAAAACATAAAATAATTTGCATATTCATAAGCAGTTGCATTGTATGCCAACTTAATGTTTGTTCTTGATTTTCCTCGTAGATTTCGACGTTCATATTCACCATGGCACATTCTGGGTCTGGCACATTCTGGTTTCGGTTCCGGTTCTTAATTTGCATATTCGCCATGGCACATTCTGGTTCCGATTCTGGATCTGACAGTTCTGATGATCAGGTGGACGAATTCAGTGGGGACATTGGCTGGAGGTATGCGTCCGCTCCTGATGGAAATAAGGCGAAGCCGCAATGCAATTTCTGTGGGAAGAAGTTGGGAGGAGTCGGGATCACAAGGATGAAGCAACATCTTGTTGGCAACAACAAGAATGTTGCCAAGTGCACGCGTTGTCCCAAAGATGTGAGGGACAAGGTCAAGGCGAGCTTGGACGGAAAGAAGGAAAAGGAGACGGAAAGAGTAAGAAGGGAAGAACAAATGAAGGAGTTCATGTTCGAGAAAGAATTCAACGTCATTTCTGATTCAGACGACGATGATTTTGTGTACCCCGCCGACATTCAGACTGCACCAAAGAGGAGGGCATACAGAAGGGCTACACAAGAATCATTGAGGAGCGAGTTCGAGAGGAGAGAACTCGGCGGCTTCTATGGTGCAGGTGGGAGTGGGAGTGGTTCTGGAGGCGCACCAGTACCACCACTCACCAAGAAACACAAGGGGAAGGGAATTGAGCCCTTCTTGACAAGGAGCGGATCCATGCAATACAAGCCAAGCAAGGATCCGAGACAGAAAACGGTGAAGGGAATGTTCACCAATGCACGAGAAAGGGTGGGAAAAGCCATCAGCAAGCTCTTCTTTGGGGAGAGCATTCCTGCCAACATTGCAGGCGGACCATTCTTGCAGCATGCCATTGATGAGATCGCTGCAGCAGGAACGGGAGTGAAGGCTCCTACATCCTACGAGATCATGAACAAATATCTGGGAATGGAGAAAGAGGAGATGAATGAGTACATCGCCGAGTTGAGGAGGAAATGGCCAGAGTACGGGGTGACATTGATGTGCGATGGGTGGACGAGCTACACAAGGAAGCAGATCATCAACTTCCTTGTCTACTGCAATGGGAAGACAATCTTCTTGAAATCTGTTGATGCATTGTGAAGGACCACAGGTACCTTCTGAAGTTGATGAAGGACGTTATAAAGGAGGTTGGGAAAGAGCACATTGTGCAAATTGTGACAGATAACAGCAGCAACTTCAAGAAGGCTGGTGAAACAATTATGAAGTCCAGCAGCTACGGAATTTTCTGGACACCGTGTACTGCGCATTGCATTAATTTGATCCTTAAGGATTTCAGCAAGAGGAAGCTCGTCTCAAGGGTGGTGGAGAAAGCACGAATGATCACCACATTCATCTACAACCACAGCAAAGTGTTGGCACTGATGAGGCGGATGTGCAATGGGAGTTGGTGAGGCCTGGCATCACACGCTTTGCAACCAATTTTATAGCGTTGCAAAGCCTCAAGCAACGTAAGACGGGTTTGAAAACCATGTGTTGCCAGGGTGAGTGGTTCGAGATACCTGAAGCTCGGACTGAAGGAGGACAGAAGGTGGAGATATTGATCAATGATATCTCCTTTTGGGATGACGTGATTCGGGTCACGAGGATCATGGATCCAGTTGTTTCTGCATTGTGGATCGTGGATGGCGACAAGAAGCCCACCATGGGAGTCATCTACGAGGCAATGCGCTGCATGAGAGAGAAGGTCAGAGAAGCGGTTGGGAAGGGATCGAAAGCATGGTTGGACATCATAGACGAGCGATGGTCCAACTGTCCAAGATGCTCTCACATCCTCTTCAAAAGGCCGGTATGTATTATGTACAAATGATTTTTTTTCAATTATTTAAATTTCTATAGTTGGTTGTTGGACATCATAAATGAGCTTGTTCGTGTCTTTCTGTGCAGTTTATTACTTCAATCCTAAGTACCAGTACAAGAATGGACATGGTACAAATGGTGACCTCCTAGCAGTCGTACAGATTGTAGTGGAGAAGCTCGTCAAGGACGAGAAGTTACAGATCATGTGCATGAACGAGGTAATATCCTCAATTTCTACCTAAATTTGGAGTCACAAGACGGGTTTGGTAAAGATGTAGTACGACTCTACGACTAAAACCTATTTGTGCGTTGTGCAGGTTAAGTATTTCCGAGATGTGTTGGGTTCCTTTGGTCGGATTACTGTGGTCAACGGTCGTGGCAATACTCTTCCTGGTAGGGACGGAGGCAAATAAAACAATTACTTGTGTGTTCATTTATTCGTACTTATGATTTCTGTCTTTTCCTTTTCTTGCAATCGAATGGTGGTTGTTATACGGGATGGAAGCTCCCAACCTTCGAAGTGTAGCAGTGAAAGTGTTGTCTCAAACCGCATCTGCTGGCGGTTGTGAGAGGAACTGGAGCACGTTCAATTTGATCCATTCCAAGAGAAGGAACATGTTGGGAGAAAAGAAGCTAAATGACCTTGTCTTCGTGCATTACAACTTGAGGCTGAAATTGAAGCATGCAAGGGAGGGACATGACAAAGATGACTATACGGACCCTATTGATCTTGCATACATTTTCAAGATGCACGATGACGATGCTGATGAGGACGTTCTCCAGAGGTGGATGGATTCCAATGGTGCCCCATTTCTCGATCAGCCAGGTGGAAGACCGAATGAGAACATAAGCTAGCAAATGAGAGCAGGCGTTGGTGACTTTTTGACAAGAACCGGGCGGATTACAGACCCTGTTGGAGGGTTGGAGGGCGAGATTGATGCGGTTGTCGATGAAATTCTCTCGAATAGCTCCAAATCCAAGTCAAAGTCAAAGGATGACGGTGGAGATGATGATGATGACGATGTTGGTCGTGCTAGACCTGGTGGTGGTGGGGAGTCAAACTCAGGTGGGGCAGGAGGGAGTGGTCGTGGACCAGAAGCTGCCAGACTTGAGGAAGGACTACAAGCAGGACGTGAATATATGGAGAGACAGCGGAACACACACGGACGATTTGTTCCAAGTCCGAGTCCAGGGCCTACGGATTACGAGTACGGTCGAGGCCATCGTCCAACCGACAGTTACCAGGAAGATTTGACATCATCTGTAGGTTCTTTGAGATTCATGGACATTGACAGCCCATACCGCGGAGGAGCACAAAGTCCTTTAGGCGGATATGGATCATCGCACGATGAGAGATCATTTGGCGTCTTCCCGGAATACTTTCAAGCTCCACCTCCAGGACCTCCTCCTCCTCCTCAGTACGCACCTCCATCATATTCATATGGTTACAATGGGTATGGGGGATACAGTAGCGGAGACAACTATCAAAGTAGCCAACCTGAGCAGAGCCAGGGCAGTTTCTTCGGGGGTGACAGCTACGGTTTCTTCCCTGAGTACACGCCAGTTCCTCCTCCTCCTCCGCAGAGATCTTCTCCTACTCCGTCGTCGTCGTCCCGAAGATCTCAGGGCAGTAGTCCGCAGCCTCGTCGTGCCACTCGTGATACCGGATCCAGTACCGCTTATCCTCGACTCGGGATGCTCATAGGCATTGATGACCACCAATACATACAGTATGTCATGGATTACAAGGTCATGTACTCGTACATGACATGGGAGAACTACTGCGAGTTCATAGAATCTGTGATGCACTATGAGAGACAGCAAGGAAGGGGGGACATTCAAATCCACCACGGAACTCTTGGTTCTGAACAAAACATGTCACCAGGTACTATATTTTGATCTTTAATCTTTTATTGCATGTTCTTAATAATTTTCACTTGTTGTAACTTGTATTGTATTTGTAAGACTAGACTATTACTCTTTTTTATTGTGTATTAACAATGTTGCAACCATGATTTTAACTTTTATATATGAACTGTCTTATGAGATTTCGATCGAGATAGATTGATATATAGAGGGGTGGAGATCCTCAATTGCAATGATATAGATAAAATATGGGTCATTTCGACCCCATATCGATCGAGACATGTTGCTTGGGTTCCAACAATATCACCACCGATATGACCGATATGGCCGATATGACCGATATGACCGATATGTCTATATAAAGGGTATAGATGACCAATATGTGTGAAATAATTGTGTATTTGTATGTTATTTATTGTTCTAATAACTTGGATTATCGAAATTTTCAATAAAATTGGGAAAAAATCGGATTTTTGAGCCTTTTCCGACATTTCCACCGAAATCGTCGAAATTTCCCGAAATTTCGGCAAAATTTCGGTATTACAAGTGACCGAAACGAGATCGAAATCGATATTTCGAACCTTGGCATATGAGCAGCGGGATGAGTAGAAGACCAACGAGTGTAAACACGTGGCAAGAATTGAGGTGGAGGTGGAGGTGGAGATGGAAGTGGAGGTGGAGAGTTTTATGGTGGAGTAGGCAGAGTTGGAGGAGAAGGAGGTGGTGGAGGAACAACCACATCCTTTTCAGAACTACCATTGGACAATCTATCACCTGTAGGAGAAAAATACATAATAGACTCAAAAAATGTGACATCAGCACTCACATAATATTTCCGTCCTACAGGAACAAAACAACGATACCCCTTTTGGGTACGAGAATATCCAACAAAAACACATTTGACCGCTCTGGGTGAGAGCTTGTCACGACCAGGAGCAAAATTGTGGACAAAGGCCACGCAACCAAAAACTCTGGGAGTGAGAGAAAATAGGTCCTTCTCGGGAAACACAATCAAGAAAGGGACCTTTTCTCCTAGCATGGTGGAAGGCATCATGTTCACTAAGTAACAAGCTGTAAGAACGGCATCTCCCCAGAAAGAATGAGGGGCTCGACTCTGAATCAAAAGGGTCTGAGTAACATCTAAAGGTGGCGGTGTTTGCGTTCAGCTACACCATTCTGCTGTGACGTATAAGCACAAGAGGTCTGATGAATAATACCAATAGATCTGAGAAATGCAGATAATTGTAGGGTAGAGAATTCCAAAGCATTATCCGTACGAACACATTTAACATTAGCGGAGAAAATGTTTTTAACCTCAATAAGAAAGGATTTGATTAGAGCACCAACTTCAGACTTATGTTTTAACAAAAACACCCAAGATAGTCTAGAGTAATCATCAACATCAACTAAATAAAACTGATGTCCCTGATGATCAGGAACACGACTAGGACCCCAAATATCAAAATGAAATAACTCAAACAACTGACTACTGTCACGACTCTGACGAGACGGAAAAGAAGAGCAATGATGCTTCCCAAGCTGACAGACGTCACAATCCAAGGTAGTACGAGTAGATAATTGAGGTAGAACATGACACATCTTCTGAAGAGGAAGATGTCCAAAGCGTAGATGCAACATGAACGGTGAAACAGATCCAGAACGAATAGTAGCGATATCAGCATGAGATGGTATGGTAAGCTTGTACAATCCTCGCTGCTCACGGCCACATCCAATCACCCTGCCCGTTAGTATGTCCTGAAACACAAGGGAAGATGGATCAAATATGGCACGACAATGTAAATCTTTTGTAATTTGACTAATAGACAAAAGATTCGTCTGAAAGGCTGGAGCATGTAAAACGTTCTGCAAATGAAAAGAAGGATCTAGAACAATCTCCCCCTGACCAACAATAGGTAGTCGAACTCCATTAGCAATCACCACGAATCGACCAGAAGCAATCGGTCTGTAGGAAGTAAACTTTGCTATAACACCACACATATGATGTGATGCTCCCAAATCCACAATCCAATCAGTTAAATCAGAGCAGCTACAACTCGTAAGAGCATAAGTAGTACCTGAGGAGCTATACGAAGCTCTGGCAGTAGCTGCTGCATCAGAAGAAGTCGCAGCCAGAATAATAGGAGCGGACATCATCTCGCGAAGTTTAGAAACAATATCATCCAGGCGAGCATCATGGGATGGAGCCAAGGTAGGTTCGGTCTGTTCAGCAACCCTTGCAGATGCTGGATATCCATGCTTCTGAAAGCATGTCTCTTCAGAGTGACCAGGACGATGGCAATAAGAACATGGGTCACGCTGACGGCCTCCACCACGACCACGAGGACCACGTCCTCGAAACTGGGAAGACCCTCCCCTTCCGCGTGAGACGACCATAGCAGAAGGATTTGGAGCGACAGTAGTGGGAGTAGTAGTAATCCGACTCAGTCGCTTGTACACTTCTTCCATAGGATGTATCGTCTCTCCAGTTAGAAGTTGTGTACGTGCTGCATCATACTCGGAATCAAGAGAGGATAGGAAAATTTCTGTCATAGTGGCGTTCCGATACTGTTGTTGCTGCTCGATGCATGCAGTGATAGGCATGAAGCTGTGGAGGCGTTCAAACATGCCGCGAAGATGGGAAAAATGCACATGAAGCGGGCGACCATTCTGTTTGGTCGAGAAAATGTCAAACTATAACTGAAGAATCTTGCTCTCGTTCTTGGCTTGCCCATATGTGGCAGCTAAGATATCCCACATAGCCTTTGCAGTGGGTTGGTTGACAATATTGTTGGCAATCTCCGTGGTGAGCGTCCCAGAGAGCCAAATACGAGCATAAGCATCATCTTGCTTCCACGAAGCATTGGCCCCAGTTTTGTCCGCCGGTTCGGATTCGGTGAGAATGTGTTCTTTGTTGTGGCACTGCATAAGAGTGCGAAACCTGCATGGACCATAGTTCATATTTGGTCCCATCCATCTTGACCATAGGTGCAGGTCCTTTGAATGCACTAGAAGAAGAGAACACGTCACTTTTAATGTCGGACATTGTATCAATGAAATGAACCTCGGACAACTGAGGAGTAGATCAATCGGAAAATGTCTACATAAGCATGAAGAGGAGTGGTTGTATGTGTAGACTCATACAACCACCCTGATGAATTTTATTGTGGTCTAGTGGCGTTAGATGTGATATGGAAGACAAAAAACACCACCAACAACCAAAATCAGACCGATAGTTTTCATAACAGGGGCTGGAATACCAGCTTCAGATCAGAAAATCAACCGAAGCGCACTAGGCAATTTCTGGAAGCGAAGCACAGGAGGGAGTAGGGCCTTCGGCGGCGGCGCAGGAGGGTTGGGCTGCCGCCAATCATCTTGTAGCCGCGCGGGAGGGCTACCCTGGGGCAGCGGTGGTGGGCGGGGGGCCCTAGCTGGGCTGACGGCGGCGCCGAGATGAGAAGGGGGTGTCGGCGGCACCAGGAGGAGGCAGGAGGGGGGGTAGGGTTAGGGTTTTGGGTGGGATACGGGAACCCCGGTCTAGGACCGTTCCTCCGATACCATGTTGGGAGAAGCGTTTTTCATATCATAGAAGAGACCCTAGGGCTCTCTTATATAGGAGAAAAGTCCTGGGTTAATTACATAAGAATACATAAATAAAACAGAAATAGAAAATTGAATAGTCACGAAACATAATTATCTAAACAAAACATAATTATCTCAATAAATATCTAAACAAAACATAATTATCTCAACACTATTCACGAACAGAACCAATAACCACCGCCATGCGAGTCGAAACCCATAGCATCACCCCCTCCCCCCATCTGATCTTTGTCGGCCCCAACCTTTGAGGAGCATAGGAATGCATCTTCGAGATGATCTCTAACCTTCGATAAGTGTCAACACTGTCACATTGAGGTGATGGAGGAAATGGGTACGGGGAAGGGCTGGGAGGAAGTGGGAGTAGAGAAGAGGAGGAAGGGAGAGAGAGAGAGAATAATAATTAATAAAAAGTGTTGACGCACCTTGAGTTATTGTATCTCTTTGCTATTTTAGTTTCTTGTTATTCCCTTTATGTAATTTACCCATAGGCTACTCTCCTATATAAGAGAGCCTAGGGCTATGGAATAAACAACTTATTCACGTTTCCCAACATGGTATCAGAGCGACGGTCCTAGACCGGAGTTCTCGAAACCCTAACCCTAACCCGCCCCACCCGCCGGCCTCTCTCTCCTCTCGACGCCGCTCTCCTCTCCGATCTCCGATCGCCGACCTGCGGCACCCCTCTCTGCGGCGCCCTTCAGCGATTCTCGCGCTCCTCTCGCTGCGCATCCGCGCAGCGCATCTCGCACTGATCGCCCCTCTGCGCCGATCGCGTGTGGCGATACTTCAGCGCCGATCGCCTCCAGCGCATGAGCGCCTAGTGCACCTACATCCAGTTTGCGCGCAGATCCAGCCCTGAACGAGCACTTCGCGCGCAGCCACTGAACGAGCACTTCGCGCGCATCCTCCAGTCAGTTCCTGGTCAAGCACCTTGCGCGCAGCCTCCGCGCAGCGTGCACCTGCATCCAGCTTTGATCGCACGTGCTTCCTGCACGTGCCTGCGCACTCCACGCCCTAAAACTCTAGGGCACAGATCTTGATATATATGGGGTTGGTTGCTTGACGTCTACACATGCAACTGATCCCGTCTATGTCATTGTAGACAAAGATTGTTGTCTCTCGGTCACTCCAGTCTTCCATGTTCAGTATGTCAGAAAGCAAGGCTGATATCCCATCTATGGGCACATTTCGTGGTCCAGCGCCCATCGTCAAGATGGATGGTACGAACTATGAACTGTGGGCAATGCAGTTCATGAGTATGATGAAGTCCACGGGCAAGAAGCATATTCTCACAGAGCCCGAGCCTGCAGAGAAGACTGGAGTTCATGCCTCATGGGAGGCAGATGACGCATATGCCAAGGTGTGGCTATCTGGCACATTGGCTATTGAAATCGCCAATGACATTCTACATCAACCCACAGCCAAAGACATGTGGGATATCCTGGCAGCGACATATTCTCAGGCGAAGAATGAGACGAAGATTCTGCAACTACAACATGATATATTCACGATAAAGCAGAATGGTCGCCCGTTACATTCTCTCTATACATCTTTGAGAGGAATGTTTGAGAAGCTTCATAGCTTCATGCCTCTTACCGCCACGCCAGAGCAGCAAAAGACATACAGGAACGCAACGATGGTGGGTGTGTTTCTCGCTGCACTCGACCCAGAGTATGAGGTTGCACGTTCACAGATTTTGGCGGACTCGACTATTCCTCCCATTGAGGAGGCTTTTCATAGATTGAGTAGGATCACTGTACCTTCAGCAGCCACTAGTCAGAATCCCTCAGCCATGGCAGCCAACAGGGGCCGTGGTTCTCATTACCAGGGCCGTGGACGTATTCCCCGTGGAAGGGGTGGCCGCACTAGGCCAACATGCTCATACTGTCACAGAGTCGGCCATACTGAAGACACATGCTACTCAAAGCATGGATTTCCTGCATCTGCACGAGCCGCTGAGCAGATAGAGCCCCCGTCTGCATCTACACTGGATCAACGATTTGATGATCTGGTTGCCCGTCTCAGGGGCATTATCCCACCATCTGGCCCAGCACTGTCGACAGAGAGTCATACTGATGTTGCTGCTTCTGCTTCTGCCTCTACGAGTACTTCAGGTAGTACACTTGCACTCCACAGTAGTAGATCGGATATATTGCCATGGATCATGGACTCAGGCGCTACACATCATCTATGTGGCGACCAGAGTCTACTTTCAGGATATACTCAGATTCCTCCAGGACGGACAGTAGTGATTGCCAATGGCACACACTCCCCCATCATGGGTCAGGGGGAGATTAGATTGACATCATCTATGCAGCTCAAGAACGTTTTACATGCACCGCACTTTTCTATGAATCTATTGTCAATCAGCCAGATTACGAAGGATCTCCAATGTCGAGCTATTTTTGATTCATCTTCTTTGATTTTTCAGGACATCCGTACGGGCAACGTGATTGGTCATGGCTATGAGCAAGGAGGCCTCTATCGTCTGAACCAGACCCCATTTGCTGGAATCACCTCTTCTCCCGCTGGACAAGTATCTCCTCTCCTGTGGCATCTGCGTTTTGGTCATCTACCGCTTCAGAAGTTGCGTCTTGTCTTACCTTATAGTCTTTCTCACACACCTATCCAGTGTGAGGCGTGTCAATTGGGAAAACATCACAGGTCATCGTTTCCCAGTAGTCAAGGTCGGAGTAGTAACTCCAAATTTGAGTTGTTTCATGTTGATGTCTGGGGTCCAAGTCGTGTTCCCGATCATCAGGGACATAGGTTTTATATTGTCTTTGTGGATGATTTCTCTAGAGCATCATGGGTATTTTTAATGAAAAATAAGTCTGAAGCTGGAAATATTATTATTCAATTTCTAAATGAGATTCAGAATGTTTTTTCCACAACTGTCAAAATTATGAGAAGTGACAATGCCTTAGAGTTGTGCACCAATAATCTAGCCAACTACTACTCCTCTAAAGGAATTATTCACCAAACATCCTGCGCCCATACGTCTCAACAAAATGGGGTTGCAGAAAGAAAACACCGTCACCTTCTTGATGTCACAAGGTCTCTTCTCATTCAGAGTCATGTTCCGTATTCCTACTGGGGTGATGCAGTCCTTACTGCATGTTATCTTATAAATCGTATGCCCTCGTCTGTCTTGAATGAACAGGTTCCTTTCTCACTTATTTATCCTGACAAGGATCTGTTCACTCTTACCCCTCGTGTGTTTGGGTCAGTCGCATTTGTCCATCAGTTGTCGCCCGGTTCTGACAAGCTCTCTCCTAGGGCTGTCAAGTGTGTCTTTGTGGGGTACTCCAGAACTCAAAAGGGGTACAAGTGTTTTGACCCTCTGCGTCGGCGGTATATGATCAGTGCGGATGTTACATTCTTTGAATCCATCATGTATTTCTCAGACTCTGGGAACATGCAGCCACCATCTATATCCCCTGATATTGTATTCATGGCACCACCAACATCACAACAGCCACCAACATCTCAACCACCACCACCACCACCGCCATCAATAGTATCTCCATTACCATTCCATTACACCCGGAGGCCGAATCAAGCTCATGGTCCTGACCAGTCAACTAGCTCGCCTATGGTATGTAATGAAAATATTAATGTTGATGAATCTGACGACATTTCTCAGCAGGATGCATCACAGGAGCATGGTGATACCACAGAGGACCTAAATGTTCCAATCGCTCTACGCAAGTCGAAGAGAAGCTGTGTCCAGTATCCAGTATCAGCAGTGGTGTCGTTTGAGAGGCTATCTGGACCATTCAGGACGTTTGCTTTGGCACTTTCAGCTACGGATATTCCAAGGAATCACCATGAGGCCTTGCAGGATTCTCGATGGCGGCTAGCAATGGAGGAAGAGATGGCGGCACTTCAGTCCAGAGGAACATGGAGCTTGGTTACTATACCTCCAGATGTCAACCCGGTGAGTTGCAAGTGGGTGTTTACAGTGAAACATAATGCAGATGGCTCCATTGACAGGTACAAGGCACGCCTAGTTGCAAGGGGATTCACACAGACATATGGGGTAGATTACCTTGACACGTTCTCCCCGGTGGCTCGCCATTCCACTCTGCGGATCCTCTTATCTGTTGCAGTCACTAAAGACTGGCCACTCTATCAACTGGATGTGAAGAATGCTTTTTCGTATGGCGACCTGCAGGAAGAGGTCTACATGCAACAGCCACCAGGTTTTGCTGTTGAGGGGGAGTGTTCCAAGGTTTGCAGATTACATAAGGCTATCTATGGCCTTAAGCAGAGCCCCAGAGCTTGGTTCCAGAAGCTGTCAGACCTCTTTGAGAAACAAGGATACAAACGCTCAAATGCTGATCATTCCTTGTTTGTACAGAAAACGGCAAGAGGTATTGTTGTAATCATGGTTTATGTTGACGATATCTTGATTACAGGTGATGATGACCAGGGCATTAAGCAGGCAAAGGAAAGGCTAGGGACCGAGTTTGTCATCAAGGACCTGGGAGTCCTTAGATATTTTCTGGGGCTGGAGTTTGCCAGAAATCCGTATGGATTAGTCATGTCACAGAGGAAGTATGTCACAGATCTACTAAGTGAGACAGGTATGCTAGGGTGTCGACCTGCTACGACACCAATGGACCCTAGCATGAAGATGTATGATGATGACACAGAGGAGGTTGACAGGAGAAGATACAGAGAACTGGTAGGCAAACTGCTATATGTCACGATCACTAGGCCAGATATATTATTTGCAGTGAGCCGTGTGAGCCAGTTCATGGAGCAGCCACGCCAGGTGCATATGGATGCAATACATATGATACTTAGATATCTAAAATCTTCTCCAGGTAAAGGTATGCTATTCAAGAAAGGAAAGGGGATTTCTGTCTCTGCATGCGCAGATGCAGACTATGCAGGATGTCCTAAGGATAGGAAGTCCACCTCAGGGTACGCTGTCTATATTGGAGATGCCCTAGTCTCATGGAGGAGCAAGAAGCAAACTGTGGTAGCTAGATCCAGTGCTGAATCCGAATATAGGGCTATGGCCCAGGCTACTACAGAGATGATGTGGGTGAAAGCGGTGCTGACAGATTTATGTTTAGATATACCACTTCCTATGAACTTGGATTGTGATAATCAGGCTGCTTTGTTCATTGCTAATAATCCTGCATTCCATGAGCGGACCAAGCATATTGAAGTGGATTGTCACTTCATACGTGATATGATCCAGAAAGGATTTATTACCACATCCCATGTTACTTCAGAGAACCAGACTGCAGATATATTTACCAAGGCATTATCACGTGGCCCATTTCAGAAGTGTGCTTCCAAGCTGAGCATGATTGACATCTATGCTCCATCTTGAGGGGGAGTGTTGACGCACCTTGAGTTATTGTATCTCTTTGCTATTTTAGTTTCTTGTTATTCCCTTTATGTAATTTACCCATAGGCTACTCTCCTATATAAGAGAGACTAGGGCTATGGAATAAACAACTTATTCACGTTTCCCAACAAAAAGTATACCCGTCATTAGATCCTTATCTGGTTTGACTAACTAAATTCGATAGTTAGGTTAGTCGAGCCAACTAACGGAGGGTTATACATTTAAGACATACCAACTATTTGAGGCATTGAGTGTAATTCGTGATTATGGAGGGTTATGCACGTAATAATTAAATTATTCATGGTTATGGGTGTAAAATCCCTATATATTAATAGTGCACATTTACATCTTGCTTACTGATATTCTTTCATGCATTCAGACAAAACATGATTGTTAATTATAAACTAGAGGAGCATCATTAGTACAAGAATTCAATTAACATTACATGTATATATGCCATCCATATTGGTATTTTTAGCAAATGACCGTGGATCCAATTATATAAGAATGGTCTGCAAAAGATCCTTCGAAACCTATCTTATAAACAGCCTCTACATAATTTTTGGAACCATCCCTTGGACTAGTTTTGATACTATATGTTGCTTTATGAAGCTTGTGTACCCCCTCAGTATCCAATCATGAAGATGTGGTTCTGCCGAATGCACAAAGCTCAGGACTTCTCTCATTTTTTCTTTGATTTTCATGTATTATGCTATGGTTGGAAGCTAACGGAGTCAAGATCTTGACCTATACCATGTTTGTCAGATTAATGACTCAAGGCTGAGGAAAATTAGATTGAAGAATCAAAGATCTACTCGACACGTTGTGGGTGCCACTCACACTTAATCACTAATTAGATTATGGTGTAGCTTACGGAGTCAAGCTCTTGACCTATACCGTTTGACAGATTAATGACACAAGGCAGAGGAAAATTAGATTGATGAATCAAAGCTCTACTCGACACGTTGTGGGTGCCACTCACACTTAATCACTACACTGGTTAGATTATGTTGTGTTACCGCTTCATTTCATCAAATTGAGGAACCTTTGCCCTTGAACTGGTCTAAAAATGAAGATCCAATATATAGGTAATACGACATAGCCTTGTTTTTTACTTGCTTTGCACTTTACAATATTTGGTGGATATATTTCTTTTCTACAATTTCATACCTAACAAGATACACATACCACTACGTCAATCTTGGAACTAGAACACATTGATGCATATCCACTAGATTTTTAGGCCTCATGCACCATGCAAGCGTGAAGATCAGATCACATCCGATCAAATAAAGAGATTTGTCATACCAATCTAGATAACAACAAATTTAAAAAAATCTAAAAGATAAAACCACAAGAATTGGGAACCATTCCCAGTTCGTTTTATCAAGTTCTCGCGAGTATAAAATTAGCTCTAAAGTGTGTTTGTGATCTTCTAGCCTCTAAAGCAAGAGACCTCTTGTATAAGGTCCGATCTGATAGAGACAGCACTTGTAGATGTAAGGATGAATTGTGTTGCTCCCACAATCTACAGAAACGATCATCCTTCCTTCCTCATCAGCCATAGGGTAGGGGATGACCACACGTAGGAGAGAGGGAGAGGGACATGTCCAGGGAAAGAAAGAGAGGAAACTTCAATTGAATTAATTCTTGGAGAGCAGGTTATGCATCCTTTTATTTAGATTTGGACCATTAGATTTGACTCATAATAATCTATCAATGTTTGAGAATGATGGAGCTTACAACTTGAATTAGGACAAGGATTGATAATAATTGTCAACTCCAATTGTCTTAATTAATAATTCCAAAACAACAGCAATAAATAAGTAAGAGATAAAAATAAAAGAGAGGATTATTATCTTATTAGGAGGATGTCCACCATGATGGACCCCACCATGGATGTCCCCTCAAAAAGAAGGGATAATCCTTTTACATCCTTTATTGTAATTTGACGGTAATCTCTACTATCACCAAATTTTAATTCACATGTTAATCTTGAAATTTAATTAATTAAAGAATAATTTCCAACATTTACAACTTGATTATTGGCTAATACCGAATCATATTCATTGGTCCAAATAAAAATGTAAATCATATTTACATTTACATTACATTGGAATATGAATCCAATTCACATGCACAATATATTTGTGAATTCTATTCACAAAGAACTCTCCAAATAATAATGTGGATCTTATCCACACTATTCCATAATTATTGTTGATATCACTATCCATATTCACATTTCATAGCTGGTTCCATCCATCTTGACAATGGGTGTTGAACCTTTGAAGGCACCCGAGGATGGAACATCCACCTTGTTGTCGGACATGATGACAACAATCTCTATAGACTGGGACTACACAAAGCTTAGACGAGAATGTCTACTTGGACATAAATGAAGGTGGTTGTGGGCGTAGACTCATTCCACAACCCCTTCCATGCCTTGGAGTTCTTCTCTTCTTTGGAAGGACTACATTGTGATGTTCACAAGCACGCGGAGAACAAGTGCACAGATGCGCGAGGCCCGCGTGAAAAATCTAGGGCACAGGAGAACAGGTGCACAGATCATAGGCCTACAGCGCTGTCAAGCGCATAGGGAGTAGGGTGCGGGGGTGGAGCGCACAGGGCGCACAGAACGCACGCGCGAAAGAGAGCGCACAGGAGGCGCGACGCGTGAGGTGCTCGAGCGAGCAGAGGTGGTGCCGGGGCATGAGGCACCCAAATTATGTAAAGGTGGTCGAGGGCACCTTCTAATGTAAGTTTCCTTCTTGAGAGGGCATCTGCTTATCCTGTACGGAATCTCGTTGCACAGACAACTTAGTAGTAACATTAGTAGAAACAATGTGCTCATTACATACCTGAGGCGTACTGGATGATGGGGAAGACCAGTGAGTAGGGGGATAGAGCTAGACCTGCGAGTAACCACTCGTGGCAAAAACTGAGTCAATGTAGGTGGTGGTCCAAGAGCAGCAATATGAGCAGGTGGATGAGTAGGATTAGGTACAGAAGATGGTGGTGGTAGTGGTGGAGGTGGTGGTAGAGCGGGAGTAGGTGTAGGTGGTGGTATGACAGTAGGAGGTGGAGGCATGCAGATCTCCTCATCAGAGTCTGATGGGGCTAGTTTGTAACATGTGAGAGAAAATACATGATAGACTCAATAAAAGTAACGCCAACACTAACAAAATATCTCCACTGAAGCATATCAAAGCAACGGTACACATCTTAGGTATGAGAGTAGCAAACAAAAATGCACTTGACAACTCTAGGTGAGAGCTTGTCACGACCTGGTGAGAAATTATGAACATAAACAACCAATCCAAACACACGAGGTGTAGGGGAGAACAGATCCTTCTCGGAAAACACAATCGAGAAAAGGACCTTCTCTCCCAGCACAGAGGTGGGCATGTGGTTTATTAAGTACCATGGAGTGAGGACCGCATCACCCCAATAAGCGTTAGGAGCACGAATCTCTGAATCAACAGGGTTCTGGTCAGATCAAGTGACGGTGTTTGCGCTCGATAATACTGTTACGCTAGGGTGTATAAGCACATGAGGTCTGGTGAACAATGCCAAGAGATTGAAGAAACTCAGAAAGTTGTAAAGTGCATAATTCTAAGGCATTAGCAAAACGCATATATTTGACATAGGAAGAAAAAATATTCTTTATCTCATTAATGAAAGATTTGATAACAGACCCAGCCTCAACCGTATTCTTCAATAAGAAAACTCAAGAAAGTAGAAAAATCATCAACATCAACCAGATAAAAATGGTATCCCTAGTGATCAGGGACACGACTCGGACCCCAGATATCTAAATGAAGGAGCTCAAACAATTGAGAACTATTCCAACTATAACGAGATGGAAAGGAGGAACGGTGGTGCTTCCCAAGCTGGCAAACTTCGTACAGGAAGGAAGACCACGTGGAAACCTATGGAAGGACATGACACAGCTTTTACAGAGGAAGGTGGCCAAAACGAAGGTGCCACAAGTACGGTGAGACTCCAATATGAATAATGGAGACACCAGCATGAGGAGGATGGACCATTCTATAGATCTACTAATGCTCACGACCACATCCAATCACCCTGCCAAAGAGTATGTTTTCAAAAAGAAGAGATGAGGGGCTAAAATGGCACGACAATGCAGATCTTCAATAATCTGACTAATATAAGGTGAGTTCATCTAAAAATCAGGGGCACATAAAAAATTCTGAAGGCGCATGGATGGTGTCAGATGCACCTCTCCTTGTTCTGTGATGGGTAAGTGGACCCCATTAACAATAATGGCCCGTCTACCAGGAGGTATAGTCTGGTAGGACCTCAACTGAGCTTTGCCTTCACATATATGGTGGGATGCACCTGAGTCCATGATCCACTCTGTCATATCTGCACCGCTACTACCAGTAAAAACATAAGCGATACCTAAGGAGCTCGAAGAGGCTCTGGCCATGACAACGGAATCTATAGATCATGCAGTGGTGGTGCCTGCCACTGGAGTCATGATATCCCCTATATGAGAGACAATGTCATCCATGCATGGATCTTCCAAGGAAGCTGGAGTTTATGAAGGCTCGATCTGCTCTGGCGCATGACCAGATGCAAGGTATCCATGCTTTTCTGGTAGCATGTATCCTTTGAGTGTCCTAGCCGACGACAATAGATGCAAGGACCACAATGACATCCACCGCCTCTACCACGGGAAATACGCCCACTCAACTGGATGGACCCTCCTCTGCCACGACAAACGGCCATCGATGAAGAAGGTTGCGGAGTGGAAATACGAGGAATAAGAAACCTGTTGAGATGGCTATAGGCCTCCTCCATGGAAGGTATAGTTGTCCCAATGAGGAGCTGTAGAGATAGTTGTTCGTCTTTGATGTTATTTATTATTTCAGTTTCTTTATGTACCTCTCATGTAATTTACCCAAGGGCTCTCTCCCTATATAAGAGACCCGAGGGCTCTATGGAATAAAGTATCGAAATATTCTAACATGGTATCAGAGCCATGACCCTAACCTAGGGTTTTTCCACCGCCCCCCCCCCTCCCCCCCCCCTCTCTAGGGTTCCGCCGCCGCCACCACCGCCTCCACTGCCGAAGGGCCTTCCAAACGGCCCTCTCCACCGCCGCGGGGCCCCCACACCGGCCCCTCTCCGCCGCAAGGCCTCCCTAGCGGCCACCTCAACGCCGCCGGGACGACCCCACCGGCCCCCTAACGCCGCAGGGACCCCCCCCCCACCAGCCCCTGCACCTGCCGCCAACCACAGCGGCACGCCCCCACCGCTGTCCAGCAGCCGCCGTCGCCTCTCAGTCGCCGTCTTTGTCAAGTAGAGGCTCTCACAGCCTCTACTCGGTGTCGCGTTCTTCCTAGGACTCGGCGTTATGTCTGATTCAAGTGCATAATCGTCTACCTATGCACTTGGATCCTACAAGGTCTTGGTAGACAGTATTTTCTTGGTCTATCAGTAGTTGCTCTTCTCCGGCATCATGTCAGATCATAAGCTAGATATGCCCGCCATAGGTGCCTTCAAAGGTTCGGCACCAATCGTCAAGATGGACGGGACGAACTACGAACTGTGGGCGATGCAGTTCCTCAGTCTCATGAAGTCGTGTGGTAAGAAACATATTCTTACCGAGGATGAACCGCCGGAGAAGACAGGAATCTATGCCTCATGGGAGGCGGATGATGCGTACGCCAAGGTGTGGCTCTCAGGTACGCTCACGACGGAGATAGCGAATGATGTCCTTCACCAGCCCACCGCTAAGGCGATGTGGGATATTTTGGCTATGACGTACTCTCAGGTCCGTAATGAGACGAAGATGCTCCAGTTGCAGCATGATATATTTACCACGAAGCAGAATGGGAAGCCTCTTCATTCCCTGTACACGTCGCTTCGTGGCATGTTCGAGAAGCTCTACAGCACCATTCCGCTTACAGCCACGCCGGAACAGCAGAAGACGTTCCGCAACGCCACTATGGTTGGCGTATTACTCGCTGCCCTAGATCCGGAGTACGAGGCAGCACGCGCTCAGATACTGGCCGATGCCACCATCCCACCGATAGAAGAGGTATACAGGCGGCTCAGCCGTGTACCCGTTCCATCCAATACAGCGACTGCGACTCCGTCAGCAATGGCAGTTTCCAGGGGACGTGGTGGTTCGTCCTCGTTTCGTGGCAAGGGAAGTGGTGGACGTGGCCGTAGAGGCCGCATACGCTCTACGTGCTCATATTGTCGCCGCACTGATCATTTGGAGGATACATGCTATTCCAAGCATGGTTTTCCTCCTTCTGCACGAGTAGCTGATCATGTTCAGGGTCCACCCGCATCTACTCCAGATCACAGGTTCGAAGAGTTGGTGGCACGACTTCGGGATATTATGCCACAATCTTCTTCATCAGAGGGTGCAGACGTTTCTGATGTTGCGGCTTCGGCATCAGCCAGTACATCGGCCTCAGCCAGTGCCTCAGGTAGTCTTTCAGCCTCATTTCATAGTCATGACCTCACAGGATGGATTGTCGACTCTGGAGCTACCCATCATCTTTGCCGTGAGAAAGATATTCTGCAGTCATACAGAGCTGTTCAGCCAGGTCGCTCTGTACTCATTGCTGATGGCACTCAGTCCCCTATCATCGGTCAGGGGGAGACAGCTTTGCTACCCTCTATGCACTTACAGAATGTGCTACATGCTCCAGAATTCTCTATGAACCTCTTATCTATTAGTCAGATTACACGTGATTTGCACTGTCGTGCTATTTTTGATCCATCGTCTGTTATTTTTCAGGACATACTGACGGGCAGGGTGATTGGCTGTGGTTCTGAGCACAATGGCCTTTATCGTCTCGTTCGTAACTCCTACGCTGGTGTCTCCTTGCATACCCAGGCCTCTGTTTCTCCGTACACCTGGCATCTTCGGTTCGGTCATCTACCGCTGCAGAAGATGCGTCACCTCCTGCCTCAGATATCTCCGAGTTCTTCTTTTCGGTGTGAAGCATGTCAGTTGGGGAAGCACCATCGGTCTAGCTTCCCCGGTCGTCAGAGTCGGAGCAGTAGCTCCCCGTTTGAATTATTTCATATAGATATTTGGGGTCCAAGTCGTGTCCCGGATCACCAGGGGCACAGGTTCTATCTAGTTGTGGTTGATGATTTCTCCAGAGTGTCGTGGACTTTTCTTCTCAAAAATAAATCTGAAGCAGGAAATGTTCTTCAAAATCTAATTAATGAAGTTCAGAATGTTTTTTCATCTACTGTTAAGTATGTGCGTACTGACAATGCATTGGAGTTCTGCACTCGCTCTCTTGCTAGCTTCCTTTCATCTAAAGGCATTGTCCACCAAACCACATGTGCCTACACCTCTCAACAAAATGGGGTTGCCGAACGAAAACATCGACACTTTCTTGACATTGCTCGCACTTTACTTATTCAGAGTTGTGCTCCATTAACTTTTTGGGGTGATGCTATACTTACTGCGTGTTATCTGGTCAATCGAATGCCTACAACTGTTCTTGGGGAAAAGTCTCCAATCTCTGTTCTCTTTCCTGACAGAGACTTGTTTACATTGACACCTCGGGTTTTTGGCACTGTCGCTTTTGTTCACCGCTTATCTCAGGGGCTGGATAAGCTATCCCCTAGGGCTATCAAGTGTGTTTTCGTGGGCTACTCCAGGACACAGAAGGGGTACCGTTGCTATGATCCTGTCAATAACAAGTACTATGTGAGTGCAGATGTTACATTTTTCGAACCTGTCATGTACTTCCCCTGCAGGTGACAGATTGGTCTCCTCCACATCATCAGACTCCCAAGTCTATGTTCCACCACCTCCAAGCCTGGGTCCGTCCTCTACTCCAGCGTCCCAAATATCAACACCACCACCACCATCCTCGCCACCACCACCACCCCCAGTTGTTCCTTTCACTAAGTTCTACACGAGACGCACGGGCCCTGCTCAAGCTACATCTCAACCATCCAGCACGCCTCAGGTATGTTCTGATATTAATGATGGGTTAAATAATGCACATGTGCAGGAGCCTTTACCACAGGAGGAGGACCAACCGGTCAGCACTGTTTTGGATGACTTGGACCGGCCTATTGCTCATAGGAAACAGAGAAGACAGTGTGCCTCATATCCCCTAGCCTCTCATGTCTCCTTTCATCATCTCACTGGGGATTTCCAGAAGTTTGCCGTTGTTGTATCGTCAGTTGAGATTCCACGGACATATCAGGAAGCCATGAAGACTGAATGTTGGCGTTTAGCAATGGAAGAGGAGATGCGTGCATTGCAATCCAGAGGGACTTGGTCTCTAGTCCCTATTCCTCCAGGTGCGTCTGTGGTGAGCTGCAAGTGGGTCTTTACAGTCAAATATCATGCAGATGGTCGTCTTGACAGATACAAGGCCAGGCTTGTAGCACGAGGGTTTACACAGACATATGGGGTAGATTACCTGGACACTTTTTCACCAGTGGCGAGACATTCTACCCTTCGCATTCTTCTATCGGTTGCAGTGGTACGTGACTGGCCCATATTCCAGCTTGATGTTAAGAATGCTTTCTTGTATGGTGATCTACAGGAGGAAGTCTACATGCAGCAGCCACCCGGGTTTGCTGCTGAGGGGGAGACTCAGAAGGTATGCAGACTTCATAAGGCTATTTATGGCCTTAAGCAGAGTCCTCGTGCATGGTTCCAGAAGCTCTCCCAGCTTATTGAACAACAGGGTTTCAGAAGATCAAATGCGGATCACTCACTGTTCGTCCGGAAGACTCCTAGAGGTACCATCGTTGTTATGGTATATGTTGATGACATATTGGTTACTGGAGATGATGCACAAGGGGTTGAGATAACCAAGTCTATGTTGGGCAGCCAGTTCATTACAAAGGATCTAGGCACAATACGGTACTTTCTGGGGATAGAATTTGCAAGAAACGCACAAGGAATGGTGATGACTCAAAGAAAATATGTCACAGATTTGCTGGTTGAAACAGGAATGACTGGATGCAGACCTTCAAGTACACCGATGGATCCGAGTTTGAAGCTGTACGATGATGACACTGAGGAGGTGGACAAGAGAAGGTACAGAGAAATGGTGGGCAAGCTCTTATACATCACTATAACTCGACCGGATATTGCACTTGCAGTAAACCGGGTGAGTCAATTTGTGGAGCAGCCGAGGCAAGTACATATGGATGCATTGTACATGATATTGAGATATCTGAAGTCTTCACCAGGCACAGGGTTGCTGTTCAAGAAAGGCACAGATTTGTCTATTTCAGCCTGCGCAGATGCGGATTATGCAGGATGTCCACGGGATCGTAAGTCTACTTCTGGGTTTGCTATCTTCGTAGGAAGCTCTTTAGTCTCCTGGAAAAGCAAGAAGCAGACTGTTGTGGCGAGATCCAGTGCCGAATCCGAGTACAGGGCCATGGCACAGGCAAGCACGGAAATGATGTGGGTTAAAGCAGTCCTAGAAGATCTGAATGTTGAAGTTCCGTTGCCTATGAACCTGCAATGTGACAATCAGGCAGCATTATTCATTGCCAACAATCCAGCCTTCCATGAGAGAACAAAACATATAGAGGTGGATTGTCATTACACTAGGGACATGATTCAGAAGGGCTTCATCTCCACGTCTCACATCAGTTCAGAGGACCAGACAGCAGATATATTCACAAAGCCATTGCTCAGAGGACCTTTCCAGAGATGTTCTTCCAAGCTGAGCATGATAGATATCTATGCTCCATCTTGAGGGGGAGTGTAGAGATAGTTGTTCGTCTTTGATGTTATTTATTATTTCAGTTTCTTTATGTACCTCTCATGTAATTTACCCAAGGGCTCTCTCCCTATATAAGAGACCCGAGGGCTCTATGGAATAAAGTATCGAAATATTCTAACGGGAGCTATGCATGTGTAGCATCATACTCGGGGTCAAGCACAGCTAAGAAAACTCCAACCATCGTGGAGTTCATGTATGACATCTGCTACTATGTAGATGTTGTAGTAGGCATGAAGCTGTGAAGCATCTCGAACATGCCACGGAGCGAGGAGTAGAACGTTTGCAGAGGATGGCCATTCTGCTTGGCCCTGTAAATGTAGAACTGAAGCTGAAGAATCTTGGCATCATTCTTCACTTGGGCATAGAGGGATACCAAAATGTCCCACAAAGCCTTGGTGGTGGGCTGATTCACAACATCATTGGCTATCTCTGTAGTGATGGTACCGGAGAGCCAAATACATGCATACACGTCATCTTGCTACCACAAAGAGTTATCCCTAGTTTTGTTTGTCGGTTCTGGCTTTTTCAAAATGTGCTCCTTATTATTGCATTGCATGAGGTCAGAAAATGCATGGACCACAACTCATAGTCGGTCCCCCTGAAAAAAGATCCCCATTATTCTCTGACATGATGAAACAAGGACGAAAAAAACGGAACTTGACTAGGAAGTAGACTGATTGTAGCAAGTCTACACGATCATATGGAGGATTGGTTGTATGTGTAGACACATACGACCATCCACATCAATCCTTAGTATGCGCTAGGGCCGAAAAAGGTGATTTACAAATCTGAAATCACATTTTCCAATCAAGATCAGACCCTTTTCAGATCAAATCAAACTGTTGTGCGGCATACAGGAATGCTAAGTGGGGATGCATCATCAGGTTTGCGCGGTCGTGGATGACCTGGAGGCCTCCTAGCGGTGACAAAAGGGATGGCTGGAGGTCTGGAAGATGTCACAGTAGCCTGGCAGTGGTCTTGCGGCCCTCACGGCTGCCGTAGTTGGCTACCGGAGCCTTCGCAGCCCCTTTTGTTATGCCAAAGTGCCCTCGAGGTGCAACCGTCTTAGGGGCTGGTAGCGGCACCGCCCAAAGAAGTCGGCGCGAGGAGGGGTCTGACAGGTGGCGACAGTTAGAGGAGGGGTCCGACGAGAGGTGACGTGTAGGGAACAAGATGGGGATGGTGGTGGCAGAGGGGAATAGGTCAGAACCCAGATCTAAGACCATCGCTCTGATACCATGGGGAGATGAAAGAATGAAAAATTACATTATTGAGAGGCCATGTGGATCTCTTATATAGCAGAGAAACCTGTTGAGCAAATTACAAAAAGCAGACAAAGAAAAAAATTACATAAACAATAGAAACCTGTTGAGCAAATTACAAAAAGCAGACAAAGAAAAAAATTACATAAACAATACAAAAGATAACTACTATCTCAACAAAAAAATACATAACCGAATACTTCTGATTAGTCACCCGAATACTTTTTATTCTTTATCCATTGACCCTTCCGTTTAAAAACTAAATACCAACTGTGTACCATTGGATTAGCCGAAGTCCACATAATACGCGACAAAAGAGAATATATCTTATGTTGTATCAAGACCAACTATCACAAACTAGGTTTCTTTTCTGCTGATAATAAAAGAGTGAGATCTCGCGGTGGGACTCAGCACAAAGTTGTATTAATAAATGAGAACATCAAACAGTCATACAATTAGACAAGGCGAGACAAGAGCCATATAATGTCCAAGTACATTATCAGCATACAAACAAGGTCTCGTATTGCAATAACTAACTACCAAAAGATATGAACTTCCACTATTGTGTATTAATGTCGACTAAACGTACACGGCTCGAATCAAAACATCGGGCCAAGAACAACGTCGTTATGCCTTCCACCATCTTAACATGTTGGTTTGTACTTGTAGTATCCCTAGAGCACCACCACTAGAAGATGCACCGACGAATAACCAGAGGTGAGAATGTCTACAAATAGGTTGTACATATAGTGTACTTACCCTTATCAAAGTGGAGTAAATTGGTTTCGTCATCCAAAATCTTTATTAAAAAGAAAGTCAAACATTGTCTAATAATTTGAAGAGGATGCATCTGGAGCAATATGAATTGAGTAAAGATGTATGGTTTAAATTTTGAAATAGTGGACCAAAATTAAAGGGCATATTATAGTACGATCATACATAAATCCAAGTTCCATTCAAGGTAAAACATCCAAATAGCGGAAACAGGAATTACAGACAATAACAAGTTACACAATCACCATAAACTTCATTCAGAGGATAAGACAGAAAATAAAAACATTTAAGCAAATACAGCTCAAATCGAAATAACAGACCTTGTTACGATTCATGGTCACTAATTTTTCCATTGCTTTCATAGCGTACAGCTCACCAGTACTTTGCAGTTCCACCAAATGAACACTACAAAGAAAACCAGGTGTCTAAGCATTAGTTCAACAGTTTTCTAGGCTATCATTATTAATTAATCATGCAGCAGAATGCATTATAGAACTTTTGTTTGACCATTTTACTTGTATGCATTAGCACATAATATTGATATTAATGCTCATAAAAATACAAAAACAGTCTGAATGTGTCAACAAGACCCTCAACAAACAGCTGCCTTAAAGTCAAAATTACTGGAATAACTGAATTCAGTAAAAAAAACAAGAAGTAAATAAGATATTGTACATTTGGTACAAATTGAAGTTCGTAATATGCATACCCCTAGACGCCTATCAATACATGCACCAAAGAGTTATCTTGAGAGGTAAATGACACAAACAACATGAAATTAGAGACCCTGCTACTCATTCCTTTGCGTGCTTTTTATTAAACGTTTTTTTAAATTTCAAGTACCACTAATTATACACATAATTTTATTACTCGTAAAAATTTCAGTGAAATGAACCTAGCACTCTGACACTTTAGGACCACATGTGGGCGTAGATCCCAAGAAAAATATATCTTTAATAGTTTCCTGGTGATAGTATTCATGTATTATGTTATTTCACTTCAATGTATTTTTCCCATTGGTTACTTTGACCTCAAGGATTATCCTCCATATAGAGGAGCCACATGACCTCTGAATAAACATTCCATTCATTTCTTTTCGCATGGTACTACAGAGAGAGAGCAGTGGTCATAGACAGGAGCTCTACTATTCTCGATACCCTAGTCTTGCACCCGTCAGTCTCTCCTCCTCTCGATCTCGCATGACGGCACATCCTCTGTTCCTCGACCCTCACGGGCTCTCACCTCAGATTTCAAGCCACCGCATCTCAATTATTGTGTCACCGGGTGACCCCACAAGACTCCCGTAACGGAAGCTTCTCATTGTAGCTACCTCGAGAGTTTTGTTGCACCATCGCATGTAAGGGTTAACCCCAGCAGCGATGTGCAACCAAGCCTTGGGACCCGTCCAAACTCGCATCCCTATTTAGGTTTCCATGCTAGCACCCAACAGCACCTGTGGATCTGTGCAGCCCTTTTCGGTGCATTCTTGCACTTATTTTGGTGAAGTCGAGGATGTTTTCAGCCATTTAAATCCAATCCAGTTGCCCTAGAGAATCGACAGAGATGACGGATTAGGTTGTGCTTTAAGTATACACACAAAAACATATTCCCTACAAATGTGTAAACAAAATCAGAAGGTTCTGCAACCCTGTTGCATCCTTCCCAGACTCCTTCATTTGTCATGGCTGAAAACAAGGTTCATATGTATAAAACCCCCAAAAATATCATACAAAACTCTTCCAAATTTGTTAATCTGAACCAATATACAAATCAAGCAAATGACCACTCTTTTGTGTAAAATCGTAGAGATCTTTCCAACGAGTCCAATAACGTCGAAATCTGAGTTTGTTTGAAACAGATACAAGCAATCTAAGATCATGGATAGATCAGCGGAAAGGAAGCATGTCCGCGACTGAATCATTCAAGGCTCAAACCACCCTACATAAGAAGGGAATGCGGTTGAACCAATTAGTATAGCTTTGCCGGAGCTCCTCCTCTTCGTCTGAAAAGTTCGTTGGAGGATCATTGTCATCACTGAAAGTTTGTTCAATTGGAGATCTGAGATTGTCGTTGCAAAGAGCTCGACGAGAGCATCGTTGTGGAGGCGTGCATTTTGCATGCAGAGTGCCTCAGAGCTATTGATCCAGGTGAGGGAAAGTCCCAGGAGAATGACCCTGCAGGTACCATTTTCATCCTCCTCAGGCAATTAGATTCACTTAATTTTGCACCAATGTTTTAGAACATCGTATAAGATTGTTCAACTATTTTTTCATCAAGATGGATCGTGTTATGTCAGAAAACATTTTATCTCACAACATATTTATGGTAATTCCTAGATATTCAAGTATCATATCAAATAAAAATTAGATCCATGTTATGAGGTTGGAAAGGTGATTACATGTATATACTCGGACCGAAGATCTGGGCGATTTAAATCGGGATGTGTTTCAGCGAATTTCCATTTTGTATCCTGGCATATTTGTGATAAATCCGAGAAAGATCCGGGTATCGTATCTAAATAAAAATTATATTTCCGAGATGAGGTTGGGATGGTAATTACATGCATATGCTCGACTCAAAGATCTGGGTGCTTTAGATTAGGAGGTGTTTTTGCGAATTTCGGTTTTGTATCATGTCATGTTTAGGGTAAATTCAAAAAATCCACGTATTAAATCAAACTAAACATTAGAACCTCGTGATGAGGTTGAAACGATAACTGCATGCATATGTTCAGATCTTTGATTTGGGCGGTTTCGCGCGGAGCATGTTTTGGCAGTTTTCCAATTATATTGTGAAGTTTGGGATTGAATTCCAAGTCGGGTCACAACAAAATTTTTATATGTGAATGTGGGAGAGTAGTACTACAATAGAATTTTAGCTCTTCAAGAGTGGTATCTTATTGCATGTGATTGGATCAGGGATTAGAAACAAAAAAATGTGAACCAAAATGAGATTGCATCCAGTCTGATCGACCAACCCGATGGGATGATTGATCAGATAATGAATAACATAGTTAAGGCTTAATTTTTAACCCTTTCGATTCCCTCACATTAGCATATGATTAGACTAAGTTGCACGTATAAAGAGATAAACTAAATGGAAAAAAAGAGGGATGCATGAAAGGTATAGCCTCAAATTTCAACAAAATTACATTGAATTTATCTGGAATTTCTATTTCTCTAAGTCAATGAACTGTCTTATTTCTTTTTCCACGATTTCAACAAAATATCAGCGAAATGTCAACGCAATTTCATTGAAATTGCATGTCATTTCGGTGAAACAACAAAAATAAGGGAATCTACCCTTTGATTTCATCGAATATTAATGCATTTTCACTTATTTATTCGATGATGCGTTGAATTGTTAGAGTGCCTTACATTGTTTGAAGAAGTTTGTTCACTTAGTTTCTAAATTTTAGATCTAAATACAAATCAAATCAGTTAGACAAAAGATTTACAAGTTAAATTAAGGTTTTAACTGAAGAGCTTAATTTTTTATTCTTTCTTTATTCTGATACATATATATGTGTGCGTGTGTGTGTTTTGATTAGTAACTATTATAGGTGTCACCTCATTCTTGTAGATGAGGTGATTATCATGACTTTTGATTCAAGTTTAGCATACAATTTTGAGTCAAGGAAAAATGTTGCTCTACTTATAAACATGTCTAATGATTATGACGGTAATACCACTTCAAACCTTATATTTACAACTCTATTTTACAAATAAATATGCATTTCTATTTTATTTATTGACTTAGGAATATTAAAACCCTTAGTTTTTGAAAAACGTCAAGTTTAAAGTCCTTTCCAAGATTTCGACGATTTCACCAAAAATTCTTGAAATTTCTTTTTTCCAAACTTCGTGAAACAAAAAGAAATCTGAAATTTAAGTCTTTGCTTTCTAACATCTCTCTACTACAAGGAGTGTGTGGGGATGTGCGAGTGCTAGGTTGTTAGCAACCTTCCAAATATTGTGACTTTAAGTACTTGCCTATTATCGGGTTGGATATAGATTTGTGTGTATGAATGCTACGCAGTTTATTGGTGTTAATTGATTTATTTGTGTCTTGTATAGTATATAGTTTACGATCGCAAGCTATACAATGCATCTATTACACATACATATTAGAAAGATTTGTATTTGTGTGTGTATGTGTCTTATTTTATTTCTAAAATTAAATATTTTTCTAAGTTGAAAGTATTATGGTTATATACAAGTTCTAAGATATCATTTTGATCTTCAATTTTTAAATAAGATATCATTTTGTTGGTACTCTTTGGTGGCCTATTTTTTTCTCTGTTATTATTGCATGTGTCACCATTCTCTTCACGATCAAGAGGTGAAACTAATGGTTTCTAATTTCGGTTCCAAATCCGGTTCTAATTCGGAGCAGCATACTATTTTATTAGTGTTGGATCGATAAGATGGAAATTTGATGAAAAATATCATGTCAATATCTTAATATTAGCAAAAAAACTATGAATTTCAATTTAATTTATTGAGTCAAATAGTATTAGAAATCTTAATTTTAGAAAAAAAATGAGTTTTCAAGTAATTTCCCTAATTTCGAGCCATTTCATCAAAATTCCACTGAAATTCCACCAAATTTCTCTTTCCAGATTTATACCGAAACATAACCGAAATCCCATATTTAAGGCCTTCGTGAGAGGTTGTGGCATGGTAAAGGAAACATTTATATGGATAAATATTATAAATTAGTTTAAATAATTGTTGAAAGAAAATGGAATAGGTCTGACTGTGTTTATAAGTTAAAATATATGATCAACTTCCTGAGTCAGAGCATTATTTACATGCGAATACAGGATTTCAGATTTTATTATTATTACCTGTACTTAAATTCAGTGGATAGGTTATTTCCCGTGGTGAATCTTTGCATTTCCTGATGGTTTCCATTGGGGTCCTACGTAAATTCCATTCAGTGGATGAGTTATTATTGTCTGTACTTATATTCAGTGATGCCAAGGGACGGGCGTGCATCCTTGGAGCCCTACGTAAAAGCTTAGATGATTGGAATCCAAAAAAGGCGTGAACTGGAGAACACGTTACTTGACGTACAACAGTAGTTTCTTTTATGGTGTAGGTTGGTACTCTTTCAGCAGTTTCATGCACTGTAGTGATTTTTACGGTGTCCTTCAAGGTACTCTTTTGCGGTGTACTTTGTGTTAGCCAAGTAGTTGTGGTTGATAATCTAAGTTTCGCTTTGCCACACAGTTTTGATTTTTAGATATCTGTGAATGTTGGTCATATCGTCAGCTATTTGGCCCTCCTCTCTGCGATAGTAGTCATATGTTGTTTCAACTGCATGTATATATTCTTGGTGATTTTGCGCCCAGACTCGTGCCCTTGAGGACTTTATCAATGGATAGTGGTTTGGGATATTGTAGTTACTTGCTCTGTTTACGTTGAGCGTCGGATATTGTTTCCACAACTGTCGGAGTCGTGTCCCAGTGTGGGTCCTGTTGTACCTTTTCAAGATGGTTTTGCCATTATGGACAAGGTTACTCTTGTAGTTTCTTTAATACACTTTACAATTTACCCTTACTGTAAATAATTGTTTAGCACCGTATTGCGCAATTGCTCATAACTTACCCATTTGCATAATCAGAGTAGTCGCAACAGTGAGTGACTTGTGGTTGAGAATGTTCGTGTGCTAGTTGCACCATCAGGGTGCATACATTTTTGTTCTAGTTTTACAATCTTAGTTTCTGAGGACATTTTACATTTTCTTGAGAGACAATGTGCATATTTATGGACTTATGTATATAGTTATGTAAATGAATATCGATTCGCTTCTCTTTCTTGTGCTTTTCCTCCTTTGAATGTATTCCCAATGTGAAATCTACGTGCATGGAACAGGTTAGTGAGTATCTAGAAGCTAGGAGTGTCAGAGATTGACATAGGAGCAAGAATACTCCATTCCATTTTGTTAGAGTATTTGGAGCATGCGTCACTTATGTAACAGGTGGGTAATAAAGAGCCCCAGACCTTCTGTATCCATTAAGAAAGTGCAATGAACACATACGCACTCTGAGGCATTCTTCCTTGGTTTCATCCCGCTCCTTAGAGAGTAGGGTTCCACATAAAAATCTTTTTCTTCTTCCAAGTTTATTCTTTCTTGTTCTTATACTCTGATTATCATTTCTGCTTCCGCATTCTCTATTTTCTAACACATTGCACGTACATAGTTCGTCATCGGTATTTGGAATACATGATAGTGTTTTGTGCATTCTGACCCGACGAGTCTGAAGAGAATAGCGTAAGTTTAATATCCATATCCATACCTCTCTCAAATTAATGTTGGGGTTCCTAGTGCAAAAGCATACCACCTCGTGTGGACCTAGATGTGTCGTAGTTGTCCTTACTTATACAGTTGTACAGACAGTTCAATGCATTCAGCAGTGACAAGAGGCGATGGAGGATAGAGTACACCAATCAGTGTCCCAAGAACCATAGGGGGCAAATGATTTAGATTATTTGCAAAAGCATCTGGACACCTAAACTACTTACTACAAGGCTCAAGTATCGCAGTACTTCGACACAAGGATGCTAGATGATGCTTAGCTACGGATGGACCACGCAGCCAATGTTCTCAGTATAACCGTGCGCTAGAGCATACATGACTATCATTTGCAGAGTATTTGCTGGCTATGCTAAGCAATGGAGGTATGTCACCATGGAGTACTTGACCGAGCCAATCACCTGAGAGGTTTTTGTAGACGAGTTTCGCAAAAAGTTCTTCCCAGACCATTGGATAGAGAACCAGAGGAGGCAGTTTGTTGAGCTGATTAAAGGGTATGTAGGCTACCTTACTATGTTGTTGACCCAGCCGCATAGAATCGGATGATCAAGGACATCAGTGTGGTACGTAAGTTTACTGATGTGTTTCCAGACGAGTAGCATGTGTTACTACCAGTGAGAGATCGAGTTTGAGACCACATTGTTACAAGACAAGCAACCAATGACCATTCCTCCATACAGGATGACACCTAACGAGCTTGAAGAGCTCAAGATGCAACCACAGGAGCTATTGGAGAAGGGATTTATCTGCTCATGTACATCATCATCGGAGAACCGGTTCTCTTCGTGAAGAAGAAGGATGGATCAATGAGGTTATGCATTGATTACAGATAGTTAAACAAGGAATAGTCGAGAATTGTTGTCCTCTTCCTTGGATAGATAATCTGTTTGATATGTTGCAATGACCTACATAGTTTACCAAGATCGATATGTCATCCAGATATCACCAGCTAAGGATTAAGGATTTAGATGTATGAAGCATGCATTTCATACTAGTTATGATCACTACAAGTTTGTGCTGATGCCATTTTTGGTCTCAAGAATGCACCTACCGCATTCATGGATTTCATAAATAGTATCTTCTGTCCATACCTAGACAGGTTCTTGATTGTGTTTCTCGATGATGTATTGATATACTCCTATGATGAGCACAAACACGAGTAACATCTTCGCACTGTACTTGAGGCACTCATTGAGCATCAGTTGTATGTGAAGTATAGTAAGTATGATTCACAAATTCCGGTTGTTCGAAGTGGCATCTCTTGTCTACGTGATTTCAGGTGCAGGTGTAGCAGTTGCCCAGTCAAGATAAAGGCAGTTATGTCTTGAGAGCAGCTCAACTCGATTACAAAAATGTGTAGTTTCCTTGCCTAGTCGATTACTACAAGCGGATCAATATAGGGTTTTCTCAGTTGCTCCAAGCTCTTACTCAATTGAGGTAAAAGGACGTGACATTTGCATGGAATGACAAACGTGAGATGAGTTTCTGCATGATCAAGGATCGGCCGACTACTGCTCCTATCCGCATGCTTCCTTTTAGTACTTTTGACTTCATAGTTTACACCGATGCTTCTATAGAAGGATTTGGCATCTACGTGTGCACAAGGTTTGAAAAAACGAAAAACGGAAGGAGGTGGCTACCTTGAAATCAAGGCAAGGTGTAGCTTCAAGGCGGACGAGGCATAAGCCTCAATATTCCCACTCAAATTATATAATTTCATAAAGAATATTGTAATAATATCAGTAAGACAATATTATCTAATAAAAATTCAATGTTCCAAAGCAATTAAAGCATATTTCAAGCAACTTTTAAATACAAAGAATAATAAACATGGCTGCTAAACTGCTTGGGGTAATGTAAAAGTCTAAAAGCTCAAGACAATATTACAATGATTACAAAACCAGTGTTCAAAAATGTGGTCCATGCGGTCGCATATGCGCATTCAGTCACTTAACCGAAGCGCGTGTTCCAGATGAGGCAATATGCGGTCAAAACGTAAATGTGGCCCGAATATGCGGCATATGTAGCGCTGATAGGATTCATGTTAATCCATGATATGTTGATGAAACATTAACTCAGTTTTTTCTGAGCAACTGTTATATCATCATTTATATTGATGCATCCTTTAATTATTCTCGTATATGTTACACTTGGGAATATAATCTAGGGTATTTTTTCCCATATCTATTTTTCCAATGTTCTCAACACTTATTAATGAATTGTTGACTGCTTTTTTTAATTTTCTATCTAATAAAATTCATCCTGATTCTTCAAATAAAACATGAAATAAATGACTAACAGTCTTGAACTTTACATTTTTGTTTTGTCCGTTGGAGATGCATATATGTGTATAATTGTGAGCGTATGATTTGTAAGCCTATGATTATTCTTTAGATTTTGTTATCTATAAGATCTATATATACATTACTGATTTTCTTATAGAATTCATGTGTTTCATATTGAATCCAAATTTGTATATGTATACATATGCATTAAATTCAAAATACACAATAAAAAACAATCAATTTATAATATCATACTTATATATCTTATTTATTAAATTATCTTATCGAAATTTTTATTTTGGATTTAGTTAGATTATCAACTTTTTTATATAATCGCATTTTGTTGTTGTATTTTATAATATTTTAAATTAAAATGTTATAAACCGCATAACCGCATATACATTTGTATACTCCTCTGCATACCCGCTTACTCGCTTTGGACTGCATGACCGAACGAATACTGCATATCGCATTTCTGAACCTTGTACAAAACATATTATAAGTTCTAATATTCTACTTCTAGTTCATATCCACTAGTTCAAAACCCAAAGAAATACTAAAAGAGATAGCTTCAGAATATTCTAATCAAGGTTCCGAGCCTTCTAACTACTCATTGATATTACCTTCAAGTCCAACTACAATATTTGCATAAAGATCAGCATCCAAAGAACTACTGCTTATACGATCATCTAATGAATTATCCATATACTTCAAATTTGCTTCATTTTCTCCCTCATCGCTAACTTCATCATCAGTCATGAAACTCCTCATCATCAACGTCCACCACTGCTTTACCTAAATTAGATAATATTAATGTTACCTAACTTCTATTATGTTTGACATAACCAAATATGTTCGAGGATCAAAATAATAAGATGCCATTACCTTTGCCCCTCCTCGTTTTTCGACATGAATTTTCTTGTTAATTAGCTTCATCATCGGCTTCTACAACCTCATCTTCAATGGGGGTGTTTGCATCAAGTTCTTGATACGCTTCAAAGTCACAACTTTGGAGCTTCAACATCCATTCATCACTAGAATCAACGTCATCCAAGCATAGAGGATCCTCCACAGTCTTTCTCCTTATATCTCTATGATTCGACTTTAGGTTAAAAATCACGTAGACCAAATCATTCAATTTGGCTTGTGTGAATCGATTCCTTCTCTTTGTATGGACCTAGTGGTGATTTCCAATATAATTAAATATGTTAATCATAAATCTTAGTATAATATAATGTTAATAGTATCAAAATATTATCTGATTAAAAGAACTCTAGTTGCGCTCGCAACTCGATGCACTACAAGTCAAACTCAAAACTCCTATGGCAATTTTTTGCAATTCGGGGCATTCGTCCTCAAATTAAGACCACCAA
Source organism: Ottelia alismoides (assembly GCA_037367405.1). Classification (NCBI taxonomy): domain Eukaryota; kingdom Viridiplantae; phylum Streptophyta; class Magnoliopsida; order Alismatales; family Hydrocharitaceae; genus Ottelia; species Ottelia alismoides. The sequence goes on along the minus strand of JAZKJV010000729.1, from coordinate 214,740 downwards.
TCCGTTGAAAATGTTATATTTCACAAATAAGGTTAATCTTTGATAGTTATCAATTGGAAATAAATAGATAATAAAACAAGATACATACTAAACAGGACTACTCTTCTTGTGTGTACTTATTGCACTTTCTCATCCAAAAAAGCCTCTTGCATGCTTAAAAGCATCAATCTGTAGATCAATTTTCTCCATTGCAGTTTGATCATCTATCATCCTCACTATGCAATCAAACAAGCCTTTTATTATCTCAGAATGTTTGGAGAATGACGGCACGTATTGGCATTGGGAATTCAAAAAGTATGCTGACGCATGCAAATTGGAATGGAGCTAGAGATCCCATCTTTCATTCATAAAATCTCGCAATGTTCGATATTTTGTTTCACCATTGCCCAATGCTTTCGCTATTTCTTCCTTACCTATATCCATAGTCTCATAGATGAAATCTATTGGTGGATATTTTTTGGAATCCACCATCCGCAAAACCAAAACCAACAGCTTCGTCGTTCGTATCACATAGGCAATACCAGGTCATAAAGTTCTGCATCTCAAAATTGTTTGCCTTACACTTTTTCGTTAAGGCTTAAAAGCATAGGGACCCCATTTACTAGAAGTAAAAAAGGACTAGAGGATCCTTCGTGCTCATCAATTTCTGTAACGTTAGAATAGTCGTAGCAAAAGGTGTGACAATTGGTCATACCAAATCTCCTCCTATTTGCTTCCTCACCATAGCCAAAACCCATCCATGTGCATAGATGTAATTAATAATATTTTTTGCTTTCTTGAACACAGAGGCAAAGAGGCAATTTCAAGATATCCCCAACATCAAGTCTATGCAGGGGGATGCACATGGAGTCCAGCAAAGGTGCTTCATTTTCCCCAGCAGCATTTGTTCAGCCGCCTTGTAATTCGATGCATTGTATGTAATAACCTACAAAATAGTGCATTCGCCGACCTCCTTCACAATCCCATCCAATAGCTTAAAAAGCAAGGTTGTGTTCTTTACTTTATTAGATGCATCTACAGACCACAAGAACCAAGTGCCTCTCAGATTACTCACCAAGAGTTGATTAAAGAATGGCCTTTTACGTATGTCCAACCATCTGACATTATGTTACATCCAGTTTCTGCCGAAGAAGACCTTGCCTCACTCATAATGTCCCCAATGCTCTTCAATTCTTTCAAAATCCAACTCTTTAGCTCGTAAGCCGATAAAGGCTTCAATCCCCTTTCAAAGGAGCCGACATCATGGAGCATGGTCGGAAAGAAAAGGCTACTTGCACAATTGAATGGCAACCCATTCTCGAAGAAGAATCTGCTAATGGTGCGACAAACATGATTTCTATCCTCTTTCTTCCATGTCTCATTCAATGTCGCTTGATGACCACTCATCCCAATAGTAGTCGTTGGACTTGAACTTCCCAATGGCGATGAGACTACAACAAATACGTCCATGGGACCCCTTATCCTTTCAATTTACTAGATCCAGATGGATTGGCTGCTTGATTTTCACCACCAAATGGATTTTGCGTCTCAAATCTACCAGCTCGAAACAGTTCTTCCATCTCCATCATGGCTCTTCTATTTTTCTCTTCATTGGACTATAATATAGCCTTCATTTCATTCAACGCTTCAACAGGAACTTGTGCGCAACCTTTCACATTTTTTTGTCATCACGAAATGATGCTTGAGTCTAGCAACTCCACCGATAATCCTATCATCGCAAAAATTGCATTGGACAAACACATATCTTTTAACTTTTTGAGCACAATATTTCCATGCGGAACTATTCTGATTTCCTTCAGAATTCTGAGCCTAAGGTTGACTTTGGCATCTCTATAATTTCGAATAACAAAATTAAACAACCATCATATGATAAAACAAAATATATGAAAATAACCTTACTAACTTTGCAATATAAATTGTTAGTTGAATTGTAAGATAACCTAACAAACTTTTTAATAAATTGTTATGTAATAAAAATAGCAATATAAAATTTGTAAAATCTAACAAATTAGTGATATTCGAACCAAAATATAACCTAACAAATTTTTAATCAATTGTTACAACTTTTTATAGAAACTTAACCGAAATACAACTCTTCTAATATCCTACCAGAGTTTTTAATAAATTAGTGGTATATAGAAACTTTTTAAGCAAAAATGACGAGTCACCAAAGGAACTTAAAGCCAAACCCAACTTCACTACAACTCTTTTACAAATTACAACCTAAAAAATGATGAGTCATCAAAGGAGCTACTGAAATACCGATCAAAAATTTAAAAAATGCATATTGTTACCACAGGGTGAAGGTGAAGCAGTTGCTGCAGGAGAGGCCTTCAGCAACACGATGTCATAGAAAAGGAAGATGAAAGAAGAGTAACAACGAAGGTCGTGATCCCAGCACACAAGCAGCGAGGAGGCTGGAGAATAGGGTTGGGATAAGGATTCCAGCACGATGGAACGAGGTTGGGAAGTCGCCGAAGGAAATGGGGTTATAAGTAAACCCCCTTGCGCCTCATGGGTGCGCCTCAACTAAAGCCTAGCCTCAAACCACCTCGCCTTCCCTCGACCATCGGAACGATCGCCTCGCAGCTGCAGACCGAGAAGTGCACCTCTGATCGGTTTGGTCATGCCTCGTCTCGAGGCACGATTTTTCGATCCATGCTTATTTAGCGAGGGCGGGTTGTGGCTTATGCATGATGACAACTGAAGAACCAAAAGTGCAACTACCCTACTCATGACTTGGAGTTGGCAGTTGTAGTTATGGCATTGAAAATACGGTGCCATTACCAATACATGTTAGCATTAAGATTTTCACGGATCATAAGAGACTCAAGTACATCTTTAATCAGCAAGAGTTGAATATGAGGAGATGATGCATGTTGTTGACGGATTATAATTGCATCATTTCTTATCATTTATTTAGGGAAATGTCATGGCAAATGCTTTGAGTAGGCGAACAGATAGAGTGGACTCAGCACCTTGGTTACAACCTTGGGATGTACTTACTGCACTAAGCAAGTAACATACATTTGAGAGCACATCTGATACACTAACATTGTCAACCAAGCATAGTGGCTTTTAGGACAGGATTGTCCATGGTTTTAGGCATGCCAAAGGCAACGGGACATGCATCACCATTACCTGAAGGATGAGTTTGATGGATTCAGAGTCCTTGAGTCCATTCTCTAAAAGGGATATCATGTGTATATCTATGATGACGAGGAGCTGAAGAGAGATATCATGTATGAGGCGCACAACTCCAGACTCATCATTCATCTAAGAAGCATCAAGATGTATTGGAACCTCCGCTAGCACTTTTGGTGAGATGAAATGAAGGGGGATATAGCAGAACGCGTTATTTGGTGCCCCACATATCAGATGGTCAAGGGAAAGCACCAGCATCCCCCTGCTTTGTTAGAGTCTCTTCCCATTCATGTATGGAAGTAGGAGAGTATCTCCATAGACTTCGTCACGTAATTATGGCACTCAAGTAGACATGATGCGAATTGGGCGATCATTGATTGTTGACAATGTTAGCCCATTACATCTCAGTCAACATGACGCATACACTAGTGGAGCTAGCCATATTGTACATTCAATGTTAACCGCTTGCACATGATACCCAAGGAGGTAGTGCCTCACAGAAACTCGCACTATTGGGGAGAATTCATGAGAGCCCTAAGGACCAAACAATGTCTCAGTTCGACTTACCAACTGCAGAAAATTGGGCAGTCTGAGAGGACCATTTAAGCTCTAGAGGACTAGTTACGAGCTCGTATTGTGGAGTGGAAGGGATCTTGGAAGGATCGCCTTCCACTAGTGAAGTTCACATGCAAGAAAAGTTATCATGCCCGCATCTACATGGTTTCTTTCGAGACCTTGTATGGGCGAAGATGCACCACCCTCTGTCTTAGCAGCAGATGGGTGACCGTACATTACATATTGAGGAAACACCCATGGTCATAGAGACAATCATGAGGTTGTTGTTGACAGCTCAGAGTCATCAAAAGAGTTGCGTCGACCAGCAGCACCGCAACCTCAAGTTCGAGGTTGGAGACTTCATCTTTTTGAAAGTGTCTCCATGAGGGGCATCAAGACGTTTGGTGACAAAGGCACATTGGCATTACAATTGGTTAGTGCATTCAAAATCTTTGCCCTTGATGGGAAGGTGGCCAACGAAGTGGCCCTTCCCCCACACTTAGCGGGCATGCACAATGTGTTTTATATGCCTAATCTATGGAAGTATCTCCGAGACCCTAGACACATCATCCGCTATTTGGACTTGACTGTAGAGACAAACCTCTGCTTCCCTAAAGCAATTGTGATGATATTGAACCGTTTCATCAAGAGATTTAGTCGATGGATATTCCTTTAGTTAAGGTTCTTTGGCAAAGGCAAACCATCGATGAGGCGACGTTAGATCCTGAGGCAGATACGAGGGAGAACTACCTCATCTGTTTGCAAGTGCGAATATGAAACCCTGGTTCATTTCTCTTTGAGATCTTTTTGGGTTTCAGTCTCTTTGAAATTTTTTAAGTTCATTCTGTTTGAGATTTTTATACCTCGATGTAGGACTGGGTAGAGATCAAACCATAAGTCTCGAAGACGAGACTTCCCTCGAGATTTTTTGTGACATAAGACTCCTAAATATCATCGCAATCTTCCTAGATTTCTGATAGGACCCAGTATCAAATCTGAGAAATAGCCAATCCACTGTGTAGTACTCGCCGAGACCTTTCCAACGAGTCCAAGAATGTCAAAATCAAATTTCATATGAAGGAGATATGTGCGTTTTAAGATTATAAATCGATTAACAAATTCGGATCCACATATGGAATCATTAAAGCTCAAGACACCTTATATAAGAGGAGGTGGTTGCACCAAGTAGTATAGGTTCCTCGGAGCTCCTAAGAATGAATACGGATGCAGTCCTCTTTCTTGTGATTTCACTCGTGCGAATGTCTTTCGAATGTGAAGATTGTGGAGCCTACGTACATGAAACAGTTTGCTAAGTACCTGGATCATAGGGTCATCGCAAAAAGCCTCCACCTTCATCATCTAGGGCATTCAAAGGCCATATGCCCATCATTAAGATGGATGGGACCAACTATGTACTGCAAGCAATGTAGTGTCATGAGTATTATGAAAAGCAATAACAAATAATACATCCTGACCCAACTCGAGTTGATGGAACAAATTGAACCAAACGCTTCATAAAAGCAGGACAACGCATGAGCATGTGTTTGGCTCTCTAGCACCCTTACTATCTCCATGAGCATGCGTTTGGCTCTCTAGCATCCTTACGATGGAGATAGCCAACGATATTCTATATCATCCTACTGCAAAGACAATGTGGGGCATTTTCGCCACCATATACTCCCAAGTGAAGAACGAGAAGATCCTCCAATTCTAGAATGGCATCTTCATGATGAAGCAAGATGGTCGCCCTTTACATGTTTTTTACTCCTTGTTGTGTGGCATGTTCGAGAAGCTTCATAGCTACATGCCTCTGAGTGGTACTCCTGAGCATTTGATGGCCTACACAAACACCAAAACGGTGGTATTCTTTGTGGCTCTTGATCCCTAGTATGATAGCGTCTGCAACGAGCTACATTGCAGGTGCTTCTATCCCACCCATAGAGGAGACAATATAACCATCTAAGCACTATTGCAGTTCCTCTTATAGCTAATACTAGGACCTCATTTGCTATGGTTGTATCTCGTGGACGTGAAGGCTCGACACCGTATAGAGGATGTAATGTCCATGACAGAATACGTGTTCACCCATGCCCGTAATTCATATATTGCAACCGTATAAGGTACTCTGAGAAAAATGCTATCAAAATGATGCAAACTGGCTTTCGCGGCGTCGATAAAAATGATAATATATTTATGGTGGATTTTTTTGGTAGAAGAACGAGAGGGGTAGAGAAGAAGAACACGCCGGAATGCGCGGGGTTGAAGGAGGAAGAACCGCGGAGATCGCGTGGAGGGAGAAGGGAGAAAGAGAGAGAGAATAATTCTCAAATTTGATTCATAATTGACTGACTAGAACAATGGACTACCCTCTCTTTATATAGGAGAGAGGGTTTACAAAAATAGTAAATAAATCAAATTAACAACTAATTTAATCCTAATTGACCTCTAACTACCTTAATTGGACTCTAAATTATTTAATTGACTCGAATTACAATTAAACTCTACGAAATAAACGTTGAGATCACATGTGATCTCAATTATTTAATTAGACCAATACGACCGCTAAAAAACGTAAATAAAATTGACTACTAATTAATTAGATAAATGTGGCCCTATAATTTGGGGTCACGCTGCATCAACTCTCCACTGCTTTAAAATTCGGCTCCTGACGAATTGCGTGATGTAGGTGGATCGTTGGAGAAATCATCCTTGAATTGGGGCTTCAAGTTCCCCCAATGTGATCATTTTCCGCGTTACGTTTGTAGTTTTTTCCAATTGGGGGGCATCTCTGCAATTTTCGTACCCCTTCAAATTTCTTCATATTCTTAGGGCCTTGGACCTTTCTGTAAATAGGGGATTTAGGAATTTTGATTTTGCAATTTTCCCAATTCCTCAACTCCAGGGATTCGGTTCCTGCAATCCCCGATAGGGTTGCTTTCTTCGGCAACAAAAGGCGGCGGGGAGGACGCGGTAGAGGAGCAGGGAAGGTGCGGTGCCGGCGAGGTTGTTGGCGCGTCTGCTGTCCGCTGAGGAGGGAGGCTGCAAGGGTTCGCGCGGGGGACGTGAGGAGTGCTGGGGAGGGCGTGGCTGGCGTCGGCGGAGCCGCGTGTTCGTGGGGTCGAAGCTGGAGGGTAGGCGGTGCCAGAGGGGAGGGAGGGAGATGGTGAAGGTAATGCTGGGGAGTAGCAGGAGAAGGTGGAGGGTCCTGGGGGGCGGCGCCGAGAGGGAAAGGGATGAGAAGGGGGAATGGCGGCGGTAGGGGACAGGTTAGGCTACGGGGAGAGAGGAGTAGGGGAAAGGCGGCAAGGGGGATGGCGTGGCCTGGTGGGGAAGTCGATAGGATAAGGTAGCGGAATGGTGGTAGCGGGGTGGTGGGCACGAGCGGCTGGGAGGGAGCCGCAGGCGATGCGGGGCTGGGGAAGGGTTCGGGAAGGGGTTGCGGGGGCTAGGGCAGCCGCTGGGGGCCTGGGGGCTGTCGGAGGGGTTGTCGGGGTTGGGCTGACGGCCGCGCGGGTCGGGGAGGGCAGGAGAGGTACCTGGGAAGGCTGGGGGGCGCCAGGATGGTCGGCGGGGGGCAGCGGGGTCGATTTCGGCGACGGATTGGGTTCTGGACAGTGCTGGACAGCGGCCGATTCATTGATTTTTTCTTCTAAAATGATCTGGACAGCGGCTTGATCGGCTTCCACGGCGAGTTTTTCGTCGTCAAAACTCACGACAACGACTTCGGAGGTTGGCGGCTTCGATTGGGCATCGCGGTAGGCCTCAAAGTAGGCCATTAAGTTCCGAGACATGGACTGGAGGTTGTTCTGCAAGTCGCGTATCATGTCCCCCGTCTCTTTGAAGGTGGCGTCGATGGTGGAGATGGCTCGTCGTGTTTGTTCGGAACGAACGATGATGTCGGGGCGAGCGCTGGGACGGATCGTTAGATCGTGAGGACGATCTAAATGCCATGCTCCGATACCAATTGATGCAAACTGGCTTTCGCGGCGTCGATAAAATGATAATATATTTTATGGTGGATTTTTTTGGTAGAAGAACGAGAGGGGTAGAGAAGAAGAACACGCCGGAATGCGCGGGGTTGAAGGAGGAAGAACCGCGGAGATCGCGTGGAGGGAGAAGGGAGAAAGAGAGAGAGAGAGAATAATTCTCAAATTTGATTCATAATTGACTGACTAGAACAATGGACTACCCTCTCTTTATATAGGGAGAGAGGGTTTACAAAAATAGTAAATAAATCAAATTAACAACTAATTTAATCCTAATTGACCTCTAACTACCTTAATTGGACTCTAAATTATTTAATTGACTCGAATTACAATTAAACTCTACGAAATAAACGTTGAGATCACATGTGATCTCAATTATTTAATTAGACCAATACGACCGCTAAAAACGTAAATAAAATTGACTACTAATTAATTAGATAAATGTGGCCCTATAATTTGGGGTCACGCTGCATCAACTCTCCACTGCTTTAAAAATTCGGCTCCTGACGAATTGCGTGATGTAGGTGGATCGTTGGAGAAATCATCCTTGAATTGGGGCTTCAAGTTCCCCCAATGCGATCATTTTCCGCGTTACGTTTGTAGTTTTTTCCAATTGGGGGGCATCTCTGCAATTTTCGTACCCCTTCAAATTTCTTCATATTCTTAGGGCCTTGGACCTTTCTGTAAATAGGGGACTTAGGAATTTTGATTTTGCAATTTTCCCAATTCCTCAACTCCAGGGATTCGGTTCCTGCAATCCCCGATAGGGTTGCTTTCTTCGGCAACAAAAGGCGGCGGGGAGGACGCGGTAGAGGAGCAGGGAAGGTGCGGTGCCGGCGAGGTTGTTGGCGCGTCTGCTGTCCGCTGAGGAGGGAGGCTGCAAGGGTTCGCGCGGGGGACGTGAGGAGTGCTGGGGAGGGCGTGGCTGGCGTCGGCGGAGCCGCGTGTTCGTGGGGTCGAAGCTGGAGGGTAGGCGGTGCCAGAGGGGAGGGAGGGAGATGGTGAAGGTAACGCTGGGGAGTAGCGGGAGAAGGTGGAGGGTCCTGGGGGGCGGCGGCGAGAGGGAAAGGGATGAGAAGGGGGAATGGCGGCGGTAGGGGACAGGTTAGGCTACGGGGAGAGAGGAGTAGGGGAAAGGCGGCAAGGGGGATGGCGTGGCCTGGTGGGGAAGTCGATAGGATAAGGTAGCGGAATGGTGGTAGCGGGGTGGTGGGCACGAGCGGCTGGGAGGGAGCCGCAGGCGATGCGGGGCTGGGGAAGGGTTCGGGAAGGGGTTGCGGGGCTAGGGCAGCCGCTGGGGGCCTGGGGGCTGTCGGAGGGGTTGTCGGGGTTGGGCTGACGGCCGCGCGGGTCGGGGAGGGCAGGAGAGGTACCTGGGAAGGCTGGGGGGGCGCCAGGATGGTCGGCGGGGGCAGCGGGGTCGATTTCGGCGACGGACTGGGTTCTGGACAGTGCTGGACAGCGGCCGATTCATTGATTTTTTCTTCTAAAATGATCTGGACAGCGGCTTGATCGGCTTCCACGGCGAGTTTTTCGTCGTCAAAACTCACGACAACGACTTCGGAGGTTGGCGGCTTCGATTGGGCATCGCGGTAGGCCTCAAAGTAGGCCATTAAGTTCCGAGACATGGACTGGAGGTTGTTCTGCAAGTCGCGTATCATGTCCCCCGTCTCTTTGAAGGTGGCGTCGATGGTGGAGATGGCTCGTCGTGTTTGTTCGGACGAACGATGATGTCGGGGCGAGCGCCGGGACGGATCGTTAGATCGTGAGGACGATCTAAATGCCATGCTCCGATACCAATTGATGCAAACTGGCTTTCGCGGCGTCGATAAAAATGATAATATATTTTATGGTGGATTTTTTTGGTAGAAGAACGAGAGGGGTAGAGAAGAAGAACACGCCGGAATGCGCGGGGTTGAAGGAGGAAGAACCGCGGAGATCGCGTGGAGGGAGAAGGGAGAAAGAGAGAGAGAGAATAATTCTCAAATTTGATTCATAATTGACTGACTAGAACAATGGACTACCCTCTCTTTATATAGGAGAGAGGGTTTACAAAAATAGTAAATAAATCAAATTAACAACTAATTTAATCCTAATTGACCTCTAACTACCTTAATTGGACTCTAAATTATTTAATTGACTCGAATTACAATTAAACTCTACGAAATAAACGTTGAGATCACATGTGATCTCAATTATTTAATTAGACCAATACGACCGCTAAAAACGTAAATAAAATTGACTACTAATTAATTAGATAAATGTGGCCCTATAATTTGGGGTCACGCTGCATCAACTCTCCACTGCTTTAAAAATTCGGCTTTCGCGGCGTCGAAAAATAATATGTTTTTTTATTGGTGGAAGAAGAGAGGGATTGAGAAGAGAAATTGGAAGGGTTGAGAAGAGAACTCGCCGGGAATACGAGAGGTTGAAGGAGGAGAACCGCGGAGATCGCGTGGAGGGAGAAGGGAGAAAGAGAGAGGATAGAGATAACAATCTCAATTTTTACTTCATGATTGACTTCTTCAAACTGATGGACTACCCTCTCTTTATATAGGAGAGAGGGTTTACAAAAATAGTAAACAAATCAAATTAACAACTAATTTAATCCTAATTGACCTCTAATTATTTAATTGACCAATAATTATAATTAAACTCTACGAAATCAACGTTGAGATCACAGGCGATCTCAATTATTAAATTAGACCACTACGACCGCTAAAAAACGTAAATAAAAATGATAATTATTTAATTGAATAAATGTGGCCCCATAATTTGGGGTCACGCTGCATCAACTCTCCACCGCTTTAAAAATTCGGCTTCTGACGAATTGCGTGAACTGCAAGCTTGGAGGATGATTCGGCGGCGTCAAGGGTCTTCTCGAAGAACATGTGGGGCGCGAACGGTGGAGTCCATGTGCGGGCGGAAGAGGCGTGGCTACCGTGGTTGAAAAACATATGCGGGGCGTACGGTGGCGTCGTCTCGATCGTTGTCTTCTTCCCATGGTGCTCAAAAAATTGATGCGGCATGGAGAATATGGCCCTTGAATCATCCATAATGAAGCAATGGCACAAGGAGAGGAGAAGAGGAGATGTATCTAAAAATTGGAGCCATGGGGTCCTTAAATAGGGAGAACCCAAGATGATAGTCCTATTTGGATAAGGACTAGCCCCTGATTTTCCAATTGCAGTCTTGTTTTTCAAAGATTTCGGTCGCTGGGGGCGTTGGCGCAATCGCACCTCTTTCTTTTTCTTTCTTTTCCCACTGCTCTGGACCTCTATGTAAATAGCGGAAGTTGGGGATTTTATTTTGCAAATTTTACCACTCAACTTCAATTCCCCCTTTCCACGGGATTGAAATCCCGTAGGATTCAGAAACCCGGTTAGGGCTTTCGTTAAGTGCGCGCGGAAGGAGCGCTGCTTGCAGCGGCGTCCCGGGGAGTAGCGCCGAGCGGCGAGCAGGCCGCGGGAGGCTGGCGCTTCGTCGCCGGCGGTGTGGCTGGAGGACCTGCGCACGTGCGGCGCGAGCTGCTGGGCGGTGAGGGGAAGGATGGGATGCGGGAAGGGGTCGAGAGGAGTCATCTCAGGAGGGCGGTGGCGGTGGGGTGCAACCGGGAAGAGGAAAGGCGGGGTTGCGCGCGAATGTTGGAGGAGGAGGGGGGGTTGGGGTGCTGGGGTTGAGGCCTGGTGGGCTGAGTGTGGAGAGGGGGGCACTGGGGAGGCGGGTGCGGGCGCGGGGAGCCGGGGCGCGGGAGTTGATGGGGCTGGGGCTGTGGGGTAGGGGTGATGGCGGCAAGGTCTGGAGGTTGGACGGCGCACGGGGTTGGGGTGGGATTGAAGCCGGGAGGGGAATGCGCAGGCACGAGGGAGTTGGCGGGCGTTGGAGCCGCGGGTGCCGCGAGGGGTGGCGGATTTTGCTCCCGGGGTGGCTGGGGCGGCGCCAGGGTGGTTGGAGGAGACAGCGGGGTCGCCTCAGGCGACGGATTTGGTGCTGGGACGTGCTGGCCAGCCACCGTTTCGTCGCCTTTCCCTTCTAAAAGGGCCTGGACAGCAGCGTTGTTGACGTTTTTTCCATCCACAACGATCTGAATAGCGCACAGATCATCGTCGACGACAAGATCTTGTTCATCGTCAACTTGTACCATAAAAATATCAACGTTGTACCATGAGTCTATCCATTGTTGAACCTTGATGCTTTTCCGGAGGCGCTTCTTGTATTTTTGTTGACGTGAATGCGCATGTGATCCTCGTGATAGGGTGGCTTGATCGAGCTTCATTCTCCAATATGCGACAGGACCGTCGAATCGTGAGAACGATTCGATATCCATGCTCTGATACCATTGATGCAAATCGGCTTTCGCGGCGTCGAAAAATAATATGTTTTTTATTGGTGGAAGAAGAGAGGGATTGAGAAGAGAAATTGGAAGGGTTGAGAAGAGAACTCGCCGGGAATACGAGAGGTTGAAGGAGGAGAACCGCGGAGATCGCGTGGAGGGAGAAGGGAGAAAGAGAGAGGATAGAGATAACAATCTCAATTTTTACTTCATGATTGACTTCTTCAAACTGATGGACTACCCTCTCTTTATATAGGAGAGAGGGTTTACAAAAATAGTAAACAAATCAAATTAACAACTAATTTAATCCTAATTGACCTCTAATTATTTAATTGACCAATAATTATAATTAAACTCTACGAAATCAACGTTGAGATCACAGGCGATCTCAATTATTAAATTAGACCACTACGACCGCTAAAAAACGTAAATAAAAATGATAATTATTTAATTGAATAAATGTGGCCCCATAATTTGGGGTCACGCTGCATCACAAAAGCACGATCATTCTACATCTGATCGAGTTGCTGAGCAATTTAAACCCATTTCTACTCCTGCTTATCAAAGTATGATAATATTGCCTCCCTTCTGAGGGAGATCATTGGTCAGCTAGTCGATTTTACTAGTGTTCCTCGACTTCATTTGTCATTGATTCCTCTACTAGTACCTCAGGTAAGATTATGCTCTTAGTACTTGTCACGGTTTAGATATTTCAAAATGGAACATGGACTCTAAAGCATCTCACCATCTCTACATTGACAGAGAACAATTGACCTCCTGCAGTACCATTCATATCGGTCGATCTATAGTCATCGCCGATGAGAGACATTTTCCTATATAGGATAGGGTAAGATTCAGTTGAAGCCTTCCATGCGCTTATAAAATGAACTACATGTGCCTGGATTTTCTATGAAGTTATTGTCTATCAGTCAGATCATCAAGGTCTGAGCAGTCGTACCATTTTTTACCCCTCTTCTCTGGTGTTCCATGAAATACTCACGGGAATGATGATTGACCGTGAGCAAGGAGGTCTCTACAGATTAGTCCAGTTTCCATATGTCGACAGATCGTTTGTTCATTCCTACTAGATCAGTCTATCCGTACCTATGGCATCTTCAGATCGGTCATCTTCCACGGTATAAGTTGTATAGAATTCTCCTAGATCTCGTCCCACTCCAGTTTTTCAATATGAGGCTCACAAGCTTAGGAATCATCGTTGTACCGGTTTTCCCAATCAGAATCAAAGCAATTATTCCTTATTTGAGTTATTGCATTTAAATGTTTGGGCCATGCTCCTAATCACCCGAGGCAGCGACTCAATCTTGTCGTTGAGGATATTTTTCTTGATAACCTTTGATCTTTCAATTGACAAATAAGGTAAAAAAACAATATTGCTGAAGAAAATCAAAGCAAGAACAAGATATAAAAAAGACTTTGATTTTACGTGGAACTGCATTCCGTAAGGCGCGGGAAGAAACCACAGAAGAACCACCTCAAATGGATGATATTCTATACAACTTTCTCAAAAGGTTTCAATGGGTATGAGGCTCTTTATATAGCCTTGCCAATGTGACCAAATGTCACCACTCCACGATAAGAGACTAAACATAACCCACATAAGACATTCTCAAACACTATCCCAAGCTAGAGCATGCAATGCTCAGCTTGGACAAACATAAAAAGACAATAACACTGAATACAAGACACTACAGACAATACCGACACAATGCATACTATATTGTTCGCTATTAAGGATAATAATTTTCATGTTATGTTGATAAGGAGGACTTGGTGGAATAGAGTGCGAATTGGCTCGCATCGAAATGAGTCTCCTACCGAGAGAAATCTGGCCCGCAATGTATCTCCTTCACTGAAGATATGTCCATCTCTCTGAAGGTCCAAACATCAAATGTCGAGGAAATATTCATACCTATTAGAGTTCACGGTCATTGGAAGATGTCGTGAGAAATCCATACATACTAGAGTTCACGGTCAATGGAATATGGAGCAAACAATGAGTCTCCTAATAGAACTCTAAAATGCATGATCACTCTAACCTAGAGTACATCAAACAATGGTAGGTCTTGAAATTGCTAGCCAACACTCCCACCTTCTCCCATACTAGTCGAAAACAAAAGGATACTAGATCAAGTTGGGAGAAGAAATGAACATGGTAAACAAAACATCCTTCTTTTTTGACGTCAATCATCTTTCTGTCCATCTTTTTTGGACTTTGATTCTTCATTTTTTTAAACATTTTTTGCATCGTTGTCTCTCTTTTCTTTCATTTTTCTCGAACTGACCCAGGTGAATGAGTAGGCAGGCACGGAAGCGTTGCCGGGAGAGTCAGCCTAAGAGACCGTCTATCCATCATCGTGACTCAAGAAATATAAAAATGAAACGAAAAATGAAACAAAGAAGAATGACAAGACTCAGATGAATAGTGACTGCTAGAGTCACAGGACAGAAAGATGAACGGACTCACACCAAGCACAAACAATACACAAAGCAAACCCCAAATTCACACACTCAACCCAGTCAAGACCGTGAAAGCTCGATCATTAATCTTTTCGATTTTAGAGTTAGGTGATTAAAATTTTATTTAGCAAGCTCACCGGTGTAGTCTCCTATAGTAGACCGTGAATAACCGACGAATCCCCCAAGTAATAGAACTATCCACGTAAGAGCTCATGACTAGTTCTAAGGAAATCCACCTCCCTAGTCACGCGACTACATCTGCTAACGTCTGAGGCAAGTGCTTGCAGCAATAACAGGACCCGAGAGTCAAAGTCCAAATGCTTAGGGCACAAGTACAGGGCTTTGGGCTCTACTTCTTATGTGTACGTGACTTACTCTGTCTAGAGAGTAGCTACAAACAAGGAGGGGATTGCTCTCCCAAATCAAGGAATGAAGTCCATTACGTTTAATTTTACTGGTCAAGTGGAATAAGCAGGCCCAATTTTAATTTTTGGTTACCACTTTTTTGATCCTTTTGATTTGAGAAAAGAAACGTCTAACGTATTTTTGTCATTTTCCTTTTTATCCTAAGTGATAGAAAACAGGGGGAGAAGACGAAAATGAAATACACGAAAATCAATGATGTATGTAGAGATAGAGATGCAGATGCATACCTGAGTCCAGCGCTCTACAAAAAGGGACATCCGTGAAGAAATATAAATCTACCCTAAATGCAAGAAAAGCGGAAAATAAAACTTGTAACCTAGAAAAAAGTGAATAGTTCTACGGGAAGAATCAATTTTATTTGTCTAGGTTATGCAACCTTAAGCCTACTTAACTTACGATGCCCAAACAAGGAATAGAATCCTAATCAATCACCTAGCCACTCACAGAAAACAGCAAAAAACAAAAAAAAATGCAATGAAAAACTAAAACCATGGTAAAGTCCCCCAAGTGCAGCGGTGAGTAAAAGTATATAGCATTGGTTATCGCTCCCCCAAAAGCACCAAGACCATTCCAATCGTTTAGCCAAAAGAGAAAAACCTCCCCACTACCGAGTATCGGCCGGAGGTCGACCCCAAGGTATGGTAGTATCGTCAGAATACATTGCCAAAGCGAAGAGGAGAAGCACAATTTCTCCCACTTCAAAGTGCCGCCAATGCCATAAATGTACCGCAGCAACCAGTAGACTATATCCTAGAAATCACCACAAAGTCTTACAACCCATTTAGTCAAAAGTGTTTTATTCATCTCCTCAACATCATGCACCCCTACACCTTCCTCATCCTTCATCCTAGTGATTGTCTCCTAGTTTTATCAGGTGCAGTGTTCAGAAAAACGGCCGAGTAAGCCGCGTACTCGGCCGCATACTCGTACTCGGTAGCCTTGCCGCTCCGAGTATGATGAAAAAACCATGTAAGCGGGTTGACCCGCATACTCGGCTGAGTATACCCTCTATGCGACCGCATACTCGGACGCTTTTTTGATAGAACCTTTTTTATTTAATATAAAATTAAATAACCCCACCCGCATAAACCGCATACTCCCCGCATAAAATCGCATACTCCCCGCATAAAACAGCATACTCTCCCGCATAAAACCGCATACTCCCCGCATACTCTCTCGACTGAGAATATTACCATAATATTAAATATTTATTTATATTTTTAATAATAAAAAATACCAAAACCGCATAAAAGTGCATACCCCTCGCATACTCTCCTGCATACCACATACTCTCTATGCAGTGACCCCTCCGACTGAATACCGCATAACGCCTTCCTGAACATTGAGGTGTACCCCTCCTTTATCTTGCTTTCCATCAAACCAAAAGAAACACCTTATCATATTGTTAATTTTTGTGCGTACCTCCGCTGGGATATGTTGGCTGGAGCAGAAGATCGGAATGGTTGAAGCGTATTTACGCCGACCCTAAGAGAACATTCTCCTTCCATCATGTCATCCTCCTCTCAAGTTTGTCCAGAATCGGTTTCCAGTCTGTACATCTAGTCACCCCCCCCCCTCCTCCCCCGAGAGAACCTTCATTGGCTAATAAACACTGGTGAACAGGAATGCATCTATCAACAGATACCTTTTTCAGCCTACCAGGACGGACCTTCTCAAAAATTCAGGTTATGGACATCTAGTCTGCCATTG
Organism: Ottelia alismoides; assembly: GCA_037367405.1. Taxonomy (NCBI): domain Eukaryota; kingdom Viridiplantae; phylum Streptophyta; class Magnoliopsida; order Alismatales; family Hydrocharitaceae; genus Ottelia; species Ottelia alismoides. Next base: position 198,108 of record JAZKJV010000729.1, on the reverse strand, counting down.
CTAGTCATGGTTTTTCTAGTAGTAATTATTCAATTACATTCTTGATAACAAAATCCAAGCCCTTTCTCGCAATTTAATTCTGACAAGGTTTATGTTGCTTGTTTTCTCTCTCGCAAATAATTTTTTATGTCTTTCGAGTATTCACATCCTACATATAGTCGGGTTTAACTTGTCAGGCACTCCGAGCTGTTATCTTGGGGGTACTCCAAATACGGGTACAAGTGCTTTAATCCCATTAAGGAAGACAATATGTATAAACTGGAATTTACATTTCATGACAACCTTGCTCCCTTTTGATATGATCTCTTCGGGTGAGATATTGAATAGCATAGAGGACTTGTGGATGCGAACTGATGACAGCTTTGAGTACACTAAAATGGATGAAAAAAAATGAGGTCCAAGATGCAATCTAGCAAGGGAAGATCTGTAAAAAATTGCCATAGAGGATGAAGACAGCTATGCAAAGGTAAGGAAGCATCTTCACCTACCAATGACAGTTTGACTTCTGAACCTCAATAATAACACACAATCATGATAAAACAGAAGATGCTACTGGTAGTGAATGGGGTAGTCCTGATGATAAGCATCACATCGTATCTCGAAAAGGAGTTCGCAAGTGTATTAAGATTGATCAGCAGACAGGCCACTATTCCCCTTCTAAGTATGAATTATAAAATGTCTTTGTCCTCCATGTTGCATCGTCTATTAAGGCCGCTATTATTTTTCCACCCTCCATTTGACGGAGATTAAGGTTTGCTTAATGAATTATGGAAGTTTCTCTTTCTGAACAGTCAGTATCTTGCGATAAATGAAGTGCCAGTCGTAGTCGAAACATGCATGTGGGAAATATTTCAAATATATTGCAAGCACACAAGAATTTTATGTATAGAAAGAAAGCAAAATTGAAATATAGAATGTGGTCAAAAGTTGATAGATAGCAGACCTTCCAGTATCACCACGTCCCAATGGTTTAATCGGCCTAAAATGCTTTAATCCTATCTGCTCCCCACTTCTAGTGATCTACATTGAAAGAAAAAGCATCAAACACCATAATAATAATATAATAAACTAGAGGCAAACATGGAGTCTTTTTTTAATATGCATTATTTTTGCATTATCATCTATCTATATTATTTTTTAAACAAGAGGGGGAAATATGCACAAGTGCCCACCCAAGATTTGAACCCCGGTCCTTTGCGTGGTAGGCACACTGCACTACCAGCTAGGGCTGTCAGAAAAATCTCGGGTTCGATATTCGTTCAGGTTCGATTCGATAAAAGTTCGATTCGAATTCGATTCGATCATAAACGAACCGAACCTTAACAAAATTTGGGTTCGTTTAAATAAACGAACCGAACCTTGAAATGATAGGTTCGCTCAGGTTCGGTTCGTTAATAGTTCGATAATATATATATATATAAGTAATTACACATATAATATGATTTATGAATTGAGATCACGTGTAAAATCTCACAAGTAAAGTTCCTTTATATTTAACTTGATGTTCAATTTTCAGAAATTATGGGATTCAATATGAAATTTTCCCAAAAAAACCCTAAACACCCCACTCCCCTATCCCGTATCATTCTTTCCAGCCGTCGCACCCCTCTCCTTCAACCCCTCTCCGTGCGACCCGCAACCTCGCAGCCTCCCGCACGTGCGTGCGCGACCTCCCGGCCTCCCGCCCGTGCGTGCGCGACCTCCCAGCCTCCGCACCTCTCCGACGCGCAACCTCCCAGCCTCCCGCCCGTGCGACGCGCGACCCCACCTCTCTGCGCAACCTCCGCGCGTGGCGCGACCGCACCTCTCCGCGCGACCGCAACTCTCCACAGGTGCGGCTCCCCGTCTCCGCGGTCCTGGCCTCCCTCCCACGCGACGCGAGCAGCCACCTTCTCCTCGCCGCGGTGCCGACCAGCCTCCTGCACGACCGCGCAACGCCCTGTCCAGCCTCCTGCACGACCGCACCTCCGCGCGACACGGCCAGAAGTGCGGCTCCCTCTCGCCACGCGACCCAGCAGCATTGTCGCCCCCCATCCACGCGACACGGTCACAGCCCGCAGGTGCCGCTCGTCCTCGCCGTGCGACTTGGCTGCAGTACCGTTCTCCCTCTCCACGCAACAACGATCCACATCGACAGAAATGATGAGTTCTCAAGGTTTGCATTCAGGTATTGATATGTCATATTTTTTATATTGTTTCATATCGTAGTTAGATTAGTAAATCATAAATTTGATAGGTATTGATATGTCATATTTTTTATATTGTTTCATATCGTAGTTAGATTATTAAATCATAAATTTGATGAGTGTGTATTAATCGAACCTTTAACAAATCGAATTCAGGCTTTTATTGTGTTCATTTATTGCAATTTAATCGAGCCTTTAACGAATCGAACCTTCACGAACTTAACTTGTGTCCATTCACTTTGTATATAATCGAACCTTTAACGAACCGAACCGAACCTTCGCGAACCTCAATCGAATCGAACCGAACCTGAACCTGATTTTAATCTTATCGAATCGAGCCGAACCCGAACCTATATACCTAATAAAACGAACCGAACCGGACCTGGGTAGGTTCGCTCAGGTTCGGTTCGTTTACACCCCTACTACCAGCAGACCATTGAAGTAGGTTCTGTCTATCTATATGTAGGAGGACTTTCCAGTAAGCTAGAGTTTTGTTCGTCTAGAGTTAAATGAGCACGCAACCATCAATTTGACCAAAGACTTGTGAGGATTACAGTTAGGGAATCTAAGTGACCTGCAAAGAATAAGTAATTATGATGAATTTAGATGTAAAAAGAAGGGTATTATTCTAATCAAACGTTGTCTAATTTATGCCTTGTAATGAAGAACAATTTATACAAAGATAGCACATGTGATAATTTATTCAAGATTAGATGTCATATATTGTATATGTTGTAAAGGGGAATCTCCTCCAAAAAGATACCTGGAGAAATTTTTCAATGAGCACAATTTATTTGAAATTACTCATAAAAGCAGCATTACGGGTGCTGGAAATAAAATTGGTGTCTTAAAGAAAAACTATCCCTCATTAGCTCTCAAGTAATTAAAAGGCACTTGTAAACTGTGTTAAAATTTCAGCACGATTAGAGAACAAAGCAATATATTTTCTAATAATTTAATTTATACATGTAGACCTAAATATATTTTTTACATAAGTTATTTTATACTTGTAAAACAATAACTATAGTATACTAGCAGCATTTAAAAAGTATTTGTAAATATAGAATGTCCGTCTCACTTTGAATAAGATCATGCTCATTGCAACATTTTTTTACTAGAAAGAAAGCCCTCCCAAGGCGGGATTCACCACACCACCATTTCATTAATACCAAAAAATATTTACATAAGATGACTTATGTAATGCTCATTGCAACATTTACATACGATGATCTTAGTTGTAACATTTACATGCCCTGACATGAGTTCCCAGTGACTAAGTTGTCAATCAAGAAAAATATTTTTCTTCTTGATTTCTATCACCACAATCATGATCATCATCTACAATTGAGAATTCCAAAACATATTTTTCCATGTCCTTCAAACTCCCATCCAAACAAATCATTTCTCTTTGTGGAAGATCTTCAAAAAGTTATCTAACTCCTCCCAAAACTCTTGTTCTATTCTTCCATCAAGACCAACTTGAGATGCACATGCACAAATGACATTTAAGATTTCCATTCCAAAAATCACTTTAATCATCGTAGTCCGTTCTATGAACCTCTTCTACCACACTCTCATTTAAATCCTTATAAGCAAAATTCCAACCCCGTTCTGATATTCTTTTCATGGATATCAGAACAAAAAAACTACTTTGATCTTAGCTTTTTCCCACACCATTTTTCTTATGCAGCGTAAGACACTTTTCTCCCTCCTAATCATTGTGTCCACTGTCTTCATTCACTTTCCCGTAGGATTACCAATATTCTAAGTCAGAATCCACAACTTGTTATCCTGGACTAGCCTCTTTACAAGACCCTTGCCTTATTTGAGATACATACGAATGTTGATGTAGTAGACCTAGCTTCATACGAATGTAGTAGAACTAGCTTCCTTACAAGACAGGCATGCGGACCGATTACGTGCCAGCTTCTACAACTTCTCCACCACTGGCAGCCAGTAAATCTGTCTCAGCCAAGAACCAACCAGCAGCAATCCCAAATACTTAATGGGGGCAACCCCCACTGCATCCTGGGCGACGCCACACATCCTGCCATCTCGTTATGTTACTTTCTTGATATACAGTTGGCTCGTAAACTAGAGAGTTGCCTTTAACACAACAGAAGTACGATTTTGTTTCACCTATCAATACCGAAATGTTTTGCATACAGGGCTGTCTCTACTGTACGGATGTGGATGCCAAGCTATGTGAGGATATCTTAGATGAGGGTACATGACAATGGTGAGCAAACTCCTCAAGCTACTCATTGTTATATGTTATTCACCCCTCTCCTTAATAAAGAGATGTTCGCCTCTCATAATAATTATGTTCCTTCTCTTCCTAGTCATTAAAACGGCAAAGTCTGATAGAACTTATTTTCTGTTTCTATAAAAGGTTGATAGAGTTTAAAGATGGATGTTTATGCATGGATTTTATGGCCACCCCTTGGTATGAGTTATGAAATTCCATAACGTCAAATTAAAAATTTCTGTAGAGAAAACACTATCAAATTTGAACCCAGTGATATCGGCCACCTAGAGATTATCCCAACCAAGCCACATTGGATAGGAATAGTTATCAAGTCGGTACCATGTTTTTAAACCTTGCTTTAAATAAAAAGGAAACATTTTTCAAGCTGATGACTCCCAGTCAGGGACGGAGCCAAAACATTTTTGATGAGGGGGCACGCGGTTTTAAAAAAAATGTCTATCAAACATTCATATTCATTATACAATATTAACTATTAAGGACAAATTATATCTATAGTTTTCAGGTATATTTTCCATCAATTTTGAACTTATTCATTATATAAGAATAGTCAATTTTGAACTTATTGTTTAATCAATTATATCTTTTTATTCAATTTTACATAAATTAGTATCATATATGTTCCACAATGTTGGATTTTTTATGAATGATGTTAATACTTTTTTAAAAAGTAAGCTATATTCAAGTATTTTATTTATTTTGAATTCAGTATATATATATATTGATTAAGTACAATATAAACTACACTTGTTCCGAATTTGTATCAAATCAAAAATATAAAATACCTAATTCTATACTTTTTTATCAATAACAAGAAATAATAATATTTATGAACAAAAATACGTCGATCAAGAATATATGTGCATTTGATCACTTTACTAGATAATAATAGGACCAATGAATAATATACGAGACTTGACAATAAATGATTTTTTTTTAATTTTTATTTTTTTAGATTGTAAATTAAACTCCGTATATGTATAAGTGATAATGAGATTGGATGAAAGATCGCTTTATTCTATAGTCCGATTCTAGAAAAATGGATAACTAATAAGATTGGGGTAGGCATTTATTATAAGTTGATCGATTGAAGAAATTATCCAATATAGGTTGATTTGAGGTAAAATTTTATATTAAGAGGTATATTATCTATTAGTAAAAGTTATTGAATATTTTCTAAAGAAATGAGGGGGGCATATGCGAGTTATACCCTCAAAAAATCCAAATGAGGCATTGTAATTATGAAATATTACGATTATTTTTAGCTTAAAAAACCATAGGGAAAAAAGTACGTATACATATAGTATGTAATCTCAAATTTTAGGGGGGGCACTTGCCCCCCCCCCAGAGTCCCAGCCCATCTTTAAGCCGTCCCAATGTCAAATTTCCTTTTCCACGTGCAAATTGCTCCAAACAAATCCCAATAACAAAGGCATCCTCTGACTTTTTCAAACAATAATGGACCTTCGGTACCTCTTCTCGTTCTTTTTTTTACAAAAATCAAGTGGTAAAAATATGGTAAATGATTGAATAAATAAAAAATAGCATACTCCGTATAAAACTTTGGCTAGTTTGTCCAAGCAATCATATCCCAGACACTAACTCCACCTCAAAACCATCGGTTGCAATGGAAATCCATATATTTATGGACACGTGCAAGATGATATCGAAAATATGCATACAAGAATGAAGAATCTACTCCCTATTTTATGGTAAACAAGTTTTCTGGAAATATAAGTGCTGAAGTGCAATATCAAGGTTAAAGATCCAAATAATAATTAAGACAGTTATCAAAGAGGATCAAATCCCTTGTTACGTGATAACGAAAGCATATTGGAAAGGAAAAGGCGAGAAAAGCGAATCCAAGAAACTCTACCTGCAGCATAGCTCTCCAGGATGAACTGTTTTTCTTGTGGGGTTTAGGAAAGACCGGTTGAGAGTGCAGCAACCACAGATCTTCTGGTCTCTAAATAGACATAGAATGTACCATTTGTCATCACAACTAATAGTGCAAGCATATAATACCCCACGATTTAGGATGTTTAGAAATCCACATATATCGACCAAAGATACCATGATAGATGGCCAGCCAAAACAATAGGCGGGAGAACTTTCCAGTAAAGAGAGGTTTCATTTTAAATGGGACAGATCATTTAACTCAAGCTGATTTGACAAAAAGCTGGTTAAATACTTGCGAAAACTAATGATAGACTAATTGCATATTCTAATTAAAAAATAAGGTAACTTGTTTTTGCAAGCTGAAGGATGATCATCCAGCACAGGAAATCTTAATAATTATATTTTTTTGGAAGGACAAGGGTTGCCTCCCAAGAGAGGATCCAACACAAAAAGTTCATGTACGTATATGTGTATGTATTCAATTACATTTTCTGGGTAAAAAGTTTGCACCTAAAAATGACACCATTCCTAGCGCACCAAATCGTCCAAAAGAGTGCAAAAGAGTATGCACTATCCCCGTGTCCATATCCACAGACCAATCTAATGTCTCTCCAAAAATCGGTGCATTCCTGACCACCAATCCAAAAGATCGACCCAGCTCCAAATCTGAGATGAGGATGAACAAGAGAAGAACATGTGGTCCGCATCTTCCACTGCCAACTCGCATCTGACACAAAGATCAGCCTCCATCCCCAACACCTGCCTCCAGCGAGCCAGCGTGAGAATCCTATCAAGTCGGAGAAGACTAAGAAAGATATTGATACCGTTCGGCACCTTGCTTCTCCAAATCAACCAGTTATCAACAACAGCCTCTTCATCCACCTCCTCTTCGTCCTTCACCAAAAATCGATACGCCTTTTTCACCTAGAATTTCCCATCTCCCCAAACGTAGTGATCCAGGCCAGTTGTCGGCCACCACAACTGTGCCAAATCCGCCTGCAATGCTAAGAACTCCTCAACCTTATGATCTGATAAGCACGAAGAGAACGTCGGAGACCATGACCCATGCATCCAGACATGTAGTATCGCCTCCTCCTTTTAACCAGCCAGTTGCATGAGGTGTGGGTAGTGCTCGCCCATCACCCCATCTCCCGTCCAATCATCACACAAAAATGAAATCAAGAGCCATCCCCAAGAACCGATCTCAACTTCAATTCTGACTCCAGGATCACCTCAGTAATCTCCTTCCATAGAGATGACGGCAAATGACCCTAACTAACCGCCAAAGACATCGACACCCCATACAACTTCTTCAACAGCCTACACATCATATACTCAGATTTTCTCCATGCACGAGCCACCCATTTCACCATGAATGTCTTGTTCATCACAGCCACCCGAAGAACACCCAAGTTACCATTTTTCTTCGATGTCGTCACCGTGCTCCAATCAACCAAGTGGACCCCCTCCTAACCTGCCCCCATCCGACCAAAAAAATCTCCTCATTAGATCCTCGATCCTTATGTGTACACCTACAGGAAGAAACCTTGTGGAACAGAAGAAGATATGTAAGGTCGAATGAACATGTTTCAGAAGCACCAACTTCCCGCCTCTCGAGAGAACCGACGCCTTCCATTCCGTCAGCCTCCCCTCTGATCTCTCCAAAAGTGTCAGCCAGTTCTGAGTCCTAGGCCTCTCCAGCATCAACGGCAAGCCCAGGTACGTGATCGAAAGCGTGGCCATTGGGCAGCCCTAGATCGACGCTGCTCTCTGCACCTCCAGCTCATGGAGGCCAAAAGGAAGCACAACTGATTTATCCTTGCTAATCAAAAGGCTCAAAATGTCCCCAAAAATGTCCATAATGAGCGAAGCCCGATGCATTTTCTCCTCAACAACTCTCAGGAATAGCACAGTGGCATCCGCATACTGAAGATGCGAGATGGTTATATTCTCATTGACATAACCAGTACACCATCCCCCACTCATCGTCAGCCTCATCAGAACAGTCATTGTGTCTGCCATAATCACAAACAAGAGGGGCGTCAAGTGACATCCTTGCCAAATGCGCCTCTGCGGTTGGAAGAAACCTCCCTATGGTCTGCCATTGACCAGCACAGTGTGGGAGACAGACGTCACGCATCACTTGACCCAAGCAATCCACAACATCGGGAAGCCTCTCTTCTCCAAAGAAGTCCACGGAAATCTCTAATCCATGATGTCATACACCTTGGAAAAGTCCACTCTCCGCAGCACACCTTTGGCCTTGCTTATTTTCCAATCCGTCGATATCTCTGATGCCATCACCAGTCCATCAGTCACAGCTCTCCCATGCACAAATGTTGTATGCTCCGGCGAAATGATCTAATCAAGCACACCCTTCAAGAGATTCGCAAGGATCTTTGCGAGAATCAGCTACATGGCATTAGACAATGCAATCGACATGTAGTACTCAACCCTTGTCCATGTGTACTTCGGAAGCAGAAAAAGAAGAGCCTTGTTCAATCTCTCAAAATCATGGTTAGCACCCCGAAATTCCATGAGCACCTCCAAAACATCTTGCTTGATCACCTCCCAGTACTCCCGTTAGAAGAAGATCGAGAAACCATCTGAACCTGGTGCCCCACAAACATTCAACTGGCACAGAGCCTGCTTGACCTACGCCTAAGTGAAATCTCTCACCAACGAATCTGCATCAAAATCTGAAATCCGTGAGACTCCATTCTCATGCCAGACCCATCATGCCCGCACGCAGCATATGCTGAAATCCTGAAAATGTGACAGCGGCCATGGTTTCAAAAAACTAGCCTCGAGACGGTCCAGGCGTATGCCTCGAGGCGAGGCGGTCCCTTTTAGCCTCGAGGCGTACGCCTCAGACCAATCCTGTGAGGCGTGCGCCTCGAGTGGTCAAGGCGTAGCCTTGAGGCGATCGAGGCATTTCGTGAGGCGTTTTTGCTTTTTTTTGAAGTATTTTTTTATTATTTTAATGATTTATGTTAGAAAATAAACATGCGGAAGCGTATCAGAATAAAAGATAAAGAAAATAAAGAACACAAGGATTTAACGTGGAACCCTACTCCCTAAGGAGCGGGATGGAACCAAGGGAGAAGCCCTCAAAGGGCGGATATTCTATTCCTTTTTCTCAACGGATACAGGAGGTCCGGGGATCCATATATAGCCTCCACAGAGCCTCCAAGTCCCACCACTGGTAGATGTGGGACTAAATATATGAATGGGGTAAATGGATCTTCTCCAGGATCCATTCACCCTCTACAACTCACATGGCACATAACCAAATACTCTAACACTCCCCCGCAAGCGAGAGCATGCAATGCTCAGCTTGGATAAACATAAAGAAACTCAACTCACGCTACAGGACACTACGGATAATATCAACTCAACGCGCACAACTGTCGGCTGTTGTCGAGGACGTTGCTTCTCATGCCGTGCAGGTGAGGAGGACGAATGGGCCGGAGTGCGAGTCTGTTGAATCTCCTCGTCGGAGAGCATGTGCTTTGAACTACGCCTGTCAGATTCACTGTAACTGGAAATGAGTCTCCTCGTCGTAGTACTCTGGCCCGCCACAATAATGTGGACAACAGCTCCATCTCTGAAAAAGGGTCGAAACTAAAAAGGTCATGGAAGTGCAATCCTTGTTGGAGTCCGCGGTCGAATGGAGTCTGAAAGAAGTCTCCTCGTCGGAGAACTGGGTCTCTCCCATCTGGCACAGAGAATGGTACACTATTCTGGAGTACCTATGATACCGCATGAAAACCCTTGCCAACATGACATACAGAATGGTCCTCTACTCTAGAGTCCCTATGGCTCACATAAAAACTCTAGTTGAAACAACAAGAAGAATGATGGGGACCACGAACAAATGATGGCACACATGTGCATATCTGAAAAGACCGCAAACAAGTGTGTGTCTGAAACTAACTCAGAAATCAGGATCATCGAGTCTGAAATCTGCTGTAGAGTTTGAAAAATCTGAACTGGACTGGAGTCTGGATCTGGAGAATCTGAATAGACCTGTGACTCTACACTGTACTCCTCTTTCTGCCATACTGGTCGGAATGAAGACATCGACCAAGTTGGTACAAGACAAGATAGATGGGGAAAACAATCAAATAAGCCATTATACTTCTCTCTCTTTTTCGGCTTTACAAAGCATCATTTTTTTTCAACATTTTTCTCTTTTTTTGCAATTTGCGTATGGCTCTTTTTTTTGTACGCGCCTCTTTTTCTTCTTTCTTTTTTTTTGAAACGTGACCCAAATAGGGTCCAAACAAATGCCGCCTCTTCTTTTTTTAAGTAGACTACTCCTTTTTTTCTTTCTTTCACAATAGACGTTCCCCTATGCTGGGCCCCTTATAATTTTTTTATCCCACCTGGGCAAAATAGGCAGCTTTTTTTAAGTCCACCGTGGGCACCACTAGGGTTCCCATCGTGGGAACCCTCTCACAAAACCCGCTGCCCACAAGGGCTCCTTTTGTTGCACGTTGCCGCTAGGAGGGGGGACCCAGAGGGAGGGAGTCAAAAAGGGCGGTGTCTACGTGTTCAAGGAAGAAGGTTCGGGAGGGCGCCGCATGCGCGCGCGTTGGAGGAGATCGGAGGATGCGCCATCGCCTGGAGCACTGGAGTGTCGCAGCCCCTCAATGGGGAGGAGGAGTGATGCCGAGACAGAGTTGGAAGGAGATGCTCGCACAGGCTGGAGATCGTGCGGAGTCTGGATCCGTACTTTGCGATGGAGAATGGCACTGCGCCTCATGTGGCTGGAGGAGAGGAGCCGTTCATTCGCTGCTAGCGCAGGAGAGGTGTGGCGATGCCGCAGGAGCGCGTGAGGCGCCTGGATGTCGCGCAAGGTCTAGAGGTAGCGCGTTGTGCTGCCTGGGTTGCTAGCGGCCTGCCCTTGAGATCGCCCGGAGACCTGGAACCGCACCGTGGGGTGCCGCGGCTGGAGCCGCGCGGTCGATCGAGGGCAGAGATGTTGAGGATTTCGTACAGGGGATTTTTGCGAGGAAGAGAGGTACATGTTGCCACTGCTCCGCCTATGAGAAGCATGGATCTGGGGAACGAGAAAGGAGGCCGCCTGGGTTTCTTTGCGCCGCCAAGAAGGAGAAGAGGTGATGGGCATCGAGTATGTACCGCCAACGCTTTTGGAGTTGCAAAGATGCTAGGGCTTGTCGTTTGGAGGTGTTCCTCCCGGAACCCTCTAATATGCTCTGGAGCATTACGCGGCCTGGCGCCAAAAGCTCCTCCTGAGATATGAATCTCTTCAGGCTGAAGATCTTCGAATTTCAACCACAAAACCCTAGAACGATGATTAGGGTTTAAAGAATAAACCCTAGAGTACTTGGACAGATCTTTGAACAACTAATCTCCACAAATAAACCTTCACCATCAAAATTAAATCTCGAACAGAAATAAGAACATGAAATCCTCGAGAATCGACCTGCTCCGACACCATGTTAGAAAATAAACATGTGGAAGCATATCAGAATAAAAGATAAAGAAAATAAAGAACACAGGTATTTAACGTCGAACCCTACTCCCTAAGGAGTGGGATGAAACCTCGGGAGAAGCCTCAAAGGGACGGATATTCTATTCCTTATTTCTCAAAGGATACAGGAGGTCCGGGGATCATTATATAGCCTCCACAGAGCCTCCAAGTCCCACCACTGGTAGACGTGGGACTAAACATATGGATGGGGTAAATGGATCTTCTCCAGGATCCATTTACCCTCTACAACTCATATGGCGCACAACCAAATACTCCAATAGTTTACTTAGTAGTTTGAGAAGATTATAAATATCTGTTTATTTAGGATAATGATTAAATAAGATGAATGCCTAAATATGATGTTTCTTTCCTGTCCATTACTTCATATTTACAATTAATGTATCCAATTATTTTGGCAAACTCTTATAATTTCACTCTTAATTAATGAATTCATAAATATCAAATTAAACAATACTTGTAACTTAACAAGATTTGTAATATATCAAGCAAAATAAAATGGATAACGTTCATGGTTTCCCATGTTGCCTTATATTATATATTAGACACAACATAAATTTCTTCGACATATATTTAATCGTACCATTAATTACAACCATATTTCAAAGATTAGCTCGAAATGGATATGATTCAAAGTTTCTCGTGCGACCGTATATTATATGTTAGACACATAACATAAATTTCTTCAATATATATTTGATCGTACTTTTAATTACAACAATATTTCATAGACATATATGTATTGTTTAATTCTTTCACAATATCTATAGTCAATGAATTCATCTTAGATTCGATGAAAATGTGTAGAAATGTATATGACGTTGTTCTATCTTCTATTTTGGGGTTCTTTATCTTTATTATTTCATCATATCTTGTAGTGTAAATTATTATATATTGGTTGGAGAACATATAATTACATTGAGATATATATAATTGTAGTTTTCTACATATTTTTCTATATAATCTGAGGCTTACGCCTCGACCGCCTCGAGGCTACGCCTTGCCTCGATTCCAAGCCGACCGCCTCGTTCCGCCTTACATTTTTTCAAACCTTGGTGTACACAGAGTGAAGGTGTTGCATGCATTGCATATAGTGTCGATGATGGAGTAGTAAAAGTGGTTATAACCCTATGATTTCAAGGTAAGATTCGTTGGCGCTGGGGGTGGCGTCGTCGTCGCCTCCTGGAACTTGTGCGCGCAAGTTGCGGAGGAGGTTGCAAGTTGTGGAGGAGGCGCGAATTGTGGAGGAGGCATGAAACTGGGGCCGCCTGAATTCGCGTGGAACCTGGAGCAGCAGCGGATGCCGTTGTGCGCTGAGGAGAGTTGCGTTCTGGAGGCGATTTGGTGGGTTTCGCACACGCGGGGAGTCGCCTGGAGATGGGTCGCAATGGAGGGCTAGGTCTGCCCTTCGATAAAGACGCGGCATCGAGAAGAATTTTGGCCCACCGGCTGGACCAGATGGGACGAAGGGAGAGAAGTGCGGCTTCGCGCATGTAGGAGCTCGTCGCTTTCTTGATGGGGCATGTAGCCTTGCTGGAGGGCGGTGGAGCTCGCCGCTATAGGAGCTCGCCGCCCCGATGTTTGAAGGGACGCGATTGCATGGAGTATCGCATTCAACTGAAGAAGAGAAGGTTGTCGTCGAGGGCATCCTTGAAAGAAGATGCCGCCCTAGGAGTGTGCGCCCGATGCCCTAGAGGGAGATCAGGAGATGTTGCGCACGAGGTTGGCTACGCCGACAGATGCTGCGGTTGTTGGTTTCCCAAGAGTTGCAGCGGTAGAAAGATCTTCGAGATCTAGGGTTTTGATGAAACCCTGCAAATAGCTTGAATGTGAATGAATCTCCGCCAGGGATATGGAAGTACCTGGATGCGAGAAATCGTAGATGTCGAACAGATCGTTGAACTTGATGGCAGAACTTGAATATAAAATATGCAATCGTATAAACTTCTTGAATCATTCACGATCTTTGGAAACACTAGGGTTTCAAAGAACCATAAGAAATGAATCTTGAACAGTATAACGATATTCAAGAACAATAAACAATGTATCTAATAATCAATCTCGGAAAAATGAACAACATGAAAATCCCGAGAAGCGAACTTGCTCTGATACCAAGTTAGAAAATAGAAAGCGGAAGCGGAATCAAATAATAAAGAAACATAAACATGGAACAAAAAGGTTTAACGTGGAACCCTACACCCTAAGGAGCAGGATGAAACCACGGGAGAAGGCCTCAAAGAGCCAGGTTAGTCTATTGACTTTCTCAATGGACTACAGGATGTGGGGCTCTATATATAGCATCCACGGAGTCTCCACATCCCACGAGCGGTACATGTGGTACTAAACTCTGGATGGGGTAAATGGATCTCTCCAGGATCCATTACCCACCTCCCTCATAGATGACGCATACAACGAATACTCTAACGGTTGTCTTTCCAGATAAGGAATTATTCTCACTTACTCCTCGTGTCTTTGTTGTTGCATTCGTTCACCGGTTGATCCCGGGACTTGACAAACTCTCACCTAGGGCTGTCAAGTGTGTTTTTGTCGGTTACTCTCGAACTCAGAAGGGATACCATCGCCGCCTCCTGGAACTTGTGCGCGCAAGTTGCGGAGGAGGTGCAGGGCCGCCTGGCGCAAGTTATGGAGGAGGCGCGAGTTGCGGAGGAGGCCTAAAACTGGGGCCGCCTGAATTCACGTGGAGCCTGGAGCAGCAAGGGATGCCGCTGTGCGCGGAGGAGGGATGCGGTTTGGAGGCGATTTGGTGGGTTTCGCACACGCGGGGAGTCGCCAGGAGATGGGCCGCAACCGAGGGCTAGGTCTGCCCTTCGATGAAGATGCAGCATCAAGAAGAATTTCGGCCACCGCCTGGACCAGATGGGTCAGAGGGGGAGAGGTGCGGCTTCGCGCATGTAGGAGCTCATCGCTTTCTTGATGGGGCATGTAGCCTTGCTGGAGGGTGGAGGAGCTCGCCGTTGTAGGAGCTCGGCGCCCAGATGTTTGAAGGGACGTGATTGCCTGGAGTATCGCCTTCGGCTGAAGAAGAGAAGGTTGTCATCGAGGGCATCCTTGAAGGAAGATGTCGCCCTAGGAGTGTGCGCCCGATGTGCGCCTAATGCCCTAGGGGGAGATCAGGAGATGTTACGCACGAGGTTGGCTATGCCGACAGATGTTGCGGTTGTTGGTTTCCCAAGAGTTGCAGCGGCTGAAAGATCTTCGAGATCTAGGGTTTTGATGAAACCATGCAAGTAGCTTGAACGAGAATGAATCTCCGCCAAGGATATGGAAGTACCTGGATGCGAGAAATCGCAAGAGATGCCGAACAGATCGTTGAACTTGATGGCAGAGCTTGAATATAAAATGTGCAATCGTATAGACTTCTTGAATCATTCACGATCCTTGGAAACACTAGGGTTTCAAAGAACCCTAGAAATTGAATCTTGAACAGTATAGCGATATTCAAGAACAATAAACAATGTATCTGATAATCAATCTCGGAAAAATGAACAACATCAAAATCCCGAGAAGCGAACTTGCTCTAATACCATGTTAGAAAATAGAAAACAGAAGCGGAATCAAAGAATAAAGAAACATAAACATGGAACACAAAGGTTTAACGTGGAACCCTACTCCCGAATAAGCGGGATGAAACCACGAGAGAAGGCTTCAAAGGGTCAGGTTAGTCTATTGACTTTCTCAATGGACTACAGGGGTGTGGGGCTCTATATATAGCACCCACGGAGTCTCCACATCCCACGGGCGGTACATGTGGTACTAAACTCTGGATGGGGTAAATGGATCTCTCCAGGATCCATTACCCACCTCCCTCATAGATGACGCATACAACGAATACTCTAACGGTTGTCTTTCCAGATAAGGAATTATTCTCACTTACTCCTCGTGTCTTTGTTGTTGTTGCATTCGTTCATCGGTTGATCCCGGGACTTGACAAACTCTCACCTAGGGCTGTCAAGTGTGTTTTTGTCGGTTACTCTCGGACTCAGAAGGGATACCATTGCTATGATCTTGTAAACAGGAAATATTTTGCCAGTGCTGATCTCACATTCTTCGAGTATGTCATGTACTTCTCCCCTGCAGGTGACAGGTTGGCCTCATCCACATCTTATGAAGAGATATGTGTTCCTCCTCCTCCTACTTCTTCGTATCCACCAACGCCAATTCTAGTTCCCGTTATCACACCAACATCATCACCACCACCACCACCACCACAACCAACTGTTTCGCCCTTACCTAAATTCTATACCCGTTGGTCGGTTTTTGCTCATGGTACTTGTCAATCATCCAACAAGCCTCAGGTTTGCCCAGATATTATTGCGAACGATGGGTGGGATAAAGTGCAAGTGCAGGGATCAGTCGTTGCATGAGAATAATATACCGACGAGTACTGTTGCTGATGATCTGGATGTCCCTATTGCTATACGGAAGCAGAAACGCACCTGTGTTTCCTTTATCAACCGTGGAGATACCATGGACTTATCAAGATGCCTTGAAGATTGCATGATGGCATTTTGCTATGGAGGATGAAATAACCGCTCTACAGTCGCAGGGTACATGGAGCTTGGTTCCCTCTCCCTCAGGAGCATCTGTCGTTAGCTGTAAATGGGTGTTCACTGTTAAATATCATGCATATGGTAGCCTTGACCGTTACAAGGCAAGGATAGTGGTGCGAGGTTTCACTCAAACATACGACGTGGATTATTTGGGGACCTTCTCCCTAGTTTCCCGTCATTCCACTCTCTGTATCCTTCTGTCCATTGATGTGGTACGTGATTGTCCCTTGTTTCAGCTTGATTATAAGAATGCCTTCTTGTATGGTGACCTGCAGGAAGAAGTCTACATACATCAACCTCCAGGGTTTGCAGCTGAGGAGGAGAGTCACATGGTGTGTAGACTTCATAAGACGATATATGGCCTTAAACAAAGCCCATGGGCATGGTTTCAGAAGCTTTCACATCTAATTGAACAACAAGGATTCATAAGATCCAATGTGGATCATTCTTTGTTAGTCCAGAAGACCTCTAGAGGTACGGTTGTTATCATGGTGTATGTTGACGATATATTGGTTACAGGAGATGATACATATGAGATAAAGATGGCAAAAGCATTTCTGGACTATCAGTTTATTACTAAGGATCTTGGCACTCTACGATATTTTCTGGGATTGGAGTTTGCCAGGAATGCGCAGGGTCTTGTGATGCCCCAAAAGAAATATATTACAGACATGCTTGTCAAGACGGGCATGGTTGGGTGTCGACCCTCAACTACTCCTATGGACCCCAGCATGAAATTATATGAAAATGATACAGATGAAGTTGATGGGAGAAGGTATAGAGAAATGGTGGGTAAGCTTCTCTATATTACTATCACTCGACCTGATATTGCCTTTGTAGTGAGTCGGGTGAGTCAGTTCATGGAACGGCTAAGAAAAGTACATATGGATGCCATATATATCATACTAAGGTATCTAAAGTCGTCTCCTGGCACAGGATTGTTGTTTAGAAAGGAAACAGATATTTCTATTTCTGCATATGCGGATGCAGATTATGCTGGATGCCCTAAGGATCGGAAGTCTACTTCAGGTTTTACAATTTTTGTGGATACTTTTTTGGTTTCTTGGAAAAGCAAGAAACAAACAGTAGTGGTCAAATCTAGTGTTGAATCTAAATATAGGGCCATGGCGCAAGCAAGTACTGAAATGATGTGAGTTCGAGCTGTACTAGAAGACTTGCATATAGATATACCTCTACCCATGCAGCTACAGTGTGATAATCAAGTCGCGTTATTCATTGCCAATAATCATACTTTTCATGAAAGATCAAAACATATTGAGGTAGCCTGCCAATACACTAGAGATACGATCCAGAAGGACTTGATTTCTACTTCACATGTCAGCTCAGGAGAGCAGACTGCCGACATCTTCACCAAGCCATTGCTCAAAGGGCCATTCCAGAAGTGTTCTTCCAACCTGTGCATGATTGATATTTATGCTCCATCTTGAGGGGGTGTGGAGATAATTACATATTCTATGTATCGTTTTTTGTTATATTTGTTTTCTTGTTTCCACCTTATGTAATTTACCCATAGGTCGTCTCTATATAAGAGAGCCTAGGGTTCTTTGGAATATAACATATCACTTTCTTCTAACAGTATCATCATCACATAACTTCATGCTAGAATCCATAGGACTAGTAGAGGGTCGACACTCAATCATGCCCGTCTCAACAAGCATGTCTGTAACATACTTCCTTTGGGTCATCACAAGATCATGCGCATACCTAGCAAATTTCATCCCTAAGAAATATCTTAAGGTGCCCAGATCCTTAGTAACAAACTGAGAAATTCTTTTGTCATCTTTATCCCCTTGTACATCATCTCCTGTAACAAGTATATCATCAACATAAACCAGGATAACAACAGTACCTCAAGGTGTTCTATGCACAAACAATGAATGGTCTGCATTTGACCCCTTAAACCCCTACCTTTCAATCAGATCCGAGAGCTTCTGAAACCATGCCCTTAGACTTTGCTTACGGACACATATCGCCTTATGGAGTATACAAACCTGCTGACACACCTCTCAGCAGCAAACCCTGGAGGTTGCTGCATGCACACTTCCTCCTGTAGATCTCCATACAAAATCATATTTTTAACGTCTAGCTTGTTACAGTCAAAGACTTTCTGTTGTGTTATTCCATAGATCCCTCGGGTCTCTTATATAGAGAGAAAACCCTTGGGTAAATTACATAGACGTACATGAAATAAATAAGAAATACGTAACAGTACATCATGACATAACTTCAACCTCTACACTCCCCCTCAAAAATGAAGCATAGATATCAATCATGCTCAGCTTGGAAGAACATCTCTGGAAAGGTCCTCTGAGCAATGGCTTGGTAAATATATCTGCAGTCTGATCCTCTGAACTGACGTGTGAAGTGGAAATCAAGCCCTTCTGGATCATGTCTCTAGTATAGTGACAATCTACCTCGATGTGCTTTGTTCTTTCATGAAAAGCTGGATTATTAGCAATGAACAATGCTGCCTGGTTGTCACATTGAAGATTCATGGGCAAGGAGACATTTACATTCAAATCTTCTAAGACCGCTCGAACCCACATCATTTCTGCGCTTGCTTGTGCCATGGCTCTGTATTCGGATTCAGCACTGGATCTCGCTACAACAGTCTGTTTCTTGCTTTTCCAAGAAACCAACGAGCTTCCTATGAAGATAGCAAATCCAGAAGTAGATTTACGATCCTTTGGACATCCTGCATAGTCTGCATCTGCACAAGCTGAAATAGACAAATCTGTATCTTTTCTAAATAGCAAACCTGTGCCTGGGGAAGACTTCAGATATCTCAATATCATATACAAGGCTTCCATATGAACTTGCCTAGGTTGCTCCATAAATTGACTCACCCGGTTTACTGCAAAGGCAATATCCGGTCGAGTTATGGTGATGTATAGAAGCTTTCCCACCATTCTCTGTATCTTCTTCGGTCCACATCTTCGGTATCATTGACATACAGCTTCATGCTTGGGTCCATAGGCGTGCTTAACGGTCTGCATCCAACCATTCATGTTTCAACTAGCAAGTCTGTGACATATTTTCTTTGAGTCATCACCATTCCTTGTGCATTTCTTGCAAACTCTATCCCCAGAAAATATCGGATCGTGCCTAGATCTTTCGTAATAAACTGACTTCCCAAAAGAGATTTGGTCATCTCAATCCCCTGAGCATCATCTCCTGTAACCAGAATATCATCAACATATACCATGACGACAACCGTACCTCTAGGAGTCTTCTGGATAAACAATGAGTGGTCCGCGTTTGATCTCTTGAACCCCTGTCGTTCAATCAACTGGGAAAGCTTCTGGAACCATGACCGTGGACTTTGTTTAAGGCCATAGATAGCCTTATGAAGTCTGCACACCATCTGAGTCTCCCCCTCAGCAGCAAACCCTGGTGCCTGCTGCATGTAGACTTCCTCCTGTAGATCACCATACAAGAATGCATTCTTGATGTCAAGTTGAAAAATGGTCCAGTCACGTACCACAGCAACAGATAAGAGAATGCGAAGAGTGGAGTGTCGAGCTACTGGTGAAAAAGTATCCAAATAATCTACCCCATAGGTTTGGGTAAAGCCACGTGCGACAAGTCTGGCCTTGTATCTGTCGAGACGCCCATCTGCGTGATATTTAACCGTAAACACCCACTTGCTACTCACTACAAAAGCACCTGCTGGAATGGGAACTAGAGACCAAGTCCCTAGAGACTGTAAGGCACGCATCTCCTCCTCCATAGCTACACGCCAACAATCAATCTTCATGGCTTCTTGATATGTCCGTGGGATCTCAACCAACGAGACAGCTGCTGCAAACCTCTGGAAATCACCAGTAAGACGATGAAATGAAACTTGAGACGCAAGAGGATATGAGGCACATTGTCTTCTCTGCTTCCTATGAGCAATAGGACGATCAAGATCATCGATCATTGTGCTGACCGACAGATCCTCCTCCTGTAGTAAATGTTCCTGCACCGGTGCATTATCTAACCCATCATTAGTAATAACATCAGAACATACCGGAGGCATGCTGGATGGTTGGCGTGTAGCTTGAGCCGGCCCTGACCGCCTTGTGTAGAACTTAGGGAATGGTGGAATGGTAGGTGGTGGTGGTGGTGGTGGTGGTGGTGTGGTGGACTCAGACTGACTCAGACTCGGCGGTAGGGGCACATAGACATTATTATCCGTGGATGTGGAGGAAACCAATCTGTCACCTGCAGGAGAGAAGTACATAACTGGTTCAAAGAATGTAACATCCGCACTCACATAGTACTTGTTATGATAGGGGTCATAGCAACGATATCCTTTCTGTGTTCTCGAGTAGCACACAAAAACACACTTAACTTAACAGCTCTAGGAGAGAGCTTGTCAAGTCCTGGAGATAAGCGGTGAACAAAAGCGACTGTCCCAAAGACACGAGGCGTAAGTGAAAACAAGTCTTTGTCAGGAAAGAGAACAGAGATTGACCAGATAGAACAGTAGAGGGCATGCGATTGACCAGATAGAATGCTGTAAGTATAGCATCCCCCAAAAGGCTAAGGGTGCACAACTCTGAACAAGTAACGTGCGAGCAATATCAAGAAAGTGTCGGTGCTTCCGTTCCGCAACACCATTTTGTTGAGTTGTGTATGCACATGTAGTTCGGTGGATAATGCCCTTAGATGAAAGAAATCGAGCAAGTGAACGAGTGCAGAACTCCAATGCATTATCAGCACGCACATACTTAACCGTAGAGGAAAAAACATTTTGCACTTCATTGATAAGATTTTGGATAACACTTCCTACTTCAGATTTATTTTTAAGAAGAAAAGTCCAAGACACTCGAGAGAAATCATCAACCACAACAAGATAAAACATGTGCCCCTGATTATCTGGGACACGACTTGGACCCCAAATATCGATATGAAATAACTCAAATGGAGAGCGACTGCTCCGACCCTGACGACTAGGGAAGCTAGATCGATGGTGCTTCCCTAACTGACACGCTTCACAACGAAATGACGAATTTGGAGAGATCTGAGGCAGGAGCTATATAACTTCTCGAACATTCCGCGAAGGGACGTGTACAGAGAACGAAGAGGCCGCACATTTTGCTTTGTGGTAAAAATATCATGCTGCAACTGCAGCATCTTTGTCTCATTCCGCACCTGAGAGTATGTAGTAGCCAGAATATCCCACATCGCCTTGGCGGTGGGTTGATGGAGGACATCATTGGCGATCTCCATCGTGAGCGTGCCAGACAACCAGACCTTGGCATACGCATCGTCAGCCTCCCATGAGGCATATATCCCTGTCTTCTCCGGCGGTTCATCTTCGGTAAGAATATGCTTCTTACCACATGACTGCATAAGACTCAGGAACTGCATAGCCCAGAGTTCGTAGTTCGTTCCGTCCATTTTGACGATTGGTGTCGAACCTTTAAAGGCACCTATGGCGGGCATATCAACCTTCTGTTCTGACATATCGCCGGAGAGGAAGACTTAGGGATGATAGACAAGGGAACCGGCGTCTACAAAGAACCGGCTGGATTCAAGTGCATATGTAGATGTTATGCACTTGAACCCATTGTTGTCGTGACTCCGACTGGGAAAGTAATGCCGCAAAAGGGGCCCCTGTTGAGGGCTGTAACGGCGCTGGCTGGAGCCTCAGCGGGAGGTGAAAGCCTCGGCAAGAGGCTGGCGGAGGGGCTGGGAGCTGCGGGCAGAAGGCCCGGAGCTGGCGGGGCCTGGGGCTGGCGGCGGGGCCTGGGGCTGGAGGCGGCGGGGCCTGAGGCTGGAGGCAGCGGGGCCTGGAGGCGGCTGGCAGGAGGGCTGCCGCCGAAGGGGGGGCAGCGGGTGGAGAGAAAACCCTAGACTAGGGTTTTGGCTCTGATACCATGTTAGAGTCAAAGACTCTCTGTTGTGTTATTCCATAAAGCCCTTGGGTCTCTTATATGAGAGAAAATCCTTGGGTAAATTACATAGACGTACATGAAATAAATAAGAAATACGTAACAGTACATCATGACATAACTTCAACCTCTACAACTGCAATGGCCAATCACGTACCACTGCAACTGAATGGGCACATAGAGTTGCATAATGAGCAATTGGAGAGAACACGTTCATATAATCCACGCCGTACATCTGAGTAAATCCTCATGCCACAAATCTTGACTTGTAACAATCAACGTTCCGATCCGCAGGATGTTTAATAGTAAACTCCCATTTGCAACTGACAACATAGGCCTCAGGAGTAGACACCAAACTCCAGGTACCAGTGATTGCAAAGCAACATTCTCTTCCTCCATTGCTAAACCCCATCGACTATCCTTCAAGGCCTCCTGATAATTCCGTGGAATGTCCACGACAGATAGAGCGACTGCAAATCTCTGAAATTCCCCTGTCAGATGATGAAAGGAGACCTGGGAAGCAAGATGATATGAAGCACAAGTACGCTTTTGCTTCCGAACTGCAATGGGTATATTCAGGTCATTGGAAACCTCCTCCATCCGTGGGCTAGTCTCCTGCAATGATCCCTGCAGAGATATATCTCCAGATCCATCGTTAAAAATCATGTTATCAAAACAAAAATGAGGCATGCTGGATGACGGGTGATGATCATGAGCACATGCAAGACGACGTGTATAGAATTTTGGTAATGGTAGAACAATGGGCACATGCGACTAGGTAGGAGGAGGTGGTGGTAGTGGTGGAACAACAGGCACACGTAGAGGAATTGTCACCTATAGGGGAGAAATGCATCACATACTCAAAAAATGTGGCATCGACACTGATATAATATCTCCTGCACAATGGATCATAATATCAGTATCCCTTCTCGGTCCTAGAGTACCCAACAAACACACATTTGACAGCCTTAGGAGAGAGCTTGTCATGACATGGAGTCAACTGGTGGACGAATACAACAGAGCCAAAAAAACGAGGAGTAAGTGAGAACAACTCCTTCTCAGGGAAACTATGGAAAAAGGAATTTTCTCACCCAAGACAGACGAGGGCATGGGATTCTCCCGATAACATACCCGTACCGTAACAACATCACCCCAAAATGAATGTGGGGGCACGACTCTAAATGAGAAGCGTCTGAATGGCGTCAAGTAAATGGCGATGCTTTCTCTCTACAACACCATTCTGCTGAGAAGTGTAAGCACATGTTGTTTGATGAATAATACCACGTCATGAAAAGAAATGTGTTAGAGCACAATTGCAGAAATTGCAGAATTCCAAAGCATTATCGGTTCTCACAAATTTCACAGAAGAAGAGAGCATTCTGCACTTCATTGATAAAGGTTTTGACTACATCCCCTGCTTTAGATTTATTCTTCAATAAAAAGATCCATGACAAACGAGAAAAATCATCATCATCAACAACAAGATAAAAGTTGTGTTCCTGATGATCAGGAACACGACTCGGACCCTAAATGTCAACATGAAATAACTCAAAAAGGGAGCTATTGCTCCGAATCTAACGATTAGGAAAAGCAGACCGGTGGTGCATTTCCAACTAACACTCCTCGCACTGGAAGGAAGACCCTGGTAAAATCTACAGCAAAATATGACATCTTCTGGAGAGGGTGGTGACCAAAACGTAGGTGCCAAGTGAAGGGAGAGATTGGTCCTGTTGAATGAGAGAATAAGCCTGCATAGGAAGTTCGGACCAGACGATAAAGACCACTCTACTCACGGCCACAACCAATCACTCTGCTCGTAAGAATGTCCTGAAAAACAAGAGACGACAGGTCAAAGATAACCCGATAATGCAAATCGTTCGCAATCTGATTGATATATAATAAATTCATAGAGAAATCAGGAGCATGTAACACATTATGCAGGTGCATCAGATGCGTCAAACAATCTCCCCATGTCCGCTGATCGGGGAATAAGTCCCATCGGGTATCACCGCAATTCTCTCAGCTAGAACTTGTCTATATACTCTAAGCTGATCTCTGTCCCCGCATAGATGATGTGTCGCCCTAGAGTCCATAATCTACTCAGTAATCTCAGATAGATCACAAGATGTAAAAGCATTAGATATGCATTAAATGGCAAGCCTTTTTTTGAATTAAATATGCCAAAAAAGTTGTTTCAACTAAGAGATAATTCTCACTACTACGAAATTATATACAAGTAAAAACAGCTTTCACAAAAAAAATTGCACGTGTATCTTAACCAAACCAGATTTTATGACGCATTTCTCATTCTATATTTTAAAATAATCAGGTTTTCACAACAAATTATCATTCCAAATCTATAATCCCATCACACAATAAATATCTACACTGCATCTAGCCGTTTTCAGTCAAAACCGTATAATCTTAAAGAGATTTTACTCATTTTAGAAGTAACATACAATCTGATTTTTTGCATCTACAAAATATTCTATACCAAGTTGGCATCAGGAAGTTCCCGAACAGCTTCACCAACATTTTCAGCAGTATCCTTGACCTGAAAAGTGAAGAATGCTACATTAAAAAAAAATTACCTGCAACTTGGGCAAATTTACAAAACTACTAAACAAAAATATCAGCTTAATTGTATTGCAGCATTAATAAAATATCAACCAAAATAAGCTTAATCTTATAAAAGTAAAAGGCATAGTGGAGTTAATTTGTTTATGTTGGAAAGAGATATGAAAGAACTGAAGTAAATTACATTAATGGAAGAAAATTCGTGTATTGCAACTACAAAACAAACTTCGCCATATCCGGTGGCCAAAGTTCCCAAGATACGAATACACGTCAATTTTCTAGCCTCGATGTTATCCGCTACATTCAAATGGGTCTAAGGTTGAATCAATTTATTAGCAGTATTCACGAAAGCGGACTATGCAGCTGCATACGCGTGTGTGGCACCTTCACCGCACCACTTTCATGAAGCCCCTAGTTATGCGCCCATGGCGCTTATGCGGCCCGCATAAGCAAGATATGTGGCCGTGTATGCCCTCTATGCGTTCGTTTTGGGTTAAATGTGATTTTTTATGTGATTGATTTTTTATGTGTGATTTTTTAAGCCACTTATTTCGTGTTATTGTTCTGAAATGTGTCAAATGTGTGTATGAAATGTGTTATAGTATGATTTGTGCCACGTTTTTTTTATTTGTGCCACGTTTTTTATTATATGATTTATGCATGTTCGTGTGACATAATTTAGATAACAATGCACCCTCATTTTACCCTTATTCCTTGTTTTTGTATGTATGTCAACCAAGTATTCCGTCACCATTTAAATCCATCGTCGAAGTAGTCGTACTATAAGATTGGAGTAAACACGAAGGAAGAAAAGGAATAATGTACCAATAATTTAGCAAACTAATTTAGTCACTAATAGTTATTTTGAATGCAATATATAGATGTATGTCGAGTTTGGTACTTTTAATGGAGAACTAGTTATAAATATAACAATGGAGATAAATGACATTATAATTCAACAATAGGGGCATTTATACAAATATATATTCACATACATTGATATACAAGTTGCAACAAAAGTCAGGCTACTTAATTTATTATTAAGAAGCACATCATACCATTGTATCATGAATTTCGTAGACATACAGAGTTACAAGTCTCACCTCCACATATTGGAGTTAACCAGTTAGAATATTGTTGTTTGAACATTTCCGTTTTCTTATGCTATTTTAAGTAGTGCACTACTAATGTTATTTGTGTTAAATTTCAAATTTCTTTCGAATATTTACATATTTTGGTGATTGTTGTCAACTATTATGTGTGCTAACTTTTCTATTGAAGTACTGATATTTGATTGTAAAAATTATTTTAAGCTCTATATGAAAGTCATTTTTCTTGAAACTTCTGTTGGACCACAATTATGCATAAATTTAGTTTGGTTGTAGTCACTTTAGTATATTTTTATATATTTTTTAATAAAAAATTATGAAACCGCACAGAACCACATATACCCCGCATATGCCTCTGCATACCGCTTAATCGGTATTCAATGACCAGTCTGAACGCATACGCATATCGCTTTCCTGAAAGTACTCACTTAACTGGTAGTAGTACAGAGTGCCTATCACCCAAAACACCAGGGTTCAAATCCCCCTTGTAAGATTTGTGTTAGGTAGTCGACATCCAACATAAAAAATAGTCGAATCTTTCAATATGGATTTAAGCAAGAATCCATGTAGCCGACCCTACTTATAGTGGAAAAAGTTTCGCCATTTTTTATCTACTCTTTCAATGCAAAGAGTAAAAGAAAAAAAGAAATATCATGTGTCCAGAAATAAAAAAATCCCCTTTTTCATCCCTAACATTCCTTATGGTTCTACATCCTAATATTCCTTATGGTTCTACATCCTTACTTATCGTTGCAATAACAAATTGAGTTCATGTAGGTATTTTGCACACAGTTATTGACATAGATGCTTTAGCTACGATATGTACTATAGGTAAGCCGCCTCTTTGCCTCTTGAAGAGGTGCCTCTGGCTTTCAACAAACGCCTTCCCATGGATTTCTTCATAGCAATAGCAGCTGGGGAAGTCGCCCCTACAAGAGGTAGGCTCCCTTTGGGACTCGTCCAAAAGCATGGTGGCACCAATAGGGAAAACTTAAAGCCAAAGCTGCCTTGAAGAGGCAGTTTACCTACAGTACATAACCAAAAAAACTTTCACCAGCGGATACGGTGAGTTAGTTTTTGTAATTGCAGATTTCATGAGTTTTTCTCTTACTGCACCTCCATATATGTGAAAATGTGAGCATAAGATCCGTAGGCAATATTAGTTGACAAACGACCTCATAAGGACAAAAGATATAAAAGTGCCAGCATGGCAAAAAACCTTTCCAAAATCTTCTTGACAGTCAGTCACATTTTTAAGTCTCTCCGTACAGGTCCTACCTAGTTTTGTCGGTGACCTCGCTCCTCTTCACTGCAGAGAAAGAGGGAAGTATACACAACGGTCAAGCGAGGACTGCAGGGCCTGATGCCTATCACCCAAAAAATCTGAAACAGGAATCCATCAATAGATTGACCAAGACTTCAAACTCAATCTTTTGTGCCTCAGTAAGTGAAAAGGAAAACTTTCTGAAGAGCACAATTCAGAAAGAAGGGATGCAAGAACTAGAGATAGGGAGCTCAAGTGTGCAAGAAAAGACAAAGAGATGCAAAGCAAAAGGTTAGCATTGGCAATCACATCTTCACTGCTCCAGCTACAAGGTGAAACAACCTTTTTCATGGATCAAGCCTCCTACTCACTTTGTACAAGACTACCTTTGTCAATGCCCCTCGATGATATTACAATATATTCTTTAACAAAAAAAATATTTTTCATTGCAGAATTCGGCTAAAACCAAACAGCATTTAGTTGTAAAGTGAATGACATGGGCATGGAATAGGTTAATAGCTAACGAGAGGGAAGGAGAAGAAAGTCAGGTGCATATCTTAGGGTGCGTTTGGTTGGGGGGTTACCCCCCACTTTGGGTGGGTTACCCCCCAAAACCCATATTCCCAACCCACTAATGGGGCCCACTCTCTTTCCAACCAAAAAAATATATATTATACCATCATATCATCTAAAAATCATAAAATACTCAACTTCTACTCACTATTCCAAACTTCAATACAATCACATCACAACAACCACTCACTTTTTCAAATTTCAATACAATCATACCATAATAACTACCAACTTTTTCAAATTCCAATACAATCACATCACACAAACCCTCCCAACCCTTAACCCACCAACCAAACACACAAACACAAAACCGGGTTATCCACCCATGGATAACCCACGAACCAAACGCACCCTTAATGTATGAACATGCTAAAAGCTTCTCACATTGCTCTCTTGGTCATTTTACATGTTACCAGAACGATAATTAAAATCATGGTCGTGTTTTTTCTCTGATCTCTGTCACAATCCCCAAACATCTTGAAATTTATTTATCCTCTTTTTCAAAAAAAACTCCAATCTTGTTCCAAGAAGCTTATAATGTGCCACAGTCAATCGCCACAGTGCCTGTGGGTAAATTCTGCATCTTCCATGCATTATTTGATCCTTTATGTAATTTTTCCATCCAACTTTCATACACTTTCACCTATTCATATCCCATAATATGGGGTGACTAGGAGTTGAACACTTCAGAAGCCTCTACCTCCATGTCGAGCTCCCATCTTGCCTAATTAGCCTACTAACATGCTAATCCAATAGATTTGCTACTAATCAATTAGATGATACTGATGAACTCCGATACAATATCGCCATCCGAACGATCATCAGTATGCTTCATGGACTGCTTAGAATCAGCTCCACCACCATGAAGATAGTACAGGTAGAGACACCAATGCATGACTTTGTCAAATATCTCATAACCCATGGCCCTTCTCTGTTCAACAGTTATACGACATCACTCTTAAAGATAACTGTGCTTCAAAAGAAAAGCATGCAACAGTCAACTGTCGTTTAAATCAAGATGGTAAGTACATATCAAGTCAAAATAAAGGACTAGTTCGGGCCATGATGCTTCAGGTTTATGATTACGTGCTCTACAAGTGACAGAAATAGCTTCACACCTACCTTCAGCATAGAGGGAAGTGTTGACAGTATAAGTTTTAAATAGCTATTATTTTTTCACTCTATTATATGATCCAGTTGGACCTTATAGCAAGACACCTAGCTGATTGTATCCCTGGATAAAAAACTATTTTCACATCTTTGAAGAACGAACCAAGACGACTCCTGTAACACCAAACAAAAAAGGGTATACGATGGAAACTAGGAGATCTACCAACTTTGCACTCTGAAACTCAGAGGTCTCAGAAAGACGACTTAAAAGTGGTTCCACATGATCACTTCCATCAAGTTGAACCCCGATGAAGTATTGCAGCTCCCCCTGTCAAAAAGAATTACTAAAAAATTAGAGAAAACTGTTAAACTATACCAAAATCAGGAAAGAGAATTACTTGTTCTGTTATTTTACATTTTGATCCCGCAAGGGCTGCAAGTGAAATAGGTTCCAAAACTTCTTTCCTATAAAAAACAATCGCATATAGTCAGTGCCTCCTCGTATTAATTACCATAAAGAAGCAAGATACTTCAGACCCCTAAGGGATGAACTGAAATAGAGAAGACCTGTACAGAGATATTTGCTTTCGTGTAAAATAAAAAATAAACTTTATATGAAACGTGTTACTTGAGTATGGCTCATATCCCATCGATAATCAATAAATGGTATATCATGTTCATAGTTCAAATGGGAGTGCAAAAGTAGACTGCTGTTAATTTCCATAACATATACCTACATGATTACTTAAAAGACCTGGCAAAACTTACCACTCTTTGTGTAGTTGATCAATTGAACAGTGATCTCCTTTTGCTCTTCAATAGCATCTCTTATCTTCGCAACAGTTCCCCGATCGGTGTCTGGTCCCTGAAGGAACCTATAGTAAAACAACAAATGATCAATACCTCTCAAATAAACAATGATCCCCACAACCTTCAAAAAATAACTGAGGAATAAAATACTTGAAATATATATAGGAAAAACTTCCAATGATGTGCACCTGTTTTTTTAAGTCAAAAAAAAGGGGGATACACTCAGTGGTGTTCGCCGCAATTAACTAAAAATTAACAAAGTAAAAGGAGGTTTACAAGGTATCGCAGGTGATACCACACATGAAGCTAAATCAACAACCAATCATCAACTAAACATGTACAGCGTAAAAGGACGTTTTCTTTATAAAAGCGCTGCCCCGCGAAAATAGCTTCATTTCTGCCTAGCCAAATCGCCCACAAGCTTGCCAAGGAGCGTAATAGCGCCCTCCGCACCCTATCTTTGTTCACCACCAGCGAGCCACAGAAGGACGCCAAGTCTGAGGCGGACACTCAAGCTTCAGCCGCTTCCTCCCATACCCCCACGACCATCGGACACGCGAAGAAGAGATGCTCCATGGTTTCCACTGCACTGTTGCACAAAACACACCTATCAGAGATATTGCCAAGCAGCCTCGCGCAACATTCCCTCGTCATCAATCTCTGCCTACCAAACAGCCAAAGGAAGAAGCCTACCTTTTCAGGTAGCCTCAATCCCCAAAAAACCGCAATCACGCACAACCACCTCCAATCGCGAAGGCGGGGGATAACAAACCGCCCCGTACGCCTTCCTAGCCGAGAACGGGCCCCCCCCCTCCAGGCCCAATGATCCCTCCCGTCCGACGGATGACCGGCCTACCTGATGTCATCCAAAAGTTTGAGACAATCATCGAGCCTTTGATCTGAGAAGTTAACAGAGAAAAGTGGGAACCACCCACCCTCCGACCAGCAGGAGGCGACGCAAGCATTTCTATCGGCTGCCAAAGCGAACAAGCGAGGGAATCGTGCACACAGAGGTCCCTCCCCCGTCCAAACATCCGTCCAGAATCTGAAAGTTTGACCATCACCAAGCACCGGAACAAAGAGGGAGGAAAATTTGGAGAAATCTTCCTGCACCCCTTTTCAGAAAGGCGTTTGAGCCCCCACCCAAGCAGGCGCTAACGGAAGTGCCCCGCTAATACCATGAATCTTCCGCAAGACCTCACTACACAAATCTTCACCAGGACCCCAGATTCTGCTGGCTCACTTAAGAAGGAAGGCCTCATTAACATGGTCCAACCTTCGGATGCCCAACCCCCCATCGTTTTTCCGCCTCGTTACCTCGTCCCAATCCACCAAGTACATCCCCCCCCCATGCCTCCCCATTCTTGCCCCACAAAAACCTCCGCATAAGCTTCTCGAGACGACTGTGAATCCCCACCGACAACTGGCGGTTTAGATAAGAAATACACCGGGATAGACGAGAGCACCGCCTTGAGGAGGACGAGGCGTCCCCCTTTCGAAAGCAAGGCGGACCTCCATCTGGCCAGCTTCTTCTCAACCTTCTCAACCACCTTGGACCAATCCCTCAGTCTAGCCCTGCCCGAAACCAGCGGCATCCCCAGATAATCAATAGGCAGGGAGCAAGGCTGCGAGCCCAATACCAAACCGCACGCGTCCACTTCCTTCGAAGTAAGACCAAACGGTACCACCTTCGATTTGACGACATTTTTTTAAAGACCCGACATCTCACTGAACAAATCAAGCGTCGCAGACATGGCCGAGACCTCCGCAAGGCCTCCCTCAATGAAAAAGACGGTGTCATCGGCATATTGGAGTAAAGGGACCACCATCCCGCCACAAGAGAACCCCTCCAAAGCCCACAGTCCACAACACGGCAAGCCATCCGAGCAAGGACATCCGCGGCCACGACAAAAAGAAGAGGGGCAAGGGGGTCGCCCTGTCAGACCCCCCTCCTTGGCTGGAAAAAGCCCCCCTCCGGACGCCCATTAACCATGATCGAGAACGAGGCGGTCGTGACGCACCGACGCATCCAAGAGATCCAGACCTCCGGAAAACCCCTCCTCCGCAGAACCGACCAGATGAATCTCCAATCAAGGCAATCATACGCCTTCGCGAAGTCAACTTTCCACAGCACACCACGTCTCCCCTCCTTCACCCAATCCGCAACCATCTCCGAAGCAAGAGTGAGGCAATCCGCAATCTGCCTTCCATGAATAAAAGCCACCTGCAACGGCGAAATGATGGAGTCAAGGACCCGAGCAAGCCTTAAAGCGAACACCTTCTCCGCGATCAGATATAGAGCATTTGAAATTGCAATGGGGCGGTATTTATCAATTCGCTCGGCCGAGGGGGACTTCGGAAGCAGCACAATGAGAGCCCTATTAATCCGATCAAAACCCGCGTTGCCATCACAGAACTCGGTGATAACCTCCAACACCTCCTCGCCCACCAAATCCCAAAAGTCCTTGTAGAAAGCCACTGCAAAGCCGTCAGGGCCCGGAGACCCATCCGCATTTAGATCCCACACGGCCGCCTTCACCACCTCCAACGAAAAAGCCCTCGTCAGACCCTCACACAACGAGGGCGAGAGCGGTGAAGCTCCAATCCCCGTCCATCACCAAACCCTCGGGATGCATCTCGCCGAGAACTCCCTGAAATGAGCCACGATCGCACTCCCCATCGGCCCGTCCCCCTCCACGCGAACACCATTAATCGTGATCAAGCGCAAGGAGTTAGAGCACCGCCTTCCGCTAGCAACTCGATGGAAAAACGTCGTATTGGCATCCCCCTCCTTTAGCCAAGACACCCTCGATCTCTGATGCCACTCTGTTACCCGCTTCAAATCCTCCGCCGTGACTTTCGTCTATGCGAGCGATCGCGCAACCAACTCCTCGGCTGAAGCTCCCTAACACCCTCCAACGCATCAAGTCTGTTGACCACCCCCTCCGCCACCCTCCTTACAGCAATCCTCGCCACCCTCGACTCCCCCTTGAAAACAGAGAGTCTCCAGCGTAAAGAGTCGAGCTTGCGAATAAACCTCGACACCGCGGAGCCCCCCATCTGAGCTTGGGACCAGTGAGCAGTCACCAGATCCCTGAAGTTGTCTTCCAGCAACCAGTACTTCTCGTATCTGAAAACTCCCCTCGACACGGACGCATCACCAGAATCCCACAGAATAGGATTGTGATCAGACATGCTCCTAGGACTGGCAGATACATTACAAAGAGGGAAACCTTCCAAAAGCTCAAAAGACGCCAAGAATCTGTCAATACGGGAGCGGGAACTCGAATTTCTCCAAGTGTATGCGATATGCCCCGCTCCCAAATCCTCAAAAACCAAAGAGTCCACGACCTCCACAAAATCCAACGAGCCCGGGTCTTAACAACCCCTGGACCGCGGTGTATCCAACGAGCAAAGGGTAACATTCAAGTCACCCCCAACTAACCACGGGATCCCCTCGAACTGTCGATCTGCCTCCCGCAGATCCTCCCAAAGCTCCTTCCTTTTAATACTGCAGTATGGCTCGTAGATAGAAGAAAAAGCAATCGGCAGTGACGAATCCACACGTGCCAAAAGAACGGAGATTGTATGCCTCCCTCTGAGGACCGAGTCCAGAGCGAAAGCCGCAGATCTCATGGCGATAAGCAAACCGCCCGCCGTCCCCAAAGCATCGAGAGCCCTGATCTCATCCAATCCCCCCGCACCAAACGACCTCCAAAGAACGTCATCCACCCCTTGATGCTTTGTTTCTTGCAACATGACGACATAACACCCCCATTCTGCGAACCTCGATCCCATAGTTCTCCTCTTATCTGCCTCCCCCAACCCCGCACATTCCAAGTAAGAACCTTCATAAGGACCCTTCCAACCGCCCCCCAATGCGGACCACACCAGCAGCCGCCGCAACAGCATCCTTCAAAGACGAGCACAACTGCGGCTCGATGACCATCGATCGAGCCCTGTTCCTCCTCCTGTACCTTTTAGCAGACCTCTTCTCAGGAAACCCTTCAGCCACACCCTGAGGTGCACCTGTATGGGAAGCCAACAATCTCATCCGTTTGTAATTGATCTAACAGATCCGATTAATGGATTTTGTATATATTTTTAAGTTGAAAACCCATTTTAGTCAATTTGTCTCATTCTAAAAATGGAATGTGATAACCAAATCTACTGTTGGTTTCTTCATTGGGAGAATCCAGCTAGAGTTCTCTCCTCCCAAAACAATTGACAGCAGCGGGAGATACAGGCAGTAGCGCTCGAGGGTGCACATGGGGAGGGGGTGGTGATCGATGGTGCATAGGACGGCGTTGGAGGCTGTACACAGCGAGGGTGGCAGAGCTCGAGACCGTGCACGGGGAGGGAGAGGGTGACGTTGCTCGAGGTCATGCATGTGGAGGGGGAGGTGGTAGTGCTCAAGGGTGCACACAGGGAGGGAGAGGGTGGATAGATTCCATGAAGATTTTGTGACGGGGAGGGGAGCAGTCGGCAATGGTGAGAAGAGAAAATGAGGTGCGATCTGACATGACGATGAGGAGCAGAGGACAGGGTGATTGCCCCATTGTTTTGGGGAAGAAGGTGATCACGCCAGCCCCTCTTGGGCTAATGTCAACATTGATTTTTTTCGATTGAAGAGATTTTACAGATCCTTTGATTGATTCTATAAATTGTTTAAATGATTTTACAATTGATGCACTAAGTTTACAATCGATGCTCAGAGTTTACAAATCGATTCAATGATTTTGCAAATCCATTCATTGATTTCTTTTATAAATTTCTAACAATCTCAGACTTTTTTACAATCTTGAGTATTTTTTTACAATATCATATTGTTTTTTACAATCTCAACAAATCTGAGGTTTCTTACAATCTCAAATTATTTTTTACTTTTATCATTCTTTTTATCTATTTCTAACAATCTACTTTTTAATGCATAATACAATACAAATTTTACAAATCAACCTCAAATTTTAAAAAAGATAGCGTGATTGCGTGAGTATTACAAACATTAAATTTTTTCCACTTATCTCTTTCTTCTTAATAATTGATGGCTAACTAACTCTAGATTTTTTTGTTGAAAGAAAAAAGGGCCTCTACCATATAGGTGTGTGCCCAAAAAATTCATCATTTATCACCTCAAAAAATTTACAAGCGTGTGATAGCCAAAGAAAAACAAGGACAATTACAAGTTCTAGTTATGAACTAAAGCTCTCTCATACACTACCCCATTTTCCCCATACACCTGGTAATAATCAAAAATCGCACCGTTTCTGGCGAACCAAATTGCCCAAATTAATGATAAAAAATGGAATCGCTCCTTCTCCGTGCTGCTACATCATGCCCCTATGAACTCCCATAAGTACGCCCCGTCAGCAAACTGGCATAGTTCGGTTCCGAACAAATTTCACGCGTTCATGGAGCACCAACATCTGAAGAACAAGTGGTATGCATCCTCAACACCATCCTGGCAATGCGAATACGTTGGAATTGCATCCGAGAAGAACCGTGCAAACCTTTCCCATGTAAGGAGTACGCATCTTTGAAGAATTCATAGGAAGATATTAACGCGAGCTGGAACACTCCATTTCCAAATCCTCTTGCAGTCCACCTCACACCCACCAGAATCAAAAATCATCAGACCCTTTAAGGCTTCGTAGGCCTTCCCCTTGGAGAAAATGCCATCACACCAACACGAAGAAAATGTAATCACATCCATCCTTTGGCCCAACCACACTCTCAGTTCCCGAAGCATAATCAAAAGCTCGTCCACTCTTTGATCGGATACTCATGTCACACACCTCTGCAACCAAAGCATCCCACACCTCTCCAGTTACCCAAACTATTGATTTTTTCCATGCCTCCGTGCGAATATTACAAAACAAGCATGAATTTTTACAAACGTATTACCGAAATTGCATTTACAACAATAAAAGCATTACTACCTTTGATTTTATCAAGGTTGCAAAAGTCGGTAGTTGGTACTCAGTCGGCCAGGTCACTGACTAAGAAATAGTCGACAGTCAGGGGACTAATCAGATTTAGTCGGACTAACTCGGCTTTGAATTTTATGATTATTTTAAACATAACTCATTTTTATAAATATATTTACATAGATTTTGTATATTCTATACTATCATAATAAAATAAAAGAAGTAATTAAATTTAAATAAATCATTAAGAATACTATAATAAGTTTGCTAATAAAAAAGCAAAACATAAAAAATATGATATTTCCAAGCAAAAATTGGTCGACTACTATGCCTAGTTGAAATTAGTCGGTAGTCGATCAGTCGTCCCACTAACTAGATTAGTCGATGAGTTTTCGTTTTGAATTTGAATTCTGTCTTGAATTTGAATTTCATTGTCATTATATTTTTCCATTTTTAGCTTGTTTGATTTGGTATTTTTCTTGCTATTTATTCAATGAGGTTTCGCCAACGTGATAGCATTTTTCACGCTATGCAGAATTGCGAACTTTTTTGTAAAATTCGTATTGACATTGTAAAATTGCATCCTGCATTGTAAAATAAAATCCAGTGTTGAAAAAGTCGCCCGACTAACAGTCGGGCGACTTCTACAACACTGGATTTTATTTTACGATGCAAGAAGCAGTTTTACAATGTCAATGCGAATTTTACAAAAACTTTCGCCATTCTGCATAACGTGAAAAATGTTATCACGTTGGTGAAACCTCACTGAATAATTAGCTACAAAAAATACCAAAACAAACGGCTAAAATGGAAAAATATTATTACAAAATGAAATTCAAATTAAAGACAAAATTCAAATTCAAAACAAAAATACATTGCCTAAAATACCCTTTATGGATAAACAACTGTTAGATTAAGATCTAACAGATCTCGTGATAGGCTTTCCATTGATGTAGGAGAGGTGCACCTCCTTGGAAAGGCCCTATACATATATATCATGTTCATAAAGAAAATGTTACGGTATGGGTGGAAACTATGAGTAATGACTTACTCTATTCATAGAGGTGTCGAAGCAAGAATCTAAAATGTCAATATGACAAATAAAGGGCGAATAACTTCCGAATGGACAACAATAGAGACCATCCAAAGTAGATCATTAAGAACAATCTAAATATCACTATTTGTGTATAATAATAAAATGCAAACTCTTTTAGGTGTTAAACAACAATTCTGTGAAATACAACAAAAAAATATTCAAGTACAAAAACCAGTATTAGCTATAAGTACACCACCATAATTTAATACAACAAAATAGAGGTTCAAGTACAAGAACCGGTACAATCTATCAAATACACTACAGTAAGACACTGTGCAGATGCAGTCATTTGTGAAGTTTTAAATCGAAACATTTTTTGAGCAAAAACCAAAGGGGAGCCCTCCCAAGGCGGGAGTCACCACACCAACTTTTTCACTAATATGAAAGAGGTACATCGGCTAGATATCCAGAAATTGTACAAAGCATTACAATGCGCGATCACATTCTCATAATAAAAACGATGACCCTTGAATGCGATATCATTCCTGCCAGTCCAGATAGCCCAAAGAACGGCAAATGGCCTAGACACGTCGTTCGAGCTCCCAAGACCCACTAAGTGAATAGATGTCCAGAAGCTCACCAAACCAGAGGCATGAATCAAAGACAACCCCAACGATTCCCAAACCTGCATCGAAGATCTGCAGCCGAAGAAGATGTGCTCCACGTCGTCTAGAGACCCCTCGCATCTATCACAGCACACGTCTGCCACGCCAAACAATCTTCCCCTCCTCACTTTGTTACGGAGATGGTTTCTCCTAAGGCACCAAAGAAACACCTTAACCCTAGAAGGAACCTTTGTCGCCCAAATCACCTTCATGTCCACACAAAGTTCTTCATCACGCCGAGAGCCCCCACCACACAACTTCCGATAGGCGTTCTTCCCAGAAAACTTCCCATTCGCTGATCCGACTACAACCTCAAGAAATCATCCATCCGTTGATCCGACAAACCCGAAATCAGCAAAGGTGCCCAAACCCCCGAGTCCGCCACCTCCGCCAACCGTGCCCCCCTGTTAGGTGCTAAGATCATCAGCCTTGGGAATCGATCCCCCAGCACCCCCTCCCCCGTCCAATCATCCAACCAAAACCTGAAGAGCTGCCCATTTCCCAACCTCGGTCGCAGGAAAGACCTGATCTCCGGAAGCACGTCACGTATCCCCGCCAACAGCGGAGACTCAAAAGACCTCCTAGCCACCAACTCCCCCGTGACTCCGTACATCTTCCTCAGAAGCCTGACAACCAGAGAGTTGGAGGACCCTCAAATCTGGACCACCCATTTGGCAAGCAGAGCTTTGTTCATCGTCTCCACGTCCCGGACCCCAAGGCCCCCCTTAGCAACCGGCCCAGCGAGATCCTCCCATGCCACCAAATGCATGCCCCTCTTCATCTGCCTCCCATCCGACCAAAAGAAAGACCTCATCAAAGCCTCCACCTTCCTTCTAACCCCCACTGGCATCAAACGCGTCGAGAAGATAAACACCAGAATGGCAAAGAGAACGTGTTGTAGCAAGGTTAGCTTCCCACCTTCGGATAAGGTAATCACCTTCCAGCCATCCAACTGCTCCTCCAATCTTCGGATAACACTATCCCGGTCCGACCTCCTCAACCTACCGACAACTAGAGGCAACCCCAAATAGAAGATCGGCAACCGCCCAGGGGCATCCCGTCCACTTAGAGAGCATGTCGCTTTCGTCACCACCCATCCGCAACGGAACCACCACCGACTTCTGCTTGTTGATCTGCAAACCCAAGAGGCACCCGAACATATCAACCATAGTAGCAGCATTGTGGTTCTGCTCCTGCGTCCCCCTCCCCCCAAAAAAGATCAGCGTGTCGTCCGCATACTGAAGCACAGGTACTGATATATCCACCAGACGGAAACCCTCGCACCAGGCCTCCCCCGCCGTACGCTAAAACAGGACCGCAAGGCAGTCGGCCACCAACACAAAAAGAAGAGGAGCCAACGGGCAGCCCTGACGGACTCTCCTCTGCAGCTGAAACCACCCTCCCTCCGGCCTGTCGTTGACCAAAACGGAGCTCGAGCAAGTAGTGATGCATCTCTTGATCCACTGAATCCACTCCTCCGGGAATCCCCTCCTCTGCATCGAGACCCACAAAAACTTCCAACTAACACAGTCAAAAGCCTTGTAGTCAATCTTCCAAATGGCCCCCCTCTTTCCGGACCTCTTCCACTCTAGACAGATTTCCGGCGCCATAACAGTCTCGTCTGCCATACATCGCCCCCGAATGAAGGCCGACTACCCAGGTAGCACCACAAAATTCAGAACCACCTTAAGCCTGCTCGCCAGCACCTTCGCGACAATGAGATAGATGCCATTAGAGATAGATATGAGCCTGAAATCCCCCACCCTGACGGGGGCCTCTTTCTTCGGCAGCAAAAAAATCAGAACCTTGTTCACTTTCTCAAAACCCTTGTTGCCACGCCGGAATTCCTCCAAAACCTCCAACACGTCCTCCTTCAGCAACGCCCAAAACTCCCGATAAAAAGATATCGGAAAACCATCAGGGCCAGGAGCCCCGTCCGCATTCAAGCTCCAAACAGCCCTGCGCAGCTCCTCCTCCGAGAAAGGCACCACCAACGAGTTAGCCTGAGGCCCACTCAAGGAACCCGCTCCCAGCCCGGACCACCCCCACCCATCCCCCTCCCGCACCCTCCGCGAAGCCCTCACGAAGTGCTCCCACAAGGCACTACCAATGTTTCTCTCCCCGGAGACCCTCACCCCGCCCACCTCCACCTCATGCAGAAAGCTTCTTCTCCTTTGGCTGAACGCCAAGGAATGGAAATAGCACGTGTTCGCATCTCCTTCCATCAGCCACTTCTGCATCGACCTCTGCCGCAAATGAACCTCCTCTTTCCTGTCCTCAAGCAAAGCCACCTCCAAGAGCGCCGCCCTTTCCTCCACCTCCTCAGGAGTCAGCCCCCGCTCATCTTCCACCTCATCATCCAACCTCTGCACCCCCCCCCCCGCCCTGACCGCCCTCCGCCGCAAAGCGACCTCCCTACTGTACCCCAACAGTCGCCACCGAAGCGACGACAGCTTGTAGGGGTGTCTATCGAGTTCAGCGAGCCGAGTTGGCCTCAACTCGGACTCGAACTTGATAAGAAACCTAAGGCTCGAACTCAGGCTCGATAAGGATCGAGCTCTGGATCACCAACTCGAACTCGTCGAGTTTGAGTTGACTCGCGAGCCTCTTATTGAGCTACGAGTTTCTGAGCTGGATCACGAACCTCAAAATGAGCTGGCTCACGAGCCTCTTATCGAGTCATGAGTTTCTGAGCTGGCTCATGAGCCTCAAAATGAGCATGCTCATGAACCTCTAATGAGTCATTGTTTCATTTTATATATTAAATTATGCAACTGACATTTATAATTTTGATTTTTTATACTCTTTTCTGTAGCTTTTTGAGCAAGAAAAATGTTAACCTCTATTTTATATCAAACTCAATGTGGAAGTTTCGGTATATATGCTTTTAATTTTTTATTAAGAGGGAAAACAAGTTATCGAGTCGAGTTTCCGAGTTGAACAATGCCCAACTCGGACTCGACTCGATAAGCTAACGAGCCATAAAATCCAACTCGGGCTCGTTAAGGTTTCGAGTCCGGCTCGCGAGCCCTTAACGAACCCCCACACCTGGCGAAGGCGGAGCCCCCTCCACCTCCAGAACAGGTCACCGCCCAAAGTCCGACCCCCCACCAACCCCTTCCTCGCCACCCGCCTCCCCCCCCCCCCCCCGATCCGCACAGCAGCCAAAACGGGTCCCGCCCAAACAACCCCCCGAGGAATAAACCGAAACTTCCTTCCCAGCGGGCCCCTACTCATACACCGAGACCGGATCCGCACGTCCGACCGGAAGACCCGAGGATCCGCAAATGCCCCCAGATCGGATCCGCTCAAAGCCCGCCCCAACAACCCGCTTATCAACCCGAGATGGCTCGGAACCACCCGCTTCATCACTCGAGGCCAACCCACCTCCGACCGCAACACGCCAAGGGAGATGAAGCGGCGACTTCCTCGATCCTTCCACCGTAGATACGGCGCCAAAGCAGATCTTCCCTGCCGAGAACCGAGCCAGCATCGGACAGCGCTCCCCTTCCGAGGCACCCCGAGGCATACCCGCCAGCAGCTGGCCCGCCACGACTCCTCCAACCAGCCCCGACTCTGGCACTCCGACCTCCCTTCGCCGCTCAGCAAGACCCCCCTCAAGCGGCACATCAGATAAAACAACACGTTCCAACCCCGCCTCCGGCACCCCGACCACCCTTCGCCTCCCATCGAAACCCGGTCCAACGGCTCATCGACTACAGGCAACAGCTCCACGGAAACATGCCTTCCTCTGAAAAACACCTGCCACCAGCCCAGGCGCTCCACTCCCACCCTCCACACCCGGAGAAGGACATCCAACGACTGCCCAGGTCGACAACCGTCACTTTCAACCCGCACCACCTCAACCACTCCCCGCAGCAGTTCGGACACGCATCGGCTCCACAGCGCCACCAGCGGAAGACCCCTAGCCCTGACCTTTTCCACCTTTCCCAGCACCACGACTCCGTCCCCCGCACCAGGCCGACGCCACCTCAGCTGCAGGGAGCCACCCCACGAACCAGATCGCAAAGATCGCACCTCTGCTTCATGAAGCCCCCGCGCCAAAGCCCTCCACGGAGAGATCTGAGCCACATAGCCTGAGAAAGTTGCCATGGAGACACGTCCCACGTCCGAGGAAGCCAGGAACAGCGCCCCCCGACCCCTACCTTCGCCAATAAGCACGGACTACTTAAGACCCACCATCGGGCAATTCCTCCAAGAATGCCCAAAACGCCAGCACGAGAAGCACCGCCGAGGCTCCCTACACTCCCGTGCCCAATGGTTCAAGATGCCACACTTGAAACAGCCCCTCCAGAAGGGGCTTGCCAGCGGCTGGCCTCTCCGAAACGTCCCAGCCCAACCCTCCCGACGTTAGCGTCGCCGCACCACGACGCTCCACTCCCGCTCACTCATCCTCCACTCCCCCTTCCACCGAAACATTGCAAATTCTTAACTTTACAAAGCTATTATCAAACTCGATAGCCCCTAACAAATGCTAACATAGAAATGGAGAGGCCATAATTGGACGCCAAACCGAAGTTCAGCAATTACTAAGACAGAAAAAAAATACATAAATCAAGGATAAATACATCTCTCAACGGTATCTGTACATAATATCACAAGGGAACTTGCTAAGTCAATAATAGCATTGAACAAGAAAGTTGGAGTTGTGAATTGGCTCTCTAAACAACTTGATGAGATATGTATATTGATGTTTTTGAGAAACATCTGTATATTGATGTTGCTACATCAGATAGCAACGAAATCATAAGTCCCAATAACCCGTGAGTTTTATACGATATTGAACAATATGTGTATACATGACATAACAGGGGAACTTGCTAAGTCACAATATCACCGAACAAGAAAGTTCAGGTTCAGAAATAGTTCTTTAAACAGCTTGATGAGATCTTAAATCTAAACAGAGCCAAAAGTAAGGATAATTGCATTAGAATAATAACTACAACCATGAATGAAATAAAAATGGCCATCACATAAGAAATATTATATAAGCAAACGATACCTGCAATTTCTTCCCAAAATTTCTTCACGTGTGTACTCTGTCAACTCAAGGAAGTTGTCGGAAGCGAAAATCTGCGAGATACCGCAGACAGGTTGTCACAAGTTTTACAACTACTTGCCAACAATATGGCTACAAAGAAATTATGTACAACTTATCATTACAATTACAAATTTGCAACTTAACCGACTACATATAAGACAGTAAAAGTTCTTATAGAAAGATAAAGCAGTAAAAGTTGATTAGAGAAGACTTATCCAGGCATATGTGATGATTGAGATCAACATATAACCCTAAATACATGTGTCAGCTTATTTTAAACATAACGGCCATGTAATAGACAATACACATCCACAATCCTATCCTATCCTACCTCTTTAGAATATCAATGATCTACATAACCAGATGTTTTGGCTACCGCTAATGTAGTAAATTATTAAACATGATATCAAGGATATGTTTCTTTATGATGACCGCCACATAAAATCTAAATGCAGAAACTTCCTCTTCGACATATGAGCCAATGGGAAACCATTCTCGTGACGAGATCATTACATGTTTCCTTAATCTGAAATAAA
This sequence comes from Ottelia alismoides, assembly GCA_037367405.1. Lineage (NCBI taxonomy): Eukaryota > Viridiplantae > Streptophyta > Magnoliopsida > Alismatales > Hydrocharitaceae > Ottelia > Ottelia alismoides. Next base: position 155,096 of record JAZKJV010000729.1, on the reverse strand, counting down.
ACCAATCTATACTACATGATTACATCCAATCTATATTACATGATTGATTGAATTCCCTGATACGAACCAGCTTGAGGGAAGTGTAAAATAGGCTTATTAGATGTCTTATTATCTTTCGTTCTCTAGTCCCATACAGCCCAAGTACTACTTTAACAACCATCCCTTCTATATAAGAAGGGGTGGATCCCACGTAATAAAAGTTCTTTGATTTTCCCAATAGTACTTAAGCCGAACCGGTTGATAACCTGCACAATAAAATCGCTGATCATGTGAGGTAACAGAACTGGAGATACCATATGCACAATGTCAATGACTCAATGGTATCCTCCACGTGATGACCACTTGAAGCCTGACTTCATATAGTAGAAACGAACTAAATACCCTCGATACAGGTCATATCCACATTAGCATAATGGCAACGAATGTTGAGAACAAGGTTGTGATATCCATTCTGATTACTGGCATCTCCTGAAAAACACACATGACCACTTGTTAGATCTCTTCCTTCTCGTATGATCAATTCCATGAAGGAGATCTGTAGACAGCAAGGATCTCCAAGCTCGTGTCCCGCTCGCCATGGTTGCTTGATCTATGGAGTTAGAATAGAAGAAGAAGAGAGAAAGAAAAGCAGAGAACAGATGGAGAAAGAGAAGAGCAGAGCACGGACATATTGGAGAAAGGAGGGAACAAGAGCCAAAAACTGCCACCTGTCTCATTCCATTGCTTATTTATATTCATCAAGGGTCCCATGGAACCACTTAGCAACAAACTACAGCAATTTGTCTAACAACCTCTAATAACTTCTTAGATAATTACAAATTCCCTACCAATTACTTCCCCCCTCCAAATCAACCATGTCCTGGAGAGGCGAAAGAGGAAAAATACATAGATAATCATGAAGGGGTTACATGACTCAATAAACGTAAAGGGAAAGGAACCATCAACTCGAACACTCCCCCTCAACTTGGAGTATATCTATCAATCATGCCCAACTTGGAAATCATCCATGAGAGGCATTTCCTCGGTAGCACCTTCATGAATATATCTGCGAGCTGAAGATCTACGGAGATATGAGTAGTAATCTCCCCCCCTGATATTGCATCTCAAATGAAGCGACGGTCAACTTCAATGTACTTAGTCCACTCATGAAAAATCGGGTTGGTGGCGACGTATGCGGCAGACTTGACAGGAGTGGTAGCAGGAAATCCAGACTGTAGAAAGGAAACGATCCAGGTAACCTCACAAGTGGCGTGGGCCATCAACCTGTATTCTGCATCTACACTTGATCTAGAAACCACTGTCTATTTTTTGCTATAACATGTAACAAGGTTGCCACCAACAAATATAGCATAGCCTGCAGTAAACTGTTGGTCCTTAGGGAACTTGCATAGTCTGCATCGACATAAGCAACATAACCATTGGCCCCGTAGAAGAGGTCGCGCCCTGGAGATTCCTTCAAAAAATCAAAGGATCAGAAAAACATCCCCCCAATAACAGTAGACAAGTCTCGTTATATGTTGACTCATTCTGGTTACAGTATATGATATATCTGACTTAGCGACAATAAGAAAAAAAGTTTACCCACTAAGCTTTGATATCGTGCAGTGTCCTCGAACTCAAGATCAGTGGATGTAGAGTGTTTTCGCATTTCTATTGGGAAGCCAGACGGTTTGAATCCAAGTAGTACAGACTTTATAAGAATATCTAAGAAGCAATACTTTCGTTGTGATTAGATATAACCCCTATGTAGTGTGCCTTTTGGAGGAAGGCCTTACTCTCTGAAATACCAACTTCGTCATCACCTGTAACAACCGTATCATCAACATAGACAACTAGTACAACAGTGCTAGTGGACCGTTCTAAGAATGATCAAATAATCAAATATCATCTTGTAGAAGCCAAGAGAGCTGATCTCAGTAGTAAGAAAATCAAACCAAGCTCGTGAACTGCTTTAGGTCATAAATGAAGTCAGCACACCCCTACCACCACGATGGAATAACATGGTGGTTGCATCATGTAGACCTCCACCTCAATGTTGTCACATAGGAAAGAATTTCTTACATCTAGCAGAAAAATGGGCTAGTTTTTATTAGTAGCAACAAATAGAATAGTTCAAATCGACTCCATCCTGGCAATCGGAGAAAATGTCTCAAAGTAATCCACGTCATAGGTCTGAGTGAAGCCATTTGCAACAAACCTGAATTTCAGTATGTTAATAGGCCCACTAGAAGACTACTTGGTCATGAAGACAATCGACGTGCAACAAGCTCAACGTCAGACGGACATCACGGTACAAGATCACACGTGCCTCTAGATGTAAGTGCATCCATCTCCATATACATGGCCATTTTCCAACTACGGTCAAGTAATGCACTATGATGACTTCGAGGAATAGAAATAGTTGCTGGAGCATCTGTAAATTGCTCACAGCTGGAAAGACTATCAATGGAGGTTAAGTGTGATATAGGATGTATACTACATTGCTTTTCGTTCGCCACAAAGCTATAGGGAGATCTGCTAGAGCATATGTCGCTACAGTGATGGGAGGACTCGAAGAAGGCGCATCATCCTATAAGTAAGGTACATGCAAAGGTACAGCATCGAAGAAATGGTGTGTTTCTGCTTATAAACAATGGCTAGAGGTGGTAACTCTAAGAGAATGTCGTTAACGGATTATGTAAAATAGTTAGTCTGAAAGTGACATCCGCAGAGATATAGTAGCAACAGCCAGTTAGATCATAGCACCTATACCCCTTTTGAGTGAGGGAATACCCAACGAAAACACGCTTGATGGCACGATGTGACAGTTTATCTTCGGTTTGGAAGTTATGAACAAATATAGTACAATCAAAATTCTCAGTGGTAATGGAAACGATCTCATCGGGATATAAAAAAAGAGCAAGGGGTTACATCCGTCAGAACAGATGATGGAACCATGTTGATGAGATGAGTGGCAGTGAGAATGGCATCCCCTAGTAGGTTTTGGGAAAATTCATGTGGGTAAGTAAAGATTGAGCAATATCAAGATGTCAAAGAATTAGTCACCTTATCAGTGACTAGCCGAAATGAAATACCAGTCGATATTTGGTGGAATTTCGGTCAATCGAAATTTCGGCCATTTCGGTCACCAACGCTTCTATCAACGGTCATGAAGGCTAAAAGTTCATCCATTTCGGTCGAATTTCTGTCAAACGTCGAAACCGAAATTTAATTGAATTTCGACAAAATTTGATGCCATTGTTTGAACACAAGTGGAGAAAGATGTTTTAATAAACTACGTGACAATTTTATCAATCTCCAACGATATTAGATAGACCCAAGAAGATATTATATAACCATCTACAAAGACCATAAAATATCTTATGACCGCCCAAAGTGCAGACTAGAAAAGGTCCCCAAACATCACAATGAACCAAAGCAAAAGGTAAAGTCCGACATGGATCAACCCTAGGAGGAAAGAAGGTCCGATGATGTTTACCGAATCATATTAAACAATTTCATTAATGAGAGTTCGAGGAACATTATGTAGAGGGCTTAAACAAAGGGGTGTCTGATGTTCAGAAAGGCGTTATGCGGTATTCAGTCGGAGGGGTCACTGCATAGAGAGTATGCGGTATGCGGGAAAGTATACGGGGAGTATGTGGTTTTATGCAGTTTGGTGTTTTTAATTATTAAAAATATAAATTAATATTAAATATTATCTTAATATCCCCACTCGGGAGAGTATGCGGGGAGTATGTGGTTTTATGTGAAAGAGTATGCGGTTTTATGCGGGGAGTGTGCGATTTTATACGGGGAGTATGTGGTTTTACGTTATTATGCGGGTGGTTATTTGGTTTTAAATTAAATAAAAAAAGTTCTATCAGAAAAGCGGCCGAGTATGCGGCCACATAAGGGTATACTCGGTCGAGTATGCGGGTCAACCCGCATACATGGTTGTTTCATCATACTCGGAGCGGCAAGGCCCTCGAGTACGAGTATGCAGCCGAGTATGCGGCTTACTCGGCCGTTTTGTTGAACATTGGGGTTGCCCAAGACACAAATTCCAGAGGAACAAATCAAAAGAGATTGAAGCAGCACCAACAAAAGTAAAATCTGAAGGAATGTCAAGATAGTAGAGTCCATTCTTTTCATGTCCCCCACCAAGATGCGCATCGTTCGGATGTCTTGAAAATAATAATAGAGCACATCAAAAATCACAGAGCAGTTTAACTCAACACAAAGCTCATGAACAGACAGTAGGCTTAAAGTAAAGTTAGGAGCAAAGCGAACCCTAGTGAGTCGGATCTTGGAGGATAGCTTCATGGTCCCAAAAGTGGTAACAGTAGAATGAGCCTCGGATATCAAGCGTTCATTGGTATCGCCCATGTCAAATGGAATATGTTAAAAAACAAGAGAAATCTTCATTGTTTCATATATAACCAACATTTTAGTGATATACTAGTGAGATATCACATACATGTCACCTACAACCAAGAAAAAGATGTATCATATTATCGATATCATCGACTTGTCGGTACAAATATATCACTAATATATCACCGCTATTTAAGGCCATAGATAGTCCTTAAGAAGCCCCTAGTGGCACCTCGCAACTCGAAGAGCTTCCATAGTAAATGAGAACACACGTACATATTTGTTGTCTTCGTTGAGTCCCGGTATGTTACATCATCAACAATAAAGCCTTCCCCCACATTAAGTAAGGTCGTGACAAGATTCTTTGCCTCCATTCATATCTATTTTCGACCATTCTCAGACTTGGATCCAAGTAATTAGGATCCCTTCGGATAGTCGCCTTCCAACACCTCTTGGACTTCCTTGTGCATCTTCTAACTGGTGCATCAGTAGAACTCCTTTACAAATGGTCAAACCATCTTAAACAATTCTCTTCCATCTTATCCTCAATAGAAGCTACACCAACTTTCGTTCTAACCCCGCCATTCTGAATCTGATCTTTTCGTGTATGATCGGACATCAAGCACAACATTTTCATTTATGATATTATCATTCTCTGCACATTTCTATGGTTCCTAGGCCAACATTCAGATCCATAGAGCATAACAGGTCTCACGGCTGCTATGTAATGCTTTGATTTTCAAAGAAATTTCTTATCACATAGAACAGTAGAGGCTCCTCTCCACTTTAACCAACCTGCTTTTTTTATGAGAAACATTTCCATCGATTTCAACATCATGTTTGCGAAATAGATCCGATGTATCTTAAACATCCTTGTTCTGAATGTTATCTTCTCCAATCTTAATCTCGATTCATTCATCATTGCTTACATCAAATGTGCATTGCATATATTCAGTCTTAGCATGACTTATACGAAATCCTTTAATCTCTAAGGCATGTCTACAAACCTCAAGCATCTCATTTACTCTGTCTCTAGTCATATCAATACAGTATCATTGACAAACAACATACGCAAAGGTACCTCATCTTGAATATGACTAGTTAACTCATTAATAATCAAAGTAAAATAGAAAAGGACTCAAAGCTAAGTTTTGATTTAGCATTTCGTAAAATCAACTAAAATATGGTGTACATATCAGTTTAGACATTGAATTGTAAACAAAATTACTTGCAATATCACATCTTCATCAAGGGAAAAGAGAAATCTTTTGATTAACATAAGCATAGCTTATAGAAGTGTCTTAGGTATTGTAATCTCCCATGGTTCCTATCATGTTGAGCTACTTGTCCAAGATTAAAGAAACCATAAATAGATTTTTTAAGTCAAAAAAGGGGGAAACACGCGTTGGTGTCCGTCCCAATTTATTAAGAATAAAAAGAAAAGAGATACAACCTTAAAAAGTTGCAGAAGCTATGAATCTAGAATACTCTTGGAACGTATACAGACATTTACATGGTAAAACCTTTGACTCAAAAAAAAGAAGAGCATTTCTAGCTAGCCAGATGGACCACACGATTGCCAGAGATCTACTATTACTCAGGTGTTGCCGATTAAACAACAAGGAAGCCCAGAGACTCAAGGGTCCGAACACAAACCCAGCCTAGGCCGGAGTCGTCCCAAAAAGGCGGCGAACAATGACAGTGGAAGAAAAGGTGCTCCACTGATTCAATCCCACTCCCATAAAGAATGCATCTGTCCGAAAACACCCCAAAAAATCTAGCACAACAATCTCTCGACATAATTCTCTTTCGCCTTAGAAGCCTCCTTTCAAGGATCTCAAGCGTCCAGATAAAGCAGCAATCCCTAACCAGGTCATATGTTCTTGACGGAGGAAGTCTACAAATTGTCCATAGGCCTTCCTGACAAAGAAGGAACTTTGTATCCAAACCCAGTGGTCACTCCCATCAGAAGGCCCCCCATTATGCCACAGAGCATCTAGCAAAAGCAGGAACTCTTCTAGTCTTTGATCAGAGAAGTTTGCAGAGAACAAGGGCATCCAATTTCCCTCACTCCAGCAATCAGCAACCCTTACCTCACGATCCGCCGCCAGTGCAAATAGTCACGAAAAATGGCTGCAAATCGGGCCATTTCCAGTTCAATCGTCCACCCAGAAAGCAAAGAACTCACCATTTCCTAGAATGGGGCAGAAATGAACATGGAAATGCGGCAAAAACTTCAGAATAGCCTTCCAGAACATAGATGATTGCAACCCCGTAGCGGTAATCTGCAACGATTGGCGAGAGATGCCGTAGATGCGCCTGACGAGAGCACAGCAGATATTGTCATCTTTCCCCTAAAGTCTACTTACCCACTTCAAAAGAAAAGCTTCATTCATCATGTCCTGACGCTTGACTCCAAGACCACCATCCGACTTTGTAAGAGTGACAGTCTCCCAATCAATAATGTGCATCCCATTACCTTCCTGGCCAGACTTGCTCCATAAGAATATATGCATAAGCCTCTCGAGGTGCTTCCAGATCCCAGCGGGCAGAAGGCGAGAAGATATGAAGAAAATTGGAATTGCAGAAAGGACCGCCTTGACCAACACCAGACGACCACTGAGAGAATACCGAAGCTTTCCAACCAGAAAGTTTCCTCTCCGGCTTCTCAATCACCGGTAACCAATCTGCTATCTTGATTCTACCAGACGTCAGAGGAAGCCCCAGGTAACGGATTGGGAGGGAACCAATTCCTGTGCTCAACTCGTTGCTACATTGCTGCATCTCCTATTCCGAGAGCGCAAAAGGGATCATCGTGGACTTGACAAGATATAAGTCCATACCGGACATCTCATCAAAAATTTCTAAAGTTAATGTCATACCATTGGCCTCCTCCTTTCCTCCCTCAATGAAAAATACCATGTCGTCAGCATACTGTAAAAGGGGAAAACAAAACCATCAAGAGAGAAACCCCTCTTGATCCTGGAGCTTTGGACCCAATTACCATGCAAGCGAGAACATCAGAAGCGATGATAAAAAGCAACGGCGCAAGAGAGCATCCCTATCTGACACCCCTCTGAGGCTAAACGAAACCTCCCTCTGAACGGCCATTCACAAGGACCGCCATCGAATAAGTGGTGACACAGCGTTTCATCCAAGACACCCAAATCTCTGAAAATTCCCTCCTGTGTAAGGCCGATCAAAGAAACCTCCAATCCAAAGTGTCGTAAGCTTTGCAAAATCCACTTTCCAAAGCAGAGCCTTCGTCCCGCTTCTCTTCCAATCCGCTATGAGCTCAGAGGCCATAACCAGACTGTCTGAAATCTGCCTCTCTGGAATAAACGTTGATTGGAAAGGGGAGATAATGTGCTCGAGAACCCTCTTCAACCTAACAGCAAACACCTTTGCAACAATTAGATAAATTGCACTAGAGAGGGCAATCGGCCTAAAGTCCTCAATTCTTTCCACCACCTCTCACTTCGGAAGTAGGAAAAAGAGAGCCTTATTAAGTTTCACAAAACTTGCATCGCAATAGCAGCATTCTTCTACCACCTGCAACACTTTAATGCCAACAAGATCTCAAAACTCCTTAAAAAACAGACAGGGAAACCATCCGAAGCTGGCGCACCCTCTGCATTGGCGTTCCACACAGCAGCTTTCAATTCATCCATAGTTATCTTCTGGATAAGGCTGATGGTGTGAATATCCGAAAGTCGAGAGGCACCGAGACCTACCCACCTCCAAGGTCTGACCGATGCTCTGCACGAGAACGGCAAAAAGTGATCCGCAATCGCCCTCCAACGACCACTGAAATATTGTCACGAGGGCTCCCACTAGCCATTCTGTGGAAGAACGTGGTATTCCCACCCCCCTCCTTTAGCCAATTGTGACGAGACTTGTGCTTCCATTCCGCTACCCGCTCCATGTTCTCTTCAACGATCTTCCTTTGTGCCTCCACTCTCTGAATCAGCTCCACATCGATCAAAGGCATGTCGTCCTCCAAACCGTCAAGCCTAGCAACCTCATTCTACCTCAATCCTACTAGCACATCGAGCCTCTCTAGACTCCTTGAAAGCACTGAGTCGTAAATGTAAAGAAGTCAGTTTTTATACGAATCTCGCAGCTGCGAAGTCGGACAAGCTTGTGGTGGACCAATACGAAGAGACCAGATCTCTGAAAGACTCCTTCATGAGCCAGACCTTCTCAAACCTGAAAAAACCCCTAGGCAGGGAGGCCTCACCAAAATCCCAAACAATCGACATATTGTCCGACCGTTCTCGCTTTGCTGGACGAAAATGAAAGCTGAAACAGGTCAAGCAACTCAAGCAACTCAACAGAAGCCAAGAAACGATCAATTCGCGAGCGAGAACTAGAACTCATCCAAGTGTAATTCGTGCCATTAGCATCCATCACCTCCAGTCCCACATCGTCAATAAGTTCCAAGAAATCAGCAGAGCCCGGATCCTGGTCGCCACGCAGTCCTAGCCGATCAGACGAAAATAGAGAAATATTTAAATATCCTCCCACCAACCAAGCACAATCGGAAAAAGCGTTCCTAGCTGCCCTTAGATCAGACCAAAGCTCATGTCGAGAAGCATGCTGACAAGGCCCATAGATGCAAGAGAAAACGAACAACACATTCGTTTGAATACACTCCAAAAGCACCGTGAGGACATGAGTGCCCTTAAATTCTACCCAGAAAATGAAGCCCGAGTCTTTCCACTCTACTAGCAAGCCACCAGCGCTACCAAAAGCATCAATCGAACGAAAGGTAGAGAGCGCACTAACTCCAAAAGAATTCCAAACTTCAATCGGACAGGTACCCAACTTTATCTCCTACAGGAAAACCACATCACAACACCAATCCGAGAACTTCGACCCCAGAATCCTCCTTTTATCCGATCACCCAGACCCATGGAAGGCCGTATCGGCGATATATCGCCGATATATCAGTATCGAGAGGTTAGGGGTATCGAAATCGGAGTGTATATCCTTTAACGGGGATATCGGCGATATATCGCCGTATCGGCCCATATCGGTGAATGGATTCAGTACAAAAAATACAAGATATCGATCGATATCGTCGATATTTGGTCAATATCCCTATATATGAATGTTCTTATTCATGCAAGCTTGATTCCACTACATATCTAGCTACACCTAGTATTAAAACAATATATGATTTATATACTTTGTTTCGGGTCGGGGGCAGTGCCCCCGACCCCCGCAAGGGGGGCCAACCTACCTGGGCCCCCCAAGCTCGCTGACCGGGCAGTGAGACCCCCGTACTGGTAGGGTATGGTGTGATAGGAGGGTGCATACAATGGTTCTTCAACTTGGTGTATATTTACAAGTTATTTCATGTTGTAAAACTTGAATGAAATCCATTTCCAATATCTATAAGTCAATTCTTCAAAAAAATCTATAAGTCACGAATCGAAATTAATATCGATATGTTCAAAAGGATCGATATATGCAATACAAGCTTTATAGATGATCGATATGTGTGATTTAAGAGTATATTTGTAAGTTATTTAGTGATCTAAGAATTTAGATAAACTACATTTTCAATATATATATATATATATATATATCGGTCAACAACTAACAGTACAGCCGTATCGATATATGCGATATAAGGTTCATAGATGATAGATATGTGTTATCTAAGAGAGTAAGAGTACATTTGTAAATTATTTAGTGATCAAAGTACTTGGATGAACTCCATTTTCAATATATATAGTATGTCAACAACTAACAATATCAGTGATATGTTCGATATGACCGATATGTGCATTATAAGGATCATAGTTCTCATAAATGATCTATATGTATTTTCTAGGTGTATATTTGTAGTATTTCATGTTATAAGAACTTGAATGAAATCCATTTCCAATATTTATAAGTCAAGAATCAATATTAATATCGATATGTTCGATATGATCGATATGTTCGATACAGATATGTGCCATATATGGTCTATAAATGGACTGATATGTGTGATATAAGTGTGTATTTGTACGTTATTTGTTGTTTTAATATCTTGGATGACCTTAATCTAAAAAAATGCCAAAAAATAGGCTTTTTGCGCCATTTTCGACATTTCCACTGATATCGTCGATATATCCCGATATATCAATTTCCGGGAGGACCGAAACGATATCGATATCAATACGGCCTTACATGCCCAGACCCCTAACATTCCAGGAAAGAATCTTCATTTAGAACTTGAGGTGGAACCCCCCAAAAGACCGCTCCCGCTGACATGGCCACTTGCTTTATGTTCGGATAGCGACAAAATTTCACCGTGTTCGTGTTGGACCTTGGCACAATGCCTCCTTCTATATCTTTTTCTGAATTTCTTGTCCACCAAAGTACTCGCATTACACTTCGCTTCTAAGAGTCCAGTCCCACCAGTCTCGATCACGGCACCGATCTCCAAAGAAGTCCCTGCAACCACTACGGGGAGCTCTGCCCTCCACACAGGAGGTTCCTGTTGCAGTGACGAAGAGTCTGCCAGCACCATAGAAGAGTCCAACATCAAAGCTTCATCGATTGCCATCTTCGGGAGTCTCCACCCAAAGGCCTGGGTCACGCTCCAGAAAGGAGCAACATGGGGCGAAACTGTGGCAGACCGATCGAGAAAACACGCATTAGCTGGGTCGAACTCGACAGCAGGCAATCCGCGAAAAGTGAATCAGAGGAACCCATTAACGCAACCCGGGTTAAAACAGGATCCCAATCCCTCGAGAAAAACAGACCCTAGAAAACTCATCGGTTTAGATCTGCATCCCCTCGCACGAATCCGAGGTTCAGAAAAGTTAACTGGATGCGAAATCTAGGAGGATCTTACGCGGCAGCAAATGGATCGCCAAAAGTAGAAAGCGAAGCAGTCACAGCTTGGAACGTCGTCTCGAATCCTACGTCAATTGAAACAGACGATCGATGACGTGTCCCAAGACGGAGGAAGAGGTGGTATCCCCGACCTCCGTCTGACCTGGTAGCGGTGGAGGTGGAAGGAAATTCACCCGCAACCCGAAGGAGAAGCGGCCCACCCTCGGCTCTACATCAGCCTCCAATGCCACACCAACGAAGCACTCCATGAGCAGCAAGGTGACCCTTGGGTCCTCCCCCGGAGAGCGACAATCGGCCAAGATTCGGACTACCGATCCAAGGTGCGACAACGTCACCCCCAAGCAAGGCAGCGTCCGATAAAGAAAAGGAACTCCTAGAACCCGAGCCACGTGCTTGACAGGAGAAACCTCAGACCCATCTGCAAATCGCGACAGCCTCCAATCAGCACCGCCTTTCGAGGTCGATTGCGAAAGAAGCCTCATCTGAATATTAGACAAGGCCTTAAATGACGATTTCGGTCACTATTTCGGTGACCGAATGAAACAGAATTTCGATGGAATTTCGATCGAAATTCGATTGAAATTTCGATCATTTCGGTCATCTTTTATACTGGGACCCTCATATTTCGGTCATTTCGGCCATTTCGGTCGAGTTTTGATTTCAACAGGAGACAGAAATTCGACAGAATTTCGCTGAAATTTGAGGCCATGATTTTAGACAGTACACGAGCACAGCACCGCTGGAAGCCTAACTCTACGACATCACTCGAAAAGTCCTTTACAAACAAACCAGATAGCCCCACCCAGATCGATGTTATTGAAAGGTTGTCCTTCGCTCATGTGCCAATCAGCAAGCCATCCCCCCCCATTCGACGGGGAGCCTCTAACAATCGCCGCATAAGAGCGCGCAAGATGAACCACCTCGTTGCCACCCACCGAAGTATCAATAGTCACAGTCGCAGAAGGGAGAGCTGACTTCCGTCGACACACCACTGAGCAAGAAGCCCTGAGGAGAAGGCGCAGACGTTCCTACGGTGGCCCACTTGGCCGCATGAGAAGCACCGAGGACGGGAAGGGCATGATGATGCCAAATGCACCCCAACCCCCCCCCCACCGTCGCATCGGAAGCACCTCCGACCACGCTCTTGGGGGACACCACCACCTAGCCGCCAGTGCTACCCTCCTCCATTGCAGACCTCCTCTAAACCAAGTTCGGCCTCCTTCTCCATGCCCTCTCTCCCTTCCGAACCACCCAACGAGTTCTCTCCCGCCTCCGCCTCTCACTCCCTCCCGACAATCGTTCCGTCGATAGTCGCTTCCACTCGCATTCAACGTGATCTATGGATGAGGAACCAAACCATAAATAGATGTAAAAGAAACTTCCAATTATGACTCGTAAATTGAGGATTTAAAAAGAGGGAGAGGGAAAAACCTGAATATAAAATACTTTATATGATTTGATACCAAAAAAAACACCAATGTATGCCCATCCCCCATCAGGAGGGAGTAAATATCATCTAGGTAATTCTTCCATAGACATTCTGCATTAAATTTATAAGAGCTACGTAAAAACAATTAATAGTACTGACAACTAAGCATTTTCCCAATTTTAAGTGGAGCCAATTACATGGATTCTTTCCTTCCAAACAAATCTACTTTAGATAAAAGCAAAATAAATATAACCAACAACATCAGGGTAATTTGTATTTCATCAATCCAGAGAAACACCGACTTTTCTAAAAACAGGGTAGAAAAAGGCATGTTGACGGCGTGTACTCACAATGGGGTTATCGGGAATCCTTGGATCTGATATTACAAAATTCTTCTCGATGCGTTCCAATGTAGTAGCTAAATCAATTCCTTGTCTGATATCTCTCACCCTCTCTGTATGATCCCAGCTTTCTGTGCGTTCAACTTCTTTTGTCATTAGAATCTCAGGCACGACTAAAGGATCTTCTTTCTCCGACAAACTCGGTGTCCTTCCCCTGAATCTGTGAATTGCATGCTCGACTTGTAACCAAATTTTAAACATGCATATTATTCTCTCTGAGAAAAAAATTAGAGAATGTGCTCAGTTCAAGCATCCATAACTTTCTATTCAACTCACTCAGCCGCATCATCAACAATAAATTTGCCTGTTACTTTTTCTCTATTTCTATGTTATTTTCTTACTATTTATAACCATGTAATATTTGTGCATAACCCATCCCTATTCACGATTTTCAAGTTACTCTAACTTGTTACAGAAATTGGTCAACATTGACAGATACATATTGAAAATTATAGCTCAATCAGACATATAAACCTAAAAGCTAGCCAGTCGGCAATGAAAGAAAGCCTTATTTTCCGGAACAGCCAAAGCATGACCATTTGAACGATGTACTCATCCCAAATTTAGATAACCAACCAAACTGATATGGAGGCATCAAAAACATCCTTCATGAAGATTACCCCACTCATGCCAAATGAAACATTAGCAAATGGACTACATTTCCCACAAAGTATCTCTCATTATTGAAAACCTAGACATTTCTCTGACTCCACGTTGCCCACAAATCAGAAAAGGTTTGCTTCTAGCATGCCTTCTCTTGTATGTGTTGCCAATATTCCTTCCACACATTTTATAGCTTTTCCAAAATGTATGGAAACACATGTGTCCGCCCAATCCGACCTTCATGCTCCCTACCCAATTCCCATAAACATGCGTAGTTCATATCAAAACCCGCCGACTCTTAAACCCCTTCATAACTGTGTCTGTAATATATTTAATATTATCAGATTTGAAACCCCAAACATCAGAATAAGATCCGGATAATTGATCAAATGTCAAATCGTTTCTGCTAAATTGAATGAGATGATTAATCAAAACATTTCAAGCTGAATGGTATCGAATTGAAACGGATTTCACTGCTAAATTGAATGAGATGATTAATCAAAACATTTCAAGCTGAATGGTATCGAATTGAAACGGATTCAACAAACATGTTAGAAAATAAACATGCGGAAGCGAAGATGGAAAAAGATAAAGAAGAATAGAACAGCGGGATTTAACGTGGAACCCTACTCCCTAAGGAGCAGGATGAAACCACGGGAGAAGCCCTCAAAGGGGTATATGCTTTATTGCTTTTTCTCTTCATGGATACACGAGGTCTGGGGCTCCTTATATAGCCTCCACAGAGCCTCCAAGTCCCACTGCGGGTAGATGTGGGACTAAACATGTGGATGGGTAAATGGATCTTCTCCAGGATCCATTTATCATGCTACAACTCATATGGCGCACAACCAAATACTCCAACACTCCCCCTCAAGCTGGAGCATGCAATGCTCAGCTTGGACAAACATAAAGAAACTCAATTCACGCTACAAGACACTACGAACAATATCAACTCAACGCGCATAACTGTCGGCTACTGTCGAGGACGTTGCTTCTCATGTCGTGCGGTGAGGACGATGAACGGGCTGGAGTATGAGTGCCGAATCTCCTCATTGGAGAGCAAGAGTCGCTGCAACTGAAAATGAGTCTCCTCGTCAGAGTACTCTGGCCTGCCACAACATGTGGACAACTGCTCCATCTTTGAAAAGGGACGAACTGAAAAAGGTTGTGGAAGTGCAATCCTCGTCGGAGTCCACGATCGTTGGAGAATGGAGTCTGAAAGAAGTCTCCTCATCGGAGAACTGGGTCTCTCCCATCTGGCACAGAGAATAGTACACTACTCTGGTGTACCTATGATACCACATGAAAACTCTTACCAACATGGTATAGGGAATGGTCCTCTACTCTGGAATCCATATGGCTCACATGAAAATTCTAGCTGAAACACAAGAAAAAATGGAGACCACTACAAAAGATGGCATACATGTGCTCATATGAAAGAAGACCGCATCCATGTCTGTGTTTGAAACTGACTCGGAAATCATGATCGTCGAGTCTGAAATCTGTTGTAAAGTCTGGAAAATCTAAACTGGCCTGGAGTCTGGAGCCTCTAAATCTGGAGAATCTGGAAAATCTAACAAACTGGCCTGTGACTCTACATATACTCCCCCTTTCTCCCACACTTGTCGGAAAACAGAGACGTCTACAAAGTTGGGAGAAGACAAGATATTAGGGAAAACATAAACATTCTCAAAAATTCCTTGCGGCTTTTTGTCAATTTTTTTCAATAGCCGCCATTTTCTACAAGTCCTTTTTTTTTTGCTTTTCATCAAACAATTTTTTTTGCGTACGACTTTTTATGGTGCCCGTCTCTTCCTTTTTTTGCAACATTTTTTTCTCGAAACATTTTTTTAAGCCGCATCATCCATTTTTTCGATTTTTTTCTCAAATTTCCTTTTTTTGCATACGGCTCACTTGAGCCTACCCCTCTTTTTTATGGGCCTCTTCCATTCTCTTTTGAACCTTCAGCCCACATTAACAATACACATGTTTTTTACAAAGAAACTGACATCTCTGGGGTCTAACCCTATTTAGGGTTTCTTATACCCCGCCTCCGCCGATGGAGTTTCATATTCCGTCGCCTGGGCCATATCGGAGGAGGTGCCGCCTCACGACAAGGACGTCGCGCGCGGGGCTGCGCCGTTCACAATGGAGGCGCCTGTAGCGCACGATGCCTTGGTGCGCTGGAGCCTGTCGCCGCCTGTTGCGCGGCGTGAAGGAGCGAGCGGCAATGCCGCACCGCCTAGAAGATCTGGGGGAGCTCGCTGCTCGCTCTGGAGCCCTCGCGCGATGGGGAATGGAGGCGGGAGGTGCAGGTGGGACTAGGAAGGGAGAGGAGCCTGATGGAGATAGAGTGTGTGCCTCCTGTGCATGCAAGGAGGACATATTGGGGCTCCATCGCCTGGTCGCGCAGGTTTCCTTGTGCCTGGAGAAGATGGGGGCAAGTGCGGCAGGAGGGATGTCGATGCCTGGAACAGAGAGAGCCGCTTGAAGGGTGAGAGACGATGGAGCATTGCACGAAGGATGAGATGGCATCTACAGCTTCGATCTGCCCAAGAGGTCCCCGCCATGTGTAGTTTTCAGCAGTTCGACTGACCTCGACGATTCACACAACACCCTTGAAATCACACCATCGAAATCGCCCGATCTCGGTCGCGAGCCCAGGAAATGTCCAACCTCTCGATGCACATAGAAAAGGGAAGGACAGGAACCCTAGCCGCCATCAACATAGATCTAGGGTTCAGATATCCCTAGAAATTCTTTGAACTTTGATGATACTGAAAGATCTCGTGTAGACTTGAATATGAACACTACTAAGTCTTCAATCAATGATCGAAATACAATCGAATCTTGAATATGAATAAGAACATAAAAAAAACTCCGAGAAACGAACCCGCTCTGATACCATGTTAGAAAATAAACATGCGGAAGCGAACATGGAAAAAGATAAATAAGAATAGAATAGCGGGATTTAACGTGGAACCCTACTCCCTAAGTAGAGGGATGAAACCACGGGAGAAGCCCTCAAAGGGCGTATGCTTTATTGCTTTTTCTCTTCATGGATACAGTTGGTCTGGGGCTCCTTATATAGCCTCCACAGAGCCTCCAAGTCCCACCGTTGGTAGATGTGGGACTAAACATGTGGATGGGGTAAATGGATCTTCTCCATGATCCATTTACCCTGCTACAACTCAATGGCGCACAACCAAATACTCCAAAACAAAAGTGCAATTGAGTTTATGATATTAGTAACTGGTTGAGACTAAAGCCAATCTAAGAAATCTGAGTTAAATTGAGACAAATTGACTAATGTACTAAGGCAAAGTGGCTACCAGAACCAATTTCGAACTGCACACGAGAATTTCCAAATTTCCAATAACATGGTGTAATTAATGAGAGCAGTGCAGCCATTGATTTATAACAACCCAATGGCACAATCAGCAATAGTAAGAGTTTGAGGCTCTTCTAAGAAGCCAATTGACCACATCACGGCCTTATATATAGCCCTCCCATAGACTCAAAAATATATAGCCATCCCATTCCCATTAGGTGTAGCAGGTACTATTGACTTGCTTTTTAACTTTTAATCATTATGTCACTCACCTTCTATTCTCGTTTAGAAAGTGTGCAAGACTATCGGCACAGACTAATACATAGTTTTCAGTCCTTAGGTACTTTCAGTCCTACTTCAATATTATTTTCATTGTAGTGTACCTTTTTCTCTTGATAGAAAGATGGCCAGCGGCTTACCCCTCCCACTACACGGCAGATGTCTGATTTCGTACACATCATGCATACATCAACCCTAGGTGCGCATAAATCGGATTGGATCATATTTTAGTGTAATACATGTACAATCCGACCTTGATGGATTTTAACTTTTTCCAATACAATCCATTAAACAATTTAATCAAATCCATCGATTTATAGATTTGATCGAATTGAATTGGATTTATACTTAAATATTCACACTTAATAATCTACTTTCATGTTTGTAGCACTTCAACCTTTGATTTAAACTTCGGATTGAAAATCGATAATAAGTATGTCGTAATTTTTTTGTATATTTAATTTTCTTTCTTTTTCCCATGTCAATAACTAGAATGACAAGGCATTTGGGAAGAAACAATTAATTTCTATCAATAAACCCACTAAAGACATGTGATGTTCTCTGTGATAAGAAAATTCCTTTAAAAATTACTAATAGAATAAATGCAGGCTGGCTAAAGTGGAGAGGAGCCTCTGTTGTTCTCTGTGATAAGAAAATTCCTTTAAAAATTAAAGGAAAGTTTTATAAAGCAGTCGTGAGACTTGTTATGCTTTATGGATCTGAATGTTGGTCTGTGAACCATAAACATGTGCAAAGAATGAAGGTAGCAGAAATGAAAATGCTAAGTGAATGTGTGGACACACACGTAAAGATCAGATTCGGAATGATGAAATCAGAAAGAAAGTTGGTGTAGCTCCGATCGAGGATAAGATGCGAGAAAACCGTTTAAGATGGTTTGGACATTCGCAAATAAGAACAGTTGATGTACCAGTTAGGAGATGTGAGTGTTGGGATGTTAAGCCGGCTAAGAGAGGGCGGGGAGGGCCCAAGAAGTGTTGGAAAGAGACCATACGAAGGGATCTTAGTTTTGTGGATATAAGCCCGGAATTGACCCAAGATAGATCTGAATGGAGGCGAAGAATCCATATATCCAACCCTACTTAATTGTGGGAAAAGGCTTTGTTATTGTTGTTGAAACCCGCTAAAGACCCAAACCATATAGTACTTAGCATGGGTGCCAAAGAGAGAGATATTTGTATATCTCGCATTGGAAATCCTCCTATTTCTTTATTGCAATACATATATTGTCATATATTGTAGTTAAAGATCGCTTGTATTTTTATGCAAATGAATCAATAGATGAGAGTTTCTTGTTCTTAAAAAAAAGATAAGATGATAAGATGAAGATGACAGACCCTTTTCTCCTTTCTCTTGAGCATTGCCGATAAAGATTTATTATTTTCTTTGGTTTTAAATGTATATGTAGTAAATGAGACCAAAAAGAAGAAATAGTATTTAGATGTGCAGAAAAGAATTTTTAATGGAGATGGATTTAATGTGAATAATAATTACAAAACTAAATAAGATACATCTAATTCATAGAAGTAGTGTGTATATGTATATAATAATTAGCAAGTAGAAATAACCTCCAACAAGGTATATAATGGATAACCTTTTATTGTTGTCGATCATGTTGAACATCTTATGTGTAATTGGAATGTACAAAATTTATAAGTTTTTTTAGTCAAAAAAAAGGGAAACACTCCGAAGGTGTCTGCCCCAAGATTTTATTAAAGATAGAAAGGTTACAAGGAAACTTACAGCAACCAGGTCTCGAGGAGAGATCTAGCTAAATGGATTGCAATATCAACATAAAATATATGGGAACCAAAAATCAACCCATTATGAGATAGCCAGGTCGCTTAGATCATGGTGAGAGGACGCAATAAGTCTGACATCGCTCTGAAATGGTTGGCCACCAGGGAGTTCCAAAAGCTTGCGTGAGAAGAAGGGTCCATCCATGAACTGTACATCTCCGACCGAATCTCACGGACTCGAGAACATGAACAAAAGAGATGGTCCAAATCTTCCTCCTCGACGGTATACATAGAGCACATGGTATCACCTCCCTGGATGGAGGATCTCCTTACTTTAGTCAACAGCCAACCATGTCTGTGAAGCCAATGGAAGACCTTGATCTTTAACAGCTTCCTTAGAGTCCAAATGAGCCAGCAGTCCCTCTCCCGCATGCCAACATCACTACCATCAGTGAGGGTCTTGTAGGTCTTTCTCACGGAGAAGAAGCCGTCACGCCAAATTCAGTAGTCCCACCCACCAATCGGGTTCGTGGTAAATGCCATCTGCTCTATCATCTGCATAAATTCACCTAAATGTTTCTCTGAAAAAGGGCAGGAGAAGCAAGGCATCCATTGGCTATCCACCCAAGCATCAATCGCATACATCTCCCGATCTCAACCAGGGCAAAAGGATGAGGAAAGCACTCCTTAAGAGGTCCATCCTGCACCAATCATCATTGGAACAGAAAGGACTTTCCATCACCAACTATCGGACACATCTATGCTAGGATCTCCGGTAATACCGAGCGGTGGCGTTGAGACAAAGAATCTAACTGAAGTTGCACCCGAATGGAGTAAATATCTCGAAGTAACCTACATGCGAGATCTTCACCCTGACTCCAAAGCCTCATCGTCTACTTCAACAGTAACGTGTTATTCATCGCCTCCAGCCTCAGGATGAATAAACAACCCTACTCCATTGGCGTGGTGAACATATACAACTTCACCAGGTAAAGCCCTCGTGACTGCCCATTGGAGGGAATCCAAAAAAATGATGCATAAACGACTCCGGACGGTTCAGAATCCCAACCGGGAGGATCCGTGACGAAATAAAGAAGATTGGGACTGCTGCCAACACCACCTTAAGAAGCACAAGTCCCCCCCCCCCCCCGCCCACAAGAAAGACAGGAATCCTTCCACCCGGCCAACTTTCGCTCCAACTTTTCAATCAAAATATGCATTATGAATAAAATGATATAGGATCTACCAATATGCAAATCTCTACCTCCTGGTAGTATTATTGTGCATAGGTTCCATCGAGAATGGAATAAATTTCTCTTGGTTCTACTATATCCTTTGCAGATTTGAATATGCACTTATTTTTTGAATCTTGGGTAGGGTTTGAGTATATAGTTATTATTACGTTGAATCATAAGTCCATTTGAGGATTTACATATACAGTTATTTTTTGTGGATATGTTCTATGAAGAAACCCGTAAATCATTGAAATTACTAAGTACATCAGTTATAATGCTTTATGTTTTAATAGGATCAAAGTCCAACTAAAATATCTAAACCACTAAAATAAGTATTTAGTGTTGGACTTGTAAGCTCTTGGTGTCACATTAATGCAATAAAAGTTATTATATTTTATTAGATCACATAAAATGAATGTGTGTGCTTCCACTTGATAAAAGGTTCTTTAGTACAATTAGGGTCATATACATGACCATCTTGATATCATACAGTAGTGGATCCAAAAAGTTAGATCATAGAGGTCGATGCAAGATTGTAGATCTAATGAATTAGATCGAGGACACAACTAGCATCTTCACGTGTATTCAAGAATGATCTCAGGTCTGAGAAAGAGATGGCAATCTTTCTCTCAAGATTGATTTCCGACTGATTTCCGACTGACCTCTTGATGTCATTCCTCTGCATAGGAATAGAGATTCAAAATTGTCGGATTAATCATGTTAAAATATTGACTAAAAGTCGAAGTGTTAACCAAAAGTCAACATATTAAAGGTCAAATGGTGACCAAAAGTCAAGATGTTGACTTCAAATCAAGCTGTTGACTTGACGACATCGAGATACCAAAGACATGTATGGTATACTATCACAAGCAGGCACACTTTTTGGTCGGAGACAGATATACTTCTATATGTTTGAGTATGTACATTTGGCAGACCATTAGGTTGATGACCTATACAAGATCTATATAGGTCGGGCATTTGGCAGACCATTAGACTGCAAGACGGGCATGAAGTTGATCTACTTTCATTGCGGCGGTTGATGTCACCGGAGGTAGCAGTGCAAGGATGCTCCTCATTGCTTTTGTTGTGCATCGACGGAGCACTAGCATGGTGCATGCGACGGGTGGCAGCACCGACTTATGAAGATTAATAAAAGGCCAACTACTTGCAAGGTGAGGAGCAAACCAACGAGGGCCATGTAAATCGAGATCTCTCATTCGTGGAAGTGGTTAAAGGGACTCCATTCAATCCAAAGAAGCAGGTTATGGGGCTTCGTTCGATTCAAAGCACCCGCTAACTGCGGAGCTGCTCATGAAGGAATTTGGATATGGTCCACCAAATGTGGGAGAGGTGGCAATTGTTGTCCATGAAGTCAATGGAAGCGATTTTTTGGTTGATGTCATTAACCTAGATGACAGGCAGTATGCGTGAGAAGCCTTTTTTATTTTGCTGGAGGAGGCCATATTGGTATTTGGCAGGTCACAGGGTTGTAAAATCAAGTGGAGGCAAATGCGCTTGTTGGACAATGGTTGTCAGGGGACTCAGGGATATGAATGTCAAATTACAGCCTCAAAAAAATGACAAATTACTCAGGTGAGAGGGTTGTGTTTCTTACTCAAAACATCAAGGAGTCACATAAATTGCTTATTAGATTGGGAATTCTCAGCGGACATTTTTGAAAGAAAAAAGGGACTCCTCCATATAGGTGAGTGCCCAAAAACCTTCACCATTTATCACCAAAAAATATTACAAGTTTATTACATGTACAGAATAATGCAAAATTACAAGTTCCAACTCTCATTCAGTAACTTAGCATGCGCCACCACATTTTCATCGTAGAAACGATCATGGTAAAACACAATCCCATTTCTAACCAACCACAGCGTCCAGATCATTGCTACGCACCCCGATCTCTCCTCCGTGCCATCCCAATCAACCCCAATGAAGCTCCAGAAACCATAGACATTGTATGTACGCACCGCCTGACTCCCAACGAGGCTTCAGGCCACCATGAAGCTCTCACAAGTGAAGAAAAGGTGATTGGCATTCCCAATGTCCACCAAACACCGCAGGCATGTTGGATCAGCTGACTGAACAAAATGCGCAAATCTGGCCCCAGTCAGCAATATTTCCTTCCTGAATAGCCAAAGGAATACTTTCATACGAGTTGGAACCTTCCACTTCCATATTGGCTTACAGTCCATCGCACATCCCCCAAGGTCAAACATTACAGGGCCCTTCAAGGCTTTGTAAGCCTTCCCAACTGAAAAAGGAATCGTCACACCAGATGTAACAGTCGCGTCCATCAGTGGGTCCGGCCACGTTCTTAAGCTCCTCAAGTAAAACCATAAGCTCCTCTAGCAGGTGATCTGAGAGCTCAGATCTAAACTACGGAAAAAAGGAATGCCCATCCCAAGCATCCGCTACCGAGCAATCTAGGTTTCCTACCAATACCTTTAGTTGTGGGAACCTCGCCAATAGAGACCCACCCTCACTCCAATCATCCGTTCAAAATCGAAACCATGTATCGTCTCCAATAACATGTCTCGGTAACAGGCGGATCTCCTGCACCATTCTGCAAATGCCTCTCCAGAAGTACAATGATGAGAGACCACGATCATCGGGACCAGTAAACGAGATGTCAAACCCATAGATTCTTTGGATCATGCTACAGACTAGACTGTTACAATTGCCCAAGATGCAGGTGACCCACCTGCTGAGCAAGGCCTTATTCATCTCCTCCAAGCTACAAACACCAAGACCCCCATCCTCCTTTGAGCACGACACCGTCTTCCAATCCACCAATGGAAACCAGTTTGATAGCCCAGATGACGACCAGAAGAAATGCATCATGATGGTCTCAAGCTTCTTCCGCAACCCCACAAGCACCAACCTAGAATACAAGAACATAGGGATAACTGACAGAACAGAATGCAGCAACACCAATCTACCTCTCCTGGACAGGTAAACACAACTTCCATCCCGCCAGTCTCTGCTCCAACTTCTCAATCACAGGTAACCACCCAACGACACGCATCCTTCCAGCTACCAGAGACAAACCAAGGTAATAATAGGGTTTGTATTTTTTTCTCGAGTGATTTGCCCTTTTGTTCTGGAATAGGGTTTCATGTGTCAATCTTTATGTTCTTGTTTTTTTCAGCATAGTATATTGTATATTTCCACGATCTTGTAGTGTATTGATGCTGCCATTGGAAAGGAGCTATTCTTCACAACATGTACTATAGTAAATATCAGATTATATTATGGTGCATATTTCTACATGGTAACTTGCATATAAGAAGTCCACCAATACCTTTTGCACTTACGTTGGGCAATCTTATTACATGAAGGAGTAAGAAAATACATCGGGATCTCGCTCGAGTAGAGAGAGTGAATACATTTTTTTAAGCCAAAGAAGGGGGAGACACTCGTAGGTGTTCACCCCATTGAGAGATTGAATACATGTTGATGACCCAACAACGGTAAAATATTGTGGATTCAGGTTGTAATTAGAAATCCTCATCTTCAACTAGATGGAGTGATGGGTTAAGATGTGAAAACATATATGTTATTCGCTATATTTCATGAGGACTAAACATGTAGGGTTTTTTTTAATGAGAGAGGGGTGTGATCTCGAGGTGAGTCACATCCTCACGATTTACTATAATATATTAATACAGTGTTTACATTGACCAAGCCTCGCATAAGCCATCACGTGTCTCATCATGTTCTTCACATAGCAACGCTCTTGCTAAACAACAAGCCTATTTCTGTAGAGGCAAATCATCCAAAGAACAATAAAAGGACACAAGGCCAAAGCATATGTCGTGAGCATAAAATCTCAGAAATCATCAGTATTTAAGCATTGCAACCATGGCATGTCTAGAGGGTTTCAAAGCTCGTTGGAGAAAGGGCAGAAGAAAAAATTATCATTGTCTTTTTTATTATTACTTTATTAGGGATCTCATCCAACAAGGACTTATGAAGGTCTAGTGTTTCTTCTACAAGCATATTGCATATATGTTTACAAAGGGACTCTTCAAAACCTCTTTTCCGCTATATTGCAACAAGTTGAGCATGTTAAATATCTATGCTCCAACTTGAGAAGAACTGTTAAGAGTATATGAGAAATGTAACCCCGTGTATTTTCACGTTTTGATATCCATATGCATTTTTCCTAACCTTGGACTCTTCTTGAATATAAAGGGCTAGGGTTCATTTTCAATGTACCATTCTTTTGTTATTCTCCACAAAAATATAGACAACTAAAAAGAGTTGGTCAACATGAAAAAGAAGTACAATAGGATAGCAATTTTTCATGTCCCCAATAAAATATCCATCTCCAACAACTCATTCTCTTTGGTTTAACGTAGTGGAAAGGTTGATAAGGTCGTGTAAGAGATAATGCAAGAGTGTTAATATCATCGTTTTTTAAAGGAAGGGTGTGGCGTCAAGAAGATACAAACCCGAAACCCCGCATCATTATTTTATAGTCGTCATTGATAATGATTTATTAAACGTAGATCGGATATCTACATCCTTCATATACACTAAAAAAATAATTGATCCTTACCCGACATTAATTAAGCAGTGTCATCAATAATTTGAAATCATATCCAAATTTTCACAACCGTGTTTGATAACTATATCCTTAAGAGTACAACCACCATGACCAAAGCTTTTTTGCACTTTATGTGGGGTGGGTTATATGGATTTGTTGTCTCACGCCAATCCAATTTTGGTCATACCCAGGTTTAGATCTAAAAATGTGATAGCCTTCTTAATTGTTTCTCCATGAGAATAAATGCGGAATTCTTAATGAGAATATAGGGAAAACATGAATTTATGCTCTAACACAATTATTTTCACTTGAATCTAAAAGTGTCATAGCTTCTCAATAGTTTTATACCCGTAAAAATCTATGTGAAATACTCGAGGAGGTTAAAGAAAAAAACTTGAAGGTATGTTCCAACACAATTATTTTTGTAAAAGCAATACGAACTCACCCCAACAAGGATCTGCGAGCAGATGCAAGCAAAGAAACACGTGTAGATTTTGCATTCCTCTTGTGGCGATCTGGACTGATGCTCATTACAGATGACAAACTTTGGACATCAGCAATAGGTGTCTGCTTGCCAGATGCTTTCAAATACTCGATATCAGCATATTTTTGCTGAGAAGGATCGAACATCAACTTCTCATTCTCTTCGGTTCCAGATATGGTTGCTTGAGCTACAACTTGACTATGACGATGTTGATGCTTTACTGTTTGCACAACCTCCGATAAGGAAGACAAGGCATCCTCTTTTTGACGAGCTGAAGTTATGTTAATGTCAAAAACATTATAATACCAGTTATTAATGTAAACTAAACCAATGCTTGAGATGTTCATCTCACCGTCATATCGAATCAGAGACACAGGCAATGCATTGGGCCTTAACGCTCTGTCATTTAAGCCCTCTGTATATTTGCTAACTTCCACCTGCATTCTATATAGAGATGAGAAACCATGGTCAATTGTTCGGACCGGGTTATTCTGAAAAGACATGCGTTAGAACCTAAGCATAAATTAATGGGTGAAAAACAGATGATGGCAGCACACTGGTTAGCAAAACTATATTATAAGTTGTCACTAGATAATTATTCTCTAAACTTAAATCAGAGATGTAAATTTGGCTACTAACAAGGGTGTTATACACCTCCATGTTTTTTAGACAAAAGAGGGGGAAACATGAGAGTGCCCACCTCAAGTATATACGCCTCCATGCTATAGTTCGGAAAAATATCTGAAGGGAATCTACCATTTTGAGCTGTCTGCTTTATTCAATGGTATTTACATGATGGTAGTAAATGTGATGGCAAACAAGCTATAGGTAGGCTTCTAAAAAATGGCTTCAGGCAGAGCTGGTGCAAGATGTTTAGTATGCTTTTATTACAGGATGATTAATGATAGAAAATGGTGTGGTTGCCTTCGAAGTGGAGGCAGAATGAGGGCCCGCTTGGTTGGACGGATATCCCTCCATTTGGTGGGACACCCCTCAACCAACCCCCGTTTACTAAGAGGTATGAAGGGCGTTAGCAATCCAACCCTACCTCCCATGTCCCTCTCTCTTTCCAATGATTAATATGATGATTGTGAACTCACATCATTATTTAGATAAGGGTTTTACATGGATGTACAGGATCAACTTCTTTGATACATTCTCCCCACAGCACATCTTTTCACCGTGTGAAGTCCGATTCCTATGACAGTATTGTTGGACTTGTACGCCATCAACGACCCATTAATGCAATAAAAGTTCTTGTATTTTCATGTCCATCTGAAATGAATATTTATCAATGCACTTAAATATAGGTCCCTTTGTACAAATAAGGTTACGTGTCGTAGCTACAATGAATACCATGCAATTAGGAGGACATGACTGACATTAACATGGGATATTCAATATCGATAATGATCTCCAGTCTGAGAAAGAAATGGCAATCTTTCTCTAAAGATTGTTTTTTGACCGAACTCTAGATGCATGTCCCCTACATAAGAATAGAGATTCGAAGGTGTCGGAATAGTCAAGTCAAAGAGTTGACTTGATGAGGTAGAAATAAACTAAGACTTGAATCGTAACAGTCACGATGAGGCACAAATCCTTTGACCAGAGACAGATATACATCTATATGCATGAATATGCACAATAACAAACCATTAGGTTGAAGACCTAACAAAGGTACATATATCGGTGAGTTAGTGTGCATATGAAGATATATGAGAAGTATGATCCATCAAAAGAATCATACAGGTTCATACTTAATGAACTGGGAGACAGAGCTCACTCATGAGATATTTTGGGGTCATAAAGAATTCCATGCATGATCGTCTTGTTTATGAAATAAGAAACGAATTCGAGATATTAATATATGCTTTTGAAAAGTATATGATTAACATTGTTGCCCAATTATCAAATGAGATATCTATTGATATGTCCCGAAGAAGACAGTCAAACTAGGGTTTGAACTTCGGATATATCGAAGCCTTCCAGTATAAAGAATGAATGAGTATTGGGAATACTATGGATTAAATCTATCTTAGTAGATCATCTACCATGACACTATCTAAGGAAATGATAAAACCAGATGGATTTTAGTGACTCCACTTCTTTGCTTATTGATATGATAATTAACTGGACTAAATCTCATTTCATTTGATTACAATGTCCAATTCCACTTTCAAGGTTCAAATGTTGGAAATAGAAATGGAAATGGAAATGGTGATGAAACCAACAGATGAGATCATTTCTAAACTCCAAAAGGTTTGGACACTAATTAGAAATGGCCATGGAAGCTAGGTTCAGCTCACTGATACATTCTCCAGCTCACATAGAGTGTGATGCATTTCGTTGAGCTCATATAAAGTGTAAATTGTTTCAGCTCAAGTTCTACAATAGTGCATTGTGTTTCGATAAAAGTGATATAAACCTTGAAATTGGGTAGTTATCCAAATTTCAAGTGATTATACGTGGATAGTATGATCTCCCAGACATTATCTCCAAGTATCCGAGATTTCTTCTCATGAGTCTTAATTGGATTAGGACTCATACTTACTGATATTAATAATATGATAATAATTGTTATTGACATGAATATGTTTATATCCAGGATTTTGTAGATATGATCAACATCATATATATTTAATTGAAATGAATATATACATATATATGTGTGAATATGATTCATATATTATTTCAAGGCATAAATGTGAATTGGATTCACATTGGAAATTAAATGTAAAGTGGATTTACATTTTGTTGTAATTGAGGTAACTCTCATAAATTTCTCAATTACGATAATTGAATTATCATGATAGTAATGCAACAACTAACAAACCAAAATAGGACATGAGTAAGGACAGAGGGAAGTTCAGACTTGAGAATGTTGGATGTCCACCTAGTGTCCTAATTCTATCAAGACTCCTATTTTGTTGTTTGTTATTAATTTATTTTAGATGATAAGTAAGATGCACCTTGTCTCTTAATTAAAATAGGAGGATAAGATCCTAACCCATGATTAACCATCTAAGGGCCCTCATGGTAGACATCTCCTCTTAGAGTTGGACTCTAAGGGTACGTCGACTATGTGTATAAAAGAGAAGGCATGCCTCTCTCTTTCCCTACACGATTGCCTTGCATTATCAGAACCTAAATTCCCTTGAATATTGAGAGAGATGATTTGAGAGTAGAGGACTATCATATACATGTTTAGCCCTCTCTCCAAATAGCCCTATATGTCTACCATCAAGCATCTTCCTTCTCTTCATAAATATGGCCCTGTGAGAGAGATCATTTTTTTCGTTGTGCTTCGCATACAAGAAGACTATATCGTGTGACGAAATCAGGAGCTTGAGATCATCTTGATCTCATCCTTGTGTGGACAACTTCAAGAAGAAGAAGAAGGTATCAAAGTTCGTGGGAAGCTACGTGACTCATCATCGCGTTTGCGAGAGGAGAGTCCTCAGATCGGACTTCATTCGAGAGGTCTCTTCTTTTAAAGACTCGCGCTTCAAGAGGTAACTCTGATCTCTTCCTAATATTCATTATAACATAAGAAATCATGTTAGGAAAATGTTTCCTTAAGTTTGTGGTTTCACAAAGCATGAAATTATTGTGTTGAAATTCCAAGTACGACGAACACTCATTGTTTCTGCAAATAGTTTGATATTTTCCTTATTTCTGTGATACGAAGTTTTATAACTTCCTCCAAGTACATCTTAATCGACACCTTCATCAAGATTCCTTCATCCGCTTGACGTGAAGAATGCAATTCCTTATTGCCAATAAATATTTCTACTTTTAACCTCAACTCTATTTTTAGATTTAAGGCACTCTTATACTTGTGTTAATAGCTCTACGATTTCCTTTTCATATAAGAAACCCACATCCTAATAAGTAATTCTCCTTTCCTTTTCCATAAGGAATCAGTGTGGCGGGCATATCGACCTTTTGATCTGACATACTGCCGGAGAAGAACAACTAGGGATGATAGACCAAGAAACTGGTGTCTACCACGACCTGTGAGGATTCAAGTGCATATGTAGACGTTATGCACTTGAACCCATCATTTATCCGGAACCGACCGAAGGAGAGCCGCCCCGGGGACGAGTAGAGGCAGTGGAAGCCTCTACGGAAGAGAGAGGTGGCGGCTGGAGGAGGGTCCCGGCGGCTGGTCGGGGGTCCCGGCGGCGGGAGGGAAGTCCCGGCGGCGGGGCTTGAGGGCTGGCAGGGCCGGGGACGGCGGAGGAGGGGCCCCGGCGAGGTTGGAAGCCTGGTTGGGGTAGCGCGGGGGACCGCTGGAGGGCTGGATTGGCCGGCGGGGACGGCTGGGGCGGCTGGAGGGCCCGGCGGCGGGGAGGGGGGGCGGCGGGTGGAGAAAACCCTAGGGTTAGGGTTTTTGCTCTGATACCATGTTAGAGTAATCGATACTCTGATCTGTTATTCCATAGAGCCCTCGGGTCTCTTATATAGAGAGAAAACCTTTGGGTAAATTACAGAGCCTTACACTATATAAATAGAAAATACGAAACAGTAAATAGTACAACGCAACATATATAAGTCTCTACACACTGTAAGCATTTCTTCATTGAACCTCGTAATTTAATAAGGCTATGCCATCATGCAATAGCGATATTCAGAACCACAGGCACCTCCGGATAATGACATTGCTCTTTCATTATTAACGGAGGAAGTGTGCAAAACTTTGTGTCCTGTGAAATGGTGCATAAATTGGGATTGGCAACAACCACTCGAGAAACCTTAAAATGTTGCATGGTTATGAGGGGATACTCAACTATCGATTCATCAACAGTGTCTCGTTAACTTTTCGATTAGTTTAGCATAAGGATGAGGTCTGGTGTCATATGGCCCCTCTGGATGTTTGGCATGTACTACTAGGGAGACAGTGGTAGTTTGAAAGGAATACTGAGTACAAGGACAAGAAGAACATGTATTCCTTTTTTTTGTAGACAAAGTGTGTGTAACCCTCATATCGCAACATGATGCCCTTAGCCCCCTTCAAGTGGCTTTTCTCCTATCAACATCACCACAAGCTTTTGCAAGTGCTACTTTGACGAAGCCTTAGACCTCCACTCATTTATTACTTGTTGAAGCTTAAATGTTCCAATGAGAATTCAAGAGACCTCTACTATTTACACGGAGAACCCAGCTCAACACCAATGATGCCATCGTGATTGTTGCCAAGACACAGGTCATCCCTAGCCCTCGAAGGAGCCTCGTTCTTTGTTGCCTCCTAGATGACAACACATTTTCCCTTCTCCTCATGCTACGTTGTCGATCTTCCTCCTTATTCACACCTTCCCAAACAGTCTCATGAACTGGACCCCCTCTCGCAAACCCTCATTTTCCCCGCAAACTCGTGCTCCATCTATGAAACAAACTATATCCTTCGCAATGAGCCTAATCAATCAAATTATGAGTTATCCTAGGAGGTTTTATCTCAATGTTTGATGCACATTTTGAGATATCTCAAGGGCATACCCGATAAGAGCTCTTATTCAAGAAAGGCTTTGTTGCATATGGTAATGTACTCTGACACAGAGTATGATTGTAATAGACAATGCTCAATGTCTATCGCATGGTTATACACCTTTATCAAGGGCAATTTTATTGGTGGCATTATAAGAAAGAAAGCATAAGTGTACATTCGAGCAGAGAATCAAAGTGTAAGGCTATGGCTTAGACTACGCCTAAATGCATTTCAGATATGTTCTACAGGATTTAATCATTGAGATCGCCTGACATGAAGATGATGTATGACTCCAGCGGTGCCATTTTTGCTGCCAACAATCTTCATTTCATGAGTAGATCAATCATGTGGAGATTTATTGTCACTCTGATGCCAATGGAATAGATAGAGGGTTGAGAAGGTCAATGCACCATACTGCACTTATGATTTGAACTAAATATGACTTCTTCAGACTCCATATAATGACATCCGCTTATCAGCATGCAAATGTCTTCGCCAAGCCTCTAGCTTCAGCAATATTTCATCAATGTGTTTCCACGCTGAACTTGCATGTTATTTACAATCCACATTGAGGGGTACTGTTGAAATAGTAGTGGGTGTTCATCATCTTTATTCTTTTACATATCCTTTAATTGTCTATTTTAGTCTCGCGTCTCTCATATACAATTTTGGTTAACCGTCCTTGTTTTATACAAGGAGGAGAAGGCAACTCATGAAAAACAGATCATTTATTTTCCCCATCATGGCTAATTTTGCTACACAAGGAACAGACCAAGGAATATTGGCAATCCCTTGCAAAGTGTCGCAAGCCCCCACCATGGAAGCAGCTCAAGTCCACTTTTTCGTCAAGCCCCTCCACCTCCAAGTCATATATCAGCCACGGGAGACGGCATCCTCAACACTCAGACCTCATTTCCTTTGTCATTTCCAATGCACCACCTATCCATTGCATTCCCTTAGTATTCCCTGTCATATATCTCCGCCCCTCCCTATCATATATCTCTTCCCTTACCAGTCCCCTCCCGCCTTTTTTCCCTCCTCGCCCACTCCCTCATTCTTAGCTAGCCTTCACAAGTTTTTCTTCTGTAAACTCCAAGAACGATTTCCCCAGGGCATAAAAGGCTCTTTAGGGGGAGAAATAGGCAATATGTGTATTTTGACTTTTAGTGACCACAAAGAGTCTTGAAAAGTAAACTAGAGGATATAGCTAGACCATGCTTTCAGCCTATATATCATGCTACATTTATGTGGTTAACATTAGTAATTATGTCTTTATTAAAATTCAAAACTTTCCTATCATTACCGAAAAAAAGTAGCTAAGACGCTATCAATTTACCTCTTCAAGAGTACTCACCCTATAAATTTTACAACGGTCCCTTCATCATCTCTGATGGGTGTGACAGTAAGGAGGTTCCAAAATGGAGTGCCATTTTTTTTATAATTTAACAGCCTGCTACAGAAGCTCTTTCCAGTTTTAACAGCATCTCTTATCCTTTGTACTTCCACTTGGTCAGTACCAGGTCCTTGAAGAAAGCGGCTGCAAAAACAGGAACATAGAATATCATAGTGCTCATTGCATACTTTTTTCGCCCAGAAAAGGATAAATAAGTAGCTATAGTTCTGATCCATAAAGAATAAATGCTTTACCAGATTCTGAAACTTGGAATCAATATATGAAGTCGTTGAAGACTTACCATTGTAATAAAAGAAAAAGACTCTTAAGAAACAGTTTGGTTGAGGGATAAGGAACAAGCTGGAGTGATAGGATATAGCCGGGGCTTATTCCTCATTTTTGTTTGGTTGGATGAAGCTGTGTCTGAAAATAAAGAATTAATAAAGGACAGTAGTTGATGTGGCTACTTATCCCGGGATTGACTGATTTATGGGATAAGACCGCACGATTCTAGGATAAGAAAATCTTATTCCTCAACCAAATGGTCCCTTATGCCCATTCCTATGACGACCTTATCCCTCATTCAAACATGGTGGGGATATCCCCAGAATCAAACATGGTTAGGATTTTGATGAGTGTAAAGTTTTATTCCCTTTGAAACCAAAAACAGCATCAGCAATTTTCTCGTGCAGAGGAGCTAATAACAACCAAAGTCGAATAATCACTGAGCATTAAAAAATGCACCTTTTGGCATAATATTTTTTGAGGCCACTGTTGAGAATAGCTTCATCTTGTTAGTTCTCCAAAAAACTGTCCAAAATAAAATTCATATGTTTGTGTTGGAACATGATTGCATATGCCTAAATCTAAAATTATGGCTCCCGAGGTCTTTCAAACACTACATTTTGGGAGTACTAACCAACTATGTCAGTCGCCCTATAACTTGGATGTAAATATAGTGCAGATTACATTTCACTAATGGAAATAAAAAAGGACAGAAAATGGACATTAGAAATTCAGCAGATATTTGTCTTCAGACTCTACCAGTTCTTCCCGATAACTTCTTTGGAAGAATATCCGGTCATGCTGAAAAAGCCCGCACTAGCATACACAATGGGATAGTCAGGCTTTGTTGCATCAGAAAGAACAAATGTCTGCTCCAATGTTGATAATGCATCTTTTAGATCTTGGGAAACCCGAGGATATGCTGACTCTGAGCCTCGACTAGAGATATCGGAGGTCCTTACCGAGCCAAAGGATTGTTGCCAGGATAATCTGCCCCCATCTCCATTGGAGTTTGTACCGACAATTAGTTCACCTCCATCTTCCATGCTAGATAACATCCAATCTTTCGTCATTTCCATTATACTATTTTCTACAGCAATCTGGTTAGACGAAAGAGATCCAATTAGTTTGATTCTACCAACTCTTCGTCATCATCTGCACAAGCAATGGTTATGAAATCCTTCCTTAATCGTTCACTTGCATTCAACTTCTTAAAAACTCCACGTGTGAACCTTTCACGCTGAATTTCTTCTTCTTGTACCAATCTCAAGGTGTCACGTCTCCAACAGAATGAAATTTGTATATGCAGTCTTCCTTGTGGATTATTTGCAGTGCGATGAACCTCTGAAAAGCAAACAAGTTGGATTTCCCTTTATTTTATTGTCATTCTTGAAAAAATTGGTCTGCAAAAAAGAAAAAGAGTAAAACAAATTTTCAGCCACTTCAACCTACTCGAGAGAATTTTCCTAGCCATATGATATTCAGAAAAAAAACTAGAATATGTTATAATCACCAACATAGACAACCCCACTTAATGTCAGAACAGCAATTACCTCTTCAAATTACCCTCCAAAAAACATGGTCCCAACGTCAAATTTTGAAAACAAAAAGTAGATTATGTAATCTCACAATAGACATTGCAAATCCTCTCAAAGAAAAGGAAAAAGGGAATTTCCTGAAAATAAATTCCCAGCAAAGACGCAAATGAAGGAAGCTGTACTGCATATTCATATTCACCACAAGCTCGTCTCAGACAGAAATGATCCCAAAAAACAAATAATAAATATATTATGCATCTTCTAGTTAAGCAAATCCAAGTCAATCCAACAATTATCGGCTCTAATCAGCTCAAGATAATCCAAGCAAATCGAACTGGCTTCGCACTTCCATGGCTCCAATTTCTGCATCCATAGTCCTATAAATACTAACAAGCATTAGCAACATAATTAATTACCTCCAGAAGTCAGCCGACACACACCAAGTGCAGTAGCAGACTCGTTCTCCAACCACAAAAAAACCCGGAAATGGAAGCCCAAGAAGAGAGGACGAGGGAGCAACAAAGGATAACGCCTGCAAAACGACAAGTAACAGCCCGTACCGCGCGAAAGCGAAAGGGTCCCCCACCAGAGAAGTAAGCACACCATCGCGTCCAAGTGAAGCACAGGTTACCGCACGTCCCCCTCCGCTATCACTAGTATTTCCCATTGCAAGCAAGTGGATAACAGAGCGAACGCGACGCCCGAAGCGATGTGCAACACACCATGCGATCGCCCATTTCGCGGGGAGTTGAGGGCCGTTTGTTCGCAGGAGGTGGTGGTGGCCCATCGATGGGGTGCACGCGAGATACGATCGGGGTGGGATGGGTTAGGAAGGAGAGGAGTGGCAGTGGCAGCGGACACGATAGCAAGGGGTTGCTGGCGTTGGCACGCGGGGTCGCTGTCCCATGCCTGGCAGGGTAGGCTGCTCCCTCCAATGCCACGGGGGTTAGCTTCCGATTTTACTTTTCCTTTCTTTTTGGTGTTTAAATATTCGGAAGTTCGTCCCCGGGGTAATTCTACCAAGAAAATTCTTTTTTATTATATACCGTAGGTAAGCCGTCTCTTGAAGAGGGGGTTTTAATTAAGAGGGAGTCGTCTCTTCAAGAAGCGGCTTTAGTGAAGAGGCGACTTCAGTGAAAGTCGCCTCTTCAAGAGGCAGCTTTGTTCGGGGATAAACCCCAACGCGGACAGAACGCCCGCCCCACTCGTTCATAACCAAAAATCCGCCCCAGCCACTCCTGTCTCCGTCAAGCCCTCTCCGCCTCCGCCTCCCGCCACCCTCGGCTCTCCAGCCTTCTCGCTGACGTCCGTTGGCCTGGTGTCCGCCGACATTGTATTCCTCTCCTTCCCCACCTCAAGGAAGGTGTGATATGTCATGGGTTTAGTGTTTGGTTACATTTTGGAGCTTAAATGATTATTTGAATTATTTTCTTCGCTAATACATTGATGTCGACGTAATGGTATTTATGATGTCTCGAGAAATTCGTTGTTTCTGTCATTGTGAGAGTACAATATCGAAGTCTAGTAAAGACGTGACCTATGTAGGAGGTCGTATGAAAATCATCAAAATTGGTCACGAAATGTCATTTTCAGTGTTGATTGAGCATATTAAGTCCGTCTTCAGGTTGGAGTTATCGTAAAGACTTGAGTTACATGTGTTTCATAGAATGTCTCAAGATGGAACAAATTTTTATATTGGATGCGTCGAGTTTGATGATGATGTACGAGAGATTGTGGAATATGCTAAGGAGATAGGTGCTGCATATTGGTCCGTGATATTTATTGTCGTTGTCTCTATACCCGGATCTGTACCTCAAGTTTCTGTACCGCAAGAAGAAAAGACATCGAAATGGTCTACAGCGATTGGAAGAAATCTTACAACGAACTTCCATATCTTTTTAGGGCTTTTGAAGAAGCTATTCCTGTTCGGTTACAGAGATTAACATAACAACAGTGAACGAAGGAGAGCTATTTGAGAGGGCCTTATGGGCATTTGGACCTTGTATTGAGGCATTTAGACACTGCATGCCCATTATTAGTGTGGATGGTACACACATGTATGGAAGGTATAAGCAGAAGATTCTTATTACTTGCTCAAACGATGAAGCTAACCACATTTTACCGTTGGCTTTTGCGTTTGTCAACGAGGAGGATGGCTCTAGTTGGGCGTGGTTTCTGGAGAGGCTACGTTTGTATGTTTTTCGTGATTGTGCTGGACCGATTTGTTTGTTATCTGACCATGCTCCTGGGATACGTGTTGCACTCATATACCCAGAGGTTCAATTTCTTCCACCATATGTACATTGGCGCTTCTGTCTATGACGTGTGGGTAGCAATTTCAATGATTCCCACAAAAATCAAACTCTAAAGCGATTTTCATGAGAGCATGAAAAGTATATTCGCAGGCAAAATGGTAATCTTACATGGACAAGTTGAAGGAGTGCGACGAGAATGTTAAAAAGTGGTTTGACACATATGATTGTCCAAAGGAACATTGGACAATTTCATTTGATGGGTTACAGAATTTGGTTACACAACCACAAACTTTTCTGAAAGCTACAACACCGTTCTTAAGGAATCAAGAAGTCTGCCAGTTGCGGCATTGGTGATAAAGACGTACTACAATTGCATTAGCTACTTCTGTGACCGTTAGGAGGAGGTGCATAATTGTATTTTACGCAGTGAGAAATATACCAAATACGCGCATGACATGCTGAAGCGTTGGATCGACAGAAGTAATGGGCATCATTATTTTCGCATACAAGGAGCACCTTTGCACATGTATGAGGTCGTCACAGGACAACGAATTATACAATTTGGACTAAAAGGTGGAAAGAAACAAGTTGTCTTCGTTAGCGATGCATCATTTACATGTCAAAAATGGCAAACTCACAGAATCCCTTGTTCTCATGCATGTGTCGTGCTATCTCACTTGAACACAGATGTGGGAGAATATGTTGGCCCTTGATATACATGGCAAGCTCAGTCCCACATTTACGAAGGGTTGTTCTACCCAATGGTGACTGAGACAAGTGGCCCATGTTCGACCATCCATTAGTTATTCCAGATGATAGCAGGATAAGGAAAAAGGGGCGACCAAAGAGTAAGAGGAATCACAATGAGATGGATATGAGGGAGAATACAGTGCAATCTCAATGCAGCACTAGTGGCGTCGAAGGTCATAATAGGAGGAACATTGCGCATGGGAGGACGCAAAATACATGCGGTATCTATGGTGGATTGGGTCATAACATGAGGAAGTGTCCTAACAGAGATAGTATGTGAATGTTATAATTGACAATCTTTTTAAAATATTTAAATTTAAAGTCATTGTTTAGTTGTTTCTAATGTTGTTTATGAACAGATGGAGCCGGGACCAGTTGACTGTTCTCTTTTACGGCAGCAGAGGGAGCACCGTACGTCCGTTGTTTGGGCATGGGATGTAAGTACAACTTTTTGAAATATTCACATCATATTTCCAAAATTTGTTTTCATAATCTATATCTTTTCATTTTCAGATGACGAGATGTCTACGTTGCAGACGACGGGAGAACATAGTGAGGCATGTTCCCTTGGACGAGCGCATAGTTCCCCACATTTACATAGCGGGTTTTCTTGGTGTAATGCAGATGGATTTCATGAAGGATATTGATGAATCCTTAAGCGCATCACGGAAGCGTGTCGATCGCATCGTATGCAATCGGAGCAACTAGTAGTACTAGATGCTAGATGCAGCGGAAATTAAAAATTTTAACTTTAAAGATGAAGCCACATGATCACGAGAACACTTCTCGGGTCGTTTCATCAAACCACAAAGTATAAGGAATACCTCTTGAAGCGTGGTTGTGATCGCGAGATCCCAAAGTAGAGATCCTCCTATCTTAAGTCCGACCCACGGAGAATGCGCTTGCGGGCACGATGATGAGCCGCGTCCTTCCCGCAATCCTTTGACGAAGATCCAAGTGTCGAGGCGCAGCAAAATGATCTCCTTCCTAATATACAAAGTTGACGGCCACTTGAATATTAGAGAGACCCCACGAGAATGAGAGAAAGAGAGAGTAGAGTTCTTCAACTCAAGAATGTTGTTGTAACTTGGAAAGGCTACCCTAGCCCTCCTTTTATACTAGTTTAGGGTCCAATAGATCTCAATCCATGGGACACATGGATCCAAGGGCTATGCTTGGTCCATGCTAAATCAATGGCTATGATTGTTGTTGGTTAAAACCAACAACATTAATTTAAATTAAAATATGTTGCAACATTATCAACATAATTTAATTTAACTAATTAAGAGATAATGTGACAACAAAAAGGGAGTCAACCAACCACCCTAAATTATAGGGTGTTATTTTGTCTCCTTTTATTTTATCTTATTATTTCTTAATAAATTGCAATAACTATTATTGCAATAATATCCACCAAATTAATTCCAAATTAATTTGTGAATATTTAAATCATGCCATTGATCATTATGTGAATCATATTCACAACCCAAACTAATTTGTAAATTACATTTCCAATTAATTAATTAATGTGAATCCAATCCACACTATTAATTAACAAATGCTATTTACATAGATTCTCTCTCTTATATATGTATATTATAAATCATATTTATAACACACATATATCATGGATAGTGTTATCCACATTCTCTTAATCCTTGATAATTAAATCCCATTTAATTATCTTAAATAATCATTTTCACAATATGAGTTATATTCATATCAAACTTGATAATTAAATCTTATTTAATCATCAAGTCCTTGCTTGGATATTTCATCAAAAGAATTATTCTTGAACCCTTTCATGAATAATGTGCTTTCTTCGCAGATACTTGGAGATAAGGACAGGGCGATTGTATTATTCCACGTATAGTGACTTGGATATTGAGATCTTATCTCAAATCCAGATCTTACGAACCTCCCACAGATGCTTGATTAAATCAAGACCGCAAATCTAATCTTCTCATTGAATCTGAATCTCATTCAGACCAATGTCCAATATTTGGACTAAGATCAGATCGCTTCTCTACTGGAAGGAGTCACTAAAATCCAGACATGTTTCATCACTCCCTCGGAATGGAAGCGTCATGGATATACAATCGTTTATGATCACATCACCCTCAGGTATTCCCAATACCTGTACATCCTGCATACTGGAAGACCCATGGTCAACCTGAAGATCAAGATCTATTTTACACTGTCTTCTTCAGGGTTTGATCACTAAGTTTCTCATTTGATCATTGGGATTTGGTATTGATCATATACTTTCCAAAAGCATATATCATACCTAGGTCTTGATCATATACTTTCCAAAAGTATATATCAAACCTACAAATTCAGTCAAGCTTCCAAAGCAAGACGACCGTGCAGGGAATTTGATTCTTCCCAATATCTAATGAGTGAGCTCATGTCTTCCGGTTCAGTAGTGAACCTGTATGATCCCTTTGAGAGATCGTATTACTCATATGCCCTTATATGCACACCAACGCGCCGGTGTATAGACCTTGGTTAGGTCATCAACCTATTGGTCTGTCAAATGTACATACTCAGACATATAACAATACATCTGTCTCCGGTCAGAGGATGTGTGCCTATGCTGTGACAGCATTCAACATAGGACTTAGGTTATCTCGATCTCGTTAAGTCAACTCTTTGACCTAACTAATCTGACACCTCCGAATCTCTATTCCTATGCAGAGGACCTGCATCAAGAGGTCGGTCAGATATCAACCTATGTGAGAAAGGATTGCCATCTCCTACTCAGGCTGGAGATCACATCTTAATAATCATTTGACGGTGCTTGATGAGTCCTCAATCTAACCCTTTAGATATTCATCCAAACACCAGCCTCTATGATTCAATAATTGAATCAACAGCTATATGATCATTAAGACAGCCATGGTACATAACCCTAATTGTACCGAGGGACCTATTATGCAAATTATTTATTCTTCATTTCAGATCAGGGAATGATATTCGCAATAACATTTATTGCATAATGGCTCGCCGTGGGCTCACATGTCCAACAATCTCCCACTAGCCCAAAGAGCCATTAATGGGCTAATTATTTAAACCCACACTCATGTGACAATCATAGGCTATTTAGAAATAGCTAGGTAAGCTGATCTGTCACTCTGTTCCCAAAAGACTATGCCAAGTCCTTTTACGGCACTTGCATATACCTAGGTTACAGTGCTCGCATCCAATGCGAATGTTGCATCTAATGCAACCAATACTCAATCTAGTCAAAGCAGTTATAGTGTCCTTGACACTATTGCTTAATAACTATTATAACAAGTATTTCCATAATCCTTATCAGAATACCCTTATTCCGGGAGATCACTATCTCTCAAGGTATCCACAGTTAAGACCTTTTAGATCTCTATCTATAAAGTCTTAAGCTTTTGAAGATATGACTTTGAGATAACTATCTCAAAAAACTTGTCATCTATAAAGATTTTGTTATTTACTGCAATCAAGTGTTCTTTCTCCATAGTAGGATTAGTAACAGTTTACTACTCCCACTGCATGGCAGATATCTGGCTTTTGTACACATCTAACATACACTTAGCTTCTCGTAACTGATGCACAAGTGCAAGCAGTTCTAGCATTCACTTCCTCAACTCTTTGAGGTGCTATCCCTTTAGATAGGTCAGTACCAAATCTCAAGGGAAGGAAACCTTTCTTGGAATTTCCAAGAATGGAATATGTCCAAGGTGTACTACAAATGTGACAGTCCCAATACCCTCTTTTCTTTGATTCTGAAAAACTTCAGAACTAAGATCCAAAAGGCATCTTTGAGATCATATCTCAAGGTATGGAATAGCCAGATCATAAAACACTTATGATCATCCTTATATCATTCCAAATGATTAGGATATTATCTACATTTAGCATGATGAACACAATGGCACTCCCACTAAGCTTCACATGGTACATCAAGATTCTATTTGAAATCATAACATTTATAATTTCATCAAATCTTATGTTCCAACTTCAAGAAGCTTATTTGAGTCCATAGATGGAGTCTTCAGCTTGCACATCTTGCTTTTCTCAACCATGAAGCCTTGGAGCTACTTCATGTGAATATCC
Source organism: Ottelia alismoides (assembly GCA_037367405.1). NCBI lineage: Eukaryota > Viridiplantae > Streptophyta > Magnoliopsida > Alismatales > Hydrocharitaceae > Ottelia > Ottelia alismoides. The sequence continues at coordinate 114,007 of JAZKJV010000729.1, read as the reverse complement.
TTAGAGAGCTATTCTTAGAGGAATGCAATCTTGACTTACATCTTGAAGATGCAATAGTCAAGTTGTTTAGCTAAGGTTAGCAATATTCTGATGATTTTAAGCATGGTTACCGAAGATCAAGTCTCATCGCAAGCAATGTCTTCTCTTCCGATGTGTAGCTTATGGCTACGAACTGAGCTTTGAAGGTCTCTACCTTCTCACCAGGTTCCCTCTCTTCTTGAAGATCCATTTACACCTTAATGGGTCAAACCCTTATAGGTGGATCCTCTAGGGTCCATATACAACACTTGTATATGAAGTCTACTTTAGACTTTATTGCTAATATCCATCTTTCCATGTCACGATCCTCAAGAGCTTCATCACATGAAGTCCGATCACTCTCAGACTTAACTGACACATGGAATACATCCTCAAACTCATTTGAAGAGGTATTGGTGTTTCGTCTTTAATTGTCCTTTTAGTTTCCGATTTCAGGAGCCTCATTGTCATCTCAAGATCAAATGAGTTCCTTCACTTCATTTTCATCTTGATTCTCAAGAGTCTCAATCTCCAAGAATCATATTCTCAAAGATGAGATCTTCTAAGAATCTCAAGGTCATAAAGTAGGTATCCAATACCATCCCTTATTTTCCTAATGAAGTAGCACTCTCAAGTGCTAGATTCCAGCTTACATGCATGGAGCCTTATTAAGGATATATATTGTAGTCTCTACTACACATATATACCTGGAAACTAAGGGATAATTATGCTAAAATTCATCATTGATCAAATCATGTCACACATGATCCAATTGTGTCTCCCTACAACTCCATTGAGTTTAGGTCTGTTAGGAGGATTGAGATAGAAATGATACTCATATCTCCATAAGGTATTCTTTGAATTCATCTAATAGGTACTTGCTACCTTGGTTAGATTAAATTCATTTAATCTTCCTTCAAACTTTGGTTCTAAACCAAAATTACGAAATCTTTGAACATTTCAAAGGTTTCTCAGCTGAAGAGAAGAAATCTCATATCATACATAATCATCAATAGATATCACATATCCATGATGTTTACTATGATACAGATGATCTACATACATCAATATGTATGAGATCTTGAATACCTCGACATCTAACACCATTCCCAGAGAAGGGTGTATAGGACATTTTACTTTGAATACAATTTTCATAAGTATGTAAGATTTGAAATTTTAGATATTCTAAAGTTTCATATCTTACTAGTCTATTAATCATATCAATAGACAAATGTCCAAGACTTGATGCTAGATTATCGTCAAATGATCTTCATCCTCCTGTTGTTTTATCAAGATTTAATTTTCAGTATTAGAAATCTTAATGAACTGTTCATTAATTTTCTAATTTCGTGGAGTCCACTAGATGTTAGATTACTATCTGAAATATATCCATCATAACTCTTTATGATAGTTCTATCTCAGAATTCATGTTTATTTCCAACATTTAGAAATAAACAATGAGTGTACTCTACCACCTAGGTCATAGAGACATTCTCCAAGACTAAGGGCTCTCCCACTGAGAATATGAAGTCTATCTATCCAACAGAGATTGCTGCAACAATTACAGCAATATCCATCTAGATGACCACTAAACCTTAAGATCAAATTTCTAATCTTCTAATATATACATGCAACCAATTGCAAATGTTATTAGAAGATTGGGATACAATTGTCAAACTTTATCTTATGAAATAAGAAAGTCAGAGTCAATGATTATATGTAGATTATTCTGATGCTCTATCTGAGTCCTTCACTAAGGATTTTAGACAGATTTGACAGTCGTACTATCAACACATCAACATATTGCAGTATTGGCATTCATCCAACCTTTTGGATGTCATATGGAAGTCACAGAAGTAAGTCAACTCTTTAACTTTCCTTCTTACTCGGGTCCGACCCATGCTTCCACTGTGCTCTCTTCATCAATAAACAACCATTGTTTAAGACAAAGAATCTCTTATGTTGAATTCAAAGGATTTCAATACAAGAGCATTTCAACATTTATACATACTTCATTAAATTCATTCAAAATGATTATTATGAAGCTTCATGAATGACTTGAGTATAGATAGTAGAATGATGACATTCATCATATCTACATACATCTTAACTCTTAAACACTTAGGTTCAGGTAGGTATTCAAACATTTTGAATACATCATCTCTTTCGAGCCACCATTCTGCATAATGCAGAGAACCATGTCATTCATGATTAAATGTCTAGAGCACATATGTATGCCAAAATATCTTCTTTTATTTTTTATAAGGATTATTTGACAATTACGATCACCATCGACATGTGACTTCTAAAGTACACTCGATGAAAGATCAAGAACATAGAGACATACAAACCCTAAGGTGATGTCTTATTGTCTTATTTAATTGTCATTCCTCATTATGTTGAGGAAACTTGCACATTGCAACCACGTACATTATGTGTCCAATTGCAAGTACAATATCTGGATCATGAGTCCAATCCAAGATATTTTACTGGTTATCATTGAGTATAACATTGAGTGGGTTTAATGAAGGATTATCTGAAAACAAGAAATTTGCATAAGTGTATATATATTATATATACATGTTTTACTTTGATTTAGGAATTTTTATATCAAAGTTGTCTTGCTTTATCAACATTGAAAGTTCATTCCCTTAATCACTTTCAATGTAAGAGATATTCTTACCATTATATCTCTAGCAAGATCCGGAATCTCCTTTCCTATCTTTGTCGCATCCCAATAATATGAGAACTTACGACTCCGATAAAAAGAAGCGGGAACTCATTCCGCCTTGCAAGTCCAACTTGCATTTCCCAATTCGGTCTTTAACACCCGGGCCCACCACCCCTAAGATGATGTTGACCCGTCATTAATTGAACCAACCGTCAACAAGCTTAACACTCGCTATACGCAATCCAATATCGCCCCAATAATATGAGGACTCGATATTGGGGTCACTACGTATACGACCTTACTCTTTCGAGAAGCAAAGAACCCGATCCAATTAAATCATATACAGGATCTGTCACTTCGGACAGGCGTCTCCTATACACAACAACTGACGACGGAATCCTTTGCCTTGACGAGAGACCACGGATGTCACTTATGTGATCCTCCACCTCATATTCAAATTGTATAATTAATTATCGTGAATCATATTCACATAATTAATTCTTCCAAGGGAAATACACATCTATTCATAATAGAGTGTTTTATTGGATATAATTAATTTAATCACATTAAATTAATCATCAATCCAATCATCAATCAACAAACATGTCTTTTACTTGAATAATAGGTATTATCTCAAAGTACGTATTATTCGAATTTTAATAATTAGAAAAATACACATTGGCTTTCTCCGGTATTATACAGTCCCTACCCGCTGTCATGGCCAGTACCGACGAGAGTGGGACGGACCACATATGTTGCAACCCGCGACCCCAATGCTCTCCGACTAGGCACCACATCCGCCTCGGGAAAGGATAATACCAGATAGATCATCATGTACTTTGAGATGCTCATCGGTTTTTCAACCGAAATTATACCATATAATATACATCAAAACAATTTTGATTATATTATAAGGAGATTTGATAGACAAATCCCCAATCCTATTCAAGCAAAAGGGTTTTTCATGTAAAAGTTGTCCTACAACAATTGTAGGATAAACTATGGTTTTCATGAAAGCAATGTTTGTTGATGAACCAATGATCAAGATCTAATATCTCATCATTGTGGTTTAGGCAAGTGTCATTCAATGAAATAATTATCTCTTTAAATATTTCAAAAATATTTATCACTAATTATTCCAGAAAATTAACAATTAATTTTCATCATGTCACAAGGTTCAAGATCAAAAAATGTCAATTTCCAGTAGTGACCCCTAATCACTAAAATTAACTTATCTTGATCAATTTAAATCCAAAAAAACTCAGTTTCCAAAGATTGCCTATTTGATTTATTAAAGAACCCAAGTGATAATTCACGCATTTCAAGGCGGATTAAAACCGTAATTATCTCATTAATCACGTTCAAATCCGCAGTTCCCGCAACAGTGAATATAGGCATATTCAAAAGACCATATCTTGAGCAAATGAAGTCCAAATTTAGTAAACTCAAGTTGGTTTCCTTGTTTAATGGGGAATAAAATCCAATTGAAAATTTCGTGTTTAAACTTTTTAAACAGTGCCGAAAAATTCAATTAGACAGAGGTGCGAAAAATGAAATGCAGTAAAAAATTCGCAACCCTTTCAAGAACCAAATCGTCTAAGGTCTATGGATCATATCCAAAACCTTATTCAACCTGGCTCTGATACCACTTGAAGGATATCGAGTATCCTTAAGCGCATCACGGAAGCGTGTCGATGGCATCGTATGCAATCGGAGCAACTAGTCGTACTAGATGCTAGATGCAGCGGAAATTAAAATTTTTAACTTTAAAGATGAAACCACATGATCACGAGAACACTTCTCGGATCGTTTCATCAAACCACAAAGTATAAGGAATACCTCTTGAAGCGTGGTTGTGATCGCGAGATCTCAAAGTAGAGATCCTCCTATCTTAAGTCCGACCCACGGAGAATGCGCTTACGGGCACGATGATGAGCCGCGTCCTTCCCGCAATCCTTTGACGAAGATCCAAATGTCGAGGCGCAGCAAAATGATCTCCTTCCTAATACACAAAGTGGACGGCCACTTGAATATTAGGGAGACCCCACGAGAATGAGAGAGAGAGAGAGAGAGTAGAGTTCTTCAACTCAAGAATGTTGTTGTAACTTGGAAAGGCTACCCTAGCCCTCCTTTTATACTAGTTTAGGGTCCAATGGATCTCAATCCATGGGACACATGGATCCAAGGGCTATGCTTCGTCCATGCTAAATCAATGGCTATGATTGTTGTTGGTTAGAACCAACAACATTAATTTAAATTAAAATATGTTGCAACATTATCAACATAATTTAATTTAACTAATTAAGAGATAATGTGACAACAAAAAGGGAGTCAACCAACTACCCTAAATTATAGGGTGTTATTTTGTCTTCTTTTATTTTATCTTATTATTTCTTAATAAATTGCAATAACTATTATTGCAATAATATCCACCAAATTAATTCCAAATTAATTTGTGAATATTTCAATCATGCCATTGATCATTATGTGAATCATATTCACAACCCAAACTAATTTGTAAATTACATTTCCAATTAATTAATTAATCTGAATCCAATCCACACTATTAATTAACAAATGCTATTTACATAGATTCTCTCTCTTATATATGTATATTATAAATCATATTTATAACACACATATATCATGGATAGTGTTATCCACATTCTCTTAATCCTTGATAATTAAATCCCATTTAATTATCTTAGATAATCATTTTCACAATACGAGTTATATTCATATCAAACTTGATAATTAAATCTTATTTAATCATCAAGTCCTTGCTTGGATATTTCATCAAAAGAATTATTCTTGAACCCTTTCATGAATAATGTGCTTTCTCCGCAGATACTTGGAGATAAGGACAGGGCGATTGTATTATTCCACGTATAGTGACTTGGATATTGAGATCTTATCTCAAATCCAGATCTTACGAACCTCCCACAGATGCTTGATTAAATCAAGACCGCAAATCTAATCTTCTCATTGAATCTGAATCTCATTCAGACCAATGTCCAATATTTGGACTAAGATCAGATCGCTTCTCTACTGGAAGGAGTCACTAAAATCCAGACCTGTTTCATCACTCCCTCGGAATGGAAGCGTCATGGATATACAATCGTTTATGATCACATCACCCTCAGGTATTCCCAATACCTGTACATCCTGCATACTGGAAGATCCATGGTCAACCTGAAGATCAAGATCTATTTTACACTGTCTTCTTTAGGGTTTGATCACTAAGTTTCTCATTTGATCATTGGGATTTGGTATTGATCATATACTTTCCAAAAGCATATATCATACCTAGGTCTTGATCATATACTTTCCAAAAGTATATATCAAACCTACAAATTCAGTCAAGCTTCCAAAGCAAGACGACCGTGCACGGAATTTGATTCTTCCCAATATCTCATGAGTGAGCTCATGTCTTCCGGTTCAGTAGTGAACCTGTATGATCCCTTTGAGAGATCGTATTACTCATATGCCCTTATATGCACACTAACGCGCCGGTGTATAGACCTTGGTTAGGTCATCAACCTATTGGTCTGTCAAATGTACATACTCAGACATATAGCAATACATCTGTCTCCGGTCAGAGGATTGCGTGCCTATGCTGTGATAGTATTCAACATAGGACTTAGGTTATCTCGATCTCGTTAAGTCAACTCTTTGACCTAACTAATCTGACACCTCCGAATCTCTATTCCTATGCAGAGGACCTGCATCAAGAGGTCGTTCAGATATCAGCCTATGTGAGAAAGGATTGCCATCTCCTACTCAGGCTGGAGATCACATCTTAACAATCATTTGACGGTGCGTGATGAGTCCTCAACCTAACTCTTTAGATATTCATCCAAGCACCAGCCTCTATGATTCAATAATTGAATCAACAGCTGTATGATCATTAAGATAGCCATGGTACATAACCCTAATTGTACAGAGGGACCTATTATTCAAATAATTATTCTTCATTTCAGATCAGGGAATGATATTTGCAATAACATTTATTGCATAATGGCTCGCCGTGGGCTCACATGTCCAACAATCTCCCACTAGCCCTAATGGGCTAATCATTTAAACCCACACTCATGTGACAATCATAGGCTATTTAGAAATAGCTAGGTAAGCTGATCAGTCACTCTGTTCCCGCGAGACTACGCCAAGTCCTTTTACGGCACTTGCATATCCCTAGGTAACAGTGCTCGCATCCAATGCGAATGTTGCATCTAATGCAACCAATACTCAATCTAGTCAAACCAGTTATAGTGTCCTTGACACTATTGCTCAATAATTATTATAAACAGTATATCCATAATCCTTATCATAATACCCTTATTCCGAGAGATCACTATCTCTCAAGGTATCCACAGTTAAGACCTTTTAGATCTCTATCTATAAAGTCTTAACTTCTTAAAAATAAGACATAGAGATCACCATCTCTAAAGCCTTATCATCTTTGAAGATATTGTTATTACTGCAATCAAGTGTTTTATCTTCATAATAGGATTAGTAACAGTTTACTACTCCCACTGCATGGCAGATATCTGGCTTTTATACACATTTAGTATACATTTAGCTTCTCGTAACTGATGCAGAGGTGCAAGCAGTTCTAGCATTCACTTCCTCAACTCTTTGAGGTGCTATCCCTTTAGATAGGTTAGTACCAAATCTCAAGGGAAGGAAGCCTTTCTTGGAATTTCCAAGAATGGAATATGTCCAAGGTGTACTACAAATGTGACAGTCCCAATACCCTCTCTTCTTTGCTTCTGAACAACTTCAGAACTAAGATCTAAGAGGTATTCTTGAGATCATATCTCAAGGTATGGAATAGCCAGTCTATAAAACACTTATTCTCATCCTTATATCATTCCAAATGATTAGGATATTATCTACATTTAGCACGATGAACACAATGGCACTCCCACTAAGCTTCACATGGTTCATCAAGATTCTATTTTGAAATCATAACATTTATAATTTCATCAAATCTTATGTTCCAACAACAAGAAGCTTATTTGAGTCCATAGATGGAGTTTCTTTAGCTTGCACATCTTGCTTTCCCCAATCATGAAGCCCTGGGGCTACTTCATGTGAATATCCTCAGAGAGGTATTCTTTATAAGAATGCAATCTTGAATTACATCTTGAAGATGCAATAGTCAAGTTGTGTAGCTAAGGTTAGCAATATTCTGATGATTTTAAGCATGGTCACCGAAGATCAAGTCTCATTGCAAGCAATGTCTTCTCTTCCGGTGTGTAGCTTATGGCTACAAACCGAGCTTTGAAGGTCTCTACTTTCTCATCAGGTTCCCTCTTCTCTTGAAGATCCATTTACACCTTTATGGGTCTTACCCATATAGGTGGATCCTCGAGGGTCCATATACAACATTTGTATATGAAGTCTACTTTAGACTTTATTGCCAATATCCATCTTTCCATGTCACGATCATCAGGAGCTTCATCACATGAAGTCCGATCATTGTCAGACTCAACTGACACATGGAATACATCCTCAAACTTATTTGAAGAGGTATTAGTGCTTCATCTTTAATTATCCTTTTAGTTTCCGATTTCAGGAGCCTCATTATCTTCTTAAGATTAAATGAGTTCCTTTACTTCATTTTCATCTTGATTCTCAAGATTCTCAATCCTCCAAGAATCACATTCTCAGAGATGAGATCTTTTAAGAATCTCAAGGTCATAAAGTAGGTATCCAATACCATACTTTATTTTCCTAATGAAGTAGCACTCTCAAGTGCTAGATTCCAGCTTACATCCATGGAACCTTATTAAGGATATATATTGTAGTCTCTACCATACATATATACCAAGAAACTAAGAGGATAATTATGTAAAATTCATCATTGATCAAATCATGTCACACATGATCCAATTGTATCTCCCTACAACTCTATTGAGTTCAGGTTTATCAGGAGGAGTGAGATAGAAATGATAATCATATCTCCATAAGGTATTCTTTGAATTTTATCTAATAGGTACAAGCTACCTAGGTTAGATCAAATTCATTTCATCTTTCTTCAAACTTTGGTTCTAAACCAAAATTGTGAAATCTTTGAACATTTCAAAGGTTTCTCAGGTGAAGAGAAGAAATCTCATATCATACGTAATCATCAATAGATATCACATATCCATAATGTTTACTATGATATAGGTGATCTACATACATCAATATGTATGAGATCTTGAATACCTCGACATCTAACACCATTCCTAGAGAAGGGTGTATTGGACATTTTACTTTGAATACAATATTCACAAGTATGTAAGATTTGAAATTTTAGACATTCTAAAGCTTCATATCTTACTAGTCTATTGATCAAATCAATAGACAAATGTCCAAGGCTTGATGCCAGATCATTGTCAAATGATCTTCATCCTCCTATTGATCTTATAAGGTTTGATTTTCAGTATTAGAAATCTTAATGAACCATTCATTAATATTCTAATTTTGTGGAGTCCACTAGATGTTAGATTACTATCTGAAATATTTCCATCATAACTCTTTATGATAGTTCTATCTCAGAATTCAAGTTTATTTCCAACATTTAGAAACAAACAATGATGGTATTCTAATATCTAGGTCATAGAGACATTCTCTAAGACTAAGGGCTCTCCCACTGAGAATATGAAGTCTATCTATCCAATAGAGATTGCTGCAACAATTACAGCAATATTCATGTAGATGACTACTAAACCTTAAGATCAAATTTCTAATCTTCTAATATATATGCAACCAATTACAAATGTCATTAGAAGATTGGGATATAATTGTCAGACTTTATCTTATGAAATAAGAAAGTCAGAGTCAATGATTATATGTAGATTACTCCGATGCTCTATCTGAGTCCTTCCACTAAGGATTTTAGGACAGACTTGATAGTCATACTATCAACACATCAACTTATTTGCAGTATTGGCATTCATCCAACTCTTTGGATGTGATATGGAAGTCACAGAAGTAGGTCAACTCTTTGACTTTCCTTCTTACTCGGGTCTTGACCCATGCTTCCACTACGCTCTCTTCAAACCATTGTTCAAGACAAAGAATCTCTTATTTAAATTCAAAAAGAATTCAATGTATGAGCATTTCAACATTTATACATGCTTCATTAAATTCATTCAAAATGATTATTATGAAGCTTCATGAATGACTTGAGTATAGATAATAGAATGATGACACTCGTCATATCTACATACTTCTTAACTCTTAGAGACTTAGGTTCAGGTAGGTATTCAAATATTTTGAATACATCATCTCTTTCGAGCCACCATTCTGCATAATGCAGAGAAACCATGTCATTCATGATTAAATGTCTAGAGCATATATGCCAAAATATCTTCTTTTATTTTATAAGGATTATTCGACAATTACGATCATCATCGACATGTCACTTCTAAAGTACACTCGATGAAAGATCAAGAACATAGAGACATACAAACCCTAAGTGTGATGTCTTATTGTCTTATTTTATTGTCATTCCTCATTATGTTGAGGAAACTTGCACATTGCAACCACATACATTATGTGTCCAATTGCAAGTACAATATCTGGATCATGAGTCCAATCCAAGATATTTTACTGGTTATTATTGAGTATAACATTGAGTGGGTTTAATGAAGGATTATCTGAAATAAGAAATTTGCATAAGTGTATATATATTATATATACATATTTTACTTTGATTTAGGAATTTTTATATCAAAGTTGTCTTGCCTTGTCAACACTGAAAGTTCATTCCCTTAATCACTTTCAATGTAAGAGATATTCTTACCATTATATCTCTAGCAAGATCTGGGATCTCCTTTCCTATCTTCGTTGCATCCCAATAATATGAGAACCTACAACTCGGATAAAAAGAAGCGGGAACACATTCCGCCTTGCAAGTCCAACTTGCATTTCCCAATTTGGTCTTTAACACCCGGGCCCACACCCCTAAGGCAATGTTGACCCGTCATTAATTGAACCAACCGTCAACAGGCTTAATACTCGCTATACGCAATCCAATATCGCCCCAATAATATGAGGACCCGATATTGGGGTCACTACGTAATACGGCCTTACTCTTTCGAGAAGCAAAGAACCCGATCCAATTAAATCATATATAGGATCTGTCACTTCGGACAGGCGTCTCCTATATACAACAACTGGCGACAGAATCTTTTGCCTTGACGGGGAGACCATGGATTTCACTTATGTGATCCTCCACGTCATATTCAAATTGTAATTAATTATCGTGAATCATTTCACATAATTAATTCTTCCAAGGGAAATACACATCTATTCATAATAGAGTGTTTATTGGATATAATTAATTTAATCACATTAAATTAATCATCAATCCAATCATCAATCAACAAACATGTCTTTTACTTGAATAGTAGGTATTATCTCAAAGTACATATTATTCGATTTTTAATAATTAGAAAAAATACACCATTGTCTGTCTCCCGGTATTATACAGTCCCTACCGGCTGTCATGGCCAGTACCGACGAGAGTGGGACGGACCACATACGTTGCAACCCGCGACCCTAATGCTCTCCGACTAGGCACCACATCCGCCTCGGGAAAGGATAATACCAGATAGACCATCATGTAGTTTGAGATGTTCATCGGTTTTTCAACTGAAATTATACCATATAATATAAATCAAAACATTTTTGATTATAAGGAGATTTGCTAGACAAATCCCCAATCCTATCCAAGCAAAAGGTTTTTTCATGTAAAAGTTGTCCTACAATAATTGTAGGATAAACTATGATTTCATGAAAGCAATGTTTGTTGATGAACCAATGGATCAAGATCTAATATCTCATCATTGTGGTTTAGGCAAGTGTCATTCAATGAAATAATTATCTCTTTAAATATTTCACAAATATTTATCACTAATTATTCCAGAAAATTAACAATTAATTTCATCATGATAATTGAATGACATATCACTAGGTTCAAGATCAAAATTGTTAATTTCCAGCAGTGACCTTCAATCACTAAAATTAACTTATCTTGATCAATTAAATCCAAAAAATACATACTCAGTTTCCAAAAGATTTCTATTTGATTTATTAAAGAACTCAAGTGATAATTACGCATTTCAAGGCGGATTAAAAGCGTAATTATCTCATTAATCACGTTCAAATCCGCAAGTTCCCGCAACAGTGAATATAGGCATATTCAAAAGACCATATCTTGAGCAAATGAAGTCCAAATTTAGTAAACTCAAGTCCTAATTGGTTTACTTGTTTAACGAGGAAACAAAAATCCAATTGAAAATCTCGTGTTTAAACGTTTTAAACAGTACTGAAAATTCATTAGACAGAGGTGCGAAAATTGAAATGCAGTAAAAATTTTGCAACCCTTTCAAGAACCAAATCGTCTAAGGTCTATGGATAATATCCAAAACCTTATTCAACCTATGGCTCTGATACCACTTGAAGGATATTGTGAATCTCAAGCGCATCACGGAAGCGTGTCGATCACATCATATGCAATCGGAGCAACTAGTCGCACTAGTCGCTAGATGCAGCGGAAATTAAAATTTTTAACTTTAAAAGATGAAACCACATGATCACGAGAACACTTCTCGGATCGTTTCATAAAACCACAAAGTATTAGGAATACCTCTTGAAGCGTGGTTGTGATCGCGAGATCCCAAAGTGAGATCCTCCTGTCTCAAGTCCGACCCACGGGGAATGCACTTGCAGGCACGATGATGAGTCGCGTCCTTCCCGCAATCCTTTGACGAAGATCCAAGCGAGGCCGAAATGCTCTCCTTCCTAATACACAAAGTGGACGGCCACTTGAATATTAAGGGAGAGCCCACACGAGAATAAGAGAGAGAGGGAGAGAGTAGAGTTCTTCAACTCTTGATTATTGTCACTTGGAAAGGCTACCCTAGCCCCCCCTTTTATACTAGTTTAGGATCCAATGGATCTCAATCCATGGGACACATGGATCCAAGGGCTATGCTTGGTCCATGCTAAATCAATGGCTATGATTGTTGTTGGTTAAAACCAACAACATTAATTTAAATTAAAATATGTTGCAACATTATCAACATAATTTAATTTAACTAATAAAGAGATAATGTGACAACAAAAAGGGAGTCAACCAACCACCCTAAATTATAGGGTGTTATTTTGTCTCCTTTTATTTTATCTTATTATTTCTTAATAAATTGCAATAACTATTATTGCAATAATATCCACCAAATTAATTCCAAATTAATATTGTGAATATTTCAATCATACCATTGATCATTATGTGAATCATATTCACAACCCAAACTAATTTGTAAATTACATTTCCAATTAATAATTAATGTGAATCCAATTCACACTATTAATTAACAAATGCTATTTACATATATTCTCTCTCTTATATATGTATATTATAAATCATATTTATAACACACATATATCATGGATAGTGTTATCCACATTCTCTTAATCTTTGATAATTAAATCCCATTTAATTATCTTAGATAATCATTTTCACAATATGAATTATATTCATATTAAGCTTGATAATTAAATCTCATTTAATCATCAAGTCCTTGCTTGGATATTTCATCAAAAGAATTATTCTTGAACCCTTTCATGAATAATGTGCTTTCTCCGCGGATACTTGGAGATAAGGACAGGGCGATTATATTATTCCATGTATAGTGACTTGGATATTGAGATCTTATCTCAAATCCAGATCTTACGAACCTCCCACAGATGCTTGATTAAATCAAGACCGCAAATCCAATCTTCTCATTGAATCTGAATCTCATTCAGACCAATGTCCAACACTTGGACTAAGATCGGATCACTTCTCTACTGAAAAGAGTCACTAAAATCCAGACCTGTTTCATCACTCCCTCGGAATGGAAGCGTCATGGATATACAATCGTTTATGATCACATCACCCTTCAGGTATTCCCAATACCTGTACATCCTGCATACTGGAAGAACCATGGTCAACCCGAAGATCAAGATCTATTTTACACTGTCTTCTTCAGGGTTTGATCACCAAGTTTCTCATTTGATCATGGGATTTGGTATTGATCATATACTTTCCAAAAGCATATATCATACCTAGGTCTTAATCATATACTTTCCAAAAGTATATATCAAACCTACAAATTCAGTCAAGCTTCCAAAGCGAGACGACCGTGCACGGAATTTGATTCTTCCCAATATCTCATGAGTGAGCTCATGTCTTCCCGGTTCAGTAGTGAACCTGTATGATCCCTTTGAGAGATCGTATTACTCATATGCCCTGATATGCACACCAACATGCCGGTGTATAGACCTTGGTTAGGCCATCAACCTATTGGTCTGTCAAATGTACATACTCAGACATATAGCAATACATCTCTCTCCGGTCAGAGGATGCGTGCCTATGCTGTAACAGTATTCAACATAGGACTTAGGTTATCTCGATCTCGTTAAGTCAACTCTTTGACCTAACTAATCTGACACCTCCGAATCTCTATTCCTATGCAGAGGACTGCATCAAGAGGTCGGTCAGATATCAGCCTATGTGAGAAAGGATTGCCATCTCCTACTCAGGCTGGAGATCACATCTTAACAATCATTTAACGGTGCTTGATGAGTCCTCAACCTAACTCTTTAGATATTCATCCAAGCACCAGCCTCTATGATTCAATAATTGAATCAACAGCTGTATGATCATTAAGATAGCCATGGTACATAACCCTAATTGTACAGAGGGACCTATTATGCAAATAATTCTTCTCATTTCAGATCAGGGAATGATATTTGCAATAACATTTATTGCATAATTGCTCGTCGTGGGCTCACATGTCCAACATGTGGTTGGGCTAATGAGTCATGGAGATGCAGAAGGCAAGGGCTAAGGTATGAAGGTCGTCGTTGGGGTCGGAATAGTGGGTTTGATGGTGTACGAAGGTGGTGGTCAGAGCAGAGCTCAGGCGAGATGGTTAAATACTATCACACAATAAAAATATATAATAAAGGAAATAAAATAAATCATAGGGTTAACCTAAGGTACAAAGACAAGGAAGAAAGCACCTCAGTGGCTGGATCCATGATGTCGAACCTCATGACGACGAGGCGGCAGAGGTGGTGGAATCGGCCTAAGACACCCTCCTTCGATCAGCCTAATCATGCAGCGAGGACCCTGTCACCATCCCGGAGATGTGGGGCATTGATGAATCTGTGATTCATCACTCTTAAAGTTGAAAATAGAGTCTTGTTCCTGAGTATTTAGCAGCATATTTCCCTTTATCTTGCATAATTAGCATAAATACATGCATACATAATACATGCATTTTAGCATCCATATTTGCATTAAATAAGAATCCTAACTCACTTGTAAAATATTCACTTAATCATCTGTATTTTATAATACCTCCAAAGATAATAAAACTGACCCTATACTGCGTATATTACTAATTAATAATATAAGGAAAAGGCCAAAAAATTCCTAGCTTGAAAAATACCCAATAAAAATTCCAAACCAAATTGAAGACCCCAGAAATTAGAATGCAATATCTACCACATTGATGAATCTGCGATTCATCATCTTTATTCATTTATTTTAGCTTAAAATCCCTTATAAAACACTTGCATATAACACTAATTCCATATTCTTACTAACCTGCATCTGTAAATATTGTACACTTCTTACTAATTTTAACCTAAAATAAATAAATAATGAAAGAAAGGAAAAATAAAGAAAAGAAAATAATAATAAAAAAAGAGGAAGACTGTATACAGGCTGACCCGAACCTCGAGAGAAGGTCAAGACTTGACCTGATAGACCAGGAATAAAGTAGGTGGAGATAAGGGTCCTTAAGAAGAAAATCAAAAAAATTGCATGTGTGTTGTTATAAATACTTCTCACTTATTTTGTGTATATATGTATAAAAATAACACTAATTTATTTCTGCATTAATTGACCTCAAATCAAATAACTTTCAAAACCAAAGTTGTAAATAAAAATGTGTCCAAATTAATAAAAATGATAGCACAATTAAATCATATATAGAATAAAAGGAGCCACGCTTGGAAAAAGCCACTAAGCACTAAGTGAAAGATCAACTCCAGCTCCATATGAACTCAAATTGAACCAATCACTTCCATTGGATTTTAAATTAAATTATCTTCAAAATGGCTATGATTTCATAATTTTTGGAGTTCTAGTTGAAAAGTCGATTTTCTGGGGTGGTTTGTGCAATTTTCACATGTATTTTGTGCATATTGTATTTGTATATATTTGTAAATATTTTTACTAATAAAAATAAAAAATAATAAAATAATAAAATTCTTAAAACAAAAAGGCTAATTTCCTCATTTACCCTTGTATATAATGTCATATATGTATATAGTATATGTACATAGTTGCTATTTTTAATTAACCACCATAAAAAAATAAAAAAATAACATTTTTTAATTCAAATAAATAAAGTGACGAAAATTAAAAAATTAGATAATTTTGTAAATAGTTTTATCTCTTTTACTTTATCTGTTGTTATCTCTTCCACCAAAAAAATTCAAAAATCCATTTAAACATTCATCTCTCTTGTATTTTTATCCAAAAAAATTCAAAAAATTTCAAATTTCATTCCACCTTTTCTATTTATATGGCTCCTTCTCCCCAATTCCAACTAGATCAATCTTTAGAGAGAGGAGTCCGATCTCCGAGAAAATTTCGTCGAGAATTGTGCCTAGCCTCCGAACCGTCCGGTGACAGCGAGTCGGCCTTGTCGAGGCGATCACGGTCCCTTTTCCGCTTCTAAGGTGAGATCCACATTTTTCTTATTTTTATCTAGCTTAATCATAGTTTTTTTCTCACATTTTTTATCTCGTTGTCATTTTTATTTTCTCTAGATCTTAAAAAAATCCATCTCGATTTGATCCGCCACCGACTCGATTTTTTTCATCTCACTTTCTTGATCTGCACGCGTTCTATTTCTACCTCCCACGATCTCTCAACTCCCGTCGCATACGGTGGTCGGAGATCGGTTTCGAATCTTTCATGCCCGCCGGATCCTCATTCATTTTTCCGATGTGTAAATAAATAAAAAAAATAAATTGTTTCCTTTTTGTTCTCTAACGTTTGTTTTGCAGGATCATATAAAAAATTGAAAAAAATTATTTATCCCTTTCTTCTCTCATTTTTTTTTCGGATTTACAAAAAAATACAAAAATAGTTTTTTTCCTTTATTCACTATTTACAACAAAAAAAATAAAAAAAATCAAATCAATAGCAGGCGACAGGGCCACCAACCCCCGCTGCCCGCACTCCAAACCGCACCTCGGTCGCCCCCCCGCGCAGCCCCCGCTCCGCCGCAGGCTGCGATGCCTTCCCCATCGACCATCTCCATCGCCACCAACCCATTCCACTGCGAGCCTTCAACGCTTCACCGCCCCTCGCACAGCTGCGCAAAAGTTCTCCTTCGCCCAGCGCCACCGCGCGAGCCCGACGGCCCCCCTTCCGCACCAGCCGCAGCGTTTGAGTGGCGCCGCCACCGCGAGGCCGCGCTGCCTCGCTTTGCTGTAGGCCGCGGCGCCTCCTCCAGGCCATCTCCCTCCTGTGCGCCCCCGTCGACCCGCGTATACACCGCCGCCGTCGCCCCTTCAGCGCCAAGGCGGTGCTACGCATTGTCCACTGCCACCGTCGTCTCGGTATTTGAGAAGAAAAGGGGGGTGTGGTACCCCTTGGTGCTTCCCTTGTGCGTGAGAGGAGAACAAAACCCTTAGGATTTTGTTAAAAAAAGGGAAAAATTACATCAAAGTTCCCTGGATATTTTCAGAATTAAAAAGGAACCCCTGCCAAGTCATAAGCACGTGCGTTGCACGCCCCTTCTGGGTAATTTGCACATTACTCTCTATCATTTATTTAGTATTTTTTTATGCGAGAATAGTAAATAATTGTAGAACAGTCCTGTTTATCTAGACATTATTTTGTATAGCCTTTTTATTTAAGTCGATGTTTTTATTAGTCCAAAAATTCTAAGAAAATTGTGCTATGCTCCTGATGCGATTATCTTCCAAGCATAAATTTTTTATTGCATTTTCCCCTCATTTATTATTATTAAAAAATAAAAACATATTAATTTCTCTGTTTGAAATTCTAATATTCATAAAAATTCAAATATTGTTCCAAAAATTCCAAAAACATTAGGGTAGATTTACTTCTTTGTATTTCAATATCTGACCAATTTTCACACATTAATTATTCATAAAACCCAAAAAATTGAAAAATATCAAAAATCTTCTAAAAATCATAAAATATTCTACAAAAATCCAAAAATTTTGATTTCAGTTCTTGTTTTTAGATAATTGCTTCTAATTTGTCTTAAAAATAATTGTAAAGAGTTTTGGGCATTTAATATTTTTTAAAGTTGCAAATTACTCCAGGCAGTGCACATTTTTATATTTTCTCACTGTTTGATTTTTAGAAAAATAAAAAAATCTAAAAATTCCACAATAATTCTCAAAAATTATTTTAAAACTTTTAAAACCCAAAAATAATTTTTCTGGATTTTTCTGAGCATTGTTGATTAATTGAAAAATTACAAAAAAAGTTGGTGTGCGTATTTTTGATCTTGTGAATATTGCTTCGTGTTATTTTTGATTTTTTAAAAATAAAAGATAAAAAAATCACAAAAACCAAGGATATTTGTCCTTTGAGATTCCTGTTTTCTTTTAATTGATTTTCTATTAATTGAATAACCCTCGGGAATCGTAGCCTCCCTGAGTTCGACCATGTCCTCTATACAGGTTAATAAGTAGCAAAAATATAAAAAAATATTTTTTTTGTTGTCACGGGATTTTGGGGAACAACAACAATGACTTATTGAATAATAATTTATCCGTCTCTGAGATTTCATGCCCAGCACACATACAACCTCCGATCTAGGTCTACTCACTTTTAGATTAATACACATTCAGAGACCTTCAAAATGAGACCAACTTCATTTAAATCGAAGCCCGTATGCAAAACTTGGGTTTTTGGGCCCCTTTGTGTACTATATGTATGTATATTTGGACCCTTGTATTTTTGTATCTTATATGACCTCATCTCCGTTTTTGGTCAACATGAAACTTATAGATTTCATCGAGATCTACAACTTTCTTGTTTTGAGTTCTTCCAAATTAGGCTTCCTTCTCTATCTAATTCACCATTCTCTTTCAGCCATTTAGAGCAGGCCACGTGGCGCCCTCTGATTGCGCCACGCGACCTACTCCATTGCGCGCCACGTGCCCTCCATCCCCTGTTGTCCGATCTCTTCCCCTCTCTCTTGATCTGGGCCATCCATCTTCGTAGCTCTCCTCAGCCACCCGATCAAGCCCAGATCCAATCTGTTCCGTTTGCCAGCGCCTCTCCCTCAGACCGCCACGTATTGCATCTTCCTTAGCCGTTCGATGCTTTATCTTCTCTCCTCATCTCCACCATTCATCTCTCCTTTAACAACTGCCATTCGATCGAAGCCCAGACATCATCAGAGCCTTCCGTCTCTGCCTTCACCTGCGCCCTCCATGTGGCGCCATCGGAACCCTTCGATCACATCACTTCAGATCTAATCCCAACCTCTCATTACCGCCTAATTCTCAGCCGTTGGATCGCGAGATACAATGGCTAAGACATAGTCTTCCACCTCCCGGAGGGCCCACACCCACGTCCACCTCACGCGTGAGATGCCCCCTTTCTATTTTTGGCACCACTCCGACCACCCTCTCTGCCTCCTGCCACCTCCATTTCGTAGCCCACTCTACCCTCATCCTCGCCGACCACCATGATCGCCATAAACTCTACCCATGTCGCCCCACGACCTTCACCAACCTCATCTTCCATGACCGGTCACCGCCACCTTATCGTCGACCGTCGACCCCATCCACCACTCCTTTTGGTGACATCAATTAGAAGAGACGTCGAGCGACGACGGCTGTATTTCTCCAGTAAGATCCACGTATCCGCCCCGCCATGGCACAACTCCTCCCGTGAGCTGCACGAGCTAAGGAACCCTACCGGCCTTTGAGCGATGACCAGGAGATCAACTCCGAGCTCCAATCCCCAGGTAGAGCCCTCCATCCCCCCTTCGATCTCCATCTTTATTTTCTTTCTTTTTCTCAAAATTTATTTGCCTCCTCCGCTCATCTTCACGATCATCTGATGATGAAGCTACATTTCATCATCTTTATTCTATCATTTTGGCCTTAAAAACCCTAGTAAATGCGTATAAATAGAGCTAATTCATGTATTTTAGCATTCATGCATATGTATGTAAATATTGTATAAAATGCGGTTTTTAAAGCCAAAATTATCGAATAAAGAAAAGAAAAGAAAAAAGAATAAAATATTGTAAATATTTTATGACCCGAAACCCCAAGACCTAGTGATGAATCCACATTTCATCATCTTTATTCTATCATTTTGGCACCAAAAACCCTAGCAAATGCTTGGAAATAGCATTAAAATCATCATCTTAGCTTTCATGCATGTGCATTATATTAGTGTATAAAATACTGTAATTAAGGCCAAAATTATAGAATAAATGAAGAAAAGAAAAAGAATAAAATATTGTAAATATTTTATGACCCAAAACCCCGAGACCTAGGCATCTTGATGAATAGGTCGACAAGGAATAAAGTAGGGGGAGATAAGGTCAAAATACAGATAATATACCTATACATTCTATTCATTCTTTATTCACTTTGGGACCTATTTTTAGTTCCACTTTTTATACATCAAATAAAGAAACTTTGTACATGAAAGTTGTAGATAATTTTATAAATAAAAATACAAAATTGATTTCACTGAAAAATAATGTACAGATAAAAAGTTATGGTCTGAATAAGAATCCAGAATCCCAACTTCCCAGACCCGTATCTCACAAATGAAAACTCCAAATGCAGCATACTCACCTTTAATTGTATATAGAAGAAAATAAGCTAATCAATGGCGGTGGTTTCGCATTTGGCAGAGCTACGGTTTGAAAGTTAAGTTTTGGACCCACATTGTATACTTGTACATATTAAAATATTCAATTTATTAATTATTTATTATTTTTATAATTTTATATTTTTATAATGTTGTAATTATTACCTACAATAATTATGTACATTAAAATAAGAATAAAAACCTAAATAAAAACAAAAATAAAATACGTAGACATAAAATACATAGATACATTACCTATACATAACCCTATACAAAACATGTTTGTATTTTATTAAAGATACAAAACATATTAAAAAATAAAATAAAAATATATTTGTAGATAAAAGTGTTCTATGATTTTATAAAATAATAAATAAAAAATAATAAATACCTAAATAAAAATTAAATAATCAAACTTGTAGATAATGTACCTATATAGGGGTATAAAAGCAACTTGTAAAAATATATATCATAAAAATAATTAAAAATCGGAATTAAATACTTTATAAAATAATAAATATTTTTCATTAAATAACCTAAATCTAAATAATTCATTTATTATTTTTAATCGAATTTACAAAACATTTTTTTTGGGGATTTTTCCTGATTGGTCCACGTGGACCAATCAGGAGAAGGCGCCAGTTGACCTAGGTCAACTGGTCGTCCTTTGTCCCTGTAGCTCTGACAAGCCTAGATTTTTGTCCGATTTCTCGGATTTTCCTAGGTCGGCTCGTCCACCCTCTGCCCCCGCTTCCTTCATGAAAATTGTACCCTATACATCCGTGATACCCGCCGACCTATTAGATCCTATCAGATCTTCGTGGTTCGCCCGTGATCAGCCCTCGAAAGTCACCACTCGGCCATGATTCAAAATGAACCCCCCGACTTCTCTTGAGTCTTTGATCACTCTTCCCACCTCCAAAACCCTAACCTAGACCCTTGGCCAGACTCGTGGTGACAGCAGGAGCTTGGAGGGCGTCTGAACGGGGTGAAGCGGTGTCGAATGGAGTTAGATCCCCTCGCCGGAGTCCTCGCCGGAGGACACCTCATGCGCGCACGGGTGAGGCTTTTCTTCTTCCCCTTTCTCTCTTCTTTCCTCTAATGCTTTCGTGTTAAAACGCCACGGTGGCACTCCCTTCGCAAGATCTTCGTCCCGTGGCTATCAGTTCATCTCGATTCACCGCGGCCGGTATCGAGTCTCGCCGGCCGCTTTCACCTTCCCAAACATCTGCTCTCTGCATGTAATACCTCCACGAAGTCGGGGCACTTTGCCCCCGACTTCTTCACCCATCTCCTTTGCAGGTTCCAGGTGGCTTGTGGTGCCGTCGGAGGAGAACTAGACGCCGCGCGTGAGGAGTTTTTGAAGCCAGCAGCGCCAATCTGGCCGTTTCCCCACCGTGTTCATCCTCCACGCCCCTGCACCGTTCGATCTCATCCTGTTCTTGGCGAGAAGTAGTGAGCGTTGGTTCCAGCCCTCTGTCAGCCGTTGATTCTATTTGGAGGATCTAATCTGGACCGCGCATTTGAAGGGGTATCGGCCGTCCCTGCTGCGACACGTGGCTTTAGTTAAGCCCAATCCGTCGTCCATCAAGAGCAGCTGGGTATTTTGCAATCTATCCCCTGTCCCTTTTTGTAATATTTAATTAGTATCTAAACTGTCAGTAGCCCCTTTAGCACTTTGGTGATTTTGCATTTGTAACCCCAAAGTCGTTGGATATTGCGAACTAACCCTTGCCAGGTGCACGTGCATACGCACGTGAGTCTGGAAATTTTGCGGGGATAGCCTTGTGGTTTGTGCTTTGAATATTTAGTCCAGCAAGTTTTTAATTCATTATATATATTTTCTGGAAATATTGCATAGGGGCCCTATAACTTTCTGATATTTATGTTAATGCCCCTGCTAGGAAGTAATTGCTTGATGTTGTCTCTATTTATTTCATGCATTTATAAAATCCCAAAAATCCCACAAAAATCATTTTTAAGATCCTGGAACATTGTAGATTCACGCCATATTTTTGCATTGCATTTTTATTGCATTTTCCTATTTATTAAAAATCAAAAACATGCTCATTTCCCACTGTTTGCATTAGAAAATCCCTAAAAAATATAAAAAACTCTCCAGAAAAATCCCAAAGAAATATATTTTGTTCCCTTTAGTATGTTTTTAACTTTAGTCCAAAAATCACTAAAAATCTCAAAAGAAAAACACTAAAAAAATTAAAAAACACTCAAAAATGTCAAAAAAATATATAAAATCAAAGAAAATTCCAAAAAATCACAAACTCTGTTTCTGTTTGTTCTATATTTTGTTCTCTTTACTAGAAAATTATTGTGAAAAAGTTTGATTGCTGTTTGCTATTTTTAACTCCTATTTTACTCACAACCAACAACTTTGTCACTGTTTTCTCTTATTTCAGTATTTAAAAATACCAAAAACACTTTGAAAAATTCCCAAAAATCACAAAAACAGTAAAAAATCTTAAAAATACAAAAAAAAATTTTATTTCTGAATTTTTGGTTATTTTTGCACATTTTTATAAATACTTTATCTTATCTTTTATTACCTTTGTCCTCATTTTCCAATATCCAAAAAGAAAATTAAAAAAAATTATATAAAATATAAAATTATAAAAATCAGAAAATCAAAAATCAAAATACAAAAATATAAAATAAAAAAATTCAATAAAAAAATTTAAAAATTAAAACCCACAAAAAGAAATTGGCTAAGTGATTTATTAGACCTAGGGTTTGGATCTTCATCTACACTCTGCACCGTGGTTTCCTGTGTTCGACCCTACTTGCTTACCATTATACATTGTTAGTAGGGTATAATAAATTTTAATCCTTGCTCTTGATTGCTTTATTAATTGTGTGGGTTAATTGTTGAAGGACCGAGGTGGTTTGAGCAGTCGCATCAGCGAACAGTGAGCCTGACTTGTCAAACCACTATTTTGCGATTCAAATGGCGCCGTTGCCGGGGAGCATCGGCTTGTAGAGTACCATCTGGGTCTTTTATTTACTTAGCCATTTTGATTTCTTGTCTCTTGTGCATCATTTATTTGGAACTGTCTGACATCTCTTTTGTTTTCTTGCGAGGGACCGCTGACCGAGGAGGATCACCTAGGGGATCCTGAGCAGCCTTGGGAGGAGGAGCCGGCTATTCTACCCTAGCCGGCAGGAGAGAGCAGGAGGGCTAGAGAGAGAGATAGTTGCTTTCCACTTTTTGTGAGAGAGAGATTTGATTAATTGTAATAATACAGGACTTGGACACTTGAACACTTCGGGCCTAATTTCCGGGTGTTTGTTCACCCGGGGGCTCACTGTTGTTTTCTTCGTTTTTTCCCGACTGTCATTTGCCGGTTTTGATTTCATTTTCACTTTCTTTTGTGGATAGAGCCCTTAGAGTTAGGCTTTTGCTTGATCGTCTAGATTAGGTCCAAATACACTAATAACCTTTGCATGTACCTATAGACCGTTTTTTGGACTTAGTTTAATTAAACAGTTAATTCATCTTCTTAGATCCGCCGCGCCGCGAGCCCTCCCCATAAAGCGCTACTCCTGAACTCGATGTGTCGAGAAGAGGAGGGGAGGGTCTAGACCGGACTCTTAGGATCGAGGATTGGTGATTAACTTGTGGTTCTTCACGCTAGCAGTTGCCCATCTTAGGACGATTTTCGCATTGCATACCGGCATGTAGTTAGGTTTACAAATTCTGCTTTGCATCCCGCATGGAGAGAGCTGGGATTCGCTGTAAGTCTTCTTACTTTGCATCCATCATTTAGGCACAAAGGTGAGATCTCCATCTTGGTGCCGACTTGCATTGGCTTTTCCGACTCTATTCTCCCTCTGTTTTTAACAAAGTAGTATAAAGAAAACACAAAAAAACGTTAGGCGCTTGTTTGAAATCACTCAAAAGAAGCGATAACACAAAAAAAATTAAAAAAGGGACTGCTAGAAAACTTTGACCTAAATAAAATTGGTAAATGAACTCATTGATTGGGGAGAGTCACACCCTCACTTGTATTCAGGTTGCATGGGAAGGTCTCCTTCCAAGTGAGAGAGTGCTTCGTAAGGATTAGAGCCCAAAACCCAGTCTGTGGCTGCCTTGTGTATTGCCTGGATTTCCGAAGTATTGGCACTTCTATCGTACGTGTACGAGTAGGGCTTGGTCAACATGGTGACTCTCTATTGTGCAGAGCATCGACCTCGTCCGAAGTATCGAGCCTAGGCCACGCCTTTACGGGTGTCTGTCTCATCGTCTTGCGTCCGAGTAGGTTCTTGCACGCTCACGGGTGATTCCGTTGCGAGCAAGTTCCGAAGTATTGGTTTCGCCTATTGGCTTCCTTTCTCTATTTCTTTGGCTGAGTAGGGATTCAGGAAGGGTTACAAGGACCTTAAAAAGTGCAGGCTACATGTTACACAGGGGGAGGACAAGTACGGGAATACTTTTCCGGCAGTACTCTCGCTCCTATAGGCGTAGCGCTCTAAGGACTGTTGAAAGATAAATTCCTAAAACCAAGATAAAATTACAAAGATAAAAGCCGAACCTTCACGGCTTCACGTGTTGAGTTGGTGAACTCCCTTGTCTTGTGTTTGATTGCTAATCACATTTAGGTCAAGATCAAAAATATCGCGCCGTTGCGCAATTTTGTTCCCCCTCCAGTTGACCCTCGCTCATTGTGAGCCTTCTACTGTTTTACATTCCATTTGTTTCTTGTTGACCCCCGTATCTTTCATCCACATCGATCTTCCTCTTGATCTTCGAGATGGCGACGAATGGACAGTTTAGTCGACGCTCTGTCGGCACCCATCAGTTCCATTCGCTTGCCCTCTCCAGTAATTCAGGGCGATTCCCGAGAACCCGGTTCAAGCCCTATGAACTGATCTCCAGACTCCCTGTCTTCTTCAATAAACCGGGATCACTCTCGTCCCGAACGCTGTCCGTTTTGGATGGCAATTGATTTTACTCCTTACACATCGCCATCCTTAACAAAGTTCTGTGTTGACCTTGACACAGACCGCATCTCTCTATCTGGTGCTGCAATTCAGACTGATCGGGGTATTCTACCTTGTACAGATTCAGAGCCCGAGCCAGCCAACCAAGCAGAATTAGAGATGGCAGGAGGAAGAGGGAAAGGACCACAGGCTCCACCTGAACCTGAGGTGAATATAGGCGAAGGACAATATACCACGCAGGGCGAAGTTAACAGTCAGCTACTGGCTTCCATCCAAGCCATTCAGCAACAGCTGACTAATCAGGCCCTGGCACAGACAGCCTTCCAGGACATGCTGAACGATCTGAGGACGAGGGCCGATGCGAGAGACGGCCGGCGAGAGGATGATCCGAACTTTGATCCCAATTTCCATAAAGTCAATGATGAGTTTTCAGTGGGACCCGAATATGAAGCAGCAGAAGAAGATCCACCGCAGCCCAAGCCCACACTCAAGGAGACATACAATCCGGGAGCAGGGCGTATCACTGAGTGGATTCAAGTTCCACGTATGCACGCTCACTTCGAACTGAAGGCCGCAATTTCTGTCATTGCTTCCCACTTTCCATGGGAACTCCACTGAAGAACCATACATTTTTCTCAAGAAGTTTGGCCGCATCTGTTCCACTGCACATTACCCCGGAATCCCTCTGGATGTGGTCAAGATGACCACGTTCCCTTTCAGCCTTCAAGACAAGGCCCTTTATTGGGTCGACCATCTTGGGAAGGTCGTCACCACCTGGGAGGGATTGAAATCTGCCTTTCTCCATAAATTCTATCCTCTTGGAAGATTAAATCAGATGCGCGCCCGGATATCCAGTTTCTGCCAGCAGCCCCACGAGACGATCCATGAAGCGTGGGAGAGATTCAAAGATCTCCAGGAGAAGTGCCCCCACCATGAAATACCAAAGACCAGTCTCGTACAACACTTCTTTGGGGGGTTATCATTCGAGAGCCAAAAACTTTGGATGCAGCTTGCGGCGGTTCGCATTTCAACAAGGATGAGGACGTGGTATGGGAATGTCTTCGAAGAAATGGCTGAGGGAGAAGCAGCCCAATCCTCGTCCAGAATCTACATGAAGCCACCAACCGCCATCAGCAAGTCAGTTAACATGGCTTCTCACACCGAGGACAAGGATGAGAGCTCCAACCTTAGCATCATTGGGAGCCACTTGTCCAAAGTGGATATCATCGAGAAGAGGTCGCAGGACCTCGAAAAACTGGCAGTCATAGAGAAGAGGATCCAAGGTCTGGAAAAGCTCGACCAAATTTCCCAACAGCTGGAGCAACTCGTCCACGCTTTGAAATGCAAACATGTTCAATGCTGTGTCTACTTCTGTAGAGCCGAATGCTGAGAAGAAGGAGCCTACAATGCAGCAAAACCCTCAGCAGACTCCACCGCAACCCCAGCCTGTTCAACACGTGTACTACGTGCAGGTTCCGGAGCAGCCCCCGCAGCCTCAGACGCAGATGGTTGTATACCAACCAGAGCACCAACCCACATACTCCGAGCAGTTCTCTCCACCCCTGCCACTGATCCAGGAGATCAATGGCATCTGGAACAATGAAGCGCAGCTGACCCGTCCTCAGGGACACTCTCAGGGTCAGAACATGGGCAACCGGCCCTATCATCAGCAGCAGCAGGGTGGGAGACCATTCCAGTAACCTTACCAGTACCAGCCTCCCTCACACGGGAACACTTGGAGGCAGAACTACCAGCACGGTCCCCAGCAGTCCGGATATCGTGGACAGGGATATCACCAGCAACCGGCTGCTCAAGACAATCAGCACAACTCGCAGTACCCCTCCAACCCTCCTTCTCAACAATTCTCACAAGGATATCAGTCACAATCTCAGCCGCCATACCAGCATTCTAGACCCCAGCAGGGGGAATCCTCTGAGATTATACCAGTCAATCCAGCCCTGGCTTGTTTGGAGCAATTGATGAAGAACATGGCTGAGATGAACCAGAAGATTGACGACCTGACGGCAGCCAAAACCGTCATACCAGCCCAGGTCGAAGCTAACCCTAACAATTTCCGACGCAAGGAGCAGGTAGTCGGCAGTGTCCAACCCGAATCAGGTGACTTAAATTGTTTTTTATCTAATGCTGTACTCTCAGGAGCGGTAGGACACTCCGGCCATCGACGACGGCGAAGGGAAAGCATCTCGCATCTGAGGCGGAATCGTCAGTCCAGCCAGCACCAGGGCCCAGCCAGTATTTTGGGAGCAGCACCAGCATCCAGAAAACCACAAAAAATGAAGAAAATCGAAACAACACAAAAGATAGCAGCAACCTCGGTAGAGATCAGCCGACATTGGAAACGCCTGCACCCGCATCTCAGCCAGTTCCTGACAGGAGGAGCCACCACACCTGCAGCAAGTCCAACGCCAACACCTGAGACCCGAGCCTGTCATTTTTGGTCCGCAAATTGTAGATGAAGCCATTCCTTTTTGTCATCTACCTGTAAACAACGATATGGACATTATTTTGAATGATATTGGTGAAGAGTTTGTAAATATTCTTTTCCTGAAGCAATGAAAAAACACAAAAAAATGAAAAATTTGAAAAATGCTTTGTCTGATCCTGCTATCATAGAAATCATTCAGGAATTTGGTATTGAATATGCCAATTGATGAAAGCTCTTGAGTACATGCCAGCCGTGAAGAAAGGACTTAAAGAGGCATGTACATCCAAGCGCAGGCCAAACCCCCACAATTCCAGAAGCAAAGGTGGCAAGTCTGAAAAACACATTCTCAGAATGGCCACAGTTAACACCATCAGCAACCTCCCGGATAAAAAGCCAGATATGGGAGCACCTCTTGTACGTTGCCAGATGTTTGATCAGGAATTCGAGCGAACACTTCTCGACAGTGGGTCATCTGTCAATTTGATGCCAGCCTCACTACTCACGGAGTTCAAGTTAGGACTGCTCAAGCCTACAAAGATGATTCTGCAATTTGCAGACAAGTCAGTCAAGCAGCCTAGGGGCCTGCTGGAGGACGTGATCGTCACGGTTCAAGGGAAAGTCATTCCCGCCGATTTTGTGGTCTTAGATATGGACGTCCCCGCTCCGTTGCTCCTTACCCGATCATACTCGGAAGACCATTTCTGCGGACATCAAACGCAGTGGTGAATTATGGGACGGGAGAAATCACTTTTGGAGCTGGGAATGAAACTATCAGAGTAGAGACCCTGCCGAAGAACACACCCTCAACAGACATCTACGTCATGCGCAGGGGGATCGAACATGATGAAGACTGCGATTTTCTAGCAGAAATTCAAGATACCACCTCTTTTTGGAAGACAAGGAGATCCATGGATTCCTCTATCCTGGAGGAGGAAGTGGAGACCGCAGTCGAATTTCCTTGTATCAATCAAGATGAAGAATGTGCTGATGTGCTACAAGATACTGCCGTGGGGGTGATATGCCTTCAGAACCAAGAGCCGAGGTTCGAAGCATTGTCTGATGAAGATGACATCATTGAGGAATTCTGTCAGGATCTGAGAGATGAAACAGAGCAGATTATGGTGGACACTGAACAGTTGAAAGAATCACCACCTACACTGATAGCTGAGGTCCCACTGAAGCAGCTCAGACCCCGTCGGAGCTAAAACCCTTGCCCTCCAATATGAAGTATGCCTTCCTTGCGGGAGAACCGAACATGTACCCGGTCATCATTCATGCACATCTGACCGAAGATCAGGAATCTCGTCTGATGGAGTTCTTGAACGCAACCGCAAGGCGATAGGCTGGCGAATATCTGATCTCCGTGGGATCAATCCGTCCACTCTGCTCGCACCGCATCTTTCTGGAAGACGACTGCAGACCCTCTCACGAACTGCAAAGAAGATTAAATCCGAACCTGCAAGAGGTGATTATGAAAGAAATCTAGAAATGGTGTGATGCGGGATTCATTATATCCCATCTCCGACAGCAAATGGGTGAGCCCTCTGCATGTTGTGCCCAAGAAATCAGGGATCACCATTGTGAAAAATGACAAAGGAGAGGAGATCGCAACCAGAGTACCGACTTCTTGGCGAGTGTGCGTAGACTACAGAAGACTCAATCTCGCCACCAAGAAGGATCATTTTCCGCTACCCTTCATCGACCAGATCTTGGAGAGATTGGCCGCGAAGGAATACTTCTGTTTCTTGGACGGCTACTCTGGGTATAATCAAGTTGCTATTACTCCTGAAGATCAAGAGAAGACCACGTTCACCTGTCCTTTTGGCACATATGCCTTCAGACGGATGCCGTTCGGGCTTTGCAATCCCCCAGCCACATTTCAGAGGTGTATGCTTGCAGTCTTTGCCGATATGGTGGGTAGCTTTCTCGAGGTCTTTATGGACGATTTTTCAGTCTATGGGGATTCATTTGATCAATGTCTGGACTATCTAGACCGAGTCTTACGGAGGTGCTGCGAAGTGAATCTTGTGCTCTCCTGGGAGAAGAGCAATTTCATGGTGACCGAAGGAATTGTGCTGGGTCACGTTGTTTCTAAACGTGGCATGGAGGTTGACCCAGCCAAGGTGGATGTAATTTCTAAGCTGGAGCCACCTACAAATATCAAGCAAGTCCGGTCATTCTTGGGCCATGTCGGGTTTTACCGATGATTTATTAAAGATTTCAGCAAACTGGCCAGACCACTGACTGAATTGCTCGGCAAGGACAATGAATTCATTGTAGACGACCGTGTGCTCCTTGCCTTTAATCAGTTGAAAGAGCTCATCACGCAGGCCCCTGTCCTACAACCACCGATTTGGACTCAGCCTTTCGAGATTATGACCGACACGTCAGATTATGCCATCGGAGTTGTACTGGGACAGAGGAAAGACAATGTACCATTTGCGATTCACTACGCTAGTCGAACACTCGATGAAGCCCAGAGAAACTACACTGTCACTGAAAAGGAGCTGCTAGCGGTAGTCTTTGCTTTGGAAAAGTTCAGATCTTACCTTCTTGGGTCCAAAGTTATCATTTACACTGATCATTCGGCCATTCGGTATTTACAGCAGAAGAAGGATGCCAAACCACATCTCATTCGGTGGATCCTTCTCCTCCAGGAGTTTGATTTGGAAATCAGAGATAAACCTGGAGTCAAGAATGTAGTGGCCGATCATCTGTCAAGACTTCCTGAACCAGAGTCTCCTGAGCTGAACCTGCAGCCTATCACAGAGACCTTTCCAGATGAATCGATTTTGTCTGTAGCCTCACTTCCTTGGTATGCGGACATTGTGAATTATCTAGTTGCCAAGAAAATCCCGCAGGACTGGCCTAAGTTGAAAATAGACAGATTTTTGTCTAAAATCCATTTTTACCAGTGGGAAGACCCATATCTGTTTCGTGAGGGAGCAGATTGCATCTGGCGAAGGTGTATTCCTCAGGAGGAAGTTCCAAGTGTCCTCGCTCTATGTCATGATCAAGATTCTGGAGGACACCATTCAGGCAAATGAACGGCAGCAAAAGTTCTTCAAAGTGGCCTCTGGTGGCCTTCATTATTCAAAGATGCAGATGAGTATGTCAAATGTTGCACTGATTGTCAGAAGATGGGTGGAACCATAGGAATGAGAGACACAATGCCTCTGAAGTACATTCAGATCTCAGACGTCTTTGACGCATGGGGCATCGACTTTATGGGCCCGTTTCCTAACAGTCAGGGTTATGAGTATATTCTGCTTGCTGTCGATTATGTCAGTCGATGGGTGGAAGCCATCCCCGCCCGAGTCGTCGACAGTAGGACTGTCTGTCGATTCTTACGAGATCACATCATAGCACGGTTCGGGATTCCCAAAATTCTCATATCTGACGGGGGTAGTCATTTCATAAATAGAGAGGTGAAAAAGCTGACTTAAGAATTCTGCATCGAGCATCGTGTTGCTTCACCCTACCACCCGCAGTCTAATGGCTTAGCTGAATGTTCCAACAGGGAGATCAAGACGATTCTACATAAACTTGTGCGTCCGGATCGCAAGAACTGGTCTCAGCTGCTTGATTCCGTTCTTTGGGCTTACAGAACAGCGTACAAGTCACCCTTGGGAATGTCTCCCTACCGCCTGGTGTATGGCAAGCCATGTTATTTGCCCGTGGAACTTATTCACAAATCCTTATGGGCTATTAATATCTATAATTTGGACTCCAAGCAAGCAGGAAAGAACAGAAAATTAGATCTGAACAGATTACTGGAATTCAGAGATTATGCATATGACAACAGCCTGATGTACAAGGAGAAGGTCAAAACATGGCATGACAAGCACATCCGCCACAAGTCCTTTGATCCAGGTCAGAAGGTATGGTTGTTCGATGCGAAATTAATGATCTTTCCAGGCAAATTGAAGAGCAAATGGACTGTGCCGTTTTTGATTAGGCAGGTGCGTGACAACGGAAGTGTATTGATATCCAATCTGTCAGCTGACGCACAGCCTTTTGTAGTCAATGGTCAGCTTCTGAAACCATACCTTGAACATGACACATTCATGGCCGTCGTTGACTCAATTCAAGTAATCTATGAGGATGAGCTGAATATCTCGAAAGAGGCAGAGGAAGGCAAAGCACATCAAAACATTTTTGAATGAGTTCCCTTTTTGTCTTTTCTTCTTTTCTTCTTTTCAATTTCTTTTATCTTGTTCTACCGAATTGATGCCATCCCTTTCATCACTGCTACACTTAGGATGTACTTTATCCTAAGTATAGGGGGGATGCACATCCCGAGTTGTTCATATCCAATCTCATATCTTTTCTTCTTTTCTTCTTTTCTTCTTTTCATTTTCTATCTTCTTCATCTATCATAAAGGTGCTGCCCTTGAAGACAGTTTTCCATACTTAGGACGTACTTTGTCCTAAGTATAGGGGGTGTGCACCCCGAGTATTTCCATTCTTTGATCCTCTCCATTGTCTCCTCTTCTTGTCTATACTTAGGGATATCTTACCCTAAGTATAGGGGGAGACAATCTGAGTACGATCTGTTCATTCCCACCCTTGACCCTCCCTGCGTTGTGTACAGTCTGCTATACTTAGGATTATTTGATCCTATGTATAGGGGGGATGGTCGACTTCTCATTCATTGATTCCTTCGTTATTTGTTTATTCTTTAGACTTGTTTATACTTAGTACGAGTTATGTCTTCTCTTTTCTCTCCGATCTATGAGGACATAGCTCAAGCTAAGTATAGGGGGGTCGTATATAATAGGTATATACTTTAGCCATAACTCGTACTTTCGTATTTTCCTAATAAATATGGTTAAAAAAATTCTTTAAAATTCATTAAAAATTCTTAATAAAAAGATGTGGTTATTCCTCAAATTCTTTTTGTATATACTGATTAATAAATCAGGTGAAAATGTTTTTTGCAAAATGTTTGAAAAATAGTTTGAAAATCTGTATGAACATCTATTGAAAACTATTTTGAAAATGTTTTGTTACATGTTTTCAACCTGTGTAAAAAGTGTGGTTTGTAAAATTTATTTTCTTTGTGTGAAATAAAATGTTTGAAAAATGATTTGCAAATGGTTTGAAAAATGATTGCAAAAATATTTAAAAAACCTATATATACTATTTTGAAAGCCTTTGCAAAATGATTTTCAAATGTGTGTACATGTTTGTAAAATGTTTGTAAAAACTATTTTGGACTATAGTTTTCAAAAATGGTGTGAAAAGCTTGTGTCAAATAAGTTTAAGGAATACCTACATCACACCAAAATCCACTATATGGACTTATAAAATTGATCACTTACCCTTGTAAATTCTTAAAATCCACTTCTTGTGTATATAAGAAGCACTCCCGTGTACATAGTTTTCACCTAGTTTTCAGCCAAAACTTTTTGTTTTCAAAAATCCCAAAAACATTTGCAAAATGAAAATCCAAAAACATTTGAAAAATCTTTCTGAAAAAGATAAAAAAATTGCATCTGCATATACATCATGCATCATCTTTTCAAAAATCCATAAAAAGTTCAAAATCTTGAAAATTGCATCACAAAAATATTTTCTGCATAGCATTGCATGGCATGAGCATTTTTCGGATTGAGTTTGATAGTTGAACAAGTCTAAGTAAAATCCGGAGATTGGAGCTTGATGGGACCTTATAATCTACCTAATAACAGGAACCTTATAGGAACTGGGTTTGAGGTACTTCAGGTCTAGTTGACTTAATTCTTTGAGGATCACGGGACTTAGTTCAATGGATTCTTGACTGCCTAAGTAGAGTATTTCGGAGCACACGCACGACTCTTGTTGATAATGAACTAACTTGGACACCTGCACCTTTCACAAAGCTCTCCACGGATGAGGTGGTGAGGAGGCAATTTCCTTTGGCTTGGGGTAGCATATGAGGGTAGTACTTCTAGGCGGAACCTCTCTTCTTCTTCTAGTGAAGGAAGTGCACCTCAACTTGGTCTAGTGGTGATGAAGGCTAAAGACAGAAGCTGTGGGTTGCAATAAAGCTTCAAAAGAGGGATAGTCTACTGGCTCAAGAGGAAAATTTCTTGTATATATGCTGCACCATGTAGATATGTTGTATAGATGCATTTGAAAAAAAAAAGAGAAGAGAACTCCAAAAAAAAGTGGTGGGTCGGATTGAAAATTTAATAACCCCACCAGAGTGTATATAGTCCAATAAAGCAAAAGCTTATGGTATCCATGTTACATCTTATGAAGCTTGCAGCGGGAGACTTGGCTACACTGGCTGAGCTTCCAAAAGTCTATACTTCTTCCCCCTCTTCTTGAGCCGGTTGCACTTGAACTTAGAAGGGAATACCCCGCTTCTCGAGGAAAGAGTTGCTAGACCGAGGCATTAGAGTTACCAGGTTGGGGGAGGTTGTCTCTTTGTCACTACTGAGGTGGAGAGCTACATATCACTTACACTGTACGAGTCAGACTCATAGTCGTAAGAGTTTGCGTATGAGTTGAAGTATTTCTGACCTGGATATTGAGGAGACTTGGACAGAGTTTTGGGATTCTCAAGGACTGTTGGATTTCAAATTTGGTTCTCATTAAGGTTCCGACCGTACTAAAATTCCAAAGGTCCGACTTAAGCTCCAAACTTTGATTTTGTGAAGACAAGTTTGATAATTAAACTTAATCCACATTTCTTCTTTTTCTTTTCTTTCTTTTTCTTTTTGCACTTATTGCATAAGTATTTGCTAGGGACTAGCAAAGGTAAAGTATAGGGGGATGATGAATCCACATTTCGTCATCTTTATTCTATCATTTTGGCACCAAAAACCCTAGCAAATGCTTGGAAATAGCATTAAAATCATCATCTTAGCTTTCATGCATGTGCATTATATTAGTGTATAAAATACTGTAATTAAGGCCAAAATTATAGAATAAATGAAGAAAAGAAAAAGAATAAAATATTGTAAATATTTTATGACCCAAAACCCCGAGACCTAGGCATCTTGATGAATAGGTCGACAAGGAATAAAGTAGGGGGAGATAAGGTCAAAATACAGATAATATACCTATACATCTATTCATTCTTTATTCACTTTGGGACCTATTTTTAGTTCCACTTTTTATACATCAAATAAAGAAACTTTGTACATGAAAGTTGTAGATAATTTTATAAATAAAAATACAAAATTGATTTCACTGAAAAATAATGTACAGATAAAAAGTTATGGTCTGAATAAGAATCCAGAATCCCAACTTCCCAGACCCGTATCTCACAAATGAAAACTCCAAATGCAGCATACTCACCTTTAATTGTATATAGAAGAAAATAAGCTAATCAATGGCGGTGGTTTCGCATTTGGCAGAGCTACGGTTTGAAAGATAAGTTTTGGATCCACATTGTATACTTGTACATATTAAAATATTCAATTTATTAATTATTTATTATTTTTATAATTTTATATTTTTATAATGTTGTAATTGTTACCTACAATAATTATGTACATTAAAATAAGAATAAAAACCTAAATAAAAACAAAAATAAAATACGTAAACATAAAATACATAGATACATTACCTATACATATCC
Source organism: Ottelia alismoides (assembly GCA_037367405.1). Lineage (NCBI taxonomy): Eukaryota > Viridiplantae > Streptophyta > Magnoliopsida > Alismatales > Hydrocharitaceae > Ottelia > Ottelia alismoides. The sequence continues at coordinate 78,402 of JAZKJV010000729.1, read as the reverse complement.
CTATACAAAACATGTTTGTATTTTATTAAAGATACAAAACATATCAAAAAATAAAATAAAAATATATTTGTAGATAAAAGTGTTCTATGATTTTATAAAATAATAAATAAAAAATAATAAAATACCTAAATAAAAATTAAATAATCAAACTTGTAGATAATGTACCTATATAGGGGTATAAAAGCAACTTGTAAAAATATATAACATAAAAATACTTAAAAATCGGAATTAAATACTTTATAAAATAATAAATATTTTTCATTAAATAACCTAGATCTAAATAATTCATTTATTATTTTTAATCGAATTTACAAAACATTTTTTGGGATTTTTCCTGATTGGTCCACGTGGACCAATCAGGAGAAGGCGCCAGTTGACCTAGGTCAACTGGTCGTCCTTTGTCCCTGTAGCTCTGACAAGCCTAGATTTTTGTCCGATTTCTCGGATTTTCCTAGGCTGGCTCGTCCACCCTCTGCCCCCGCTTCCTTCATGAAAAGTGTACCCTATACATCCGTGATACCCGTCGACCTATTAGATCCTATCAGATCTTCGTGGCTCGCCCGTGATCAGCCCTCGAAAGTCACCACTCGACCATGATTCAAAATGAACCCCCAGACTTCCCTTGAGTCTTTGATCACTCTTCCACCTCCAAAACCCTAACCTAGACCCTTGGCCAGACTCGTGGTGACAGCAGGAGCTTGGAGGGCGTCTGAACGGGGCGAAGCAGTGTCGAATGGAGTTAGATCCCCTCGCCGGAGTCCTCGCCAGAGGACACCTCGTGCGCGCACGGGTGAGGCTTTTCTTCTTCCCCTTTCTCTCTTCTTTCCTCTAATGCTTTCGTGTTAAAACGCCACGGTGGCACTCCCCTTCGCAAGATCTTCGTCCCGTGGCTATCAGTTCATCTCGATTCACCGCGGCCGGCATCGAGTCTCGCCGGCCGCTTTCACCTTCCCAAACATCTGCTCTCTGCGTGTAATACTCCACGAAGTCGGGGCACTTTGCCCCCGACTTCTTCACCCATCTCCTTTGCAGGTTCCAGGTGGCTTGTGGTGCCGTCGGAGGAGAACTAGACGCCGCGCGCGAGGAGTTTTTGAAGCTGCAGCGCCAATCTGGCCGTTTCCCCGCCGTGTTCATCCTCCACGCCCCTGCACCGTTCGATCTCGGTCTGTTCTTGGCGAGAAGCAGTGAGCGTTGGTTCCAGCCCTCTGTCAGCCGTTGATTCTATTTGGAGGGTCTAATCTGGACCGCACATTTGAAGGGGTATCGGCCGTCCCTGCTGCGACACGTGGCTTTAGTTAAGCCCAATCCGCCGTCCATCAAGAGCAGCTGGGTATTTTGCAATCTATCTCCTGTCCCTTTTTGTAATATTTAATTAGTATCTAAACTGTCAGTAGCCCCTTTAGCACTTTGGTGATTTTGCATTTGTAACCCCAAAGTCGTTGGATATTGCGAACTAACCCTTGCCAGGTGCACGTGCATACGCACGTGAGTCTGGAAATTTTGCGGGGATAGCCTTGTGGTTTGTGCTTTGAATATTTAGTCCAGCAAGTTTTTAATTCATATATATATTTTCTGGAAATATTGCATAGGGGCCCTATAACTTTCTGATATTTACGTTAATGCCCCTGCTAGGAAGTAATTGCTTGATGTTGTCTCTATTTATTTCATGCATTTATAAAATCCCAAAAATCCCACAAAAATCATTTTAGCTCCTGGAACATTGTAGATTCACGCCATATTTTTGCATTGCATTTTTATTGCATTTTCCTATTTATTAAAAATCAAAAACCTGCTCATTTCCCACTGTTTGCATTAGAAAATCCCTAAAAAATATAAAAAACTCTCCAGAAAAATCCCAAAGAAATATATTTTGTTCCCTTTAGTATGTTTTAACTTCAGTCCAAAAATCACTAAAAATCTCAAAAGAAAAACACTAAAAAAATTAAAAAACACTCAAAAATGTCAAAAAAATATATAAAATCAAAGAAAATTCCAAAAATCACAAACTCCGTTTCTGTTTGTTCTATATTTTGTTCTCTTTACTAGAAAATTATTGTGAAAAAGTTTGATTGCTGTTTGCTATTTTTAACTCCTATTTTACTCACAGCCAGCAACTTTGTCACTGTTTTCTCTTATTTCAGTATTTAAAAATACCAAAAACACTTTGAAAAATTCCCAAAAATCACAAAAACAGTAAAAAATCTTAAAAATACCAAAAACATTTTATTTCTGAATTTTTGGTTATTTTTGCACATTTTTATAAATACTTTATCTTGTCTTTTATTACCTTGTCCTCATTTTCCAATATCCAAAAAGAAAATTAGAAAAAATTATATAAAATATAAAATTATAAAAATCAGAAAATCAAAAATCAAAATACAAAAATATAAAATAAAAAAATTCAATAAAAAAATTTAAAAATTAAAACCCACAAAATGAAATTGGCTAAGTGATTTATTAGACCTAGGGTTTGGATCTTCATCTACACTCTGCACCGTTGTTTCCTGTGTTCGACCCCTACTTGCTAACCATTATACATTGTTAGTAGGGTATAATAAATTTTAATCCTTGCTCTTGATTGCTTTATTAATTGTGTGGGTTTATTGTTGAAGACCGAGGTGGTTTGAGCAGTCGCATCATCGACAGTGAGCCTGACTTGTCAGACCACTATTTTGCGGCTCTCGCTTTTCTCGCTTTTCACCTAGGCATCTCGATGACTAGGTCGACAAGGAATAAAGTAGGGGGAGATAAGGGCCAAAATACCAATAAAATTCCTTTTATTTTATTCATTCTTTATTCATTTTGGGACCTATTTTTGGTTCCCCTTTTTATTCATCAAATACAGAAACTTTGTAAATGAAAGTTGTATATAATAAAATAAAAAAATACAAAATTGATTTCACTGAAAAAGAATACACAGATAAAAAGTTTTGGTCGGAATAAAATTCTAGAATGCCAACTTCCCAGACCCGTATCTCATAAATGAAAACTCCAAATGCAGCATACTCACCTTTAATTGTATATAGAATAAAATAATCTATCCAATGGTGGTGGTTTCGCATTTGGCGGAGCTACGGTTTGAAAGTTGAGTTTTGGACCCACCTTGTATACTTGTACAGATTAAAATATTGAATTTATTATTTACTTATTATTTTTATAATTTTATATTTTTATAATGTTGTAAATATTACTTATAATAATTATGTACATTGAAACTGGAATAAAAACCCAAATAAAACTCAAAATAAAATACTTAAATATTTGATACATAGGTATACTACCTACACCCATACCTATACAATACATATTTATATTTTATTACACATACAAATTATATCAGAAAAATAAAATAAAAATATATTTAATTGTGTAAAAGTATTTTGTAATTTTATAAAATATGAAACAAAAATAATAGAATTAAAATACACAGAATAAAAATCAAATAATCAAATATATAGGAATTGTACCTAAAAAGGGTATAATAAGCAAATTGTAATTATACACCCCATAAAAATAATTAAAAATCATAATAAAATAATTTATAAAAAAATAAACATTTTTTATTTTATAATTAAAAATTAATAAAGTCATTATCTATTTTTAATTAATTTTCCAATCTTCTTCCTCAGACCTTTTTCTGGTTGGTCCACGTGGACCAACCAGGAGGTAGCAGTAGTTGACCGCAGGTCAACTCTCTACCCCAGGTCTGGGCTGCGTCAGAACACAATTCTTCTTGGACTTCACCCTTTTTTGGAGGCCGCACCTTGCATCTACGCATGATGCGTCCTAAACAACTTTTTCTCCTCGAGATGTCCTCTTACTCGCCCATTGAATTGCTCGGGGAATGGATCACTGATGCTCCTGTTACGCGTCGATTTGCGAGCCCACTCGGCCATGTTCAAAACCGACACCCATACCTCCTCTCCCTTTCGAACCCTTTTGGACCTAGCAAACCCCTCTTCTTCTTGTGTTCTGGACTGGAGGCCGTGACAGGGCCTCCTCCGACCATCTAGGAGGGTCGCGCGAGGCCAGGAGGCGCTCCAACCACCCCATCTCTAGCGTCGCCGTGAGGTCTCATCTCTTGGATGCCTCCAGCCAATCGAGGTCATTTCCCCCTGTTTTTCTTTGCATTTTAAGTAGCTGTAGCACTAGGTTCTATTCTATGTATTTATTTTGGTATTTAATCAAGTCTGTAACTTAGACCCATCATCGAGCACCTTGCTGAAGTTCCTCGAGCTTCGGCAACCACTCACCATAATCATCCTCCACCCACTGTTGGAGACCCCAGGACCCCTTCTTTGTCGCTTGCTTCTCATTTACAGGACCTGGGCGCTCAAGACCCCGCGAGGGGTCGGATTTTGGGAGACGTCGTGGCACCTGGAGCAACCGGTCCGCCCCGACCTCGGGGCAGTTCCTCATCACTCTTCACGCCATTTTGAAGGCTCTAGTAGATAAAGAACGTCGCCTGGGAGGTTTTGCGGTGCGGAGGGACACATGTGATGACAGGAGCTGCACAGCAACGCCGTTTGAATCTCTCCCGTGCGTCGTTCTTCAGGCATTCTTCCTGATGCCCTGATTGCCGTCCGATCGAGCCGTCTTCTCCCCGGCGTACAACCACCGTTGGATGCGCCCCAGTGCTTGGGTATTTTGCAACTTAATCCAGCCTATTTTTTGTAATTTAATAATAGACATTAACCTTTCATCTGCAGTTGAACTTTTTGTGTGAGAATTTTGTAGACACCCCCCGTTATTTTCAGAAAACGCAAGGGGGTCCCTGCCAGATCACGTGCATAGGGCACGTGATTCTTGGCATTTTTGCGTGGGACCCCTTTCATATTAGGGTATATATATTCGGTTCTGTAGAATTTCAATCAAGTTATAGAATTTTAGTACTTTTGCACGCAGGCCCTCAGCCTTTCTCGTATATCCATAAATGCCCCTGCGAACATGCATTTTCCTTATGTTTCTTGTATTTTTGCATGCATCTATAAAACCCCAAAAAACCCCAAAAATCACATTAAGTCTCTGTTGCATAGTAGTTTATCATTATATATTTATTTTTTATAATTATTGCGTTTTGATATTTATTAAAAATCAAAAATAGTTATTTTGTGCACTGTCAAGCTCATAAAATCCATAAAAAATATAAAAACTCATCGTAAAAATACCAAAAAATATATTTTGTTTCTTTTAGTGTGTTCTAACTTCAGTCCAAAATTCATAAAAAATATAAAAGAAAACTCCAAAAAATCACAAAACTCCAAAAACCTCTATAAAAATCCTAAAAATTCCTTGAAAATCCTAAAAATACAAACTTTGTATCTAAATTTTCTCTGTTTTATTATCTTTTATTGAAAATTAACTTGGAGAATTTTTATTACTGTTTCTATTTTATTTCTCCATTTTAGTTTCAGCCTTGTATTTTATTCACTATTTTCTTGTATTTTGCTATTTAAAAATACCAAAAATATTCTGAAAATTCCCCAAAAATCACAAAAATAGTAAAAAAGTATAAAAAGACCAAAAATACTTTATTTGCTTATTTTTGGACATTTTTATCTATTTTTATAAATATCTCTTTCTCCCTTTTATTACAAAGTTCATATGTTCCAATATTGAAAAAGAAAATATTAAAAAAAATATAAAATATAAAAAAAAGAAAATATAAAATCAGTAAATTAAAAATCATAATACAAAAATATAAATTAAAAATTAAATAAAAATATAAAATTAAAAACCCACAAAAAATATAGCATAGTTAGACATTTGATCACATTCACACACTTTGAGAATTTTCCCCCGTTCTTTCCTGCTTGCTCCCTGTGTTCGACCTCTACAATACTTGCACCTATACACATCTTTGTTGTAGAGTTATAATAAATTTTAACTCCGCACATTTACTTTCATTGCTTGATTTATTTGTTGTGGGTTAATTGTTGTTTTAATCCGGATTTCGCGTGGTCGATTCAGCGACTGAGTTCCCACCTTGTGTGGAACTTAGAATCACCGTATTTTTGGGTTAAACACCTGACCATCCTCCGAGCTCCGCCATGGAACTCTGATCTTTGCGACCTACTTCATTCACTTTGACAACGCACCCCACCTCACTCCGACCAAAGCTCCGCCACCTTGGCGGAGAAGCACCACCACGCCTCCTTCATACCACACCAGGACTCCCTCCGCACTCACATTCACCTCGTGAACATGTTGCACGCCTCAGCTATCAATCTAACCCCTGCAGGAATACTCTAGCTTATTGGCTGGAACCTTACCGGAGCTCAGTTCGAGCTTCGCCGCCACTGGTTCTCAGATCCCCCCAGCCGCTCCTAAGACCTCTGGTGGCTCCCTAACGCTTCCCCGATCATTCCGAGCTACACACGAGCTGTTGGCGATCTTTATCAACTACGAGAGGAGGAGGCAGAGCCAGGAGGGCTTCGCCGGAGCCTAGCCACATCCATCGTAGGAGGCGACAGATCGGAGCAGCACGAAGAACAGCAGCCATCCGATCCCCATGATCGAGCGATTCTGAGTGCGCCACGTTGCCATCAACCCACCGCCGTCAGATCAAGAGTATCCCACTCTCACGATCATGCCATGTCGCCGCTTCCCCGAGCTCCAGATGCCGTTGGTTTCATCTTGATCCAACAGCCCTCGTTCGTCCACATCACTTCATCTCAGGAGCCCTCATCCTCCGTTGGATCTTCACTCGATCTAATGGTCCCAAGCACGCCACTTACCAGCCATCAACAGCTGTTGGATCTCATCCATCTAGCGGTCTAGCGAGCGCCACGTCGCCCCTTCCGAGCCTTCCCCCAACCATTAGGCTCAGAGCCCCCCGAAGCTAGCCCGAGCCACGTCCGAGCCTGCAGCGCCCCCGAGCCGACCTCCGAGCCTTCGACGTCTCTGAAGCCTAGCATTGCACTTGTTTCTCACGTGCTGTCTGGGAAATTTATACGGAGGCCCCTGGAAGCTTTACAAATTACATATCAGTCCCTGCTAGTAGCATTACGTGAGGCACACGCGTTTTATGGGTATTTTGCATACATACCCCCAACATTCTAGATAATCACATTTGAGTCCCTGTCAGTATGTTTAAATTTCAGTAATTTATTTTTTGTATTTACAAAATGGTCCCTATCTTTGCATGCATGTTTAGGTATACATTTGATATCTTTTTTAAGTTCTAAAAATTGCATTGTGTAGCTTAACTTGTCCTCTTTCGTATGTGACATTTCTCTCATTTTTTGACATCAGTGTATTTTATTATTATTAATTTGGTGAAATTTTCCATATTTTTCCCATTTGATGCCTTTTAATTGGCATTAAATTCCCTGTTGTTCCAAAAATCCTCAAAAATTCACATTAAACTTAGGATAATTTATTTTCATTGTGCCCAAAAATCAACACATTTGTACGCATCTCGAGGCCTGAAAAAATTAATTAGTGATTTCCTTAATTGATTTTTAATAGGTCCAATTCACATAGAATTTTAGGTTTATCAATTTTCCTGGATTCATCATGCTTAGATCTATCTAGGATAATTTCTATATCTAGAAATATTGTATGTTAGTATTTATTAAAATTAATTTTGTAAAGATCACATTGCATTCATATTTAATTCAATGTAAATTCATAAAGTGTCATAAAAATCCAAAAAAATTACGGTAGCTTAATTTCAGTGCATTTCACATTCTGGACAAGTTTCATAATTTTTGGACTTAATTTGACTACATTTCTGAGATATCTTATAAACTGGCATGAAAATTGCATGTGTCTTTTCTTTGTCGCATAAAAATTGTCAAAAAATATATGAAATATCATCTAGAAATCATACCTCTAAAATTCACTTAAAATTTACCTAAGGAGACAGCTGCTTCCCCGAGTTCGACCTTTGGCTTGCCTAACTAAAATAAATTTGCCACTCGTGATTAACTCGACATTAATTAAAAGTGGTTTTTTATCAGCTCGTATTTACCTGATTACAACGAACGACATAACTATTAATTTGACCATTAATCTGATCAAATTAACAAGGGTAGATACGGTGCTCTTCTAATGGCGCCGTTGCCGGGGAGTCACGGCTTAGGTTAATTTTTAGAGAATTTTTGAGTGTTTGATTTTCCATCCCCGGGTAGTCTGATTCCCGTTCTGTCCTTCTTTTTCAGCATTTTGTGTCGTCCTTTATCTGACCTCAAATTCTTTTTGTGCGAAGAACACGAGGAGTCCAAGGCGCTTCAAGGAGCTCGCATTTTGAACTTTTTGAGTGATTGTGAGGACTTGTAAATTTTGTTATTTCATTATTTTTGCATTCTTTCCAGTGGTTCCTATTTGGGTTCTTACATGTGTAAAAATAGTGGAAAGTCCCCGTGTGCTGTGTGGATTGATTTTTAGATTAGGCTTACTCTAGAGGCTCCTCGAGCCACTTTAGGATTTGGTTATGCTCGTACGACAACACATCTCACATAAAAGACGCAATTAGACCGTAGATCTAGTCAAACTAAATTGGTGCTTCACTCTCTAATAGAACTACCTGTCTAGGAGCGGATTTTATCGTCTGCATTTGCATATAGTATAAAAAGTTTTCAATTCTGTTATGCATCCTGCATACAAGCGAAGGGATCACTGTAAGTCTTCTTAACTCAGCATAGCATCATTGATTTATCGTGCATTGGCTTTTCTCAACTCCTTTCTCTTGATTTTTCAAAACTTAGGCAAAAAGGAAATTGGGACTGGACGATATGCGTGTGGTGTGGTTGGACTTAATCAGAGATGACTTAACATAAAACCAGGACTGCTAAACATTACTGACCAAAAAAATCAATAAAAACGGAAATTCTACTTGTGGGAGATTAACCCCGACCTTGTTTTCAGGCAGAGTGAGGGTACTTGAGTGTGCGTGTACACATTTAAGGCAGAGCCCAAATCCCTACCTTCCATATCACGTACCGACTGATCCTAGCAAATATCACGAGTTAATATTTTTAGGTTCACTGACTAGTACCAAGTAACCTCCGCCTGTTTACAGGTAGTCAGTGATGAACCAATGGTACTTCGCGATAAGTTGCTAGTAGCCCCCTAGGGTGAAGTTCCAGCCTTGTCAGCCTCCGCCTGCTTGTAGCTAGATAGGGTCATGTCTTTGAATCCATCAACTTGGGATAGGAGCGAAGAAAGGAAGGGCATTGGTATCTAAGGCAACAGGTTAAACAAGGGAGACGCATCCGGCTTTTAGCCGACTTCCCTATTGGCTGCGTAACTTCTTGCTATTTGTCTGAAAAATCACACTTAAAACCAAAAAGACTAATCAGACTCGGTTTTGGGTCCTTCACCGTATTGAGTGTGAAAAACAAGGTTTGGATTCAATTGTTTGCTTCAGGTAGGAGTAAAATCCTAACTTCACTTAGAACTCCCTATTCTTCTTGCCAATCCAAGATGACTGACTGGGGGGATATCAACTCCCGATTCACCAATCTTTCCTTGAGCCCCCCACGAAGCTCATCTTCACTGACTCAAGCGAAACTTGGACCAAGCAGAGCTCGTGACCCTCTTGAGTTCTGGATCCCTCAAAACTAGGGTGGTTACTCTCAAACCAACCTTTTTCTCTCCTCTGATCTCACCGAGGAAGACCATCGCCTCGGTAAGAACCCCTTCCTTGATATGTCTCTAACCAAGACCATCTTCTTTACCCATAGATAGAGGACAAGATGCCACCTAAGCATCCCTCGGATGAGGAAGAACAATGAGATGACCCGCTCCAGCAAATCCTTGCTCGTCTCGCCACAGCCGAACAACAGAACACTGATCTCACAAAAAGGATGGGACATATTATTACAACAGGAGGAATTGTCCGACCAATGGTTGATGCTTACAATCCAACAGAAAATGAGATGCATAGTTGGTTGGTCCCAGCGGTTCCCCTTGAAGCATTTGAGCTGAAACCCCACTTTTTGAGCTTTCTGCCGAGGTTTAATGGAAATATAAATGAAGAACCATATGCCTTCCTTAGAGACTTCGAGTTGGTTTGCAACAACCTTAGTCACCTTAGGGTTGGGCAATATTACATTAGGCTGAAGGCCACCCCGTTTGCCTTAGGAGATAAGGCCGCACATTGGTTGAAGAATCTCGGGGTGAGATGTACTACCTGGGCGCAGTTTAAGGACCTATTCTTGAAGAAGTTCTACCCACTCAATAGAACTAACCAGATGAGAACCAAGATAGCTAGTTTCTCCTAGGGACCCAATGAACCATTCCATGAAGCCTGGGATAGATTTAATGATTTAACTCAAAAATGCCATTGCTAGGCATTACAAAGGTGATCTTAGTCCAGACCTTGTTCTGTGGCATGACCCCGGAGACGCAGGGGTTAGTGAGTGCCGCTTGTGGAGGAAGCTATCTGAACAAAAATGAAGACGCTGTATGGAAGATCTTAGAGCAGATGACGGAAACAGGCAGATCTCAGGCCACCAGGGCCTATCAGTTGTCTCCTTCAAGCCTATCCAACGAGACAACCAGACGGACTGTAGCGGATCTGACAAACGACCTCATCCCCAGCATGGGGATAAAAGTAGACAAATTGACCATGGTCGAGCAAATTCACAAGAGGGTCAAAGACCTTGAGGCACTCTCACGATTGCCGAAATAAGCGGGGGAACTAATTGAGAAGGTAGCCAAGATACGGCTACCTGCCCCTTCTGCACCACCTACACCTGTACACTGAGTTCATCTTGTATAGGAACATGCACCAGGGCCTCAGAGTAGCTGGGTGGAGGAGCAGACATAAACTCAGCAGGACCAACATGCACCTTCACAAGTGGAAACAGGATGCGAGGAACCTTCACATGTATTCGAGATCAACGAGCTGTGGTACAACCATGACCTTGTCGGCAAACAGTCGGGGATAGGGAACGGTCAACCACATCGACCTTCCCTAGCTTACCAGGAAAACGGCTCCGTCCCCGCACCGCGCTTCATTCAATCCAGGCCCAGACAAGGGTACCAGCTCAGCAGCACCAACAGCAGCAACACACCTTCTACTCGGGCCAGCATGGCCCTCCACCTTCCCATCAGCAACAACAGTACTGACATGGCCAGCAGGGCCAATACAAGAACTCATCCTCGAGTCAGCATCAACCAGCCCAGCCCACCAGTGAATTGGAGTCCCTCACCTTGGCGATCCAGACCCTGACTGATAGGGTCCAACAGATCCAGAATGTCTATCTAGATATAAGAGCCGATATGAATCGTGTTTCTCATACCCAGGACCAGCAGATGATGCCAAAGTCCTCAATTCTCGCTCAGGTTCAAGCCAATCCGAACAACTTGAATAAAGGCCAAAACCGACCACGAGATCAGATATACTATTCAGATAATTCTTTATATGAAAATGAGATCCTTTCGTACGATAATGTCATCATATGTCCCTCAGGAGCGGAGGGACCATGATCTTACCTGATCGTGCATGGGCACCAGAAGAAGAAGCCACCAAGTCTCTACTTGAGGAGAACTTGGAGGTAGAGGAGCAACACCACCACCACCACCACCACCACCACCGACAGAAGAAGAGGACTTCTGAGTCCTCAAAGAAGCAAGGGAACCATACCAGTAGGGAGTCTAGCGAAACCGATGAAGAGCCTGTACCTCCATCTGAGAGGATGTGCCAGCAATCGTGGAGAATGCATCACCAGTTTCGCAGCAAAGGTTTTCTTTTCGTCAGAGTCAGAGTCAGAGTTAGCCTCAGAGTTCGAGTCATGTACAATACTTAGTTCCTGTTTTGAATGAAAATCTTTCAGTTTCAGAATCTGAGTTGGAGTCAATAATCCATTTCCCCCGAGCTCTTAAGAGTGGAAAGAAGAAAACTAAAAAAATTCAAAAATATGACCCTGAGATGGCAGAGTTTCGCAATAAACACATCAAGGTCACAATCCCCTTTGACAAGTATGTGGAGATGACACCTGTATTTCAGAAATACCTTAAGGTGAGATGCACACCTACTAGGGTTAGTAGGAAGACCAAAAGTTGTGTTGAGAAATACGTTCTGTCAGTAGCCATGACTTACGCAATAAAGAATTTGTTTCCAAGGAAACAAAGAGATATGTGTGAACATTATGTGGTGAGTCATGTTGATGACACTGTGTTTGCATGCACTCTCCTTGACAACGGATCCTCCATCAATCTAGTGCCTACAGCCCTCTATGAGCGACTTAATCTCGGACCTCTTGGGAAATCTAGAGCCCTCCTTCAATTTGCAGATAAATCAACCAAGAGGTCCTAAGGAGAATTAAGGAACGTTGTCATCAAAGTCGAGGGTCAGGAATACATGGTGGATTTTACCGTCCTTGATATGGAGACCCCTCGTAATTGGAGAGATTCCCAAATCATATTAGGAAGGCCCTTCCTCAAAACAACAGGGGCCTTGTTTGATTTTAAGATTGGGAAAATCCAGTTCCAAACTTCAGGCGCAGATGAGGAGCTTGAGATGAAGCAGACTAGATGGCAGAGACCGGATTCAGAATCCAGCACCGAGTACTCTTCATCCGAAGCAGACTGCATTCATGTAGACACTGTTGGGCCATGGAGACAGAACCCAGCTAGCACCGATGAGTTCCTTCCCTCCGAAAAGATCTTGTGCATGAGTCAGTTTGCGAGGTCCTTACGAACACAGCTCAGAACATGCATCCCCCTACATCTTCGATGACTTAGAGGCCCAGCTGGGCCTGCCAGTCCTTCCCTTTTTAGGACAATCAGAAGATGAGGATGACGAGTCGGACATGGCTTTTGTCGATTGCATGGAGACCTTTGGCGATCCGACTCCAGAGCTGAATGAATTGGTGGCGGTAATTTCAAGGACAGATCCAACCACTGCCAGCACTGAAGCAGATTCTATTGAGCCAGACTTCCTCGATGATCACACATTACCTGAGCTCAAACCTTTACCCACAACACTCAAGTATGCCTTCCTTACAAGACAAGAGAAGAAGTATCCGATCATCATCTGCTCGCGATTGATCGAGGAGTAGGATTCTCTCTTGCTAGAGATCCTGGAGAAAAATCGCAAGTCGATAGGTTGGAGCATCTTCGATCTCCGTGGGATAAATCCCGCTCTTTGTTCGCACCATATCTACTTGGAGAATGAAGCTAAACCCTCTCGTGAATTCCAACATCGGTTGAATCCAAATTTACGAGAGGTAGTGAAGAAGGAAATAGAGAAATGGTGCGACACGAGTTTTATTTATCCCATCTCCGATTCCAAATGGGTGGCCCCAATCCATATTGTCCTGAAGAAGTCGGGAATTCAGACGACCACCAATGAAGATGGAGAGGAGGTCGTGACGCAAGTACGCACGTCGTGGCGCATCTGTGTGGATTACAGACGCCTGAATGCTGCGACGAAGAAGGATCATTTCCCCCTACCATTCATTGATCAGATCCTGGAGAGATTAGCGGGGAAGAATTTTTCTGCTTCTTAGATGGGTTCTCGGGCTAAAATCAAGTAATCAAAGCTCCGGAGGACCAGGAAAAGACCACGTTCACATGCCCCTTTGGTACCAATGCTTTCAGGCGAATGTCCTTTGGGTTATGCAATGCTCCCGGTACTTTTCAAAGGTGCATAATCGCTGTATTTACCGAAATGGTCGGCGAATTCCTGGAAGTCTTCATTGATGACTTCTCGGTCCATGGTGATTCCTTCGATTCCTGTCTTAGGAATATGGACCGAGTCCTCAAACGATGTTGTGAGGTTAATATGGTGCTCTCTCTTGGGAGAAAAGTCACTTCATGGTGACATTGGGCATTGTGTTAGGGCATGTCATCTCCGAGAGAGGAATGGAGGTTGACCCTGCCAAGGTGGATGTGATCAGACGACTACAATCACCTACCAACGTGAAACAATTGCAGTCCGTCCTCGGGAATGTCGGATTTTATCGGAGATTTATCAAGGATTTTTCTAAAATTGCCCAATCGCTAACTGAGCTTTTAGGCAAGGACATGGAGTTTATTGTTGATCACAAATGTCTCGAGGCCTTTAAGCTATTACAAGGAATGATCATGGATGCCCCGATCTTACAAGCCCCAGATTGGTCTCTGAGATCATGATGGATGCATCATACTTTGTTGTTGGGGCTGTGTTAGGATAGAGGAGAGATGGCGTCCCATTTGCAACACACTACGCAAGCAAAGTGCTTGATACTGCTCAGCGTAACTATACAGTTACGGAAAAAGAGATGCTTGCGGGAGTGTTTGACTTGGACAAATTCAAATCTCACTTAATTGGATCCAAGGTAATTGTTTTCACCGACCACACAACACTACGTTATTTAATGGAAAAGAAGGACCCGAAGATGCGTCTTCTTAGGTGGATTTTGCTTATCCAGGAATTTGATTTGGATATTCGTGATAAACCTGGAAAGAAGAACATAGTAGTTGATCACCTCTCCCATCTCGAGGATCTTAATGTTTATGAGGATTCACAGATTCAAGACTCCTTCCCTGATGAGTTGATTTTTGTTATCGACTCACTCCTTTGGATGCCAATATCCTGAACTATCTTGTCTCCAAGAAGGTTCCCGGAGATTGACCCAAGAGCCACATAGTGTCCTTTCTCTATTCCATATTCTAGAGGTAGGAGGACACCATTCCGGGAAGAGGACTGCATGGAAGGTACTTCAGTGTGGCTTATACTGGCCGACTCTGTTTCACGATGCCATCACTTTTGCGAAGTCGTGCCAGTATGCGAGAATGGGAGGAACCTTTGGATCTAAGATGAGATGCCAATGCAGTCCGTCATCACTTGTGATGTCTTTGATGCCTGGGGCATCGACTTCATGGGCCCATTCCTGTTAGCCCACGGATTTGAATATGTCCTTCTTGCGGTAGATTATTTGTCCAGATGGGTGGAGGCTATCGCAACCCGAGCTACAGACAGTAGGTTTGTCTGTAAATTAGAGATCATATCATCTCTAGGTTCAGGATCCCCAAATGTTGATATCAAATGGGTGTAGCCACTTTGTAAACAGAGATGTGAAGAATCTCTTGAAGGATTACGGCATCCATCACCATGTCGCTAGTCCTTACCACCCACAAACCAATGGTATGGCTGAGGTGTCTAATAGGGAGGTGAAAACCATATTGCAGAAGCTTGTCCTCCCAGACAGAAGGCCTGGTCTCATATCTTGGATCAAGTCCTGTGGGCTTATAGGACAACTTACAAGACACTGTTAGGAACCTCCCCATTCCGGATGGTATTCCAGAAAGCCATGCCATTTGCTCGCAGAATGAGTGCACAAATCAGAATGGGCAATCAAGAAGGTCAATTGAAACACACACCTAGTGCAGAAACTTAGAGAAATGGATCTGAATGAGCTTGTGGAAGTCAAAAACCGAGCATACGACAACAGTTTGGTGTACAAGGACAAAGTAAAGCGTTGGCATGATAGATATATCAAACAAAAGACCTTTGTTCCTGGACAGAAGGTATGATTGTTCAATGCAAGGCTGAAGGTCTTCCAAGGCAAGTTGAAATTCAAGTGGACGGGCCCATTCATTGTCCGTGCAGTGCATGATAGTGGATGTGCTTGAAATCTCAGGTCTCATAGATGAGACACTGACATTCCTTGTAAATGGTCAACTGTTGAAGTACTTCATCGAACCCAATGAACAGTAGTCCATGTTGAGGAGATTGTATTTATGTGCGAGACAGGTTCAACAGATACACATCGAGCCGCACCTGACCTTGCAATAGTGAACTCTCGCCATCAACAGCATCTGGAAAGATTCAGACCGCAATCCTTATATATACCCATCACTACTGTACATTCTTCCCCTCCCTCCCGCGACTCTCATCACTCACCCCAACTTCATATATTCTTATTTTTGACTATACTTAGGATGACCATATCCTAAGTATAGGGGGGGAGTCACCTGGGTTCATTCATTGTACATCTTCCACATCACATCGATCCTCATACCACTCTAGTCCTATACTTAGGCTGACCTGAGTCTAAGTATAAGGGGACCGATGCCTGCCATGTAAATATTCATACACTTCCCCTCTTGACCTTGTCCGCCCCATTTTTGATCTCCTGCTACACTTAGGCTTCCAAGAGCCTAAGTATAGGGGGGCATGACGACTTCTATACTTTTTTTCTCCTTTGGCTCTCCTACGCTTAGCACGAGCTATGTCTTTTTCCTCTCTTTTCGTGCTCTAAGGACATAGCACTTGCTAAGTCTAGGGGGGCATGTATATATTACATATATACTTTACCCATAGCTCGTACTTTCACATATTTTTGTATATACACAATAATTACGGGATGGGTATATAGGTAAAAATGGAGAATTTTTTTTGTAAAATACATGTAAAGAACTTGTATAATCTGTATAATACTCATAAAACACTTGTACCATAGGAGGTATACCAGAGTTTTGAAAAAATTGAAAAATCAAAATCAAAGGCTTCTTATTTATTCTTTTACATCATCTCTGCATATGAAAAAAAAGAAAGAAAAAGAGTCTTGCATCTACATAGTGTGCCATCTACACCTCATCTACATATCTTGCATATGCAAGGTGAAAAGCTAGTGGGTTCTGAACCAAGTTATGGAATAGATATTGAGGATGGACTTGATCTGACCTTAATCCACCTAATTTCAGAGGAACCTTATAGGAACTAGAGTTAAGATTTCTCAGGTCAAGTGACTTAATTCTTTGAGTCCGCAAGTCTATGTTCACATGTCATATTGATTAGTCTAAGAAAAATATCTCGTGCACACGCATGATTCTTATAGACAGTGACCTAACTTGGACAAGCACAATACACGTAGATCTTCATTGATGAGGTGGTGAGGAGGTAGAATCCTTCATCTTGGAGTAGCACACGGGGTGGAAACCTCCGTCCTCCTCTAGGGAGGGTAGTGCATCTCAACCTAGTCTGGTGGTGTTGACATCTTAAGGGCGGGATGCTGTGGTTTGCAATAATGCTTCATGAGAGGGATAGTCTACTAGCTCAAGAGGAAAAACTCCTGATGTACATGCTTCACCTTGTATATCGTTCGAAAAAAATTGAAAAACACCAAAAAAATTAGATAGGTCCAAGTGAAAATAAAATACCTGTCGGAGTATGTATATTAGCAAAGAAAATGCAGCTGGATGACTTGGCTACACTAGTCAGGCATCCCGGGATAGGTTGCTACACTGGCTACTGTCCATTCTTTTCTCTACCCCCTCCTCTTGAGCTGGTCGCACTTGAACTTAGAAGGGAATACCCCGCTCCTTGAGGAAAGAGTTACTAGACTGGGTAATTAGAGTTACCTTGTTAGAGGAGGCTGGTTCTGAGCCATTTCTGATGTGGAGAGCTATTCAGTACAAGTAAGAATCATATTCATCAGAAATTTACGTATGAGGATTTGTTTTGACCTGATTATTGAGGAGACTTGAATAGAAGACTTGTGGAACTTGTAAGTATGCTAGGTCTTAAGTTCAGGTCCCAATGAGGTTCTGCCACATAATTAATCCAAAGGTCGAGTCAAGCTCCATTCTTAACTTTTGTTCATAACCTTGGTATGGAACCCAATCTCATTTCACTCTTGCATTTCATTTTAGTTGCTCGGGGACGAGCAAGTTTTAAGTATAGAGGGTTGATGAATATGTGATTGATCACTCTTAAAGTTGAAAATATAGTCTTGTTCCTGAGTATTTAGCATCATATTTCCCTTTATCTTGCATAATTAGCATAAATATTCATACATAATACATGCATTTTAGCATCCATATTTGCGTTAAATAAGAAGCCTAACTCACTTGTAAAATATTCACTTATTTATCTGTATTTTATACTACCTCCAAAGATAATAAAATTGACCCTATACTGTGTATATTACTAATTAATAATATAAGAAAAAGGCCAAAAAATTCCTATCTTGAAAAATACCCAATAAAAATTCCAAACCCAGTTGGAGACTCCGGACCTTAGAATGCAATATCTACCTCATACAACCTCCGATCTAGGTCTACTCACTTTCAGATTAATACACATTCAGAGACCTTCAAAATGAGACCAATTTCATTTAAATCGGAGCCCGTATGCAAAACTTGGGTTTTTCGGCCTCGTTGTGTACTATATGTATGTATATTTGAATCCTTGTATTTTGTATATTTTTTGACCTCATCTCCATTTTTGTCATCATAAAACTTATAGATCTCATCGAGATCTACAACTTTCATGTTTTGAGTTTTTCCAAATTCGCCTTCCTTCTCTCTCTAATTCACCATTCTCTTTCAGCCATTCAGAGCAGGTCCCGTGACGCCCTCTGATTGCGCCACGCAACCCTCTTCATTGCGCGCCACGCGCCCTACATCCCCTGCCATCCGATCTCTTCCCCTCTCTCTTGATCTAGGCCATCCATCGTCGCAGCTCTCCTCAGCCACCCGATCA
This sequence comes from Ottelia alismoides, assembly GCA_037367405.1. Taxonomy (NCBI): domain Eukaryota; kingdom Viridiplantae; phylum Streptophyta; class Magnoliopsida; order Alismatales; family Hydrocharitaceae; genus Ottelia; species Ottelia alismoides. The sequence goes on along the minus strand of JAZKJV010000729.1, from coordinate 59,978 downwards.
ATCCCAGATCTAATCTGGGCCGTTAACCAGCGCCTCTCCCTCTGGCCTCCATGTATCGCATCTTTCTCAGTCGTTCGATGCTTTTTCTTCTCTCCTCATATCCACCATTCATCTCGCCTTTAACCCCTGCCCTTCGATCGAAGCCTAGACATCATCACAGCCCTCCGTCTCCGCCTTCACCTGCGCCCTCCACGTGGCGCCATCGTAACCCTTCGATCACATCATTTCAGATCTAATCCCGAGATGTCTTCTTCCACCTCCCGCAGAACCTGTACCCACGTCGTCCACCTTGCCGTGAGCCGGCCCCCTTCTATTTTTGGCACGACTCCAACCACCTCTCCGCCTCCTATCACCTCCATTTTGTAGCCCACTCTACCCTCATCCTCGTCGACCTCCATGATCGCCATAAACTCCACCCACGTCACCCCACGACCTCCACCAACCTCATCTTCCATCACCTGTCACTGCCACCTTATATCTAAATACTCCATCTCCATCAACCGTCGTCCCCATCTGCCACTGCAGAGAGAAATCTCGAGCTCCTACCTTCCTTTTGGTGACAGCAAATAGAAGAGACGTCGAGCGATGACGACTGTATTTCTACGGAGAGATCCACGTCTCCGCCCCGCCGTGCCTCAACTCCTCCTGTGAGCTGCGCGAGCTCAAGAACCCTATCGGCCTTCGAGCTATGACCAAGAGCTCAACTCCAAGATCCAATCCCCAGGTAGAACCCTCCACCCCCTCCGATCTCCATCTTTATTTTCTTTCTTTTTCTTGAAATTTATTCGCCTCCTCCACTCATCTTCACGATCACCTACCATCCTCCGAGCTCCGCCATGAAACTCTGATCTTCACGACCTACTTCATTCACTTCGACGACGTATCGCACCTCACTCCGACCAAAGCTCTACCACCTTGGCAGAGGAGCACCACCGCGCCTCCTTCATACCACTCCAGGACTCCCTCCGCACTCACGTTCACCTCGTGAACACATTGCACGCCTCGTCTATCAATCTAACCCCTCCAGGAACACTCTAGATCATTGGCCGGAACCTTACCGGAGCTCTGCTTGAGCTTCACCGCCACTGGTGCTCAGATCCCCCCAGCCGCTCTTAAGACATCCGGCGGCTCCCTATCGCTTCCCCGATCGTTTCGAGCTATACACGGGCCACTGACAAGCTTCATCGACAACGGGAGGAGGAGACAGAGCCACGAGGGCTTCGTCGGAGCCCAGCCACATCCGCCGTTGGAGGCGGCGGACCGGAGGAGCACGAAGAACAGCAGCCGTCCGATCCCCATGATCACACGGTTCTGAGCGAGTTACGTTGCCGTCAACCCACCGTCATCGGATAAGGAGGATCCCAAGCTCACGATCATGCCACATCGCAGCTTCCTTGAGCTCCAGATGCCGTTGATCCAACGTCCCTCGTTCGTCCACGTCACTTCATCTCAGGAGCCCTCATCCTCCTTTGGATCTTCACCCGATCTAACGGCCCCAAGCATGCCACGTACCAGCCATTAGCAGCCGTTGGATCTCATCCATCTAGCGGTCTAGCGAGTGCCACGTCTCCCCCTCCGAGCCTCCCCCAACCATTAGGCTCGGAGACCCCAGAAGCTAGCACGGGCCACGTCCGAGCCTGCAGCACCCCCGAGCCGACCTCTGAGCCTTCGATGTCTCCCGAGCCTAGCACTGCACGTGTTTCTCACGTGCGTTCTGGGCAATTTATACTGAGGCTCCAGGAATTTTTACAAATTGCATATCAGTCCGTGCCAGGAGCACCAAGGCGCACGCGTTTCGTGGGCATTTTGCATACATACCCCCAATATTCTAGGTAATTGCATTTGAGTCCCTGTCAGCATATTTAAATGTCAGTAATTTATTTTTTGTATTTGCAAATTGGTCCCTGTCTTTGCATGCATGTTTAGGTGTACATTTGGCATCTTTTTTAAGTTCTAAAAATTGCATTGTGTAGATTAACTTGTCCTTTTTCGTATGTGACACTTGTCTAATTTTTGCGACATCATTGGATTTTATTATTATCAATTTGGTGAAATTTTCCATATTTGGCCCATTTAATGGCTTTTAATTTGTATTAGTTTTATGTTGTTCCAAAACTCCTCAAAAACTCACATTAGACTTAGGATAATTTAGTTTACATTGTGCCCAAAAATGAACACATTTGCACACATCCCGAGGCCTGAATAAATTAATTAGTGATTTCGCTAATTGATTTTTAATAGGTCCAATTCACATAAAATTTTAGGTTTATCAATTTTCCTGGATTCATCATACTTAGATCTATCTAGGATAATTTTTATATCTAGAAATATTGTGTTTTGGTATTTATTAAAATTAATTTTGTAAAGATCACCTTGCATTCATATTTTATTCACAGTAAATTCATAAAGTATCAGAAAAATCCAAAAAAATTAGTGTATCTTAATTTCATTGCGTTTCACATTCTGGCGAAGTTTCATAATTTTTGGACTTAATTTGACTACATTTCTGAGATATCTTGTAAACTGGTCTGAAAATTGCATGTGTCTTGTCATTGTCGCATAAAAATTGCCAAAAATTTTCAAAAATATCTTCTGGAAATCATACCTCTAAAATTCACTTAAAACTTACCTAAGGAGACAGCTGCCTCCCTGAGTTCGACCTTGGGCTTGCCCAAGTAAACTAATTTGTCGCTCGTGATTAACTCGACATTAATTAAAAGTGGTTTTTCATCAGCCCGTATTTACCTGACTACAACGAACAACATAACTATTAATTTGACCATTAATCTAATCGAATTAACAAGGGTAGATTCGGTTTTCTTCAGGCATGTAAAAGGAGAGAAAAAGAGGGCCAAAGGGGCTCAAAAAATAAAAGAATTCGACGGGAGGATTTTGTACATGATGGTGGAACGAGGGGGAAGTTCGAGGTGGAACATGTGCTTCAATTGTGTAGAAGGAAACATAGCCTCTTAGTGAAAGGAGCGGTGTGAAGAAAATCGAGAAAAGAGGCCAAGAGCTGCATCTGGCAACATAAGGGCCTCAGTCAGAGAGTTGGCGAAGGTCAACGGGCGTAGGAATCTGGTTGGTCCACGTGGTCCAACCATAAAAAAACCTAGCCAAAATTCTTTATAAAATCGATAAAAAACAATAAATGATTTTATTAATTTTAAGTTATAAAATAAAAATGTTTATTATTTTCTAATTTATTTTATTATGATTTTAATTTTTTTAGAAGAATATAATTACAAGTTACTTTTTAGGGTTAAAATATCTTTATATTTATCTATGATTTGTGTCTTTTTATTGTAATTTTGATTTTAATATTATCTTTTATTATTTTATATAATTATACTTATTATATATACTTAAATATGTTTTTCTTATATTTTTCTAATATATAATATGCACTTAAATAAATAGGTGTATTAGTTGTATAAGTATAGTTATAGGTATTTCATCTATGTATTATATGTACATATTGTTATTCTAGTATTTTATTTATATTTTTATTCAAGTTTTAATATGTATATATAGGGTAAAATGGGGCTGCCCCCAGGGGTAGCTAACTTAGCTACCCCCGCCCCATTTTCTCCATGTTTTTATTTTTTTTGAAAATTTCTTCCATGAATTCATCACTATATCCCTATATTATGTCATAAAAATTTCGTGTGAAACAGAGACTCCTACGACCTCCATCCAGACAATCATTTTTTAATGGTAACAAGATCTTTTAAATCGACCATGTTTGGATGGAGGTCGTAGGAGTCTCTTTTTCGCATGAAATTTGAATGACATAATACAACGATTTAATAATGAATTTACATAGTTTTAGATTTTAAAAAAAATAAAAAAAATTGTGAAAAAGGGGCGGGGGGAGCTAAATTAGCTCCCCTTAGGGGGCATACACATTTTACCCGTATATATTACTAATATTATTTACAAAAGTATAAACATATAAATTTCTAAAAATAATAAAGAACAATAAAAATGATTATTTTAATTGGGTATATTATACAATAGGGGTTGAAAACCTAACTTTCACACCTTAAATCCTTTAAATAGCTTATTAAAATTTATATATAACTAAAGGTAGTTCGATATATTTTGAGTTTTTATTTGCAGAAATGTGTCTGAGAAGTTGGGATTTTGGAATCTTATTCTGAATGTAACTTTTATTCTATATATTATTTTTGTATGAAATAAGTTTTGTATTTTTCTATATTTTATTATTTACAACTTTCATATCCAAAGTTTCTTTATTTGAGGTATAAAAAGTGGAAAATAAATAGGTCCCAAAAATGAATAAAGTATGAATTAATAGAAGGGATTTTTATTTAATTATTAGCCCTTATCTCCCCCTACTTTATTCCTTGTCGACCTAGCCATCAAGTTACCTAGATCTCAAGGTTTAGGATAATAACATATCCTTTATATTTTATTATATTTCTTTTTTTCTCTATGATATAATTTTAGCATTAAAAACAACATTTTATACAATATTTGTACAATAGAGGATGGATGTTAATTTATGCAAAGTAAAGGCATTTACATGCATGCACTAGGGTTTTTAAGGCCAAAATGATAAAATAAAGGTGATGAAATGGAGATTCATCAAACCACTGAGAGCAAACTGGATGGGTATAATAATTATCAATTACTAAAAATCAATAATAATTATTTTAGTACTTTTTAGTTATTTCATTTTTGTAGGTTTTTTTATTTTTTGTGGATTTCTAATTCTTTTATTTTTTATATTAATTAAATTTTTATTTTCTTTTTTATTTTTCATGTTCTTAATTTATTTTTGTTTTTACGGTTTAATATATATATATAATAGTAGTAATAATATAGATAATATGAATAATATATAAGATATATAATAGATAAATATAGGATAATATAATGACATACATATAGGAATGGTCCTTTTTTAATTTTTGAATGGTTTTACATATATATTAGGTATTTTTAATTATCAATAATATAGATATAAAGGTAATATAAGATATATAGTACATATAGGGTCTGAAATTTATATATATACATATATAGTCAAAATTTAGAAAATAAATTAATTATCTTTTTCATATTTTTCTCTAATTTTGTGATTTTTATATAATTTTTACTAATTTTAATGTACAAAATACTGAGTTAGACAATTAGGTCGCATTGTTTAGGTTTTAAAAATAGCTAATAAGTCGAAAATTGCCAAAACTAGTTTTAATATGTAATAAATAATATATATATATAAATAAAGGAAAAAATATTTCTTTTTGAAATTTTAAAGAATTTCTAAGGATTTTAATGAGTTTTTAGGTTTCATTAACTTTTATTATTTTATTTTTATATTTTTTGGAGTTAGAATATATAGTAATATATATACCCTAGCATTTTTGGATTTTTTAAAGGTGATTTTATGATTTGTATAATTTTTATTCAAACAAGGGGTATTGAGCTTGTTTTTTTTATTTTCTATGAATGAGAAAAATACTTAAAATGCCTGACAAAAAATATATGTAATGATCCTAAATAACAGACATATTAGGTAATTTAGCTACCATTTTTAATTATAATATGTTATATATTATACTGATTATTCACAAAATAAAATTAAATGGATGGTAGGGACCACTTTGCAAGTAATTAGAATATGACATGTATTTAATAACACTTTAAGGAATTTTAGGGGCATCTAAACAAATGTACCAATTAATTTAATTTTACAAATCTCCGAGCATTTGTATAAATGCAATAACTTAAAAACTTGAGGGGTATGCGTGCAATCATTACAAAAACATAACATTATTCATAGCAATTTCTGGACTAAATATAAATACCAAAGCCGAGAGGGCTTTTTCACAAATTTTTTCTTCCTCACATGGGGGTCTACGTGAGGTGAGCTGGCAAGGACCTAAAGGTAATTTAAACAAAGTTCAGGAGGTCCACTACAATATTTCCATAAATATTAGATCTTTACTTAATATTTATATTGCCAAACAATAAATACGAAAGAGCGACGAGGCTTGGATGTTATTTACCCCTTAATATGCGATCCAAAGGCATGTAGCTTGCCACGTAGAGCCACTTATGATGAACAATAGAGAGTCAGGCTTCAACTCATGTTCAATCCAATGGTTGGGAAATAATCTAGGCTTTCAATTTGCTCGAACGACTCTTGAGGGTCCATGAAGAACACCTCCAGAACATGGCTTGGACAGACTTTGGTTTGTTGATTCTCCTCACAGTGGTCTCTTTCATCTTATCCGACAAACTCTACGAACTCTTGAGGGCAGGTCGTGTTAGCTAGATGTATCAAATCGATTCGGACCCCATCGGTAGGGACTTGGATCTCTAGATCACTTGGAGGTGCACAACTGGTTTGAACATCGCTCCCAGGTGGATGCTGAGCTCCGGTTCATGTACAAAATGGTGAGGAGGAAGATGAGAGGATTGCTCTCGACCCTCTATTGAAGCTGTGGGCACAGAGGGTTAATGGAGTAAACGAGCTCTGATGATGGGCAGAGGGAGAAGCTCGAGAGAACGTCCATCCATGCAAGATCGAGGGAAAACATGGGGAAATATAGAGAAGCGACTAGGGATAAAAATGTAGGTGAAAGCAAAGTCGGAACATGTCAAATCACATTGAATTTGTTGCTGGAGCTGAAAGCTCCAGTATTTGGAATCCTAAAATTAAAATAAGCTACACACTAATTACAATAAATATAAACTAAACTGCATTGTAGAGTTGACATGTGAGATAAAAGGCAAATAAAACATCTTGTACATGGGGTTTCTAGGGAGCAGGAGAAGGGATCCCTGGAGTAGCTCTGGTGAGGCCATGGATCACCACCTATATCGCCTTCTCGACATTGACAATGAGGGAAACATTTACTGTGACAAACTTCTACTATGAGGATCCTATTAGGGTTACAACTAGGCAAGAGGGATAAAAACCCAAAATGGGGGAAATAGGGGGTTATTTATAAACATATGAGGAGTGAAGTTCAAGGGGAGATGGGGTGAAATGGAGAAAGAGCTGGTGGAAGATAGGGTGATGGTGAGATGGTCGAAGGTGAGGGGTGCAAGTTTGCTAAAGGGGGAAGGGACCATCGAGAAACAGATGGGGCCCAAAAAAATGGAATAGGTGGCTGCCCGTGAGATCTGACAGAAGGCTCGACGCGAGGCATACGGTTGACCCATTGGGTCAACAATAGAAGAGCATGGACCAACCAAAAAATCAAAGTGATTATAGGTGATTTTACTAATTTTAGGTCAAACATAAAAAATGTTTGTTATTTTATGTACTATTTTATTTAGCTTTTATTTATTTTTACAAGTTAATTTATCAGGTTCTAGTATTTCTATGTATACATATAGGTATAAATATATGTGTTTAGGTCTTTTATTTTTATTTTTTATTTTATTATCATATTAACATATTTTGTATATTTATAACATATTTAGTTACATATTTACATATTTTTAATATATTTTCCTGATTTTATTATTTACTTATAAATATGTATATATAGTACACAGGTTTAGTTTACCTATATATTTTTTTTACTTTATTTATTTTGATGCATTTTTACCGATTTTTATGTTTATTATTTAACTATATTTCAAATAATATTTACATGTATTTAAAATTATGAGGAATCTAAAAATATAAAGAATGAATATAATGAATATTATATACATGTATATAATACAAGGCTAAAATGGGGCTGCCGCCATGGGGGGAGCTAACTTGCCCCCGGCCCTTTTCTCCCATTTTTTATATTTTCTTGAAAATTTCTTACATGGATTTTAATCAATATATCCTTATATCATGTCATTAAAATTTCGTGTAAAATAGAGAACTCCTACGATCTCCATCCAAACAGGATCGATTTTAGCAATTTGGTTATCGTTAAAAAAATGTCTGTCTGGATGGAGGCCATAGGAGTCTATGCTTCACATGACATTTTAATGACATAATATAGGTATATAATGATGAAATTTCACGGAAGAAATTTAAAAAAAATAAAAAGGTGGTAAAAGTGGGGGGAGGGGGTGCCAAGTTAGCTCCTCCACAAGGGCAACCCCATTTAACCCGTAATACAATAGGGACCCAAAAGCCAACTTTTGTATCTCAACTACAAATTAAATGAAACTTCCTTCATTAAGTAGATAATTAAATGTTATGAACAAAAAAGGTGGGTTTTGTCAATGTTGATTCTGTATGGAGGAGATACAAGACCGTGAAGTTTGTCTGAGAGTGCTACTTCATTGGGTACGTAATGGATGGTAGTGGATATCGACTTTATGATCCTAAGACTCAAAAGATATCCATTCATAGAGACATCAAAATTCTAGAATATGAAGCCCTTAATATTGAAGAAAATAATGAAGTTAAGGAATTAATCGAATCTGCCAAGGCTGGTGAAGTTCCCATACCAGAAACTGAAGAGATAATTGAAAAATACATGATAGCACCCCTTAGAATGAGTTCTAGGGTTGTAAGACAAGCTAAAAGGTACAAATTCCATGTATTAGAAGAGTTTGATGGTGATCTGACTTCATATGATGAAGCTTTAGGTGACAGTGACATGGATAGTTGGATGCTAACAATGAAGTATGACATAGACTCTATGCTCAAGAATGTTGTATGGACCCTTGAAGAGCCAAATAAAGGGGTCAAACCCATTGGATGCAAATGGATCTTCAAGAGAAAGAAGAGACTCGGTGGGAAGGTAGAGACCGTCAAAGCATGGCTTGTCGCCAAGAGATACACACATAGAGAAGACATTGATTATGATGAAACATTCACTCATGTGGCCATGCTTAAATCAATCAGGGCATTACTTATTGCAGATGCATACATTGACTATGACATCTGGTGGATGGATGTCAAGACATCATTCCTATATGGATACTTCAAAGAAGATATCTTAATGGAGCAACCCTAGGGCTTCATTGCTGACGAAGGTAATGTGCGCAAGCTATAGAATTCCATCTATGGGCTTAGACAATCTTCTTGTAGTTGGAACATCCGATTCGATGAAACCATGAAGAATTATGATTTCATGCAGAATCCGGATGAACCGTGTATGTACAAGAAGCTTAGTGGGAGAGCCATCGTGTTCCTTGTGCTTTATATACATGACATCCTTACCATTGGGAATGATACATGGACGATTACCATTCTAGATATGCTTGTCCCATACTTTTGAGATGAAAGCTCTCAGAGAAGCCTCCTATATATGTTTAAGATCTCGGTTCTGAATATGTTCAGCTTGAGCTAAACAACATCTGATGGGTTCTTTGAGGCGAGGAAGAAAATCATATGAGGTGATCACAAAACATAAATATTGAGCTAACTAGCTTATTAAAGATATCTCACACACACATAGACACACACATACACACACACACACACACATATAGGAGGCCTTTCAAATGATGTGGGTCCTTTTTGATATTGTAAATGCCAATATCAATTTAGTAAAAACTATGTAACAATTTTGAAAAAGTATAAAGTACAAAATGTAATTTTTTTATAAAATATAGTATCCAAAACTAATTTAGCATTTTCATCCAATATAATAACATTTTCATATTTTTATTTCATTATACATGTTGTGTTAATATTTATTATGAAATCTATGAAATACGAAATTGTAAAATACATTGGAAAGATTCCTAAATTGACAATGTCTCACCATATATATGGTGAGACCACACCTCATTTGAAGTTTCTCCTATATATACATGTATGAGACAACAAACATAAATGTCAACATTTTGCTTGAATACATAAAACTAGTGATATACCAATCAATCAAGCAATTTAGTTCTTTTTATATATATGCATTAAAAATCATTCACTTCCAACAATAAAATCCTTAATAATTAAGCTAGTGTAAGGGCAATTATTTCCGAACTACGCAATGAACGAACAACAAACTACTGGGTATGTACTTTTGGTCATGTTGGGGGCACCATTTCCTTGAGGACAAATTATCTTCCATATCAACCAAATATCAATGATTATATAACTATAATGTTTATTTCCATCAAATCACAAATTTTAGTTATATTCAAGGTGTGCATTAAAAGTCATTTGCTTCTAATACATTTTTGATTTGGCTTATCAACCATCACTTCTAAGGCACTGTTCGCTTCTTTATTCTCCTTAAGCCATCTTATCACCGATTCGGTCCTCGGATTCGATCGATTTGATTAGGATCGAATCCCCTATTCCACAAATCTTGAGCCATCTCATTTTCCTCCTTAACTTTCATTGTTTTTATGCAATAACCACTACCAAACTTCCTCCAAGCATAGTCTCCTTTGCAGGTATTAGGAGCCTCATGTCTAGGTGATTTGTATTGACTCGAGTTTCACCAGAGATACTAGGAGCTGTCAGGTCCATAGCCTTCTAGTTCAAGATAAAGCCATTGATCCATAGATCCAAGGAGCATTGATGGTGCAGAACAACTTGAGTGTAATTTTGGGTGCAATTTGAAGAGAACCACTACCTAATCGAGGGAGATCCACATGATCCAAGTTCAAGGAGGTGTCGCTGCTTCCTTGTTCATCCAAGGCATCTCGACATCGTACGACAAAGAACATCGCTTCCAGAATCGATCTCCACCATCGGTTGAGCACCAAATGGCCACCATTGATGAACATTTCAAGATCTGATCAGGGCACTTCACGCAACATTGATCCCAAGATGTCCGATTAGATCTCCAGTGCATCAGAGCTACCCTATCTTCTACGTCATTTATGGGTAGATTTGCGCATTAACCCCTATTCTTATTTTATCTTTAAATAAGTCCATTATATGACATGTATCATTCAATGCCTTATTGAATAATTGCAAAATTTTCCTTATTATTTACTTCATTTGCATATTTGTCCTGTTGAACATCATCGCTTGTTGTGCACGTGAGATTCGAGAAAATTGCAATAAAAGTTAGAATGTTTTGAGTTATTATATGGACCTTGAAGTTAAATTAATAACATTTAAGTCCATTCCAGTGGGGCTCACATGCCCGTGTACGTGAGTTTTTGGGAATTTTGCATAATCATCCCCATATTTTATTCATGCTAATTATTCAATCTACACATTAAATAATTGCATATTAGTCCCTGTTATTCTTTTTCATATTTACAAGTTTACAATTAAATAAAAAAATAATAGAACTCATTTAAAAATTATGCGAAAATTCACATAAGTTTTTGTCACATTCGTCTTTCATCCATAATTTCATTTCATATTTTCTTTATTTTTCTTATTTATTAAAATTAAAAAACCTCATAAAATATTTTATTTGGACTAAAAATTATATACCATTATAAAAATATTTCTAAAAATTCTAAAAAAATTCATGTTTGTGTATTTTGTTTTGTTTTAATTCTATCTGATTTTCATAATTTTATCATTCATAATAATCATAAAAATCCTAAAAATATTAAAAATTCATAGTAATTTAGATAAAAATCCAAAAAAATCATAAGATGGATCATTAGAAAATATATATATTTTTTCATTTTGTAAATATAATATATATATTTTATTTAATTATTACTTTAAAATTCAAAACCATTAGTTTATTTTTGTTTAATTTATTTATTGTTTTCTATTTATTTATGGTTATAAAATTAGCGAATAATTTTGGAAAATTCATAAAAACATCAGAAAAAGCTAAAAAATCCAAAAAAATTGTTTAATCTTATGATTGTATTTGATATAATAATAAAATACAAAAAACGTGAATGCATGTTTGCGCTTTATTTTTCTTTAATAATTTCGTTGTTTTTAAAATAAAAAATATCTTATCGAAATAAAAAAATATATAAAAATAGAAAATCAAATAAGAAAGGTATAAAATTAAAATTCATAAAAAATACGAAGCTTAAAAACACAAAAAGTAAGCATAGCGTGCATAGAAATACCTTCATTCTTTTATTGATTTTTCATTGCATAGAATAACCCTCAGGATTTTTGTAGCTACTCTGAGTTTGATTCTGTTAGCTATACAGGAAAATTAGATAGCAAATTCTCTTGCTACATTTTTTATTTATTTTTTCTTCAGAATTAATAAACTTTTTGTCTGACGCTTCTTTGGGTTGCGACGACACTTGTGAATAATTTATCGAAATAAAAAGCCCACTCTTATTGTTCAACGGTAACACCGTCTTCTTACTTTTTTAGGGATTTCTTTTAAGAACAACTATATTTATAGTTGTCTATGAAAGAGGTCATGCTTTTTCAAACTTTCAGACAAATGGGGATTCGTTAACTAGCCTTGTAAACTTCTATTTAAGGAATAAGAGCAACTATATCTATCGAAGAAAATATATGTTGTTAAAGAGATCATGGACTGGCCTTTCTAATAGGTTTTAATAGGTATGCTAAATGGGGATCGACTGAAGTTGTTAATTATGTCCGAGTGAGATAGTCCTTAATGTCTTTGAGTAAGGCCTCGATTATAGGACATGATATTATACATAGGTTCGACAATGTTTGAAGTTCGTCCCTAGCATCGTGAGAGCAATGTGAGTTGTGGGGAAGGATATGACAATCAGTTGGGTGTTAGTGAGGATGATGTGGAAATTGGCCTATGAGATTTTTGAGATTCAGATAATATTTGAGTTTTCAGTAGATCACAATTAGGTAAACTTCTCTGGGTTACTAAATAGAGGATACTGGACACAACTTTGTTGCATAGGGAGGGATACCCCTCCTAAATGCTTGAGAAGAAGCACCTGAATTGAGAATATCAAAGCTTTATAGGTCCTTTTTATTTCAAGAAGGAGGCCTAAGACTAATGATGGCATACATAAAGATTTAGATATAGCAATTTCTCTCAGAATGGGCACTTGCATCTCAATAAAACTTCTTCGAATACATATCCCCTTGGACATTAGAAGAATCAAATCATGTTAGGAAATTCTATAAGGGTCTGACCACCTTCTTATTTTACTTATATTTGGGTCTTTCGCATACATTGGGACTATATTCTGTACCAAGGATTTGTGATTGTGAGCTAATGGAAGAATTAATGTGTCTAAAACCTATGAGAAAGGAGGAATACATGAATACTTAAGCATTTGTACACAACCTTTTATTAAAAAAAGATCCAGTGAAATAAAATTAAATTCTTATGATTACAAGATATCACAGTGTCTAAGTGATAACGCCAAGCTTATCTCATTAAATAATGAAAACAAAGTGAGCAATAACACCAATAAGGTGGTTGGTGTCATTATATAATGCACATCCGAGTTATAATAGAAGAGCATACATGCTTGTAATCGGGTAGATTGTTAGGTCAATTAGAATATTTCATATTCACATGTATGAGCTTTCTAGGCATCATCAGAAATGTATTTTCTAAATTGATGTTATTTATTACTAATTAAATGCAACATCATTTTAATATTCTATATTATATATGTATAGAAGATACATAGTTTATTACATATATTAAATATTTTTAATCAAATTATTTTTATCTTTAAACATATATATATATATATTTATTTATTTATCAAATACATTGATTTGATATTTATAATCCAAAATTTCGTTCTTCACTTATATGACTTAATATCATAATATATATCTTATGCCTATACTTTTATTAGTAAAAAATGTCTTATAATAAATATAATGATTATGGAAATATAAAACTATATTTTTTGCATAAAATACACAGTATATTAAAAATATTTTTTTATAGTTCTTCCCTCTCATATTCCACAATTTTAATTATGACCATCCTTTTTTGCAACATCAGTTGTTCCCCTACCTTATAACATCATTATCACTTATGCCCTACCAGTCAGTTTCTCTTTCCTTTCCCTAATGAACGTTAACTTGTGGGACAAATCATAAATTAGCATAAAATGGGTACATGTGTTATATACCTATTTCTTGTATTTCTCTTTCTCTTTCCTCACCATCATCTTCTTCCTTCGATCCCCCCCACCCCCTTATTAGTGACCAACAATCACCACTTTCGCTTGAGAAGCCCCATGGTTCTAACTCTCTAAACCTCAATCACTGCATTTCCTCCGACCTCTTTACACCTCCCTCCCCCTCACCCCTCAAATTGATAACACAAAAAAAGAGGGAGGGAGATCCGATGAGGCCGAGATGGGTTGGGGGTCAAAGCATGTAGAGGTCCCATAAGGTCGAAAAGGATGACACCATCACTCCGTGCTCATTGACTCCCCTCTTGGCAATGTATCCAGCATCTCTCCTCTATCCCTCTGCGTGATGAGTCTTATATATCTCCTACTCCTCTACACCATCCATATTTTATGTCCCCTCCTCTTCTCTAACCAACTCCACTCTCACTCTTAACTATTTCCCCCACGTCCTCCACCCTAAACATTAATAGGACCTCCTCCACCCTATCCTCCTTCATTTGAGTCCTCCTCCTCTTGTCCCAATAAATAGCCCTCCTCCTACACTCATGACCAGACCACCTCAGCCCCCTCCTCATCCGTTCAAATCCTACTCCTCCCTTAACTATCAATAACCCTCCCTCCTCCTCCCTTTCCCATCACCGGATGTCATCCACCTACTCCTCATTCGTTCGGGTCCTTCTCCACCCTTCCCAATAAGTAGCTCTACGTTCCCCTCACCTACCCATAATTGAGCCTTCTCCGACCCCTCCTCTCTTTTAGTTATCCACTACCCTCCCCAATCTGTATCCCTTCTTCCTCCTCCCATGTCCTTTACAAGACCACTTTTATCCCCTCCTTGTCTTTCACCCCAATCAACAACACTCCCTCTTCCCACACATTTGATTGGACCTCCTTTACCTCTTCCCTCTGAAGGAATTAATTGAAGATTCAATAATTTCACATCATGGAAACGAGTAAAAATAGCAAATTATTTGCTTGAAAATAATGTATGTTCATTGCATGAAAAAGAAATTTCAACACAACGATTTGCGCATTTCGAAATCATTAATTCCAAGGAAAAAATTTCCATAATAATTTCTAGTATCCATAATGAATACAAAGATATATTAGAGTTAGCTTTTTAAGTGTGAGTTTCTAGAAAAAGAAACTGCTCGAATTAAGTCCGATTTGTACTATCTCTCTCGTGGGTGCGAAGATGAATCACATTGCTTCCAATGAACTTGGATGTCGTCTTAACGAACAAGGCTTCAAGAAGAGTCATGTGAGAGATGGGTACTCTCAAGACTCTACTTTTTCTACAAGGCACAAAATTTCTAAGGGACTAGGCTCACCAAAACTCAAGTGAATTAAAAAGAGAGAGACTTGATATCCTTTTATAAACAAAACACATGCCCCTTGAATTCTATAGCTTCAAGTAGGCGTGTATAATAGAGGCCATTGGATTGTTGATCAAAGGGTTAAGAGAAAGTCCTTGTTGAATAAGAATAATCTCTCTTTTATCTCCAAGTAATATTTGTTGATAAAATAAGCAACAAATTTTAGTCCATAATCAATTCAGACTCAAAAATATGGTATCATGTGTGCATCACATGTGTGCGACCCAAATTTTCCTACAATAGGCATAGTTGTTGCATTTATTAAATAAATAGACAATCCAATTATCTATATTTTAGAAATTATGGAAACAATCCTTGTAGCATATGAATCATATCCATGGGAACAAAAATAATTGTAAATCCAATTTACACATACAAAACTAATTGAATCAATTTCACACAATTTGATGCCTTGGAAATAATTATGTAAATCATATTTACATAAATATTTATATTAATGATATACAGATAAATGTGAATTATTGTACATCACTATACACATTCATTATATTTGTGAATCATATTCACAAAATTTCCCTAATGACTAAAAATACAATAATAACTATTATTACAATATTAAAATAAAAAATATGGGCCATGATCCAATTAGGACTCTTGAGATACAAATGCATATACGTGGAGATAATGTAAGGGAGATCATATATCAATGTATAGTGACTTGAAATCCAGATATTAATCCAACTTTAGGGTTTATACCATTTTATCTTGAAATTTATACATACTTATCAAATGAGTTCGAGTGGAGTACCTTAGACTCTAAGTGACCTATATGAAATTCAAGCCGTTATATATGAGCTTGAGAAAGTTTTAGTGAATTAAACCTAGCTTCCTCGACCATTTCTTATTATAATCCAAACCATTTGGAGCTTAGAAATTAGCTAAAGGAGCACACATATTTCCATTTCCATGACCATTTTTGTTTCTAATATTTGGACATTGAAATTGGAATTAGAATTAGAAATTGGATTCAAATGAATCGTGATTCAATCCAATTAAATCTCAAATCATCTAGATAAATGGAGACACTAAAATCCATCATATTTTATCAATCCCTTGGAATGGAAGTGTAATGGTATATGATCTATTTGTGTATATTTAACCTTGAGTATTTCCAATACTCATTCATCCTTGACATTGGATGACCTTGATAAATCCGAAGTTCAAACCCTTGTTTGGTTGTCTTCTTCAAAATAAATCAATAGATTCCTCATTTGATATTTGGGAGACAATATTAAACATATACTTTTCAAAAGCATATATTAATATCTTGATATTTATGTCTATTTTATAAATAATATGACCATGCATGTAATTCATTATGACCCCAACTCATCTCATAATTTAACTCTCCATCCTGATTCATTAGCTATGTGTTGGACATGTGAGTCCTGGGTGAACCATTTCTACAATAAATGTGATTATATCAATAAAAGTTATTAATTTCACTCCTTGTTTGATATTAATGATTGTATGCACTTATAAGGTCCCATCGTACAATTAGGGTTATGTACCATGGCCATCTTGATAATTAAGCAACCATTGATTCAATGGTTGGATTATAGAGGCTGGTGCTGAGATGATATCTAAAGAGTTAGATTGAGGACTCATATAGAACCATCAAAGGATTGGCAAAAAAGGATATCAAGCTTGAGAGAGATATGGCAATCCTTACTCTAAAGGCTAATATTCGACTGACCTCTAGATGCAGGTCCTCTACAAAAGAAGAGCAGTTCAAAGGTATCAGATGAGTTAAGTGATGAATGCACTCCCCATTGCAGTTATTTGAAACATTGGGTGTAGCTCTCACGAAGAGAAGTGCATCAATCAAACAGAAATAATAAAAGAGAGAGATATATAAATAATATAGATTATGAATAAAACGATAAACACTTTCTTTTATTTTACATGACATTAGGTAAGTGTCCCTGAGTCAAACACAAGTAGGCAGTAAAGTATAGTCACGATTTAGAGATGAATTTAGTGATGATTTACTTCTTTGAAGACATTTTTATGGATTTCAGTTATTTTTGGTTTTTATTTGTTTTTTATTTTTGAAAATGTGTATTTTATTTATTTTTCTTAATTTTTATTTAGTTTTGAAAAAAGTGATTAATTTGGAAAAAGGTGATACAAAATAGTAGATAAAATATAGGGTAATATACTATTCTATTTAGTGATGAAAGTGAAGAAAGGAAAGTGGATTTCTTTTATTTTGCAAAAATAGAATTTTATTTTCATATGATATACTATATAGTGTGTATAGAAGAAATATGAGTAGATGGCACTATATAGTATGAACGAGGAAAAAGAACAGAGCGATGGGCTCAACAAAACACACACAACAAAATCCAGAACAAGATGGACTTCTGAAAATTAAATGAAAAAAACAATGATTAAAATCCTCGAAATATAATCCAAAATTACGCTAGCGTAGTTGGGTAACTGCTCAAGAGAAATCAAGGAATAATAAGTCTAAAGAGTGTCCAAAATTCCCAATGTGAATAAAGGTACAACTATAATAAAGTTCCTAGAAAATAAACTGTATCTTTGAATTTAGGTCCCTACAAAGGGACCTAAATGCAATTATCTGTAAGTCTGGAGGTGCATGAAATCATCCACAACTTAGTCAATTTATTACGCAAATTTTCCATCGCTTGGCATTGAATAAATGTGACTAAAATGGCATAATGAAATCTGGAGTGTCTGTTGCATCCATGTATCAAACACATGTGCACCTGGGCATGCTTGAATGTTCTTCTCCTAGTCGGGAGCTCAACGATGAGAGTTCACTCCATGCAGCTATTGAGTCGATAAACGATGGCACAAGGATCGAAGACATGTCAATAAGGTGGCTCCTCTACATTCGTGCTCCATGCTTTGAGAGGAAAGGTGTCGAAGAAGGTGATCTCCTCTCTATGGTTTCTAGGTTTGCAATTAGGGTATGTCTTATTCTTGTTTAGCTCAAATCAAAGATCTTCTCTCAAGAATATAAAGAAGCTGTAACCCTCACTCCATATGCTAATTCGTGATGGCTCCCAACAATTGATAACCCTGCAAAAAGTATTGTATATCTTGATTCTAATAGAATTGGCTTGAACAAAATTGGGTTTTTCTTGCAAGAAAGAATAGTGTTCAAAACAACCGTATCATCTCCAAATTTGACAAAGGGTGAACAAAAATGGAAAGACCATTCAGTTGTAATCTAAATAATGGTAATTAAGTAGTATAAGAAGGTGATTAAATGGACTAAAAGAGGATTAAAAAGTCGAAAATTGGCGGATGAAATTCATATGTGAGTTTGAGGTGTATAACCTTTGGGTCGTTGCTCGACATGCCAGTGATTTCTTGGACCTTCAGCGGCGTGACCATCGTGATTCAAGATGATGATGATGCCTTGGAACTACACCCCGACACCCCCCTGCCGCCGTTCCATGCAGATGCTCTACCTTGACACTATCACCACCAAAGAAGGAAATACAAGCTATAAAAGATGGTGTTTCAGTCAGCGAGAATTGATGAGTGGAGAAGGTTGGTTGTTTGAGCAAACTTGATGGCTTTAAATAGATGAAATGGAAGGTTTGTTCGATTGACATGAAGAGTTAGTGTGGAAGATGGATCATCACGCTAAAGGATGGAGGGTTTGGATTGATGATAAGTGAAGAATCAAGGGTTATCAAAATTGTTGAAGTTAGGTTGTTAACAACAACTGAACAAACCCCTTCTTGAAGAGAAGCTTTGGTGCTCACAAGTATCATCACCACATCAATCCAGAATTAAAAATTCAATATAAATTAAGTAATGATTACTAAATAATGTTATTCTAAAAAGGTAAAAATAAGAAAATATAATTAACTAAAATATAAAATTTATGGTATTATATTTATAAATAATATATATTTTATGATATATAAACATAATTATAATAAATATATATAATATACATTATAAACAAATCTTTAATTTTTAATTTTATATTTTAATTAATAAAGTATAATTTTTATAGTTTATTAATTTATATAATAATAAATACGAGTTATAGGAATTAGAATAAATATATTAATAAATCCAAGTATATATAACATACTTCAAATTTACCTATTTTTAGGGATTTTTGATTTATATAAAATATTCAATAAGGATTTTATTTCTGGATTTTATTTTAAAAATCAAATCCATGGTCAGTAAAATAATTAAAAATCGCTAAATCAATTGTGAAGGATATGGCGAGATCCTTAAGCGTATCACGGAAGCGTGAGGATCACATCGTATGCGATCGGGAGCGATTAGTCGCACTAGTAGCTCGATGCAGCAGAAATTAAATTTCTTTTTCACGTGACAAAACCACATGATCCAAGAACGCTTCTCGGATCGTTTCGTCTAAACCACAAGCAAGTAATAGGATTACCTCTTGAAGAGTGGTTGTGATCGAATCTCTAAACGAAGAGACCTCCTATCTCAAGTCCGATCTTATGGAGGAGACGCTTGCGAGCGTGTTGATGAAACATGTGCTTCTCGCAATCCATGTTGATAATCCAAGCCACGGATCTCTTGATCTCGACAAATGAGATACGACGTCTTCTTCATGAGCAAGGCATGCCGAAGTAGACAGAGATCAATGATCAAACGATCGGGCAGCATAACGACAAAGCCGTGGCGTTGGAGAATCTCTCTAGGGCATCCATGGTGGACAGTCACATGAGAGAGATAGAGAGAGTAGGCGTGTAGAGAGAAAGAGAGAGAGAGAGAGTTGTTTTCTCACTTGTTGTGTTGTAACCAAGAAGAGAAAGGGGTGCCCTTCTATTTATAATATTTTGGGATCCATGGATCTTAATCCATGGGTAACACAAATCCAATGGCTCTCATTAATTTGTGTTTCTTTTAATGGTCAAGATTTTGTTGGTAAAAAACCAACAACAATTAATTTAATTTAGATTAAATATATATTGATAAATCAATATGATTTAATCCCAAATTAAATCAATCAAGCATACATGGAGATATTTAAATGGAGATTTCATGCAATCTTGGAAATCTCATGCAATCTTGGAAATCTCTGTTAGCAATGTGAGCCCGAGGCGAACCATTCCTACAATAAATGTTATTGTAATTAATGATTTATCAATAAAAGCTATTGATTATGTTTCATTCCCTTTCTGATATTGAATAAATGAATGCACTATAAGGTCCCTCTGTACAATAAGGGTTATGTACCATGGCCAACTTGATAATCATATAGTTGTTGATTCATTAATTGAATCATAGAGGCTGATGCTTGGATGAATATCTAAGGAGTTAGATAGAGGACACATCAAGCATCATCAATGATTGACAAGTAGTGATCTCCAGTCTGAGTGGGAGAGGGCAATCCTATCTCATTAGACTGATATCTGATCGACCTCTTGATGCAGGTCCTCTGCATAGGAATATTGATTCAGAGGTATCAGATTAGTTGAGTCAATGAGTTGACTTAACGAGATCGAGATAACCAAATACCTATGATGAATACTGTCACATCACAAGAAAACATCCTCTAACCAGAGACAGATGTATTGCTATATGTCAGAGTATGTACATTTGGCAGGCCAATAGATTGATGACCTAACCAAGGTCTATATACAGGCGAGCTGGTGTGCATGTAAGGGCATATGAGTAATATGATCTCTCAAAGGGATCATACAAGTTCACTTGTGAATCGCGAGACATGAGCTCACTCATGAGGTTTTGGGATTGACCAAATTCCATGCAAGGTCATCATGCTTTGGAAGCAAGATATGAATTTGAAGGTAAGATATATGCTTTGTGAAAGCATATGATCTGCACCATATCCCAAGAACCACGATTGAGAAACTTGGTGATCAAACCCTAAAGATGACAGTGTAAAAGTGATCTATATCTTCGGGATGATCATGAGTCTTCCAGTATGCAGGATGTACATGTATTGGGAATACCTGAAGGGTGATTTTATCATAAACGATTGTATAACCATGACGCTTCCATTCCGAGGGAGTGATGACACAGGTCTGGATTTTAGTGACTCCTCTCATTAGAGAAGTAATCTAATCTTAGTCCATATACTAGACATTGATCTGAATAAGATTAAGATGCAATGAGAAGATTAGGTTTACGGTCTTGATTTAATCAAGCATCTATGAGAGGTCCATGGGATCTAGATTTGAGATGTGTTCTCAATATCCAAGTCACTATACGTGGAACAATACAATCGTCCTGTCCTTATCTCCAAGTATTTGAGGAGAAATAGCATTGTTCTTGAATGGTTCAAGAATAATTCCATATGATCTAAGCGATGAGAAATCGATAATTAAATGTGATTTAATTATCATGATGTATGCGGAATTATCCAATATAATTAAATGTGATTTAATTATTATGGATAAGAATAATGTGGATAGTAATATCCAATTATTCATAATATATTATAAATATGATTTATAATGTATTAGAGAGAGCTAATTATAATTTATATTGTAGATTAATTATTAATGTGTATTGGATACACATTGTCTAATTAATTGAAAATGTAAATTATATTTTGTTTTGGGTTGTGAATGTGATTCAAAATTTTCCAATGTCAAGAATGCAATATTCCCAAAATAATTGAGAATTATTTTTGGTGAATAAAAATACCAACAAATAGTTGTTGGAAATAAGTTGAGAGAAAAACAAGGAGATGTGCAATCTCATGGGAATCCATGAGATTGCCCTCCCCATATGGGAAGGAGGTGGCGGCACCAATTCCTTTATGGAATTGGTGGTCGTCCACTCCCTCTAATGGGGAAGGTGGATCTCATTTGTATTTTCACTCCTTATTTGTTTGGTTTAATTTGGTATTAATATATATTTGATTTATCAAATATATTTAATCAAAATTAAATCACAAATTGTTGGTTTTTACCAACAACAATCTTGACCATTGGATGGACATAAATCAATCTCATCCATTGATTTTATATGTCCCATGGATTGAGATCCATGGATCCCAAAACCCTATAAATAGAGAGGCATACCATGCTCTCTTTTTACATGCTATTGTAGCACACATCTCTCTCTCTTTCTCCATACTCGACAGTCCTCTCTCCCTCTCTTCTTGGTGGCCGTCCACCATACCTTGGTGGGGAGACTCGTCGACGCCCACGCCATCGTGCTGCCGCTTCGACGCTCTGCGGTTCTCCGTATACTTGGAGTGCTTCACTCACAAAAGGAGACGTTTGATCTCGTGCGACGAGATCAGGAGCAACCGTGATTGGATCATCTTCTTGGATTGCGAGGACACCGCGACTCATCCCCGCGCTCGCAAGCCGTTACTCCGACGATCGAACTTGAGACAGGAGGTCTCTTCTATTAGAGACTTTATCAACCACGCTTCAAGAGGTATTGCATTATACTTGTTGTGGTTATAGATGAAACGATTTGAGAATGGTTCTCGGATCATGTGGTTTCATCGAATATTTTTTTTTAAAATTCCGCTGCACCGAACAACTAGTACGACTAGTCGTTCTTCGTCGTATCTGATACGAAGATCACGCTTCCATGATGTGCTTGTGGATTTCTTCAGATCCTTCAAGTGGTATCAGAGCCAGGTTGACGGTTTCGAATATGATTCGAAAAACCGAGGATGACTTGGGTTCGTTTTGGTTGCGAAAGTTTTTATCACATTTGATTTCGCAGATCTGTTTAGTAAATAAATTCGGCACTATTTAAATTTTTTAAAAACGAATTTAACACTTGATTTTTGTTTCCCATTAAATAAGTAAACCATAGGATCTGAGTTTGCGTAAATCGGATTTCGTATGCTCAAAATATGGTTGTTTTATTGAACATGTATACACTGTTGCGGGAACTGTAGATCTGAACGTGATTAAAATGTTAATTACTGTTTAGATTTGCCTCGAAATGCGTGAAACATCATTTAGCTTCTGTCCTAAATCAAGTTAGCAATCTATGAAAATTGAGTTTGTCTATTTTGGATTTAAATTGATTGAGATATGTTACTTTTAGTGAGTAGGGGTCACTGCTGAAATTACTGTCCAAATCTAGAACCAAGTGATTGTCAATTAGTGAAATTAATTGTTAATTTCGTGAAATAATCTTGAAAAATATTTGTGAAATATTGAAAGATGATTATTTACCTAATTGACTTGGCCTCAACCAATTAATTGATTAAGATGTAATCTAAATCATAATTGGAAACCACAATCTTCAAACTTGATGCTTGAATCGGATTTGGGAATTTGTGTAGCAAATTTCCTTGTAATAAAAAATGTTTTGATTATTACTATATGGTACAATTTCGGTTGAAGAACCGATGATCATTTCAAGTACAAATTAATCAATTTGGCATTATCCTCTCCCGAGGTGGATATGGTGTCTAGTCGGGGATCGCTGGGGTAGCGGGTTGCAACGTATGCGGTCTGTCCCACTCCCGTCGGTAGTGGCCATGACAACGGGCAGGGCCGGGATAATGTCCGAGGGATTAAGTTGTATTTTTCTAATTATTAAAATTCGAATTAACACGTATAATGAGATATTACCATATATATATATTCAAGTAAAATAATCAAGTTTGATTGATTAATTTGGATTGATAATTAATTTAATATTATTGAATTGATTATGTCCAATTAAAATACTCTAATATGATTAGAGTTAATAATTCCCTTGGAAGAATTAATTATATGAATATGATTCATGTTAATTAATTAAAATTTGAATAAGAGATGGAGGATCACATAAGTGACATCCATGGTCTCCCGTCAAGGCGAAGAGTTTCGTCGCCAGATATTATGTGTAGGAGACGCCTGTCCGAAGTGACAGCTCCTGCATATGATCCATTTGGATCGGACTCGTCGCTTCTCGAAAGAGTAAGGACGTATGCGTAGTGACCCCAATATCGAGTCCTCATATTATTGGGGCGATATTGGATTGCGCATAGCGAGTTGTATTCCTGTTGACGGTTGGTTCAATTAATGACGGGTCAACATCACCTTTGGGGTGGTGGGCTCGGGTATTAAAGACCGAATTGGGAAAATACAAGTTGGGCTTGCAAGGCGGAATGTGTTTCGGCTTCTCTTTGTTGGAGTCATAAGTTCTCATATTATTGGGATATGACAAAGATAAAGAGGAGATCCCATTTCTTGCTTGAGATATATCGGTAAGTATATCTCCTACTTTGAAAGTAAATAAGAGAATACACTTTCATAGTTGACATAGCAAGACTAATTTGATTTAAAATGCCTTAATCAAATAAAACTAAATTGAATATATGATTATATGTCCCAATATAGTCATTCTAAATTTCAGAAAATGGAAAATGAAATCTATGAACCCACTGAGTAGGCTTCTGGAGGTCAACCAATTGACCGGACCAAATTACTCGGATTGGATCCGTAATTTGGAGCTTGTACTCTCGGCGGAGCACATCAGTTATGTGCTCTCTGAAGACAAG
The DNA here is from genome assembly GCA_037367405.1 of Ottelia alismoides. NCBI lineage: Eukaryota > Viridiplantae > Streptophyta > Magnoliopsida > Alismatales > Hydrocharitaceae > Ottelia > Ottelia alismoides. The sequence goes on along the minus strand of JAZKJV010000729.1, from coordinate 35,189 downwards.
CATGAAAACCCTAAATCCAAGGAAGAAAAAGCATTTAATGACAAGTATGATGAAGATCATGTCTTGTCTAGATGCTACATCTTGGGTTCTCTCTCCAATGTTCTTCAGAAACAACATGTGGAGATGAGTACTTGCCAGGAGATCATGCAGAACCTAAAAGATATGTTTGGTGACATTAACCGCACTCAACGGTACAATGTTATGAAAGACCTCATTCGCTGCAAGATGCAGGAAGGAACTTCGGTCCGTGAACATGTACTCAAAATGTTTGGGTACTTGTCGGAGCTGGAGACTCTTGGGGCAATAATGGATGCAGACATGCAAGCTGACTTCATTCTGCTGTCGTTGCACAAATATTTCAATAACTTTGTAGTGTCATTCCACATGAACAAGTTGGAATTGACAAGTGTTTCTCTCCTTGTTGCATTATAGTCTGCATAAGACGTGATGAAGAAGGATGGTCCCACTGGCAGTGCAATGGTTGCACAGGTCAGAGGAAAGCGCGGTCGGAAGCATGGTTCTCGGAAGGGCCCGACCCAGAGGAGAAAGAAGAAGGGACAAAGTGTTGGCTCTTCTTCCAATGCATCCACTCTAATGGCATCGAAGAAAACCGACGTCTGTCACCACTGCAAGAAGCCGGGGCACTGGAGGTGTAATTTCCTGGATTACCTGAAGTCGGTCGACAAAGGTAAAGCCCCAGCAGGTCTAAAATCTACTTTTATCATTGAAACCAGCTTTCTCGTCGGATGAGAAGGAAGTTGGGTTGTTGATTTTGGTGCTTCTGTTGATGTATGCAATTTATTGCATTTGTTTCAGGAAACAAGAAAACTTGAAGAAGGGGAGATAGTCATCCAGATGGGATCTGATGCAAGTGTTGCAGCAGTCGCCGTCGGGACTTGTCGGCTATCATTATCTAGTGGTAGAGTCCTAGTACTTAAAGAGTGTCTTTATGTACCTGAAGTCAGGAGGAACTTAATATATCTGTATCTAAGCTAGTTAGAGGTGGATATTCATTCCTGTTCTGTAATAAATTAGTCATAAATCATTATGATAAATATATTGCAGATGGTATTTTGACTTCTGGAGGACTCTATGAATTGTGCATTAATGAGCATGTCATGAATGTTACAACCACTAATAAAACCCCTAAAAGATCCAGGAATAATGAAAAACATTCAAATATGATTTGGCATCAAAGGCTTGGTCATTTATCTGTTGATAGGATCAATAGATTGATAAAGGATGGACCTTTAGATTTTCTACAGGTTCAATCTTTACCTACATGTGAACATTGTATCGTGGTAAAATGATTAGGATGCCTTTCCGTAAGAAGGTTACTAGATGCGACATTATTATTGACTTAATACATACCGATGTATGTGGTCCCTTCAGTACTGTGACTCGAAATAGATATCGATATTATTTGACGTTTATTGATGACCATTCACGATACGGGTTTGTCTTCCTATTACGTCATAAATCTGAAACCTTTGAAAAGTTCAAAGAGTTCAAGGTTTTGGTTGAGAACCAAATCGATAGGAAGATTAAACGAATTCGATCTGATCGAAGTGGCGAGTACCTCTCTGAAGAATTCAAGGAATACCTCAAAGAGAATGGATTTGTCTCCAATCTCACTACTCCTGGAACTCCCTAACTTAATGGTGTTGCTGAAAGACGCAATAGGACCATCATGGATATGGTTCGTTCAATGATGAGTAAAGCACATTTGCCACTTAGTTTCTGGGGATATGCAGTAGAGACTGCAATATATATCCTGAATAAGATTCCTAGCAAATCTGTACCAAAGACTCCTCATGAGATCTAGTATGGAACCAAACCTAGTGTTAAGCACTTGAGGGTTTGTGGTTGCTTGGTCCATGCAAAGATCGTGGATGCAAGTAAGCTGGAATCTCACACTCGTGAGTTTTACTTCATTGGGTATGTTAGAGATGGTATTGGATACCAGCTCTATGACCCTGAGACCCAAAAGGTTTTTGTCTCCAGAGATGTGAAATTTTTGGAGGATGATTTCCTTAAAGGTCAAGATAAAAATGAAGTAGAGGAACTTATTGAATCCCCTGAGGATTCTGAGCTTCCTAGACCAGAAATTGAAGAAGTAAATAAAGATGAAACACCCATACCTCTTCGAAGGAGTTCGAGGGTGGTTGCACCACCTGAAAGGTATGGATTCCATGTGTCAAGTGAAATTGAAAATGATCCTACTTCATTTGATGAAGCACTCGCGGATCATGACATGGATAGATGGATGCTAGCAATGAAGTCAACAATTGACTCCATGCATAAGAATGGTGTATGGACCCTCGAGGATCCATCGAAAGGGGTAAAACCCATTGGGTGCAAATGGATCTTCAAGAGAAAGAGGGGACCTGATGGGAAAATAGAGACTTTCAAAGCACGGCTCGTGGCCAAGCACTACACACAGAGAGAAGGCATCGACTACAATGAGACATTCTCTCCTGTGGCTATGCTTAAATCCATCAGGGCATTGCTGGCTATTGGTGCATATAATGACTACGACATCTGGCAGATGGACGTCAAGACGTCTTTCCTCAATGGATACCTCGAGGAGGATATCTACATGGAGCAGCCCCAGGGCTTCATGACAGAGGATGGTAAAGTATGCAAGCTGAAGAAATCCATCTATGGGCTCAAACAAGCTTCTCGTAGCTGTAACATCAGATTTGACGAAACCATAAAGAGTTATGATTTTGTGCAGAATCTTGATGAACCTTGTGTATACAAGAAGCTTAGTGGGAGCGCCATTGTGTTCATCGTGCTTTATGTAGATGACATCTTATCATTGGGAATGATACAGGGATGATGACCAGTGTGAAGATTTGGTTGTCCCACACCTTTGAGATGAAAGATCTTGGAGAAGCCTCTTATATCTTAGGCCTGAAGTTGTTCAGAAACCAAGAAAAGGGGATATTGGGATTCCCACAACATGGATACATTAATAAAATTCTTGAATGATTCCGTATGGATAGTTCCAAGAAAGGATTCCTGCCCTTAAGACATGGTATCCACCTGTCTAAAGGAATGGCTCCTCAAACTGTTGAGGAAAAGAAAGCCATGGCTGGATGCCCTTATGCATCAGCTTTAGGAAGCTTAATGTATGCTATGATGTGCATGGGAGTGGTAAGTTATTACCAATCCTGCTATGGAGAACAACACTGGAATGCAGTAAAGAACATATTCAAATATTTAAGATGGACGCAAGATTACATCTTGGTCTACGGAGATGGTGATCTCCAAGTCTTGGGATATACAAGTTCTGACTTCCAATCGGATATTGATGATTGAAAGTCGACATCAGGGTTTGTGTTCCTGTTGAATGGTGGTGCTGTGAGCTGGAGAAGCAAGAAGCAGGACACTACAGCAGATTCAACAACAGAAGCCGAATACATTACCGCATCAGATGCTACAAAGGAGGTGGTGTGGTTGCGCAAGTTCGTCCAGGAGCTTGGCGTAGTTCCCTATGATACTCCCATCCCGCTACTCTGTGATAACACGGGAGCCATTGCCTAGGCAAAGGAACCCAGATGGCATCAGAAGAGGAAGCACGTCGAAAGGAAATACCACATCATTCGGGAGATTCAAAAGCGTGGTGACATCATCATCACCAAGGTGGCCTCTGCCGACAACGTTGCTGATCTTCTTACCAAAACTCTGACACAGAAGGTTTTCAACCAGCATGTAATGAGTATGGGTTTAAGGATTGTTCCTGAATGGTTCTGAGGGCTATTGGGAGATTGTTAGCAATGTGAGCCCGAGGCGAACCATTCCTACAATAAATGTTATTGTAATTAATGATTTATCAATAAAAGTTATTGATTATGTTTCACTCCCTTTCTGATATTGAATAAATGAATGCACTATAAGGTCCCTCTGTACAATAAGGGTTATGCACCATGGCCAACTTGATAATCATACAGCTGTTGATTCATTAATTGAATCATAGAGGCTGATGCTTGGATGAATATCTAAGGAGTTAGATAGAGGACTCATCAAGCATCATCAATGATTGACAAGTAGTGATCTCCAGTCTGAGTGGGAGATGGCAATCCTATCTCATTAGACTGATATCTGATCGACCTCTTGATTCAGGTCCTCTGCATGGGAATATTGATTCAGAGGTAGCAGATTAGTTGAGTCAATGAGTTGACTTAACGAGATCGAGATAACCAAAGACCTATGATGAATACTGTCACATCACAGGCAAACATCCTCTGACCAGAGACAGATGTATTGCTATATGTCTGAGTATGTACATTTGGCAGACCAATAGGTTGATGACCTAGCCAAGGTCTATATACCGGCGAGCTAGTGTGCATGTAAGGGCATATGAGTAATATGATCTCTCAAAGGGATCATACAGGTTCACTTGTGAACCGGGAGACATGAGCTCACCCATGAGGTTTTGGGATTGACCAAATTCCATGCATGGTCATCATGCTTTGGAAGCATGATATGAATTTGAAGGTAAGATATATGCTTTGTGAAAGCATATGATCAGCACCATACCCCAAGAACCAAGATTGAGAAACTTAGTGATCAAACCCTGAAGATGACAGTGTAAAAGTGATCTATGTCTTCGGGATGATCATGAGTCTTCCAGTATGCAGGATGTACAGGTATTGGGAATACGTGAAGGGTGATTTGATCATAAACGATTTTATAACCATGACGCTTCCATTTTGAGGGAGTGATGAAACAGGTCTGGATTTTAGTGACTCCTCTCATTAGAGAAGTGACCTAATCTTAGTCCATATACTGGACATTGATCTGAATAAAATTCAGATGCAATGAGAAGATTAGGTTTACGGTCTTGATTTAATCAAGCATCTATGAGAGGTTCATGGGATCTGGATTTGAGATGTGATCTTAATATCCAAGTCACTATATGTGGAACAATACAATCTCCCTATCAATATCTCCAAGTATCTGAGGAGAAATAGCATTGTTCTTGAATGGTTCAAGAATAATTCCATATGATCTAAGCGATGAGAAATCGATAATTAAATGTGATTTAATTATCATGATGTATGAGGAATTATCCAATATAATTAAATGTGATTTAATTATTATGGATAAGAATAATGTGGATAGTAATATCCAATTATTCATAATATATTATAAATGTGATTTATAATGTATTAGAGAGAGCTAATTATAAATTATATTGTAGATTAATTATTAATGTGTATTGGATACACATTGTCTAATTAATGGAAAATGTAAATTATATTTTGTTTTGGGTTGTGAATGTGATTCACAATTTTCCAATGTCAAGATTGCAATATTCCTAAAATAATTGAGAATTATTTTTGGTGAATAAAAATACCAACAAATAGTTGTTGGAAATAAGTTGAGAGAAAAACAAGGAGATGTGCAATCTCATGGGAATCCATGAGATTGCCCTCCCCATATGGGAAGGAGGTGGCGACACCAATTCCTTTATGGAATTGGTGGCCGTCCACTCCCTCTAATGGGGAAGGTGGATCTCATTTGTATTTTCACTCCTTATTTGTTTGGTTTAATTTGGTATTAATATATATTTGATTTATCAAATATATTTAATCAAAATTAAATCACAAATTATTTGTTTTTACCAACAACAATCTTGACCATTGGATGGACATAAATCAATCTCATCCATTGATTTTATATGTCCCATGGATTGAGATCCATGGATCTCAAAACCCTATAAATAGAGAGGCATACCATGCTCTCTTTTTACATGCTATTGTAGCACACATCTCTCTCTCTTTCTCCATACTCGACAATCCTCTCTCCCTCTCTTCTTGGTGGCCGTCCACCATACCTTGGTGGGGAGACTCGTCGACGCCCACGCCATCGTTCTGCCACTTCGACGCTCTACGGTTCTCCGTCTACTTGGAGTGCTTCACTCACAACGGAGACGTTTGATCTCGTGCGACGAGATCAGGAGCAACCGTGATTGGATCATCTTCTTAGATTGCGAGGACATCGCTACTCATCCCCGAACTCGCAAGCCGTTACTCCGACGATCGGACTTTAGACAGGAGGTCTCTTCTCTAAGAGACTTGATCAACCACGCTTCAAGAGGTATTGCATTATGCTCGTTGTGGTTATGGATGAAACGATTTGAGAATGGTTCTCGGATCATGTGATTTCATCAAATATATTTGTTTTTAAATTCCGCTGCACCGAACAACTAGTACGACTAGTCGTTCTTCATCGTATCCGATACGACGATCACGCTTTTGTGATGCGCTTGAGAATTTCTCCATATATCTCAATCTCATGCAATCTTGTGAGATTGTACTATTCCTTGGCAATCTCCATGATTTTACAACAATACTTGTTGTAAATAATTCAACAACAATAATTCATAATTATTTTGTAAATATTGTAATCTTGCCATTGGAAAATTTGTGAATCATATTCATAACCAAAATAAAATGTAAATTATATTTTCAATTCAATGTCCAATGTGAATCCAACTCACACTAACATTTAATTAACAAATGTAAATTACAAATACCTCTCTCTTACATATTATAAATCACATTTATAATATATATGACTAACATGGCTATTGCTATCCACATGATTCATATCCATGATAGTTAAATCACATTTAATCATCTTGGATCTCTATTCTCTTGTTCTCAAATAATATGAATCACATTCACATTATTAACATATTTGATAATTAAATCATATTTAATTATCTTAGATAAATCTCTTTACAATATGAATCAAATTCATATTATTCATGATAATTAAATCACATTTAATTATCCATTTTCTCAATGCTTGGATACATAATATAAATAATGAAATTATCCTGAACCCATTCAAGGATAATGCGCTTTCTCCGCAGATATATGAAGTTAAGGACAGGGCAATTGTATTCTTCCACGTATAGTGACGTGGATATTGAGATCATATCTCATATCCAGATCGTGGGCCTCCCATAGATGCTTGATTAAATCAAAACCGCAAATCTAATCTTCTCGTTGCATCTGAATCACATTCAGATCAATGTCCAACATTTGGACCAAGATCAGATTACTTCTCTACTGAGAGGAGTCACTAAAATCCAGACCTGTTTCATCACTCCCTAGGAATGGAAGCGTCATGGTTATACAGTCGTTTATGATTACATCACCCTCAGGTATTCCATTACATGTACATCCTGCATACTGGAAGACTCAGAATAAAATCGAAGTGTTAGACCAACTTTACACTGTCTACTTCAGTGTTTTATCAATAAGTTTCTCATTCAATCATTGGGTGTTGGTACCAGTCATATAATTTCCAAAAGCATATATCATACCTAGGTCTTGATCATAAACTTTCCAAAAGTATATATCAAACCAACAAATTCAGTCAAGCTTCCAAAGCGAGATGACTATGCAGGAATTTGATTCTTCCCAATATCTCATGAGTGAGCTCATGTCTTCCGGTTCTGTAACTGAACCTGTATGATCCCTTTGAGAGATCGCATTACACATATGCCCTTATATGCACACCAGCGCGCCGGTGTATAGACCTTGATTAGGTCATCAACCTATTGGTCTGCCAAATGTACATACTTAGACATATAGTAACACATCCGTCTCCGGTCAGAGGATGTGTGCCTGTATCTGACAACATACGATATAGGACTTTGGTTATCTCGATCTCGTTAAGTCAACTTTTTGACCTAACTTATCTAACACCTCCGAATCTCTATTCCTATGCAGAGGACCTGCATCAAGAGGTCGGTTAGATATCAGCTTAAATGAGAAAAGATTGCCATCTCCTACTCAGGCTGGAGATCATCTCTTAAAAATCATTTGACGGTGCTTGATGAGTCCTCAATCTAACTCTTTAGATATTCATCCAAGAACCAACCTCTATGCTTCAATTATTGAATCATCAGATGTATGATTATTAAAATGGCCATGGTACATAACCCTAATTGTACCGAGGGACCTATTATGCAAATTATTTATTCTTCATTCCAGATCAGGGAATGATATTCGCAATAACATTTATTGCATAATGGCTTGTCGTGGGCTCGCATGTCCAACAAATTGTACTATAAATAATATGTACATAATAAAATAAACAACCAAGAAACACAGTTGCCATTAGGTCAAAAAATTGACCTTTTGAAAATAGACTCCGTTTTTTTTATGAAATCACTTAATTAATTAGATAATTTTAAATATTGAACTTTAAAGACGAGTAGAATGAAATTGGAGTTTGTATGATGAATTTATGATGTTCGGATGTTGGGAAATAAACAATTTGAATCTTTGATTTATTTGCATATTTACAAGTTGGAGTTTTTATTATATTTATATTTTTATGTACATTTTTATAAAGAGCTTGGTGAAGAGTCTAGTGAAATTGTATACATAATAAATGGAATTAATGTGATAATAAATATGGTTAGTTTTTTTTGAGTTTTTTTTCTTATCTCCCCTTACTTTATTATTTGTCGTCCATGTCATGATGACTTGGTCTTGGAGGCTTGCTTATAGAAATATATCTTCAACTATATTTATATTTATAAGTCATTCACTACAATATTTACATATTTACATTCTGCCTTGTTATCATTTATTTTTTTATTTTTTATTTTAATATTTTTTTATGTCTTTTGTATGCAAAAAATGGATTCTTATTCATGAATGTCCTTTTGAACAAAGATGAATATTAAATCATATTTGCTTGTATTTGTTAAGGGTCTTAAGATAAAATGCGATAGAAACATTAATGAATCATCGATTCATCAACCCCCTATACTTAAACTTTGTTAGTCCCTTAGCGAACACTTATTTAAAGAATAAGGAAAAAGAAAGTTAGAACGAATTTATTTTCCTAAACCAATTCATGAAAATAGACAAAGGAGTCCAAGAAGAGCTGAGAGCTGATATTGCCACATTGAGAGCCAGAAGAGGGAACCCACTTGCTGTTGTTGTTCCTATGGTCACATTACGTGATGAGCATGATCCTAGAGTGAGTACTTTACAACATTGGATTCTGTTGCCACCAAGTCATGGTTCATATGATTTGAGGCCATCATCCATATCACTTCTTCCCAAGTTTTATGGGAACACTTATGAGTAGTCGTTTACCTTTCTACAGTAGTTTTAGATGATATGTGGTATGACTCATGATTTGAACATTATGCAGGAGGCTATACGCCTCAAAGCCTTGCCCTTTGCCTTAGCAGATAAGGTACTCTACTGACTGAATCATTTAGGGAGAGATATATCCACTTGGGAGGATCTCATGTACACATTCTTGTGTAAATATTTTCCTCTTGGAATTAAAAACATGATGTGGATCCAGATATCAAACTTTATGCAAGATTCACATCGGTCCTTCCAAGAAGCATGGGAGCGCTTCAAAGACATGATAGAGAAATGCCTCATCATGAGATATCACTAAAGGTTCTTGTGCAGAATTTGTTTGGAGGAATTCATATTGATATTTAGGAATTAGTTAGTATCGCATGTGGTGATAGTTATCTGAATAAGGATGTCGAGTCAGTTTGCACCATCTATGAAGGGTGGTCAAGAACTCTAGAGTCATAGAAATTCCTCTTGCTCATATCAGAAGACCATACAACCACCATATCAACGAGATCATAAGAAGGTGGACAACATAGTTGTGTATGATTCATGATCTACTGACATGGGATATAACAGTGAGAAGCTTACAACTATCAACATGATTTAGAAGAAAGTTCATGAGTTGTAATCATTGGAGAAGCTCTCTACATTAACTTAGCAGATGAGTGATTTGGCAAAGAAGGTGGCAGAGATTCAGATGTAGAGACAACAACCACCTATACTATAGCGTACATAGATATCTTTATTTGCTCTTTACACTTGTCATATATAGTTTGTACAGAGTGAGCTAGGGTTTTCTACTGGTACTCCACAGATAGATTAGCCCGAGGATTCATTCGCAACCGACCAGAGTTAGATCTTGACACATGTAGCTTATAATGTTGATACTTCCCCTACTTTTGAGATCAATCGCATTTGGTATGCTCTAGTTCCTTACCAGTCTCCACCACGTATTACACCATCGAGCGTACACCACATATCGCAACAGATGCACTAGTAGCATGGTCATCCACATTACGAACACATAGGTCAGTTTGAGCAGCATCAATCTCATCATTCTTTCCATTAGAGACCAGTACATCGTTACCACCCTTTCACTCCACATTACCACCACCAACAACGGTAGTCATATTCTACACCTCAATGATCTCCACAACCGTATACATCACAATCTCCATAGACTACTAGACATGAGAGACCAGAGCGCCTTGGATATGCTTTTATGCCTAAGTTATCTGCACAATCCTTGGCCCTAAATGAAATCATGGACATGTTGAGTATTCTTCATATGGAACACCAGATGGAGTAGGTTAACCAACACCTTGACGATTTAGCATTGCTCAAGACTACTCTTCAAGAACAACTACAAATGAATACGAACAACAAGCAGTGCAACATAGAGCATAGACAGATCCATTAGTAAGGTTACTTTTCCTAAATTTTATCTAACTATATTTGTCTCCTGAGCAGTAGACATACACCAGTACCTAATCCATATAGGGAGGGAGCCATACATGATGAGAAGCGTCATTCCATGCACGAGGATTCACATTCTGATGTTGAGAAGGATCACCACCATGATGATGATGCAATAGATGGGAGTGATGTTTAGACGATAAACATGGACATAGTAGATTCTAGTGTCGATACCATATCATCCCATGCAAATGCTCTCCAAGGATTTTCTTCTCCTCTATTTGAGTGTTTTGTACATGATTTTGATACTCTCAATGTAAATATTGATTCTAACGAAATGAATAAAGATGAGAACTTTGTTGTTCCTCAATTTATTCTTTTTCTGATGCTTTATTTGGTAAAGGAAAGAGAAATTCCAAAAAATTATGGGACTCCCGAAATGGAAAAGATGTTGAAAGATCACATATTTTTTAAGATTCCACTCAATGATGCCTTGGATCATTTTTCTACACTGAAGTAGAAGTTGCAAAACATATGTACAACACTTTGGAAAATAAATCACGTATAGAGAAGCATATTTAACCAAGGATACATCTTGTGTTATCCAGAATAAGTTACACAAGAAGAAGAGAGATTCATGTGCACATTATATCAGATGCGAGATTTCTGATGTAGCTCTCGATCACACTCTCTTAGATAATGATTCCTCCATGAATTCGTTACTATCTTCGTTACTCAATAAACTCAAGTTCGGTCCTCTTAACAAATCATGTGCAATCCTTTAGATTGTTAATCAATCAATAAAGAGACATAGGGGCGCATTGATGAACATTATCATAACCGTGTAGGGTCTGCATTTCTCAGTGGACTTTATTATCCTAGACATGGATTGCCCTATATAGTTACACCTTACCCCAATCATTCTTGGGAGGCTTATCTTTCAAACTGCGAAGGCTCTCTTTGGTTATGATACTTAGAAGGTATCTTTTCACACTTAGGGAGGTAAGGTACATATTGAGATGGCGAGAGAATCATCAAGTTCAATTGTCGTGTCGACACACAGTTCATATGTCTCGAGTTCTCTATCCAACTGTGATTACATGGATGAAGATCATTACGAAGACCTTGAGAAGTACCATATTAAGAACCACAATATCCTAGTAGAGGGTAGTTCATGCACAATAGTTGGCAGTTATTCTGAGGATAGCTTGTATACTTCTATAGACACTAATCAGATGTAGTAGCATGTTGATGATTTTATTACAGGCATTTCAGTGAGTTTACTTGTTTCCTCCACTTTAGATGATCTAGAGACTGATTATCACTTATATGAGTTCTTTAGCTCTAATCAGTCTAAGGATAAGCACATCACAAAGTCAGATTATGTCATTTTAGATTTCATATACATATTTTGTATTCAGACTTTATAGCACATTGAAATGTGGCTAACCATATTGCAGGTACATATATCACCAACACAAATCCCAACGCAAAACTAGAGGAGACAGTAAAGCTAGATTCCACCTTACCTGAGCTGAAGATATTACCACCAAACATGAGGTACGATTTCCTTACAGGTACACACAGACAGTTTCCCATCATTATGAGTTCATCTTTGATTGAAGAGCAAGAATCACATTTGATGTATATTCTCAAAAGAAACCATAAGGCCATTGGTTGGATTGTATCCTATCTCCACGGGATAAATCATGCTTTGTGTTCTCATCACATCTATCTCGATCATGACAACAAACCATCTAGAGAGTTTCAGTGCTAGATGAATCCCATATTATGAGATGTTGTCAAGAAGGAGATTATGAGATGGTGTAATGTAAGGTTTATTTATTCAATCTCCAACTATGAATGGGTCAACCCATTACATGTTGTCCCGAAGAAGTTGGGAATTTAGATGTTAAGAACAAGAGTGGAGAGGGGATTCCAAAGAGAGTGACCATGCCATGGCAAGCTTGTGTTGATTATAGACAATTGAATTCTCTGACAAAGAAGGATTTCCTCTACTTTTTATAGACAAGGTCATAGAGAGGTTGGCAGGGAAAGGTAACCATTGCTCATGAGGACTAAGAGAAGACTACCTTTACATGTCCTTTTGGCACGTATACTTTTAGATGTATGCTCTTTGGTTGGTGAAATGCCCATGATACATTCCAGAGGTGCATGCTTACCATTTTTCTAGACATGCTGGGTGAATTTCTTGAGGTTTTTATGGATGATTTTTTAGTCTATGGTGAGTCCATTGACAATTGCTTAACACACCTAGACCAGGTACTTCAGAAGTGTTGTGAGGTGAATCTCATTCTATCTTGGTAAAAGAGACATTTTGTGGTTACAAATGAGATCGTGCTGGGGCATGTCATCTCCAAGTCAGGCATGGAGGTTGACCCTACCAAGGTTGATGTCATCAAGCTTCTCGAACCATCATCAAACAATTACAGTCCTTTCTATGACATGTTGGCTTTTACAGGTGATTCATTCAAGCATTCTCCAAGATTGCATGACCATTGACTGATATGTGGCAAAGACACTGAGTTTTTGTTAGATGACAATTGTCTTGGTTCCTTCCTTACATTGAAACAGATTGTTATGAGTGCTCTAATACTATCCTTCCAATTGGTCTCTTCCTTTCGAGATCATGATGGATGGTTCGGATTTCACGATTGGGGATGTACAACGACAGAGGAGGAATGGACTTCCAGTTGCAATTCACTATGCCAGTCGTACTTTAGATGATACTTAGAGGAACTACATAATAACATAGAAAGATATGCTACCAGTGGTATTTGCATTAGACAAATTCAGATCATATCTTTTTGGTTCCAAGATCACAATTTTTACAGATCATTTAATTATTATATACTTGATCGAAAAGAACGATGCCTAATGGAGCGATTTCACGATCGACTAAGGTGGAATAAATAAAGCAATTGTCGTTATCCTCAATCAATCAAATCGACCAACCAGAAAATAAGACCACTAAGATTAAAAACAATCAATGTAAGTAGTTTTGCTACTTTTATTTACCTTGTAGAGCAACCAGGGTCGAACACAAGGAGCAGAACTAAAATCTAAGTAGTGTAATTTCAAAAAATAAAATATTTTTAGTGATTTTCAATTTTTGTAAATTTTTAAATTTTCAAATAAAGTCAATAAGCACAAGGAATAAAACTACTTAAACACACTCTTTTTTATTTTTCTAAAATGTCAAAACATTTAGAAAATTTTAATAAAAAATATTTTTTTTAAATGTTCTATATTATTTTTGATAATTTTTATGGAATTTTTAAATGTTTTCGAGATTTTCTAAAAAGCAAACAATGAAAAAAATAGTTAAAAGTGCACAACCAGGAGTAATTTGCAAGTTAAAAATATTTGAAATGCCCAAAACTCTTTAGAGTAATTTTTATGATAAAATATAAAGAAATAACTAAAAAAAGAATCTGAAATCTATATTTTTAGACTTTATATAATTTTCTATAATTTTTATAAGTTTTTAAGTGTTTTGCAATTTTTATGGTTTTGATAAGGTATTTTCAATTAAAATAAAACTGGAGAAAAAATGCAACAAAAGACAACTACCCTAATTTTTATAGAATTTTATATGATTTTTCAATTTTTTATGTTTTTTATAAGATAGATAGAACACTTTATTTGTGTTTTTGAATTTTAAATAAAATAAAATTCACACAAATCAACACCCAAAAATCATCACAAAAAACATATGCTAGCAGGAGGTATATGTAATATTTAGATAATTATAGGGTTGATTTAATATTTATTGCATCAAATAAAAGACATATAGTTAAAAATAGTTTATAAGGATCTTTTTGCAATTAAATTATGTTCCAGGGCATAGCAAATAATAAATCAATAAATCTTAGGGGCATTCATGTAATTAATCCACTCGAAGTGTGCATAACACGTGAGCCAGGCAGTCAGGGGTATAAATGAAAATAATAAAAACATTCATTTCGTTACAGATAGAAGGTTTTGGGAAAGTGTTGCAAATAACTCACACAAGCACGTAAGGACGCACGTGGACTCGACCAAAGTGGACTAAGGTGCAAATAAATGAAATAGAAAGTATAAATTGTAATAGTTCTTAACTAAATATTACATGTATTGGACAAGACAGAAATAACATAAATGCCAGGGAAGAAGTGAAATATACCTATCAACAGGGACACATGGCAAGCGGGGGGCACCCTCTGACATACAGTCCTGATAATTGTTGGGGGCAGATCTGACAACTAAGATGGACGGCGAGCGTGTATATCAGATCTATCCAAACGTTAGATTTGATACCTCTGAAAAGTGCTTGGATTGATGGATGGGATGAATTCTGGAAAAGGGCACCAGATAAAACGACAAGAGAGGGCTCTGGAAGAACTCTACTCTAGTGGACATCAACCGAATGTGGAAGGGGATCCACCATTCCGATGACCGCGAAAAGGTGCAACCGCTTTGTGGAGGTGCTTCGCGTCGAGTGAATGGCTCCGATGGAGGAAGTGATGGGAGAATGTGCATGTGATAAAACCTAGTTTCATGCTCATAATTCACTGAAATTAACTTCCTAGCTTAGACTAAGTGTTAATAATAACCAGATTAATCCTTGTAATTATCTGTCCCCTTGAATAAATTAAAAAAAACAAAAAAATAGAAAAATTAAAAATCGTAGTGTTTTGAACCTTAAAAATGCTCACAAAAATTTTTCTCTCTTTGTTTGACCTCAACTCCATTTTTGATCAACATGAAAGTTGTAGATCTCATCGAGACTACAACTTTTGTGTTTTGAGTTTTTCCAAATTTAGTCCTTTTCCCCCTCATAATTCACTTTCTTCCTCAAAATAATGTGATTGAGCCACGTGGTGCCTTCTGGTTGCGCCACGCGGCCCGTATCATCACTCGCCACGCGCCCATCATTTGATGTCCTTGGATGGCTGTTTGGAGCTCTCCATCTGCACCGCTCATTCCTGTGATATCCTTAGACTTTCGGTTGACACTTTCCTCTCATCGCAACCTATGGTCTCCGCCCACATCTCATTTCGACACGTGGATAACACTTCACCGCTCGATCATGCCTCTATAGATCTAATCTGGACCGCACTCGGGCGCCCATCTCTTGGCCGTTGGATCGCAAGATCCAACAACCAAGACTTCTTCTTCTTCCTCCAGCCCTTCTCTCTCCCACGTCTCCCATCTCGCAAACCTATCGTCCCCTTTCTTTTTCCCCCATCTCTCCAGCCTTTCCCTCATCGCTCTCACCGCCCCACGACATAGCCCCATCACCCACCTTCCTCGCGAACCTCGTGGGTCACCATAGAATTGCCCCCCTTGCTTCATAAACTCCACTAAAATCACTACCACCATCACCGGAACAACAACTCCTAATCTTTAAATACTCCATCGTCGAGACCTTTCCCCCCCGTCCACCTTTATGAGGGACAAGGCCCATCCCTATTATTCCTCCCCGTGAAAGAGAGAGGAGGTTCAATTGCAGGCACGATGATGACCAGTCGCCTCCGGTGAGACCCGCAATTACGAGGCTGCGTCGCGGAGCTACGCCTCCGCTCGAGCTGCCCCACCCGACTGAGGGGGTCCAGTGAAGACCCGGGGTTCACTGCGAACCTGAAGCCTAAGCCATCGACGACGCCATTGCCTAGGTAAGTATCTCCGATCCCCTCTTGTATTTTTCATAAGTTTCTAGCAATTAGTTAGGACATCCTATGCACCATCACCGTTCACCAACCATCCTTTTCGCTTCGCTGCACTTCCACCATTTTTGTACACCCCTCGATCATCATTCCTCTCCTCCATAACCTCAGCCACCTTGACCCCCTTCTTCTTCGACTCACTGGGGAAGATGATCATGGCTGACTGCCTTCTTCACTCGTGTGGACATCCATTCCATCTCACTTCACACACATGTCATAGTGCGCACGCTACAGATATGAGACAAACTTTACAGGTTCTTGAAATCTTCAATCGTCGGACCCTCATCCGAGCGGAAGTCGCGTGCTCCTCCTATGGAGCTCGAGGCGTCGATTACCTCCTCCAATCCCGGAGCTACCACGATGGTTGCGAGCCTTACAGGTTCAACCATGGATATTCATTGACACCAAAGATGTGCGGCGAAGCTCGGACCCCTTTGTCGGAATCCTGGTTTCGTCGCCAGCCACTACAGAGGAGGAAGGTACAACCACCGTAGGATGCATCACTCGGTGATCATCCAATCGTGTACGAGGATCCGCGGTGAGGGCATCGCAGCTTCCAGCTACCGTCCGATCTAAATGATTGGGCGGTCTTTTATCATCCACGTGTCTCCACCGAAGCATTTTCGAACCTCAACACCAGATCTAAATGCTCAGGACTACCGAGTCTCTCCTGAGCCTGATTTGCATCCGAGCCAACGACCAAGCTTCGTTTGAGCTCAAGCCTCAAGCCAAGCCTCGATGAGCCTCGTCCGAGCCAACATGTAAACCGAACCTCGCCCCCTCATGTGTCTGGTCATGTGGGTGCAGGGTTATTTATAGAAAAGGCCTTGGATATTCTCCAATTTGCAGATAGGTCCTGAAGCATGTGCAAACTGCATGCGCCTGGGGTATTTTGCACTCATACCCTCACGGATTTCAATAATTACAAAAATACCCCCATATATGTGGATAAATTTCAGGGAAGGCCTCACTTTTTCTTTTATTGACATTTTAGTCCCTCTCAGTGACCTGTCTGCTAGTTATCTTTTATGTTTTCTTGCATTTATGCCCCTGTCTTCTTTTATGCATATCTTGAGCATCGAATCTCTGTTTCAGTTGATTTTGGTCTCGTTGCAAAGCTCGTTTCATTGTCTTCTTGATGACATGCTTAGATTTCAGATTTGACACTATGAATTTTGATGTTTTATTTTAATAGCTAAGTGTTTATTGTAATGTTTCACATGCCTTATGTTTTTTTACATCATTGAGAGTAGCTTCATGAATTAAACCTCATTTGACTCGTGATTAAATGGATCAAGTATTTTGTCTAATTAGGGTATATTTGTGTATTGCATTTAATTGCATGATACAAAAAAACAAAAAAATGAATTGTTTAGCTTTATTCATATAGTCTTGTCATCATGCATTCATTTACATACGAAGAATTAATTCAACACTTAGTTCAAATAATAAGAGTCTAAATTATGCTTAAGAGGCTTATGTCCCTGAGTTTGACCTTGGACTTGCCCAAGTAAAATATAAATTCGACCATTTAATTTGATTGTTAATTTAATTAAATGGTTTTGATCGATCCAATTTAGTCCGACAACAATGACATTAGAAGTGTTAGTTTCATACTATTGAAGGGATGAATTCCGGGTTCATCAAATGGCGTCGTTGCCGGGGAACAACTCATCTTTTGTCTTGTTTGGATTTTTATTTATTTAATTAAGTACTTTCTATTCGTAGTTCAATTTATCCATATTGTTCTGCATGATTAAAATTTTTTCGATTGATATCTAACATTGGCTTTTGTGGCCGGGCCCTTGATGTTCAAGGAGGTAAGGAGCATATACTTCCCCACTGTGAGGAGTCGCATAATCAGGTTTGGAGAGGAATCGTAGAAGAAAAAAATGTCTCGCATTTTATTTCATTTCATATGCATGCAATAATCATCTTTAGAATGGTTTTCGATCGAAGACTCATGCTTGTAAATGAACGACTTAAATGCAATTGTGTGGGGATCGCCCTACTTGAGTGTCGACATAGGACCATGCACGCAGCTCTTCGAGCTTCTTTCACATTTTTATTTTACATGCTTGCTCGTAGGTAGGACACACTTTAAATATAGACGCACATAAACATCGCTTCACCTAGCAAAATTAAAAGCGATTCTTCCCCGCTAATAGAAGCATGCTAGGTGTGGTTTTCTATCGACTTGCATACATAAGATTTTGGTTTTCAATTAAGTCCGAGTTTTCACGCTTTTTGCTATGGCACTGCATGTTTTCTCTCCTAGCCTAGATCATAATTTTTATCGATCACATAGCTTTTTCTCAATCTCATTTCCTGGTTTGATCACCTAGGTTAATGGAAAATGGGAATGAACGGTAGACGATGATTTCTTGATTTATGTGATCATCATAAAATAGTGATTACCTTAAGCAAATAAATTGGGACTATTAATTGCAAGTCAACCTAAAATGGAGTAAAATCTTGTTTTGGGAGTGCAAAACCCATGTTTACGTAGATGGTTTTATTTGACAATTTTCACGCATAAACTAGAATGTTTTTACTCACCAATAAAATAGACAAGATAATCAACCAACATCTGTTGGTTTCAGGTGTGAGTTGGTGAAATCAAAGAGTTTTTTGCATGGTTTTTTGAGCCTTGGTAGCCTCGACACCCTCCCTTAGACCTTAGGTACTCCATTAATCTCCGAACATTCATCCGCTCATGCGTATATCCATCTGACTTCTTCGTTCATCTCAGGTCTCCCCCAACATCAATTATTAATCTTTATACTCATGCTACTCTCAACCTAAGTATAAGGGGGACCTGAGTTCCCGTGATTTTTCTACTCATCTTTCCTTGCCTCGATACTTAGGTTATTTCTAACCTAAGTATAAGGGGAGCCCACATTAGTTCCTATATATTTTTATATATTTAAATGGACCTATATCCTTGTATCATCTAGTGCTGTGAGGACACAATATAAGTATAGGAGGGTATACTGTATATACACTATATGTACTTTAGCTATATTTTGAAAAATTTGAAAAAAATTAAAATTTTTTGAGCTTAAGTACAACCTTTTGAACTAAGTGGACAAAATTATTTTAAAGGCTTTTTCTATACTATGTTACACTATTTTCAAAGAAAAATATTTTTGAAAATGATTTGAAAAATGAGTTTCTCTTATTTTGAAAATTCTTTTGAAAAATATTTGGAAAACCTATTTGTGTGAAATGGTTTGGAAAATTATTTTCTCGAGTTGAAGGAAAGTGGAGTTTAAGCTGTGTTCTAACTTTTAATCAAAAATCCATAAAAATGAAAAATTCAAAAAATCCTTTAAGAGTAAAATTGACCACTAAATTGAAATAAGTAGCTGCATTTAGTGTGGGTTCGCCCTTAGCAGAGTAGGTGGTTTAGAGGACATCACGCAAGGCTCCGTCCTCAAGCGACGGGCTCCGGCCTATACTTACATCTATACTGGCTGAATGCAAATGAATCTACTCATTTGAGTTGAGGCAGCCATTTCGTCTTTTAAAGTTTCAAAAAAAAACTTTGTTGAAGGAGTTGGATTAAATCCCCTACATTTTTCACTTCCACACAGGATTGGAGATGTTCGACAATAATCATTTTATGAGATCTTTAGATTTTAGGTTAACCAACCTTAGTCATTAGGGTCTTTGATGATTATTCACATTTCCCTAGCTTAAAAGTTTTGTGTGCTATATTGCATGCTTAGACTCTACCTTCAGAATATGATCAGCACCTCACATACATGACTACAGTTATGATGAGATGAGTTGAAATTTCACTTGAGGAATTGGGATGAGGGATTTGAGTTTGGACTTGATTTAATGATGCTCGAGGATGGGATGAAATCATTGAAGGCTTCATGAAACATGAGTGTCAGCATTTTAGCCAGTATGAGAACTTGGCTATTGTACTAATCTCTTATTATTGACCTAAGTGCCAGGGTGTGAAAAAAATAAAAAAATTTGATCAGTGTGCGCCAACTCTTAGTAAAAGCGGTGGAACTAGCCAAAATATTACAAAGCAATGAAATGTTAAAGAAAATCTCTCATTCCACAAAGTCAAATATCAAAGAGCTTCCACCAAAGGAGAGTGCTCCCGACCATTTCAAAGTGTCCACTTGGACCACTGCTATTAGGGCCAGGAGTCGGGCTTGCACCAAAAAAGGGCTATGCATCGTAAATGCTAAAAGTCTGGGTATAGAAGGTTCGATAGATATTAAAAAAAGGCACATCCCGGTGTATTCCCAAGAAAACAAGTGCATAGGCTCCAACTTCTCTGACAGATGCACTGATCAACACCAAAAAAATGGCATTGCGTAATAAGGTAGTTGAGAGCATCCTTGTTCCAATGAGAGGGAGAGAAGAAATGACACAATCCCAAACCCTCCATCAACTGGCCTACCACCTACATTTCTATGTATGACAACTAAAGAGAGGGTGGATTGGACGTAATATTTAGTTTATTCTTTAGTGTTGAGTATTGGGTCCTTAGGTGAATTTCCTGTATCAGACCCTTAGGTGACGTTTTGTCTCTACTCTTGTAAACGCAGTCAACACTAAATGTCATTATCCTTAGTTTGTATGTATACAAGAGAGAGTCTGGAAAATTAGAGGAATTGGATACCTCTTGATTAAGGCTGGGTTGAACTCTAAGATTTTGGATCTCTAAAATTGAGAGGACTTGAATAAATCAGATCATGCACGTACATGCACAAGGGGGTTAATCCAATTCATTTATTTTTTTGTGATGCTCGGAGACGAGTATAGTTTAAGTATAGGGGGTTGATGAAACCTAGTTTCATGCTCTTAATTCACTGAAATTAACCCCCTAGCTTATACTAAGTCGTAATAATAATAGAATTAATCCTTGTAATTATCTGTCCCCTTGAATAAATTAAAAATACAAAAAATAACAAAATTAAAAATCATAGTGTTTTTAACCTTAAAAATGTTTATAAAAATTTTTCTATCATTGTTTGACATCATCTCCATTTATGGTCAACGTGAAACTTGTAGATCTCATCAAGATCTACAATTGTCATGTTTTGAGTTTTTCCAAATTCGATCATTTTCCCCCTCATAATTCACTTTCTTCCTCGAAATAATGTAATTGGGCCACGTGGCACCTTTGGGTTGTGCCACGCAGCCTGTATCATTACACGCCATGCGCCCATCATCTGCTGCCGTTGGATGGCTGTTTGGAGCTCTCCATCCACGCTGCTCATTCCCGCGATATCCTTAGCCCTTCGATTGACACTTTCATCTCATTATAGCCCATTTCTCCACGTCGCTAATCCTTTACCACTCGATCATGCCTCCACAGATCTAATTTGGACCGCACTCGAGTGCCCATCTCTTGGACTTTGGATCGCGAGATCCAACGACCAAGACTTATTCTTCTTCCTCCAACCCTTCTCTCTCCCACATCTCCCATCTCGCAAACCCGTCGTTCCCTTTCTTTTTCCCGCATCTCTCCAGCCTTTCCCTCATTGTGTTGAACGCCCCACGACGTAGCCCCATCACCCACCTTCCTCGCGAGCCTCGTCGGTGACCATAGAACCACCCCCTCACTCCATAAACTCCACTCAAATAACTACCACCATCACCAGAACTGCAACTCCCAATCTTTAAATACTCCATCGTCGACACCTTTCCACCCCATCCATCTTTACGAGGAGCAATGCCTAGCCCTCTTCTTCCTCCGCATGACAGGGGGAGGAGGTTCAATTGCTAACGCGATGACGACCAATCGCCTTTGGTGAGACCCGCAGTTGCGAGGCTGCGTTGCGGAGCTCCACCTCCGCTCGAGCTGCCCCACCCGCATGAGGGTTCCCAATGAAGACCCGGGGTTTACTGCGAACCTCAGCACCCAACCATCGATGATGCCATTGCCCAGGTAAGTATCTCCAATCGCCTCTTGTATTTTTCCTTAGTGTCTAGCAATTAATTAGGACATCGTACGCACCATCACCATTCACCGACCATCCTTTTCCCTTCGCCGCACTTCCATCATTTTCGCATACCCCCCGATCATCACTCCTCTCCTCCATAACCTCAGCCACCTCGACCCCCTTCTTCTTCGACTCACCAGAGAAGATGATCATGGGCGATTGCCTTCTTCATTCATGTAGCCATCCACTCCATCTCACTTCAGACACATGCTACATTGCGCACCTTATGGCTATCTGACTAACTTTGCAGGTGCTTGAAATCTTTAATCACTGGACCCTCATCGGAGCGGAAGTCATGTGCTCCTCCTACGGCGCTCCGACGTCGATTACCTCCTCCAGGATTTCCAACAGCATCACGGAGCTACTACGATGGTTGCGAGCCTTATAGGTTCAGCCAGGGATCTTCATCGACGCCAAAGATGAGTGGCAGAGCTCGGACCCCTTCGTCGGAGTCCTGTTTTCACCACCAACCACTACAGAGGATGAAGGTACAACCACTATAGGATGCATCACTTGGTGGTTATCCAACGTTGTACGAGGATGGATGTTGACGCCGTCGCTGCTTCCAGCTACTATCCAATCTAAATTATCGAGTGGTCTTTGATCGTCCACATGTCTCCACCGAAGCAGTTCCGAACCTCAACACCAGATCTATAGGCTCGGGTCTGCTGAGCCTCGCCTGATCCTGCTTCGCAGCTGAGCCAATGACAAGCCTTGTCCTAGCCCAAGCCTCAAGCCAAGCCTTAGGGAGCCTCGTCCAAGCCAACGTGTAAACCGAACCTTACCCCTTCACGTGTCCGGTCACGTGGGTGCATGGTTATTTACAAGGAAGCCCTCGGACATTTTCCAAATTGCAGATAGGTCCTAAAGCACGTGCATACCACACACGAGGTATTTTGCACTCATACCCTCGCGGGTTTCAATAATTGCAAAAATACCCCTACACGCATGGGTATATTTTAGGGAAGGCCTTGCTTTTATTTTATTGACGTTTTAGTCCATCCTAGGGACTTGTCTGCTAGTTATCTTTTATGTTTTCTTGCATTTATGCCCTTGTCTTCTTTATGCATATCTTGAGCATCGTATATCCGTTTCAGTTGATTTTGGTCTCGTTTCAAAGCTCGTTTCATTGTCTTCTTGATGGCATGCTTAGATTTCAGATTTGACACTATGAATTTTGATGTCTTATTTTAATAGCTAAGTTTCTTTATTGTAATGTTTCACATGCCTCATGTTTTTTTACATCAGTAAGACTAGCTTCATGAATTGAACCTAATTTGACTCGTGATTAAATGGCTCAAGTATTTTGTCTAATTAGGGCATATTTGTGTATTGCATTTAATTGCATCTCTTTGCATGATATAAAAAAAAATAAAAAATGCATTGTTCGGATTTATTCATATTGTCTTGTCAACATGCATTCATTGACCTATGAAGAATTAATTCAACACATAGTTCAAATAATAAGAGTCTAAATTATGCTTAAGAGGCTCATGTCCCTGAGCTCGACCTTGGGCTTGCCCAAGTAAAATATAAATTCAACCATTTTATTTGATTGTTAATTTAATTAAATGGTCTTTGATCGATCCTATTTAGTTCAGCTATAATGACATTAGAAGTGTTAGTTTCACACTATTAGAGGGCTAAATTCTAGGTTTATCAGTATGGCGGGGACGCTCCACCCGGAGCTACTTCGCTAGCTGACGAGAATCTAAGACTACGCTCCCCACGCATGAATGCACAATGGTACCTGCAAATGAAATATGGACTCAGAGGCATAGCTTTGATTCTGTTATTGCTTGGAAAATCTCAAGAAGCAAAGGGGACTGGGGGTTCGATCTCCGACGTACATGGGAGAAGGAGAGTTAGAAATTAAATTCACTCAGATATGCGAGTCTAAGGGGGATCAAGATGAGTAGGGAGATGAACGGTGAGTGAAGGCGTTGATAAAAATGGGTAGGTGAGAAAAATGGGGCTCCAGACCTGGCGGCTGAAGCATGTGAAGTACGACGGCGAAGATGAAAGATCAAGTGGAAATGTGGAAAGGATGTAAGATAAGACATACCCGAGGCTCATGATGGAATCTACAACGTCAAGTGAGGATGAAGTAGGGTCCTTACCTCGATTCCGATGCGGAAGGCGGAAGAGGCTCGATGTGGCGAAGAGGTCCGACCACAAAGTGAGCGTCGATCAACCGTGTATCCAAAAAAGATCCCAAAGGAATCTGCAGGATGCAGTCACCCTGATGGAGGTGTTCATGGAGAATTGGTGGTGCGAGGGATGAGCTTCCAAGCTCGGGAGGTGGAGAGGATACTTTATAGGGATGCTTGAGGGTCTAGAAAGATCAGAAGCTACTGTAAAACCCTACGCAGATCCGGATGCACCTTGGGATCTGCGAGGATCACAGATCCTAAGAGAATCTCTGGATCAAAAATCGAGGCTTTTGGCGGTCGGAACCAGTTTGGATAATTTGAAGAAATCAGGTTTGGTGAAGGAATTGTCAGATCGGAACAACTGAGAGAGATAGTTGGCCATGGTCAACAATCTGACGTGGGTGAATCAGAAAATTTCGGGCTAAAAATAAAAGAATAATCAATATATAGTAACATTTGATTTTAAAAAATAAACAAATAAATGGAAAATATTTATTATTTTTCAAACTATTTTTTGTGATTTTTAATTGTTTTTATAAAAAATATAGATAGGGTATATATAGTATAGTGAATTATATACAGCTATAATATGCCTATGTATCACATAGAGATATTTTAATTTTATCATTTTTATAAAAAATATCTTTTTATTTTATTTATTTACAAAATAATTTGAGGAGTATAAAATGATTTTTATTTTATTTTTAGAAATTAATTAAGGATGTTAAATAAGTATTGTTTACATTATATATGCATATGGCCTTTGTATAGTGAACTTTTGATTTTATTTTTACTTTATTTTATGTTTTATGATTTTTATTTTATTTTTATTTTATTTTTAGTGCTATAAGCAAGTGTTCAAAAATAATATGGTATTCATACAATGTAAAATAAATATGAATATTTATTTGTACAAGTGAAGATGTTATGTGCAATACACATTGTACCCTATCTCTCTCTACTTTTTTTGTCTATCAGGTCATGTTTTGACCTTCCCTTTGGGATTTGGGTCAATATGTATTTATTATAAATACTTCTTTCTTTTCCTTTTCTCTTTATTCTTTTATTTTTGGAAAATATGTGCTAATTATGCACTATTAATGAAGACATGTATAGTGATAAATTATTGCATTTATATACAATTACATGTAGTTTTGCTAAAAGATAAAGCTAAAATAAAAGAATAAAGAATGAGAATCGTATATTCATCATCCCCCTATACTTTACCATTGCTAGGCCCTTAGCAAACACTTATTTGAAAAAGAAGTGAAAATAATAAGAAAAGAAAAAGAACCTCTGTTGACTATTAACCTTATCTTTATTAAATTAGAATATAGAGCTTAGTCAGACCTTTATGTTATTAGTTTGGAAAAACCTTATTGGGAAATAGGCTTGAGTCTCAATAGCCTCCATGTTCCACAGTTCTATAATCAAGACTCCTTAATAACCAGGTCAGAACAAGTCTACATACGCAAGCTCTAATGACTATGAATCTTTTCTTGTACTATGTAGGTGATATGATGCTCCCCACCTCAGAAATGGCAAAGAAACAACCTCCCTCAACAAGGTGACTCTAATTCCCCAGTCTAGCAACTCTTTCCTCGAGGACGGGGTATTCTCTTCTAAGTTCAAGTACAACCAGCTCAAGAAGATGGGGAAAGAAGAGAATGGACTATGACTTGTATAGCCACGTATCCATCTGCAAGCTTCCATGAGATGACACGGTGGAATACATAAGATTTGCTTATTCACTATATACACTCCGTCAGACATTTTATTTTCAATCAGGCATGTCCCCTTTTTGGAGTTTTTCACAATTTTGCGCTCTTTTTTTTATGTGCATATGTATAACATATATACATGGTGCAACATATACATAAGGAGTTTTTCTTTTTAAGTCAGTAGACTATCCTTCTTTTAAAGCATTATTGAAAACCACAGTGTCCTGTTTTTAGACCTCAATTCTACTAGACCGGGTTGACGCACACATCCCTCCCTAGAGGAAGACAAGAGGTTGTGGCTAGCAGTACTACCCTTGTATGCTACAACAAACCAAAGGATTTTGCCTCCTCACTGCCTCATCGATATTGGGCCATGTGCAATGTGCATGTCAAAGTCAAGCCATTGTATCTGAGAGTCATGCGTGCATTGTTAAGTGATCTACTTAGGATCATCAAGATGACATTTGAAATAGCCTAGTGGGCTCAAAAAACTAAGTCACTATGGACCTGAAAAGTCTTAATCCAAAATCCTATAAGCTTCCTCTGAAGTTAAGTGGATTAAGGTCATAACCAAGGTCTATTCTTCAATTTAATTCTAGAATAGTTTAAATGTTAACCATGATTCTGAACAATGCACATGCAAGTATATACAAAACTTTTTTTTGCAGGTGATTTTCAAAAACGTGCAAATTTTTTTATGAAAAATTTAATTTTTCAAAAATAAGGCAAGATTTTTACAAAGATTTGTACAAGGGTTTATATTACCGATTTGATGTACAAAGATTTTTATTATACTAATATACAAATAGTTTAGGGGTTGATTCGGGTTTTTATTATATACGTTTGTACAAATAGTTTTTATACCCCTTGTTTATTTATGTGGTAAAATGGTTTTGCAAAATAGTTTTCAAATCTAGTTTCATTTTTTTTCAAACTTTTTTATGTTCACTTATATTCAAAAACTTAATACTATATACAAAATTTTAATACAGAAAATAATTTATAAACATTTTTTACAAAATTTTTACAAAAATAATATTTATAATTATTTTTATTCACGATTTATAAATAATAGTCATGTTATTAATATACAAAGTATGAGTTATGGATAATGTACATATATATACCATATATATACAACAACCTCCTATACTTAGCCCGAATGATGCCCTCAAAGTGATCAAAGAACGATGAAACAAGAGATAACACGTGTCGAGTAAGGGGAAGTGAAAAGAATTCTATAATATAATGTCGAATGAAAGGATATAACAAATAGAAGTCGACGATCTCCCTTTACTTAAGATCAAATAATCCTAAGTATAGAAGATTGTACAAAAGGGGAAACTCGAAGAGTATGATGTATAGATATTATCTCATCTATACTTAGGGTAAAATATCCCTAAGTATAAGATGCAAAAAGAAGGAATAGAATCAAATGGATACTCATAGGTCTGACACCCCCATACTTACGGAAAAGTTACCCTTCGTATAACATAATCGTAAGATGAAGATGGGGTACCAGACAAAAAGAATGAATGATATGGACAATATGCATCTATATGGCTACGGAGTAGAGGTGATAATCAGGTATGAGATGCAAGTGATGTGAGTCAAAGATCACGTCTCATACAAAATGAATGGGGGAAACGTCGACTATCAGCGAATCATGATCTAGATAAGGCTTTAGGCACTGACGGTTGACCCGAAAGGTGGAATCAGATGACAATTCAGATATATCAATGCGTCCACTATCGTGCACCTTTCTGACAATGTATGGTCCCTTCCATTTACTCTGTAATTTCCCTGGAAATAATTTCAACCTTGCATCAAATAGACACACTCTCTTTTTCAACTCAAATTGTTTATGTCTAATGTGAGAATCGTGACATATTTTCACTCTCTCCTTATATTGCAGGCTACTTATAAAGGTTGTGTTGCTCAACTCCTCTACGGTTGAAATTTTGCTTTCCTTTGATCTCCTACACTCTTGGGATCCAATAGTAGCTCAATAACTACCCATGGTGTCTTGTTCTTGATCTCCACTGGTATGTGTCATGGCTTGCCATAAACGATCCGAAAGGAAGATGTGCCCAAAGGTGTCTTGAAGAAAATCCTAAAGGCCCACAAGACCTTGTCCAGATGTTGTGACCAATCATTTTGATCTGGGCGAACAACCTTCTACAAAATAGTCTTTATCTCCCTATTCGAAACCTCAGTAAGACCATAAATCTGTGGATGATATGGAGTGGCAGCTTTATGGTAAATGTTGAATTCGTTAGCAAGGGACCTTACCTTGCCATTGATAAAGTAAGTCCCTGTCAGAAATCAAGACTCTCTCGGTACCACAAACCATGAAATGATATTTTCCTCAAAAATTTGCAAATTATCTTTACATCTGCGGCTCGAGTGGGGATGTCCTCAACCCAACGACTAACATAATACACAACAAGCAGAATGTACTCAAACCCCTAACTCTTAGGGAAGGGATCCATGAAATCGATGTCCCATGAGTCAAAAACCTCAGATAAGTGAATAGGCTGCATCAACATCATATATCTCTATCCACATTGCCCATCCTCTAACAGTCAGTGCACCTCTTCACAAATTCATCTAAATCCTTGAAGAGGGTAGGTAACCTAAAGTCGGATTGGAGAACTTCTATGTTGTTCATCTCCCAGAGTGATGTCCTCCTGCCTCAAGCTTGTGGCAATAAGTAAGAATGCTATGGTTCTTCGCTTGAGGGAATACACTGACACTAGACACTATCCCCCTCCCCCTTCATGGTAAAGGATGGTATCCTCCCAATGGTACAACTTGGCCTTCACAAGGAAGGTCTCAAGTCGCTACTTGGGCCAACCTTGTGGAACTTTATTGGCGACAAGGTAGTTCACATTATCAGCGTACCATGGGAGCGAGGTGATAGCAAGAATCACCACATCTGGGAAAGTTTATGTGATAGGTGTGGTTTGCTTTGAATCCTCAAGATGCTCTAATCGGGAAAGGTGATTCACCACCACATTTTTAGCTCCAGGTTTATCCTTAATCTCTATGTCGAACTCCCAGAGTAGAAGGATCCATCTAGACAATCTGGCTTTGGCATCCTTCTTGCCCATGAGGTATCGAATGGCGATGTGATCTGTATAAATCGTCACTCTAGATCCAAGAATGTAAGATCGAAACTTATTTAATGTAAAATCTAAGGATAGCATATCCTTCTCAGTCACGGTATAGTTCCGTTGAGCGGCATCCAAAGTTCGGCTAGCGTAGTGAATAGAAAAAGGCAATCCATCCCTCCTCTGTCCAAGTGTAACCCCTATGGAAAAATCTAAAGCGTACATCATGATCTCAAATGGGAGAGACCAATCGGGTGGATGCAGGATAGGAGCCTGTACAACTAGTCCCTTGAGAGTATCAACCGATGCAAGACACTTATCATCTACAAGGAACATGGTGTATTTCATCATCAGATTAGTAAGTGGTCGGGCAATTCGATTGAAGTCCTGCATGAACCATTGGTAGAGACCGACGTGCACCAGAAAAGACAGCAACTGTTGCAAATTGGATGATGGACTAAGCTTCTTGATGATATGCACCTTGGTCGGATCAACCTCCATGCTCCTGTTGGAGATGATGTGGCCAAGCACCGTCCCCTGAGTCATCATGAAATATCTCTTCTCTCAGGATAGAACAAGGTTAACCTCGATGCAACACTGAAGTACTCGATCTAGGTAGTAAAGACATGCATAAAACCCATTGCCGTAGACTGAAAAGTCATTCATGAAGAACTCTAAGCATTCGCCTACCATATCTGAGAAGATGGAAAGCATGCACCTTTGGAATGTAGCCGAGCTTTACATAAACCAAAGGGCATCCATCTAAAAGCATACGTTCTGAACGTATGGGTGAACATTGTTTCCTCCTGGTTTTTACGTACTATGGCCACCTGATTGTAACCCGAGTACCCATTAAGAAAACAATAGTGACTCTTCCTGGCTAACCTCTCAATAATTTGATCAATAAATGGTTGCCGAAAATGGTCCTTCTTGGTTGCCTGATTCAATCATTTGTAGTCCACACAAATCCACTAAGAAGTAGGTACTCGGGTATCTATCTCTTATCCAGACTCGCTCATAATTGTGGTGATACTCGTCTTCTTGGGTACCACAAGCAACGAACTAATCCATTTCGATACAGAGATGGGTTAGATAAAATCAGCACTCCACCACTTAGATATTTTCCTTCATGAACACTTCTCGAAGATTCAGGTTCAGGCTTCGCTAGAATTTACACGATGGCTTGATATCATCTTCAAGATAGATGTGGTGGGAGCATAGGTCCAGACTTATCCCATGGAGATCAACTATCCTCCATCTGATTGCCTTGTGATTTCTTTCAAGAGCCTCCATCAGTCGAGATTCTTGATCTTCAGTCAAATCTGTTGAGATAATGATTGGAAAATATATATGGCTCACCCATAAGGAATTTATACTTCATGCTCTGCGATAAGGTCTTCAACTCATGGAAAGTGGGAACTGGCAAATATGTCTTCTGAAAAGTCTGTGTGAAGGCTACCAAATCTGCATGTGATAACTCTCCACTCTACGTAAGCACCAGCTTGATGATAAAATCTCTAAGTGTGACTTTGGATAGAAAAAGTAGCATTTATGGATCATGTCATATCCAAATGGTGGGAGCAGTAGTGAACTGGAGCCAACCGAAAAATGTTTTCTTAGATTCGTTGCTTTCTCGGTTTGGTGCTGTTTGCCCAAAGAACAAAAAGAGCTGCGCATAAGCCATTCACAACTGATTTGACCTGGGAATCACTAGCTGGGGATGTTGAATCGAGGATTGTATACCCATAATTTGCATTAATTCTACCCATTTGACTCATTGAATATGCAAATCTGACGAAGACGACCCTGCTGATTTATCTTTCGGCTACACTGGCTTTCTCTTTGTCCTTGTTGTCGGCTCTATGGACATCAGACACGATAAATAATCATCGAAATCCTGCCAATCAAAATCAGTGTCCGAGCATGAGGGCCATGAGACAGAATCGCATGAAATATAATGTCTTCACTATCCTAATCGCAATCACCAGCCTCTAAAGTGTCATGTGCCATGAGTGTGATCTTATAGCTTTTGTCAGTTGTCATCTATAACTTTGTAGTGTCAGAAGGTGCGACAAGGGATCGTGATGTTGGATCTTCCCAAACTGCTTCATCATCTGTAATCACAAAATCACACTCATGTTAGACGTCTAGATCTGCATCTATTATCTGCTCTGAGTCGGTGGTCTACTCTACGCAAGTTGAGTCTCTGGCTCTAGTCTACTCAATCATCTCTATATGTACACTTTCACCCTAACGTGAAAGTATACCTTCCGCTATCATGATCGGACACTGCCTTGGTTGTGGCCAAGAAAGGTCATCTTAAGATAATGGGGGTATTTTTCATAGATGCAGGGATCTCCAAGTTCAGTACAATAAAGTCTACAGGGAATTTCAGGCCTTGAATTGTGATGACAACGTCCTTCAATAATCCCTTCGGCCTCTTAATAGATCAACTTGATGGTATCCTCATCCAAAAAATTGTTGTGGATGGTGCTGCAGATAATCTCGAACTCCTGCAGATAGAGATGGGGTCTCAGTGTCTATTCCCATGGAACTTGGATAGGACTGAATGGTATGGGGGTGAATCTCAAAGTTTCCTTGGATCTCGGGCAGTTAGATCCATCTGTGGGTGAGGGTTGCACCAGGATGATGTAACTTCCTCCTATTGCAGGCTGGTCAAGCTGGTTCCTGCAGCTCATCCTGGTGTCCATCTCCGCCCTTAGCTCTAGGTATCTCTCCACCGACTGGTCATGCTTGCTCCTCTCGTCTTCCATCTCTCATCTATGTGAGCTCTCTCGTCACCTCTGCCATGAATGCTCCTTGGTCCCTTTTCTATCTCTACATGGTCTCCCAGGAAGCTAGTAGCATGTTGTTGATGGAAACCTGGTCCAATACGAACGCAGAAGCTTGAGTTTGCTCATCAGTCCTTCCCTTACTGCTGGCCATGTCCCCGCTCTCTGCAAAGGCAAACGAACCTAGCTCAGGTGTTGTCAAGTGAACAAATAGTTGTGTTGGCCTCTGTGATCGTACCTCAAGTGTGGTAGAAGGGTGGTCAAGGGGGAACAAGATCGATGCGAATTTAGGTTAAGAGAGCGAGTATGAGCTCTCTAAGGCCATCCTAGATGAACATGGTGGAGTGCTGGAAAGTGGTGCTGCCAAAGGCTACCTAAGAGACCTCCTTCCCATCATCGTGATGTGGGGATTTTTGATGAGTAGACATGGGACGTATGCAAGATGAGAAATCAAACCCCAATTCACCAATGAAATGTAATGCGATGACCGTAAAGGCTCCGTTATTTATCTTGTCAAATTTTATGTTGGTGATAATCCAATCTATTAGAGCGGTTAAGCGAGTTGTTAGGAGCCCGATTCTCCCATGAGACTGGATCGAGTCCTTGCAACTAGTTGTCTACTTTCTAGCCTGTATGGGTTTAAGTACGAAGCATCTCCGACTACCATTTGCTTGAGGACCGTGTATTCGTGGTGTCCTCTAAACCATCCACTATGTTACGAGAATGTATACCATTTACTAGTTACCCACAAACCCTTATTGGAGAATATCTGATCATTAGAATTAGTAGTCTGAAGAGAGTTCAGGCGTGTCTCTATCCTAGTGTGTGGTTCACTTTAGTCTCTGTAGATAAAGCATACAACAAGGGGGTTACTCTCGCCAAAATAAAGATTTTCAATGAAGTATCATTTTAGGTCAAGTTTTCTATAGCAGTCCCATATTTTATTGGTTATCTCTTTTTGGGTCTTTTTTTCTGAGTAATGCAATGTCTAATGAATTTTCAGATTTCTTTTTTATTTAAGTCCAAGAAAACTATTGGAGGAAGATGGAAAAACCGATGCGTGATTGATGAATCCCTGATTCTCACTCTTTATTCTTTTATTTTAGCTATTTATCTTGGGAAAGCATCATGTAAATACTCGTAAAAATAATAACTTAGAATTATGCATGCATTTGTTAATATTGCATATTTAGCATGCATTTCTGGCAAAAATAAAAGAATAAAGGAAAAGAAAAATGAAGGAGGTATTTAGAATAAATACAGAGTGACCCAATCCCCAAAGGAAAGTTCAAGTCTTGACATGATCGCAAAATAGAATGAGTAGTGAGAGAAAGGGCTCACTTTGTATCATATATGGAATCTTTATTTGTGTGTATGATTCCTATATTTATTTTTGACAAAATAATATCAAATTATTATTCTTATTCCCTTGTACATTTTTATAAAAAATATAAAAATCAGAAAAATTAAAAATAAAATGTTTCATTCATTGTACAAAACACATGTATATGTATTACATCCCATATTTATTATAAACCTTTAAAATAATTTAAAAAAATAAAATAACAATTATTTTGTACTCCTAAAATTACCTTATAAATAAAAAAAAATATAAAATGGGGGTTTTTTGTGAAAAATAAAATAAAAAATACTTGTACATAATACATAAGTATATTGTGCATGCATATAATAATATATTATTTATATGCTAATATATTTTTCATAAAAATAATTAAAAATCACAGAAAAAGAATATGAAAAATAATAAAAAAAAATTTATTTTATACACTTTTTAATTTGAATTCATTTTGTTTTTTAATTTAATTATCTTTATTTTCTTCCCTATTTTGTCCTTTAGCCTATATTGTCCTATTCCCCTATCGCATGTGATTGGTCCATGTCAGCTTTGTTGACTCTTGTCAACTCGTCCCCTCCTCCTTTTCGCACGAATCGACTCTGCCCCGATTTTATCCCAATTTCCCAGACTCGACTGATGAGCGGTAGAGCGATGAGGCTAAGTGATATCAATGGTCGTTGCTACCTCAATCACCCCAGCAAACTCAAAAAGAAAAATCTAGAACACCAATGGAAGGAATCAAGCACAAAAATCAAAAGAAGCGGTCTCGCTATTTATTTAACCTAGTATAGCCACCAGGGTCCAACACAAGGAGCACGGGCAAAGACTGCGAAGTAGTCGCAAAATTAGGAAACACAAGACATATTTTGGTGGTTTTTAATTTGTATTTTTTTGATATATTCCAATGAGAAAATGAATAAGAGAATAAAAGTAAGCACACTAGACAAATTTTGTTAAGGCTAAAAAGGTTCAAAAATTCAAGATAAAAATATTTTTGTATTTTTAAAAAGCACAAGTGATTTTGGGTATTTGTGGGATTTTTCAGTTTTTATATGATTTTCGAAAAATACAAGAAAGCCATAATATGCAAACAGTGTACAACCTCGATAAAAAGGCAACTATAAAAATTCTAAAGTGCCCTTAAACTCCTCTTTGCCATTTCATGTGAAAATAGATAAAAATGGCTACTATAGAAATTGAAAAACACATTTTTTATTTTTATGGAATTTTTTAATGATTTTTATAAGATTATAGATCTTTTGTGATTTTTAGGGGTTTTATAAAAGATAATGGTACAAAAATGCTACTTAAATGAAAACAAAGCACAAAAAGCACACATGAATTTTTGTAGATTTTTTAATAGTATTTATGTATTTTTTTATGGATTTTCTAAATTAAATAGACTTTAATTTTTAGAAAATAGAAAACAAAATCAAATTGCATCACAAAAATTATCAAAAATATTACTCAATAGCAGGAGTTAGTGATTATTTTTTAGGAATTTTGGAGTAGATTTGATATTTATCAATCAATGACAAGACACACAGGTCATATGGACGTAAATGCAAATAGTTTAAGTCTCTAGACTAAATAATAACATGCATTAAAAGTCCAAGGGTGTCTGTAAAATTTCCAATCAATACCAGCACATGTATAATACAACGTTCAAAGGGCATAGATGTAAATTTAGAAAACATTTCAATCAAAACGTGAACATGACAAAAATCTAGGGCCAAACATGCAAAAACACCACTGTTCACGTGATCAATCATGTGTCTCCAAACAAGGAGGACTCA